>OY728148.1:2030039960-2031288710 GCA_963277665.1 Viscum album | reverse complement strand
CATGGAAATGGGAGATCGTCATCGTGGGCATTGTATCTAGTATCCCAAATAAATAAAAATGAAATAATCTGAAAAGGGTTTTGGTGGATCGACTCACTGTGGTTACCCACTACATTGAAATTTATGACTATTTATAACATAAAAATAATTCAATGATATATTTAATGAAAGAAGTTAGGTAGCGTGGGCTTCTATATTTGATCATGTCTGGTCATGATCCATGGTTGACATAAAATTTTTTATAAGGTTTCAACAGGATTTAAGTGAAAATTTGAATATTAATACTATCTATCAACCAAAATATGAGTGAAAATATTAAATTACTATTCAAAATCATGGGTATAAATTTAAATATTTATTAATGAAATTTTAAGGAAGATGGAATCAAAATATCCCATTATTTGAGTTTTTATAGAAAAAAACCTTCAACAAAATTATTCAACTATATCCATATGATGATATGTATGGGAAGCGACGTGGAATGTATACATGTTGGGATGAAGTTGTAGATAAGAAGATAATTTTACCTAATCAAGTAGAATAGATGAGAGAGATCTTGCATTCCATTTAATAACATATAAAATATTCATATAGGTGAAAATGTGAAATATTGAAAACTAGAAAAGGGACCTCGATATAGAAGTTGGATAAACAATTTTCAATATTATATCACCATGGAAGAGGGTCATGAAGTATGGAATGAAATGGAATCCTAGGAATAGGTACATTAGAAGATTTTAAATCCTTGATCATATAGTATTTTTTCCCTATCAACTTGAAATTTCACCAAATAAATATCATGTTCATGATGTGTTCCACATATACCTCATAAGGATTTACATACCCAACACCTTACATGTAATAAATATAGAGGTGATATAATTGGATAATGACCGCTCATATGAGGAGAAATCTATGAAGGTCATGGACCAGATAGAAAATTTTTTATGAAACAAGAAAACCCACCCTACCAAAGGGTATTGTAGGAACTATATGTACAAATAGGCAGAATGGGAACTATAAGAAACAATTATATAGAATTACCCTAACATATTCTCTACCAATAATATGAGATGAAATTTTGGGAATGTAATTTCTAAATAGGGAATAAATGTTGCAACCCAAATTTAAAATTTATATTTTTCTCATGATGTAAATATTTTTTACATTATACAATATATTATTATACACATACATCACATAAAGAAACCAAATACAATTTATTTCATTAAATTATTCTATTATATTAGACAACTACTAATCCCATGAAAATGGAAAACAATACAATTGGAGGGAAATATAAAATAATAAGACATGAATGGGAAAATATGGGTCACACAGATTTTTTAGATTCATCACGCCCAAGGAAAAAATTATATAAGAAAATCAAAATATTAGTAAAAAAATTAAAATAATTGAAAATGGAAATTTGGATCAATGAGAGGAATTAAGGTGAATAACGTATGATATAATGAATTATAAATAAATGTGACCATTAGAATTGTAATTTGATCTCACAATCATAAAATGTAATATATATATTATTTATATTGATTTATTTAAGTAAATATAAATTTTATAATCCAAAAAAATAAATATCATGATTGATCAACTCAAATAAAATATAATCACATTTTTAATAAACTGTAATTTAATTCATTTCATAAAAAACATAACATTCATATTTAAATTTAAATTAACTATATGAGGCAATTATTTTAAGAAAATTAATATAAATTCAGAAATCAGAAAATTAAAATTTTCAAAGGGTGATAATTTGGTAATATTTAAAATACACAAATTATCACGTGAATTGTAAAAATACAATCTTTATAACTAGCGTATCATAAATTACATAATTCATGATTTAATACTGATATAATAATTTATATAAAATGAATATTGAATAAAATTATTTCATGTTACAAAACGTTCAGTAAAATATAATTAACCTAATTTCCAAACATAAAATTTACATTCCAAACTATAAAATTCAACATACTATATTAATATTATATTTTATACTTTTTCCACCGTTAATTTCAATTAAACTAGTGAATTTGAATTATAAGGTGATTCAAATTCATAAAATCATTTTATATATTATAAATAGGGTTTATAATGTCAAAAATATAATTATTCAATGTTTTACATTAGATGTATCATTTTATTCAATATTCTATAACAAAAATACTTCTCTCCTAACATATAAATAACCCTTCTACCTCACCCTATAAAAACACCCCTCCCTAACATTACAGAGTCAAATACATACCCATTTCTTATTTATTAATCCTATTAAAATACCTAGAGACATTTATGGGCAATCGAACATCTGTTAATAATTGATTATAGTTATACAGAGAAGAAGAAACAATATAAAAAAGGTATGCTCTCATGAATTCATCCTCTCATTCTCATATCCTCTTTCACTTTTTCTACACCCCTTTCAATCACAAATAATTTTAGGATAATTAAGTGTTATGCTAAATTTTTAATAATGCGTCTATACTACTGTAAGTAATATATTAATGTCATATTAAAATTTAATACATTATATTTTAGCTTTGTTGATAATGTCCTATTGACTGTCGTTTAACCGCCAATTAGTATATTGCCAAATTTTTTCTAATCACCAACCCTATGGATCATAAAAATAAATTAATTAAAAAAAAAAAATTTATAAATAATTTTTTTTGATAATCTTATTAATTATTCTTTTTTATAAATGACCTTCAAAAAAATAGATAAATTGTAAAAAATAATAAATTTTTATGGGAAAATTTGAAATGAAATGCATCAACATCAATAACAGAAAATTAAGAAATATAATTCAATTTTTAAATTTGATTGAATATTCAAATAAATTAACATAATTCATTTCTCTTTTAATGTATTAATTATCATATTTTTGTTATTATTGAGGAATAAAAATGATGAAATAAATAAGGATTTATGTTAATGATATTTTTGAACCCAACCCCCTTTCATTGGGTTATCCATATTTCACATCATTTTTTGTATTCATATTCTTCTAATGATCCTAAAACATCTCATAGAAAATATTACATTTTCCATCAGGGATATATAATTTTCAACTAAGATTTATAATCCAAATACAATTTTTTTTTCATAAATACATTTGTTTTAAAAACACATCTTTGTATCCTCTAGAGTTGTATCTTCTCAAGTCAAGAATGATGTTTTTATACCAAATTTATATTCCATTATTCATTTGGAAACCCAAAATATTATTCAATAATATATTAATTATGAAATAATTATTAATAACATTCTATTAAATATATAATTTCATGAATAAAATTTTTATACATTCATTGTTTCATGCATGATTATATAAACATGATGATGTGATGGATGGCTGTGGAATTATATATCCCTTTATTAAATTGGGTAATGTGATATATCTCATGAGATTTTTTGTATTATGTTTGAATATGTTTCTATCCCTTTTAAAAATACTAATATTTGTATTTATTCACGTCTGTTTGATGTGAACATGATTCCATATTTCGTCACAACAATGTATGATGGTTGACCATTATGACATGATGTTTCATTTTATGCATTTCTGTAATACATAACATTATATAATGTTTCACTAATTATTATGATGTTGTTAATATTATTTTGATATTATGATATTGATTTTTATCAACAATGTTATATTGATTCATGTCCCTTATTCTTCCTATTACTGATCTTTAGCACACAACTTTAGGGGATATAAATACTACGGTGACTACATGTACTAAGGAGAATGAAAAGGCATATATGTGTATAAAGAAGAAGGATTTTTAATATTTTTTATGATTTATTATGTATATGTTCTGTATGATCCTAATTTTCCCATGATTCTAATACTTTTTATTCTAGAATGTATTTCCATTATGTTGTTTATCTTTAAAATGATGTAACATACATGTATAAAAAAATAGGGTCATAATATTTTTTATTATCATAAAAAACATCTTATTTTATTTATTTATCATTTTGATCTTGTTCCATTTTAGATAGATATTTAAAATTAATTTATTTTACATTTTCAATCTAATTATTAATAAATATTTAACAACAAAAATACATATTACGTAGAGTCTGACAGATTTTTAGTTTTGTAAAATATAGCATCCATATATTGAATCATACTAAAATTGACAATCCTTAATACCATATATTTTAAAAACAATTATTCTACTAATGAATAGACGAGTAGATAATATATTTATATAGTTTGTATTATACCTATATAAACCATCGTGAATCAGAATCATTGTTTTCCTCATATATATTTCTTGTGTTTATTTTATATACCTTAGTGACTAGATGAAGTAATTTCTCATTAAAAAGGGTGTTGATAACTATTAGATACATATTCATTACTACAATATTCCTTATAATTATATACATATAATTTTTTGAGGAAAATTATGAATATTAATCGAATTATAAAGATCACAATTATCTATTGTGTTAAATTTATCCGAATAAATATATCTATATATATTCATATGCAATAGATAATAGGATTTCAAACAATCACAAGGTACCTCACTTATGACCTATTAATGTTTTGGAGACCTTGAGTGAATTATTGAGAGATGATTATTAGGGATTTTATTTTTTTCTAGAAGAATCAATTTCTCAAATACATTAGTGATATTTGACTATGTTGAATAGATATCAATTCCTTGGTGAGAAGGAAATTACTGATAAACAGAATATGAAAAATATTATTTAAATTCATAAAATTTATTATGTGTTTAAAATTATAATAATTAGATACTCATAATTTTTTTTATTTTGAGTGTTGAAAAGTATTTCGAAACTATATTGTTTTATGAAAATTGACTATAGTGATATTTTGAGAAGGATAAGAAATATAATGGAGTTTGATTTTATTTTAATAATTCTAATCCTACTATTACAAAAAACATTAATAATAAAATATCTCTAAAAATTATTTTTATATTATAAATATATATCTCATTGAAGATGAGTTTTCTAATTCTTTAAGTCATATAAATAATATACTTAGGATAAATAATTTTTATAATGATCATCAAAATGATTAAATAGATATATATGAATATTTGAGAGAGGGGATGAGAAGTATGAATCTATATATTTAATTTATTATGAGTGTAATATGTTAAGAAATATAAAATTTGAAAGTATAAAATTGAATAATTAGGAGAGATATTCTAGATGATACACAAAACAGAAAGGGAATAATGTTTAATGGAAATGGAAAAATACATTTTGAAAGAAGATCTATCTATAGAATGATCCAATGAATGTGAAGTTGTTTGGAAGTTTACTGAATTTTTACCACAACTTTAAATAATGAACCATCCATTATATTTATGGAGATGACCCATTTACATAGGTATCTATCTCTATAAATTTCACAACAATATTATTTAAATAATTAATATGTTGCTCTATCATTTATAGAAATGGATGAATATGTGTATCTCCTTGACCCATTTATAATATGAATGTTTTAAAATCCAATTCCAAATTTGAATGTCCTAAAATATCATTTTTAATTTTATATAAATAAGTTATATTTTTAATAGAATTATATAATATTTTAATCCATCAAATATTTCTTTCAAATTTGTTCATATATATTCTGATAAGTTGAATGTTTAGACATACTATTTTGTTTTTAGTATTGAACGAATTTTCAATAAATGATGATTGTGAGTTAACTAGAAGGACACTTTCTCCTTAAATTATGACCAATAATTCATAATTTATATAGATTTAATTTAAAAAAAATAACATATATTTAAAACCTCGTATATTTTTAAATTTTTATTCCATTGAACTTGTTTTATAATATATTTGGAAAAAATAATTTTTCATGCAATAATATTAAATTCGTTCATTTTGGTATAAAAATTATTGTACTAGACACTAAAATACATCATTTAAAGGTATTATTTATACTCAGGACATGAAAAAAAGTTAATCCAATCTCTAGTACATATAAAAATTAATGATCATAAATATTATGTTTAGAGACAATACACAAATAAAATCATTATAAATGGAGAGTTTTTTATTTATTGTTAAAATTTAATATAAAATTATGTTTATTTTTTAGGACATAAGTATATCCCCATTTGAATAATTAAATTTTAAGATGATTGTTAATTGATGATATTTGATAGTGAAATATGCACCATTACATTTTTGGAATGGGTTAATGTCTTATATACCAATAGGGATGATAAAGATTAAACTTTTTAACTAGGGGAATTTACATGCAATAACATTTAATTATTCATATAACAGAGTATAAGTGATATCATTGGAATATAATATTATTTAACTTCCATGTTATCAACATTATTAAACATTATGAATGAGTATTTGTGAAAGATATTTTATAACTCATTTATAATTATATTGAACTCTATAAGTAATTCCAATATGGTATGGAATGTAGGATTAAATTTAAATATAGTGTTGAAGACATGAATACCAAACCATTATTATTTTTTGAATAGATATCATTATGAAAAAATAATAATTGTATGTATTAAAAGAACACACAACTTATTTGTCCTATATAATGAATACATTTGATATTCTATGGGATATTTTATATCTCTAAAATTATAAGAACACTCAATTTTTAATATATATATATTTTCTAATCATTTATATGGTAAATCCCTTACTATTATCACAATCCTCAGTTAGTAAGGTTGGGGTTTGTTGATTTTTTTTAAAATTTTTTAGTGAAAAAGCGATCACATGTAATTTTATATCACAATAAACTCTTCAAATAAAAAGTTTAGTAGGTATGGGTGAAGAGTTCCAATAATAATGTTTTTATTCTGTGTTTTTTTTGAATATTTTATTATTAAAATTTTTATATTGAATCCATTATTAATATAGCTTATTTTTTAATTAAGGATTTACATTTCCTACTCTTAATGAAAACACCTTTAAAATAATGAAATTCATGGAGCCCTAAACATAGTTACTATAGTGTTTTTATATGAATTGTATTTATCCAACATTCAAATGATATCCATCATAAATTTTATCTAAAATAATATGTTGGTATTTGTTTCATTAGACCTTCATTAATGAGAATTATAATGTTTAAACTGACATACTTATACCATTGATGATGTGATACTTGTCAGATTTATTGAATATGATATTTATCTGAGGTAAAATTTTTCAGATTATAAGAATAATATCGAATGTATGATTCAAACAACATCAGATATTTTTTTAATGGTGAACCACATACACAGATAACAATCATTTCAGAGGAAACCCTTGTGAAATATATTAATCCTTTATAAGGGGACCAAAAAAAATTTATGTAGAAACTATATAATATTAAGATTCAATCAACAAATAATATCATTTTTTATAGGTCATTCAGTTAGAACATGACGTAATTTAGAAAATGAGTTTATTAATCCTGAATTCATATCATAATATAATATTAAAAAATTTATGATTCCTAGGTTGATGATATTTTTCTAATATCCATGAAATCATAGCATGATAAATTTGGAAAAAATAATAGTTGGAATATATTTAATCTTAATAATAATATTATTTTCATTAGGGTTAATTGGAAAAATATAAAAAAGTGGTATTATAATGAATGAATTTATTGAATGATACAAATTAATTTCTATGGGTTATAATTCAAAAAATGGTATAAATATTCAAGAAACATTCCCTCTAGTAACTAGACTCAAATCATTTTTTATTATACTATTCAAGATAGATCATATACGTTTTTATATTATTGAAATAGGTGGAATGAGTGAATTGCATAAAGATTATGTTTAATTTTATATTCATAGAGACAAATTCAATTTATTTATTACAGTAATTTTTTGGAAAATGATTATAAATATGATAAGGAAATTTATATAGTTAAATAATCCCAAAGAGCCTCATATGAAAAATTATTTATAATTTTTCCTCAAGATGAATCTATAAATCGATCAAAAAATCCTATTAATTTTTTCAATAATTTTTTCAATGAGTCCTTAATAATAAATATATAACCCGATACATTTTTTTAGTTATATAAAAAATCTTTTGGATAGTTTTTTAGAACTTATGAACAGTTATTTTGAGATAAATATAATTTTTGAATGTAAATAAATTCTTGGATTCCAAATTAATTATAAAATTGAAAACTAAAATTATATAGACTATGTATATTTTATATTTATTTAATCATTTTTATAATTTTTGTACTATAAGTACTTCTGTAGGAACCTCAGGTATTCCAGATTATAAAGAATCTTGTAAAGAGAGAGGTAATATTTTTTTGATGTCTGGTTTGATGTTTAATCTTCATGATAACTGGACAACCATTCATTATTTAATATATGTTTTTTTGTTGGATTATAAGGAAATATAAAGGATATACATCTCTATAATGTCAAATAGATCAATTATTACCTTAATGGAACATTAAAACAATGACAGTTTTATTATTCTATATCAATGTTCTCCCTTCCTATTTATTCAGATTCTTATTTCCGAGGGTATAGAGTGAAAAAAATAACAATTCCAGATCATTCAATTTCATTGGTGATGAGTTAGTATCTTGGTCTCTCAAGAAGCATCATTCAATTTAACTCTCCCCTATTGAAGCTGAATTGGAATAAGTAAGAAGTTATTATGCCTAATTCTTTTGGAATCATCCACATTCACAAATTTAAAATGGGGTTTTATTAAAATACAATCAGTTTTGATAGTTTCTATTATATTACCTCATATATGAATCTTGAACATCACTCATTGGATAAACACTTAAACAAAAGACACTATTTCATTCATGATAACACAAAAAAATGTGAGGTAATTTTAATATTTACTACAATAATAAATCAACATATTGATATATTTACAAAAGTAGAACATTATGAAATATTTAAATAAATTTGATATAAAATTGGTATCATCACTGTTAATTGTTCATATTCTATTTACTATTATCCATTCTCACGACATTTGAAAAACTCCTTGATAATGTGGGAGAATATTTTTTTTATAAAAAACTACGTAAAATCATTTTAAAGGAATGAAATATATTCTTCAAGAAAATTAAATAAAATTTATATCATCTTACTTTTCCATTTTTATTATTACATGTTATATAAATATGTTACTATATGTATATAATTAATTCTAATTTCCAAAATAGACCATTTAGATAACATGTTTACTTTTTATAGTTTCCCTTAAAAATGATTTCATTTCAGTTTGATTATTTCTTAAATTTTCATTCATTAATATATTCATTATTATGTATTTCATTTTATTATTAATTTATTCATATGAAATTTTGAGTTTATCATAGTATTTTCATTCAAATTTATCTTTACACAACACCTATAAATAATGATATTATTATATTTATCATTTTTATAACACCAAGAGTTATAAAATTACTATAATAATGATTTTAAGTCATTAATAATTGTTATATTTTTAATTTATTTACTCATAATGATGAAGTGTTTTAAAGGGATGAAAATGTAGTAAATGAGAGAAAAAAATTTAGAGGACGATAATAGTTTTTATTTGTTTTGATTTAGTAAGAATATTAACAGTTTAAAATTTTACTTCATATCTAGGTGGTTTTCATTTTTCCAATTCAACAGGGAGTTTTAATTAATTTCACAAATGATTATTTATTTTTCATGTTTTTATTATGAAAATTGAGATATTTTTGATTCATTTTCCCCAAATTACTAATATAATATTCATTTATTATGAATTATAAAACCCTCATTATTATAATTTGAAATAGTTGTTATATGGTAAATTTTATTTTTTTTATTTTTATCTTATAAAACAAAATATCTCAATGAGATGATTCTAAACCATAAGTATCTAAAACATGGTGGACTTTATTGAACTACTTTTAATGTAAAACTATGTCATAACTAACTTTTTTTTATAGAGGATAAAATTGAACCCAACATTATTGAATTTTACCATTACATGATATTTACACAGTATCATTATATGTTATAAACCAAATTATTCAAGTAATATTGGATATTTTCACATAATTAATCATTAATTAAATAATTTTTTCACTATCGCAATGGTTGAGGGAATCCATTTTTTTTAAAAGTATGCTTAGTGGTTCTGGATGATGGTAATTTAACTGTAAAATATATATCTCATTGATTATAAATGTTTAGTTCAAATATTCTTTCATTGAAGGATTCTAAGGATAAGAGTTTTTTATTCCTAACATCTATTTTGAAGAAGTCAAATGAATGTAATTTTAGACGATTATTTATAAAATATGGTCTTAGGGATAAATCATTTTGTTGATGAGGATATCTGAAATTTTTTAAGGATATAAATAGTACTTAAAATATTTTTCATTGAGGAAGTTATATAGTGACTCAAATTGAATCCTTTTGTTGTGGGTACTAATACTCAAGCCGTATTGGATTAACATGTTTTTTGGTTTTCACTGAAACTTTTATATCGTTAATAATATCAAATAAATGTGTTTTTAGATTGTCATCTAGAACACCATTACATTATTCCACTCAATGATTCTTATGACTTCCAATATATGTGTCCATCTTAATTACATGAATTTAATGAAAACATTAAATTTCATTCAATCCTAATACATTTTAGGTGTATTTTATTTAAAAATTTGTAAAAAACATCAACTCACAAAACCCACATATTTTTTATGTTTTGGAAATTTTATTTCATGATATAAGAATCTAATTAATATATAACATTTCATTGATATCTCCCAAAATTAATCCTCACATGATACTTTTATAGGTATATCATATGTGTTACTTTTCATTCTAATATTTGAAAGTATAAACATAACAGATGTGTGATGTCTGATACTTATTAAGGGTAATTAATTTATTTTACAATAAAATATTATAAGTGATCATAAAATTTAAAAATTGGCATAATTAGTATAAATAGGAATGTTATATATAATATTCAATATATAAAATAATTATAGTTTATGGAAATATTAATGAATCAAATTTTTGTATATATAATAGTGATAAGATATATATTTTATGAGGGAATAGCATCAGGATATACTGGAAATGTGCCACACACATTTTAATAGAAATTTTTTTTTTCATGATCCACACCATAAGGGCCGATTATTATAAGAAACTAAAACATAATGTTGAACTATTTTTTATTATATTTAAACTATTAACCAATTATTTAGTTGTAAATACTTTTTCCCACCCTTATATTCATCCATACTTTTGTTTTCCACTTGAAAATAATTATTCATTATATCATAAAATCCCATGGAAAGAAAAATCAGTTTCATTAGTCATACAATAAAGAACATATTTAAACAAACTATATTTCATTCATCACATCCTAATGACCCCAAAAAGTGAAATGGTTTTCATCTCCTTCTGAAATGGATTTTATTAAAGTAAATCATTCATATTTAAATAAATAATCATAAGATTGTATTACCATGGAAAAATGCGAGTAATAAAATATTCATTCACAATTTCGGTAAATAACTTTCAATAATTCTTATTGATCAAATTTTATTTAAACCATATAAATTAATTATATATTTTTATGGTAATAATTTTACTAATAAATAAATATATGAAATCTAGGTTGGAACCATTAAATCGGAGGAACAAAATACATAGTATTGGAAGAGGAAAACATTGTAAGAAAACTCATATATATATATATATATATTATGAATATGAAGGAAGAAGGTTATGAGATATCATTCCACTAAAATTGATTGTATATAGAAACACATATATAGATATAAAGAGGATGTTATGATTTTATAAATATCCTGAATCACACATATGACATGTTAAAATACAATTACACAGATGAAAAAAGTTAGGTGTCTTAGAAAAAATGACATTGTTACTAAAAAAATATCATTCATCGTTAATTTGAATTTTAAATTAAATATTTTCATCAACAAAGATAAAATTAGTATCTTTTAGAAACTGTGAAAACATATAGATAATGATTCATATTATATTTAAAATAAAATAAAAATATATCTTCACAATGATATTTTAAAAGTTATTCTTTATTAAAGAGAATAATATAGAAAATTATAAATTCATTTTGATTTAATATATTTACTTATAAATTCATTTAATTTGAAGATGAAAATTTACAATTGTTTATATAAATATATTGATAACTAAAACTATGGTTTTAAAGAGAGAATATGTTCAGAAAAATAACTTCCAATTTTTATATTTTTAAAATACTTACTTGGAAATCAAAATTTAAAAAAAAATGAACATCCACATCTATATTTAGTAAAGGATAAACATCAAATAATTGATAAATATTTTTAACGAAATGTATTGTTACAATGGTAATAGTGACATTAAAATTTCCCCATATGGGTTATCACATTTGAGGGATCTTGATTTTTAAATTATGTTGGGAAAAGAAACCTGATGCCTCAAGTAACATTTGAATGAAAGCCCTTAATTGAGGGATATAATGAAATTGAACATCATGTACCATGAGTGAAGGTTAATTGATGATATAATATAAAATAATTGGTGTTATAAATTCCATGTAATGATAAATGCGTTTTTAAAAAGAAGAATATATCTAGAAATACGAATTTAATGTAAGAAAAACATTAATTTAACTTAATATTTTAGGTAATAATCATATGGTAATTTCTCTAGATAATTTTTTTTATAAACTTATAAAATATTGAGGAATTAAAATGAATTTTTTTAATTTGTAATAATTATTTTTTCTTGGATAAATAGTGTTTAATAAAAACGTTTTTATCTCAATAGAAAAAAAATTGAGTTAGCACGAACCCTTTTGATGGTTGAAAAATTTTAATCTAAAAACATTGAAGGATGTGGTTTCAAATGAAACATTATGTAACATAAGTAATGAGGGAACCATGATATAAACAATAAAATGGGTTTATTAGTAACTACTCCAAATAGATCATATTGTATAATAAAAATTATATATAAAGGTATTGAAAATTGAATTTAGAAACTCTTAATGTGATCCTAATTTGCACTATTCATTCACCAAACCTAATAAATAGTTAAATTACTGTAAATATATCCCTTCATGGAACCCTTATTAAACTATAATTATTATACCTAGAATCATTTATTATCCTATTATATCTACTTATAATATTTCACTCATATATTTGTTATTGAAAAATTAATCGGCGTGAGATTATTTATATGATTTTAGAGATCGATGATAATATTTTAATAATAATTTAAATACATAATATAACATTTATAAAACTATAAATTTCATTATTTTCACACTTAAAATTTTTAATATTATTATTTAAGTCCCTATAATCAAGAATGATAGTTTTCTAATGTATACATTATTGTAGTTATTAAAAAATATATATTAGAAAATATTATAATGTGATGAGTGTGTGTGGATATGGATGCTTATAATATAATCATAATAGAAATAATATTATATTATTTAGATTTTTTGAAATATTTATAAGTCATATTTTATGTGATTTTAATAAATAATTAAAATCATGTTGAAAATTTAACAAATTTACATCCTAGAGGTGGTAGCCCTCACAATGAACAATTAGCATTTGCATTTCCTAAGGAATTATATTTAATAGAGATAGATTGTAATTTATATATTAATTATTATTATTATATAGTTCACATTTATTCATTAATTCAATCAACATTACTAGTTAATAGAGATGATGAAATGAACTTAAGAAGACACTTTGTATAGGCGATACTCCACACAACACAAGATCGACATTCTTTAGATTTTATATTTGGATGGGAAGAAATAAACACGGGTTTTTAAATTAATATAATAAAAATTATATATAATAAATATAATTAGTTCATTTTATATTAAAATTGACACAATATATTTGTAAAGTAATTATTAAAAAGAAAATATATGTAGTAAGAAATGCCTACATTAAGGCTTTGAACATCGTCTTGATGAAATCCTTGGAATGTAAGGACATAGGGTATCTTATAGGGATAGTGGGATTTTTTAAATTCTAAGGAACTCAAGGAGAAGAAAATTTGGTATGATTAAGGATACTTTTATGTGAAATAAAATTACATAAATTGGAGAAGTAATCCCAATTTATATGCGAATGAATGGTCATTTTTTGAATACCCTTTACTTTTCAATGATATAGTTATTATATTAATGTGGGAATGACTCCTAACATTTTAAATAATTTATTTCTGGTTCATATAAGGTTATGAAATCATTAACCAACTATTTATACACATGTTTTATACATTTATTAAGTATTTTTTTGATATACTTAATAATTTTACATATTTTTTATAGGGTAAACAGTTTTTACCCATGTGAAATGAATTTTAAAAATATATTAAACAAAACATCATTCCAAATGTATCTGTGATAAAAATAATTTTTTTCTAAATTCCTTTTAATTAATACTATAAGTATAAGGAAATTATCTTTCAACTAAATATAAGTGTATACAGAAAAAACAATTTTTTTGTAAAATTTGTGTTTTAACTAGTATGTGTTCTGAACAAAATGTATCATTTTTAACTAATTAATGAAATGTTAATATTGTTTTATATGTTTTTTAAAATAATTTTTTTCTTTATTTAAAATTTTCATTTTTAATATTTTATTTAGATGTTACTCAGCATTAATAAAAAACTAATTAAATATATTTTTCCCCATTATAATGACCACTATTTTTTCTCTCAATAGTATTATTTTATTATAAAATGAAATTTATATTATCAAATAACCTGAATGTTTTTATATCAACTATAAAATCCATTTATTAATATTTAATTTATAAAAATTGTGTGATATATTTTAATTATATGCACATAAGAATCAGTTTTTAGTATCAAATATGGCATGTGATTCAAAAAATTTAAACATGTTTTTTAATTCCAAATATAAATTTAAAATTATTTATATTACATAATAAATATATATTTTTTATAAAAATGTTTAATAAAATTTTATGTAATTAGTGTGATATGATAATGTGATAAATGCGATAGTTTTTTTTATAAAAAAATTAGTATTTTCACTATTCAAATAAATACCAATAATTTTTTAAAATTTTCAAAAAAGCAGACTCATATAATATAGAAATGAAAAATTGAAAAATTAACTTTATTTTTCGAAATAAAATTTCTAAATTTATAAATTTATCCTTTCAATGAAAATAAAATAAACTAAGAAAAATATTTTATTGGAAACCACCATTTAAATTAATAATTATTCTTAATACTTTTTGAAATGAATTTATAAATGATTAATTTTTTTACCATTTGTATTTAATAATTATAATTATTATAATAATGTTCATAGATAATAAATATTGGATTATTCTACATCATTGTTGTGTGAAGAACAATATATCAATAAGGTGTATATTTAAAGGAAAATAATTATATAATCAAGTCTTTGGATGTTACATTTTATCTTAATATTTTAGTTTTTTTTCTTCAGAATGGCTAAATTATATGTTTCTTACAAACACTATATTTTTTTTTCATTGGCTACTCTGATATTTTTTTGAAACATATAACATTTGGACAATTTATTTCATTCTGAGAGAAGTAATAATTATTGTAATATATTTAATTTGACCCCCAAGCCATTTTGACACTACCTTACTAGGAAAACAATCATACGTAATTTTTATGTTATATTTTCTCCATATGTCATGGATATTCAAATTTTAAATTTTCATCAAGCCAAAGTTCTTATATAATAATGTATTTTTTTAATAATTATACTGTATTTCAAAAATAGATGAATTTTTTTTATTCCATAATATTTTTATATAATTAGTTATAAATCACTTTTCAATTTAATGAAATAACTATAAATCATGTTTATATTATTTGATTAAAATATATACTAATTTTCTTAAAAATATATATTTTTTAAGTCATAAAAATATTCATTTTTCATAACAAGTTAGATGGATTTATGTTTTTTAATTATTATAAAGGTATTATTGTTTATTAGGATAAGTTTTATGTCACTAAACATCATCTATAACAATAAACAATAAAACATATTATACATGTTTTTGATTATTATAGTGTTTTATAGAAGGTTTTCTAAATAAAATTCATTAATTTAGTACACATAATTTTTTTTCTATTTTATATAAAGTATTATTTTTTAGAGTAATTAAGAACTATTCACATGTTCCCCAAACAATAATATTAGCCATTTATGGAAACAATTTATCATTTCGGAAATCATTTTATTGTTCTTGAGTCACGCAATCATTGATGAATCCAATTAATTTTAAATTCACCAATATCAGTATCATTCTAAAAAATGACATTACTATTATATTCGATCATATACCATATATGAATTTACTCATATAAGATTTAGATTCCTTCAATAAATCCATGAATTAGAGTATAATATGGTGTAATAATGAATTATAACTTTCCCTTATATGTGTCAGCTGGAAGATTTTTGAAATCAATCAAGGTATTTCCTCAAATAAAACATGGTAGTCCATATACACTTCTTTTAGATCCACATTATAGATTTCTATAAAATCTATTATAAGAGTGAATTTTTCCTCATCCCATTAATGTTTGCATGCTTCCTATCGAAATTCCATAGATCCCTATATAGGAAGTACATTAATACAATCATGTTCAAAATAAAATGTTTCCAGAATAGATTTACATAAAAAATAATTATCATTTAAATATTTTTTCCCATTATATTCCACACCTCCTTATTATGGATTAACACTACATACTTGAATGTTTAAATATTACTTTAATGCCTTTCGTTGTTCCCCTAAGCAAGTTATCTTGTCTTTCAATCTCTAAGTCATCAATTTTAGAAGGTTGTAATCATCATTCAATTTTTATATATTATTTCCATTATTTATCAGATAATTACTTAGAAAATTTTTTATTTACTCCCACTCTTATCAGTAGTTTGAATCAACTTCCTTATCATCTTATCCTCCAGTATATAGTTTTTTATATATCATTATGTCTTTTATTTTCTTCTGAAGATCCATCAATTACATCATCAATAAAGGCCTCATTTTTCTCTAGGTAAATAGATGGGTTATGAATCATCTTATATTTATGAATATCCATTATATATAAATCATAATCAACATTTCAATTTTATTACAAATATAAATTATGAAACTGAATCGACATGGTAATTCATAGGTAGGTTTCTATCAGTCCATAATTTCTACCATGTGCCACAAAACATTTTCCTCATAATTATATCTCATATCATTCAAATATATTGATACATCCTATAGAAGACCATCTACTAAAGGATACACAGTCCTTATTCAATATCCTCCTATATATATATTCAATTCCCCACCATCGACATTAGAATATCCTTATACAGGATCACCCTAAAACTGTTGAGCAACAACATATATTTACATTAAAATATGTTATTCCCCTTTGGACACTATCTATCATATCTTAATTGGATCCACATAAATATTGTCTCATTCCCACATGATCACAAGATCTTCCAGAAAAATTTTACATGTTGCTATAAAAGAGTAAATGACATCCTCTAGATTTTTCCAGTATCCTTTAAAAGTATATAAAACCACTTGAAATTTTCACAGATGATTATCCTTTGAATCAAGATGATGGTTTATATTTTCTCATTACAATATAATAGACCAATAAACTCAGTATTTCTACAACACTTTGTTGGTTCATAGTTCTGAATATAGTTGATGATTTCCGTTGATGAAACCCTTCAGTGGGGTATCCAATAAATCTTCTAAAATGTCACCTTTAATATTTCATGAAGATTATATTTTGTTCAATTTATATAAAATGTGACATTGAGAATGAAAAAAGATTACAGTTTAAAATATCTGATTCTTATGTGATTGGTTTCCTACACAAAAACTCTCTCAAGAATAAACTCAAAATCAATGTAGTAAGAGAGATTTTGATTTCAACATCAATGAGAATAAGATAAAAAATCTAGTGATTTAGGAATATTTGTATTAATAATATAAAATATAGTTCCCCAAAAAAATAGAAGATTTAAAAATAATTTATTTTTTATTGAAAATCGTTATTATAGATGAAAATACCAGAAAAAAATGAACGATTAGTTATTTTACAATATTGGGTCAAATAAATACATCAGTAATTGGGTTCACACCATGTTGAACACTTTTGAAAATCAGGACCACTCAAAATTGTAGTCTGAATTATCAGAAATCATATTGATCATGAATTGATAATCCAAAATTAAAACGAATTTATGGATTTATATACCCAAATCTAAATTAATATTAAGATTTAAATAGAGTTTTGAAGGTTAATGGTGTCCAATACTACCCACCAAATAATGGTATTAAAGTATTTAATCATCAATAAACATCAACAAGGATATCCCCAATGCTGGTACAACTATAATATTTCGATAATAATGGGTAAGATTTCAATTTTTATGAAATTTTTAAATGAATTTACATAAACTACTAGTATCCCCTCATATGATACATGGGGGATATGTCATCCACCATTAATTAATATGGGATGAATACCATAACCATGTCTTTCTATAAACTAATATCATCCATGTTTTAGTAAAATGAATGTTAAACACATAGTAATATCTTAGATGTTCCACACATATGAGACCATTTAGGTTTCCTTTTAGTTTTCCATAACCAACTAATTTTGAAATTATATGCTTCGTATTTTTGTTAAGGCCAATTGTGAATCATTTTCTATATTGAATAATTATCTAAAAATTACCCATATCCATGAATAAAGGATTTGACATTTCCATTTAAATTAATTTTTCATTCCTATAACTTGTTTGATCTATTTTTTGCTTCATTAGAGGATAGAAAAATATTATTTTATTATTTTATATTCATATGAAACATTAAATAGTTCTCAATTAAATTATAATATTAAAGAAAAAATAATAATTTATAATTTCTTCATTGATATTAACTATCAATTATGGATATAAAATATTAAATTAACTATAAAAATATATAAATAGATAAGTAAGATAAACTTGGTTACTATTTTTTGGTCTTTTGTAAAGCTAATAAAACACCACTTCAGATTTATCCTTCATGTTTTTTTTGTAATATTATTCCATCTCCCTGTAATTAATTAATATAAATTATTTAAGGATAATAAAACTTATAATTTTGAATTAGGTTATATAAGGTAAAATAGAAAATTAAAATTAAAATAATTTGAAAAAATAATATTTGATTAATATAATAAAAAATTATGTTATAAGATAAATCATTGATTTTTTCTATGAAAAAAGATTCCATAAAAGTAAATTCCTTGAATCAAAGCATTTATTAGACTTTAAACTCTGGTTTTAGATTATATCATTATATGTTTAATTGTTTATGTGAAATTTCAATTACTATATTGATAATATTTCCATTTATTGTTATCATAATTAATTTTCCTTAAATCTCTAGATGGTGACTGATAGTCATCAAATGTTGAATATTTTCCCTTTGAAAATATTAATATTTGTTTATAACTATTATATCTAATTATTATTCTATGTGAGTATCTAGATCCTTATTTTACTTTCAATTTCCCATTTTTTGTTTCTATTTTTTATTATAATATTTTTTATCATTTATTTCTTAACAGAAAGAAGTTTATTTAAAATTTCAAGTTTATATACATTTATATTAATTTTTAAATGTTGTTCATTAATATTTACTAATTTTTCAAATAAATAAAAAATTCTAACAACAGTTTTTCTAGAATTTGTTTATGTTTTTCAAATGTTAATATTTATTTTCAAATAATTTTATCAAATGACAGATTATCATCCTTATTATGATTAATATTTCATAACATCAGCATTAATTTAATCAAAAAAGCATTTAATATTCCTTTTTTTTATTATTTAGCAGTTTATTATCCCTCTATGATCTACTATGTGAATCGAATAAAATCAATATTTTTCTTTTTTACTCTCGTATACTTTATTTTTTTAACTCTATTATATTTTTAGTTTTATATTTAATATTTAATGTATTAAAATCACTAAATAATGCTCATTTTTAGAGTATTTTTGTTGAATGTGTCCCATGATATTATAATATCATCATTTAATGTAATTTTAAATATGGTTTTAATATCCCCAACACTTTCAAAATAACATTTGAATTCCCATACTGAAAAATTATACATCATGATACTTACATGAATATGATTTGATATTAATAAATAAAAACAAGTTAAAAATATAATTATATATATATATTTTTTTATTTTTCAATTAATAATTGATAATTTATTCCACACTTGGATTATTCTTAGCATCCATTAATTATTTATAATTATATCATTTAGGTGTTCCATATGTAATTTTCATGGATAATTAAGAGAGAAATCATCTATTTTTCTTCATTCATATTATATTGGAATTATTTTTTCTAATTTTAATGCTTTATAAAAAAATAATACATTGTAGGAATATTTATTCAATTTGTAATCCCACATATTCCATGGATAACCCTTGGTTATTTCTAAAGAAATGAATTTTGTCCTAAAATTACCAATCTTCCTTTGAATTAATATTTGTCTCTAAAATATAATTGAAAATTATGAGTATGATTTATTTTTTAAGATTTATTTTCTTTTATAATAGGGAAAAATTCCATTAAAATGGCTAAATTTTTTGGAGTGTATTTACGATTATATATATTTTTTCATTTTGAATGTTAATCATTCAATTCATTTAATCATTATTAACCCCTGAATTTTATTTTCACATTTTCATCCTAATGTCAATTAAATAAATTTTCATTATAATAATTTTAATTATAAATAGATTGTGACTGTATAAATATTTGATATATTTAACTTTTGGGATTGTCTAAAATCATATAAATTAGGTTCTCATTATAAATAATATGTGAAATAAAAAACATCCTCCACCACTATAAATAAAAAAAGAATAAAAATGTAAACAAATTGACAGATTAAAAAATAATTAGTAGACATTAAAAAATATGTACCAATATTATAATATTTTTTTAAAAATACAAAGTAATTTTAAATGAATCGATTGGTTTTTTACTATTTAATTTTTTTCTCAAATTATTTACGTTATAATAAAACATATACATTTATCAATTTTTCTCCATTAATTTTTTTCATTTTATTTTACAGATGTTCATTCATTTATTATTATTAAATGTTTTAATTATTTTCATAAATTTTTTGTTTATTGAATAAATAAAATTTAGGGTATTTTTTATCATTTTCTACATTTAATTAATTTGATTTCATATAATCCCTCCAAATCCATAAAATACAACATAAAGATGAAACTAATATTATATAGTGATGTTTCTAAAATATTTATTTCCTTATGTTGTGATATGTCTACTTCATGATCGGGGGATACACAATTACTTTATATTAAGTATTATCCAATTGAATCGTGGAAGGATACAACACATGTTATATTCCCATGAATGTAATAAATAAATGTTTAATGTTTTATTTAAGATTTATTGTTAATAAATAAATAATTGAAAATTATTTTTCATGAAAGGATATTTAATTATTTGATGATAGTGAAATTCTCAAATATTCCATGAATAATCATAGTAGATTTGGATTTTCATTTGGTAGATTGATTTTCTACATCTATAATGGATGAATAATAATGTAAATAATTTTACTAATAAGAATTAATAATTATAGACGACATGATACAAATATAATTTTGGATTCAAGAATTATAATTCAGATGGATATGGAAGGATATATTTAGTTATTTATAGAGATTAAAGAAGTTATTGGAAGTATTTATATCCCTCGATTGGATCATTAAGGATAATACTGAAGGAATATATATGTGACCTAGATTTAGAATAATCTTCATGGAAAACAAATTTGATTTCATGATCATATCGATCTTGTGGACATTGAAACATTACATAACTATAAAAAAATTGTTAGATATACTGGGGCCATTTTATTATCTAGGATGTCTCCATTATCCAAATGATTTCATGATTTCTGAGGGATAAAAATATCTTCTAATATATATCTGAAAAGATAGTATGGTGGAAATAATATCAAAATTGATTTTTCAATTTCTTGTATCCATCGATGATGAGTTTGTGTGCCACTAAAATAATTCAACTATATTTTTTTAGTGATGTATTAAAGGTACTCTTAAGTGTATATCTTTATGATTGTTATGGATATTGGTATGTGTCATACATATTTCCTAGACAAGTAAGAGATAAGATGATTAATGTGTCTCTATGTCAGTAATCGAGATTCAGGTGATCCTCTAACAGCATGCTGATGTATGGATGAAATTGTGGATAATTATGTCTATAAGGAATATTATATACTTAAAAAAGAGAAGATAAAGAATTATTATTTTCTGATTTAGAGGAAATAATACAACATAAAAGTATAAATTAAACCATGACTGGTGGAAATTCAAAATTTATTATATTATTACAGAATAAACATCGAAAACAATTACACAATGAAAAATATACTATTGGGAATTATTGGGTCTATCTCTCTTTTGAAATGTGAAGTCATGTGTTTTGGGTTTGTAATTATCATTGGGAGATGAAGACCGATGTAGTACAATCAGACAACCATGATGAAATTATAGGGTCTATAATGTAATTCACCATGTTTTATAATTTCATGTGAGACTCTAAAACCCAAAAATTTTAAACTAATAATATTCATGATATCATACATGATATTAAATAGTAAACATAATTGAACAATGGAATATTATTATATAATTATGATGATTATAACATTTCCATTAAATTTATGTATATAAATATTAATAAAAATATTATGATATATATATATATCCTACACAATATGAAATTTATACAATAATTATAATGAAATAAGAACTATATGTTTAAAATTAATTTAATTCTTCAAAAATATTATTTTTATAAAAATGTTATTTATTCCTTTTGTGAGAAAAGTATTAAAAATAATTTGTTGAAAAATAGGAAAACATTACAAAACGGTATTTTTTTGGAACTCATGATTTCATAATTATCTTTCAGTGAAATTTTTCTATTTTTGAAAATTGAGGGTTTTTTAATGATTAATTAAAATAATGATTTTTAATAAAAACTCTGTTTTTATTTCAACTATTTACAAATATCTATTTTAATTTAAAATGATTTAAAAGAAAAATAATTTCAATAATATTATTTTATAATCTAATTACATTAGTTAGATTAAATTTTATGGTTTAATTTCATATAAAAATATTTTTATACTTAAGAAAAAACATTTCTGGGAAACTATTTCTATTTGTGTAATGTATTGTTGTATTAATAAAAATAATTATTCACAATTTTTGAATGATTTAAATGAATTTTATTTATTAAATGTTAAATATTTATTTTAACATTCATCCATATTTTTTTATCCATGGAATACTAAAAAATCATAGTTTATTCTTAAAAATATATTGTTCCAAAAAGTTGTTTATTACGCATTTTCAATGTTTATATTTAAATTCATTTATTTCATTTATATAAATTTAATATGATAAAATGGATTCCATAGTTTTTGTCAAGTGGATCAAATTTGGTAAATATGTCCATTTTATATTAGTATTATCTAAAAATTAGCCTTAGTAAAATTTAACACAGTTGAAGGGGTAAATATTGTTAAAATATGTTATAATTAAATGTTATGGTCCACATTTTCCAAATTAATTTTTATTGGATGAAGCGTATTATAAAATTATCAACTTAGTATAAATCATTAATTAATCAAGGGACACATTTTGATGAAACTAACTTATATAATATTTAATTTAAAGAATGATAGAAAATATTAATCTCATGGTTCTATGTATCTGTGTGGTGTCCACACACCCTACTACAGAAATAACTTTTAATAGTGCTAAAAAAATACATCAGCAGTGTTAAAAGTGTTGTTAGTATATGTATCATTATAAGGTTGGTCCCTTTTATCAGATCTAAGAAAAGAAATTATAAAGGACCCTTTTACTAGTGCCAATGAAAATCACTGATAAATGGGGTATTTTATCATCCATCAAAAAGTTATGGTAAAGGTCAATTATTTTATATTTCATAAATTTATGATTATAAAAAATAAGAGTTGGGGGCCATCCCATTTATTAGCGCTTGAATCCCTTTTAAACAACACTATTTTCTTGAAATGGACCCCTCCCCCATTAATAGTGATTAGAGCTCTGTCTATAATAGCTCTCAGCACTCACCTGCCCACCCCATCCTCTCCTTAGATTTGAACTCAAAAACAATCTATTGAGAACATGTACGCATAACACCCCTCCATGTTTGGTTTTTATTAATTTTATTATATATATTAATATTTTTTATCCATATATTTATTTTTATATTAAAATATTTTTATATTAATTTTCCAATAAATTTTAAAAATATGTTTAGTTATGTGATTGTAAATAAATATTTGAATACATACACATATACATCATATATTCATATGTACATACATAAATATGTATATAAATAAATATAATTACACATATTTTTATTTATATGCATATATTAATTATTATTATTTATATACATATATTAGAATATATCGTGTTGTTAATATATACACATAAATATATATATACACACATACACATTATATATGTATATAAATATTCAAATATTGTAATTTTAAATAAAATGGTTATTATTTTTTCTTTAGATATGGTTTCTTTTATTATAAAGATATTTATATATATATGTATATATATATATTTTTTCATTTTTATTTAAAAAAATTAATTTTTAGTTTTAAATATATTCAAATATCCATGTATATGAATATACATAATTATAAAGAATAGTACATTATGAAAATCAATTTACAAATGAATATAAATTTATATTTTGAGAATAATGATAGCCTTTTCTTGAGGTAAATTTATTTCTTATTTTTTGTAATTATATTATTCCATAAATTCTTATCCAATTTCGATATTTTATTTCATCAATTATTAGAACAATTAAATAAACTATTTTGAATATATTAAATGTAATTCAATTTGAGTGAGTTATATAATTTAATAAATTTTATATTAATAAAACATATTATGGATTATTATAGGGATAATATTTTAATTCAAAATATGTATTTATGGCATTGTAGTAAAATTAAATGAAAAGTCTCGAAATTGAAATTTATGATATTTTATAAAAATAATATATTATATAATTATTTTGAAGTCTAAAAACCTTGAAAGTGGACAATGTGGATAATATATGGTATAAATGTTATAACATTTTAATTTATGAACATTTTTTACCATGTAAATAAAAATATAACCGCTATTGTTACAAATATTTTACCACATTTATTGTAGAATAGGATTACAAATTGTTAAACCAAATGATAAGGATTAAAACGCCACTTTAACTATTCATTGTATTATTAGGTGACGGGATTTCAAATCCATAATGTATTATACTCTAATACCATGAATATTGGAGGAATGTTATCAAGATAATGGAATTATTTCACTTCAATATTTTAATAAATTCCTAGAGGGGCCTTCCCCTCACATATAAAATTGATCCTCTCCCTTCCCTTATTAACCGAATTAATCCATATAGCTCCACCATCCCCTATCAAGATTCCATAAAAAGTTAAATAGTTTTAGTATAAATATTTTTGGTACTCTATAATGGGAATTCCAAGGAATCCTTAATTGAATATATAAATCAACTGTTTCAAATAATAGATAATCACCTTAATCAATCAATTTATTTTTCAATTATTCCTTACCACCACTAAATCAATTATTTTATTCAAAAATTAATAAATTAATCATAATAAATATATTGAAATGTTATTAGATTTATGAATGAAACGTAATTAAACCTATTTCTATCAACCGGGAATTGAATGATCTTCTCATGTGCATGTATGGTTTACCTCCTGCACATGGCGATATAATTAATTTTCGATAACTATCATTCATGGATTTTTATTATAATGGCTTTATATTTCATATATTATATTTATTCCATAATTATACTTCTTTAATGATAATATAATAGATGACTTGTTACCTTTCAATCCATTTGAAATAGATGACAATGTTCATATGTATGTGTAGATAACCCTTTCCACAAATAGATGTTATTCATTTTTCATTATTCCTCACATAAATTGTTATATTAATTAAATTGATGAATATTTATTATTTATATGATATAATATTTATTCTCGTAATTTGATTATTTATTTTCTTTTCTTTTAGTAAACACGTCAAAAATAGAAAACAACGTTCATGTTTACGTACGACCTTTAGTCTCCATAAATAGTGTAATTATTTTTTCTATCAATATATATTATATATATATTGAAATATATGAATAAAATAAATAATATTTATATAATAATTAACATTTTTAGATTATGGAATCATTATCAATGTAAATGGACCAAAAGTATCAAACATAAATAGGCATAAACAATGAAGTAGTGATCACACAGAATAGAGATTTTAATAACCAACTATTAATAAAGTGGTAATGTGATTTTATTAGTAAATAATACACAGTATTATATAAATGATTATAATTCTATTATTCATATAAAATAATTATTAATTAATTATATTTGATGTTTGAATGTGTGTATAGTATAATGAGAAATGAGGTACATAAATTTCATCTCAAATTGTCATATTTTGGACATACATTATTTTATTCACCTATATTATTTTCTGTGTTGTATATTAATCACATTTTATATGTTTATATCATAAATTAATTTATAATATTGATATATTATGTTTTATTTTATGTTATATATTCATTTGTATTGTGTTTCAAAGGTTATGAAGGTGGTTATGGATTTAGGATTCAATCCTATTTTAATTGGGATTATTTACATATGAATTTCCATTGGGGAAATTGTATGAGACCAATTTCATAAATTCCATTCTATTTATTCTAATTCCTTAATTTCATGAGAAAATATTTTAATTAAATTAACTCACATTATGTACTCAGGATACCAAAATTTTTTTTAGGAAAACTAAATCTTTTTTACCATTTGGTAGAAAAATGTTTTATTATATATATATATATATATATATATATCTAAAAAAATGAGGAATATTTTTAATAATAACATATGAGTATTTAATATCATTTATACACATAATTTAATTTTTTATAAAAATTTTCAAATGTCTATTCATTTCATTTTCATAACGAGGTATATTTTGACTTTATATAATGTTGTGAAATGAATTTTTCCTTTTAACTTATATGGAATTAACATAATTTATTTCTATCATCACTTCTCAATAGATTAAAGAATATTTTTCATATTTCAATGATTATTTTGGAATGAAAAAATTTTCAGAAATATTTTGTAAATTTTATATATTAAATAAGTGCATTCCAAATGAAATTATTTTCCAACATGAATTATTCCATAGGTCATTTAATATAATTTATATCTATGATAATATCTTTGATGTAAATTATGTTTTAATTGTGATATAATCCAATCATAACATCCTTATTATTTATTTGGGTGTGTTACGATTATGAATATATGATTTTTATGAAACTTATTATTTTTTTAATGTTATATTATATGATTATATGATGAAATGTTTTTTAAACCAATTTTCATTTAATCGGTTCTGATATGATATGTAATGAATGTTTTATGATCTTGTGGAAGACAAATGTATAGTCTTAGTAATGTGACGGTAGAGACATAAATATATATCCATATAATTATTAGGATATGGTTATATCATTAATAATACAACTATATGAAACAAATCGATGTGCATGAACCATTACGGGAGACATGTATATGCACTTACTCCATAAAATGCAACAACATGATGTTATTGATCTATTTTTCAAAACATGTGTATGTTATTAATACAAAATGGAAGATAGTTTTTTAGTACTAATCCATAACTATTTTATGTTGTTGGAATTTATCCTTGATATATCATATGGTTTCAATTAATATTATTGTGACACGCTTTTATATAATTGACTTAGAGACTATGATTGGTTATGATTGATCCCTATTATGATTCATTTCATTGAAATGAAAATAATATAAGCCATGAATTTTCACTATTACTATTTAAATATTGGGTATGAAATTATAATGTTAGGTTCATTACATCATACTTGTATTCTTATCATATACTTTAATATTATCATCAATTGTTATTTCTAATGTTTACCAAAACTTAGCATTAGAGCCTACTCATTTTTATTTTTAATTTCCATTGGTTATAAGGAATGGTTTTGATTAGGTAATTATTATGAAAATTAATAATTGAGGATATATTTGGTGGATATATTGAAGATATTTTAGGTAATATTAATATAATGTATCTAGTAACTAAAGGCACTTATCCTTTATAGTCCTCGGGTGTGTATTTATTAAATTTATTGAATATCCCTCGAAAACTATGTAATATTTTTAATTATAATCCTAGTCCACTACATTTGGTATTAGAGGAATGTTTTATTCAATAATTTGATATTATGATTAGAAATATTTGGTGAAAACCAAAGGGATAAATCAATGTCTTGGATAACCATATATTTTTTGTAAAGAATAGATTATACTATTTCCTCATAAATAAATCCTTATATGGATATTGGAACTGTTTTCTATTTTTAGAAAAATATAATTAATGGTTAGAAACAAAAAAATGTGTTCATTGTTTATTTATCAACCATTATTATTTTGAAAAGTGAGTGCATCCTTATTGATAAACAACTATCACACTCCCAGTGGATATGTTTGGGTCACATAAAATTTCTTCTATGAACCATTATGAAGGATTTGATTAGATGATAATTATAGATATTAATGGATATTCCTAATATATAATATATTTAAAATAATTTTTCAAAATTTAGACACCAAATTAATTATTTTTCATGATTATGTGGTTTTAGAATATAATTATTGTTACACACACCATTCTTTATTGTTTTTTTTTAAATGATTGGAAATTGATAGAACTGTGTTTACCTTAAATTTGATTGATATCATGTAGATGATGATACAATAGGTTTGATGTTTATTGTGATATATATTGTGATTAATCCTAGTCAGTTATCGTGATATATGATTAACAACTTGTACATTAACCAAATATTTGGATCGCCAAATAATATTAGTATAATGTTCAATAGGAGATCGTGTGGTGGAGACCTCGGAGGAAATTAGATCATGCTTATTATATTTCAAGACATTGGGAATAATCATCTAAGGGAATGTAAAAAAGGAATTGAAATATATTGATTTTGGAGAATAAAAGAATAAATTAAGTAATTACAATGAAAAAATAATCACTATATGTGGGGAATAAATTTCATACTAAGATACCATTTATAGATTAATGCCTTATCTATGGCGAATATATGAAATATATCAGTTAATTCCCAAATCCATGAGCTAACTACTAGACCATGGAAAGAAATATCTTATTTTTATTTTTTATTTGGAATGATTGATGTATTTATTTATTATAATTCATGAATTTTTTTGATGAATTGTTTTTATAAGGATATACTAGATATGTGTCCCATTAATCATATATGGATTATTAGGTATTTTTTTTATTAAAGGATGTGAAATAATGTGTTGATTGTAGCGAAGAATGAAAAAAAATTCCCATGTAAGGAAACATTTTGGATAATAAATGGTTCAGGGATAAATAACCCCTAATATGTCAATTATTCAATCTTAATAATTAGATAAATACAATTTCTTTATTTTTATAAATTAGAAGGGATGGTATTTATGACCTTCGAAATTATTAGTGATTTAGTGAGAAAGTGTTTTATATTACATTTATTGTATTTTTCAACATTTATGATTTGATAGAATATGTTCCAGAATATATGATTTTATTTAACTAATGAGGATAGGTAATTTGTTTTGAAATAAATCATTTTTATATTAAGGTTTTTTAGTAATTCAATTTGTTACATATTTCATGAAAATATATGATCAATGTATTTACCAATTTTGAATGTGATAATAACTGTGTCTTTTTATTATTTAAGTGATTACTGTTAAGTATATTTTGCAAATTTAGTAACCTTATTTATTATTTTTGGGTTTTGATTTTAGACATACAAATTTTTAATGGGTATTAAGGTTAACTAATTCTTCATTTGTTTATGAGGATATTTGGATGAGGTTTTAGAGATTAAACTATTCCATATTAGATAACCTCTAATAATAATTTTTTTGAAAGCAAATAGTTAATGTAGGATTTAAATTTAATTCATTAATTGACCTTAAGATCTGTTAAGAAGTAAATTTTACATCATTAAGACTAAAAAATTAATCTTGATCATTCATTTCATGGGGCAAGAGATGATATTGAAATTGATCGTAACATAGTAAAATGAATAAGTTATAATTACCATATAGAAATAAGTCAAATAAGTATATTTTTTGATGATTTATATATTTATTGTAAATGTATTTATCAACATTACTAAAATTATATTAAAATAAAAATGATATATTTTTTCCTTCTTTTTGATTAATCAATATCCTTTTCAATTATCACATTTAAAAAATTTTTAGTCATTAGTATTATATTCACCATGTTCTCTATCACACTCTATTAGTCCATGTGAGTTATTTTTTCCTTGAATTTTTCTAGTTAACATCCCATTAATATTTTGCATTTGTGGGAAACAAATTATATGTTATTTCAGGTAACCATTATGTTCCATAGTTTCCATTTCAATTGGAATTTTTATGATTCCCATGTATGAGGATGGTTTAAAAATAAAAGAATTTTCAAATTTTAAAGTATGATGACCAAATAAAATGTCAAGGGAACAATTTTTTTGGGGGTTTTATGTGACACCGAAAAATAAAATAGCATATAGGACATGCAACAGTATGCTTAAATAAGCAGCATAATTTTGTTATTTAAATATGACCATTATAACCTAGCCATCAAATTCGAGGGTATTAATATGATCAAAAGTTTTATAAATTATATTTATATATATTCCCAACTTAATAAAAAATATTATTGGTTAAGGATTCATAATTAATGAATCAGTTTTTAATAGTAATTTTTTGTTTTAATAACTATATTTTCTTCAAAAAAGATTATTATAAATTTTTTGGTTAAGTATTTTAATGAATACATGTAAAATATATTATTTTTTCTATAAATAGGTTATAATATATTTAATTTATCATGAATAAATTATCTTAAGATGGAATTTTATGATTTTTATGAAAGGATATATTTTCTGGTGATTAATAATAATATTGATTTTTGTTGAAAACATTAACTTTATATCATGAATTTAAAATATTACATTTAATTTTAAAATGAAATCAATGAAAAATCAATTATATTTTATTGTTAGTAATAAAATATAGTTAAATGGAATCATTTGTTTTGTTAAATCTAGTTTAAAAACATTTATAAACATAAAAAAGGTAATTTAATGAAAAACAATCCTCTTTTATGTAAATTGTTTTTGTATTTATAAATTAAATTAATCACTATTGGGTAATAATTTTACTAAAAATTATATATTCTAAATTCAATAAATTGTTTTTACATTAATATCATTTTTTCGTAGCATGGGATACGAATACATTTGTATTTATGCTAAAAATGTATTGTTATAAAAATATTTTTTGGTCATGTTATTCATTCTTATTATTAAATTAATTTCATCAAAATATGGAAAATTAATTTAAAAATATTAATTGAAATGTTTTATTGAGAAGTTTCTAATTTGGAATATGGTACCCTTTAATTTTTTGTGAATATGAATAGTAACCATTGAAAAACATACCACAATAGTAAAGGGTAAACCAGTTTAAAATATATTAAAATTAAATGATAAGTTCTCTGTATTTCATATTATATCTTATTGGATGAATGGAATTAAACCCTTATATCCTTACACTCTAATTGTATTTCTTTATGTGAATCATTCCCATAAAAATGATTTATATAGTATTTAAGGAAATAAATGTTATAAATGTCACTATCTTTGTTTTAAATAACTATTATGTGCCCAAATAAGGAAAATGTCATATTTTTAGTGAATATTAAATTATATGACAAGAATAATGAAATTAATTTTTTATAGAGTCTTATTTATAATTATTAGTAATTATAAAATTACCTTAAAATCTTATGGAACGCTGATGAAGTATTTCCTTAATTTTAGTGATTTATTCTGTTAAAATAAATATATAGTCAAATATAACATATCATCTATTTATAAATTGATTATAATCGTATTCTAACATTTACTATACACTATTTAAGTCAAATTAAACGAATAACATCAAATTATTCAATAATTAAATCTTATAATAATAATATATAATAAAATTATTTAAATTTAATAAAAATATTGAAAAATGGTTATTTGGAAAATATATGCATGAAAATTTAATCCATCTTCAAGTTATAAAAAATTATTACCTTAAAAGAAAAATCATAAAAACTTAAGATTAAAATATATGTTACCGCGGTTAAGGATAAAATAGGTTAATTAAGTGGTTAATCTAATAGATAAGGTCTATAACACAACATAATTCTATAAAAAATGTAATTATTGATGGAATTTAAAATACATATAGTATTATCTTAAAATCAATATACGTTTGGAGGAATTTGGGCTAGATAAATACATTATTTTATTTTACACTTTTATGAAACCCCAAGTGTTCCCCTCCCCTCAGTTATAAATGGGAACCTCTAGTTTTTCATACTCATATCCAATTGAGCCTTATTTCTCAATAATAACCTGAAAAATATCTATATCATCATCCCTATACTCATTTAATACTCTAGTGTTTCCCAAATATAACAACACTGGGGTCCTTATTATAAGATCTAAAGTGGTTGTTTAAATGTTGGGGTAATTTACAGAACCAATCACAATCATTTTAATTATTCTTTCACAAACACTAAATATATTAAATTCATCAGAAAATAATAATTTATGTATTGAAAAAATATTAAATTGTTATTATGATTATGATACCACATTTATACAACCTATTTCAATCAAAATGGATATGAAAGTATCGATTGTCCGTCCGTACATGTTACCATACCCACATAGTGATACAATTAAGATAAAACCAACATAATTTATGAATGGTTATTCCAATGTTATTAATGTTAAAATAATAAATATAATTATTTAATATATTTAATTTCATATATAATTTATTATATTCCAAAACCATTGGAAAATGATTTTTCTCTCATGTGTACGTGTGGACTACAACCTCCATGATTCTATATGATTCATTTTTCATCTAATATTTACGTTGATGGTAAAATGGATTGATTGATTAGATATATATGAATTATATGTTATATAAATTAATCCCATATTTTGAATTATCTTTTACCAATCTTTTGTTCCATCAATCGAAATATGAAAACATCGTTCATATGTATGTACATCACACCATATCCATGAACAATTAAATTCATTTTTATATTTATGAAATTAATTGATAACGCGATATATATATATATAAATAATAAATAATATATTTATATCATGAATTCATTTTTTGGATATGATGGAACCTTGATAAAGGTACAAGTTACAATATCATCAAACTGAAATAGGCCTAAAAATGAATTTGTTGTCACCCAAAACAGCGATTTTAATAAACAACTATTTAAAAATGGTTGATTTATTGTCCTGTTTAAATAAATAATAGTTTGAAATGTATACTGACAGTTTCAAAATAATGATATAACAATTATAATTTATAACATATGATGTTTTACAATGAATATAAAGAATGGATAGATATTAGGTAATGGATTTTCACATCAACTTTTATTCTATGGAACATAAGTTATGTTATATAACTATATTATTTTAATTGGTGTATAAAAACATTTAAAAGTTATATAATAAATTAATTTACTTTATAGAAAATTTATGTTTCATTTTTTTCGTTTATGGTATTTGTGATTTAAATGTTTCCAAAGTGGACATGGGTTTATGTTTCAATACTATTTTAATTGATATTAGTTATGTTTGAAATTAAATTGGAAAAATTATAAGATACATCTCTTATATATCCCTTAAATTTTTTCATCCACTTTTTTCCTTTGATAATAAATTGATTCCATTCATTTACATCACTTTATATAATATGGATATTAAAATACCATTTCTATGGAATACTAAATATGTTTTACTACTCAAATTATTTTTTTCTATTTAAATATTTTATAAACAATATTTTGAATTTTATTTCATATTATCATATGTGTAGTTAAATTCATGTTTAAAATGATTCAATTTTTAAAAGTTCATTAAAAAAATTCTTGTTTGTTTCTTAATGAGGTACATTTGAAATTTTCACACAGTGTGAAATGAATGATTTATTTTAACTTATTAGACATATACTGAATATCATATCATAATGTGAAATCAAATATTGTAATGATAATTTAAATTTTTTATAAAATTATTTTCAAATAGAATGTTTTCGTGAATACTTTCGGAATATTTATATATTAAATAACCAAGTTCAAAATGAAATGGTTATTTTACTTAAAAATTATTCCAATAATATTTTAATTGAAATATTATCTATGATAACATCATTTAGGTCGATATAAAATTTTATTAATAATTACAATATTTTAGAAATTCCTGATTTATATAAATGTTTGAATAATTATTGAGATTTTTGTAGATTGAAAATAAATGTATTCATAAATGTCAGAAACTTCAAAAATATGAAGGAGTTCATATTAAAATCATTTAATGTATAATATATAATCATTATATTGGTTAGAAGTTAAATATTAATGTGTTTACATGTTTTAATAAAAATGTGTTTTTTTACCAATAGGGGCCTATATACCCTTATAGGCGGTGAATCATGGTTTGTATATTGTTTTCTATATTGTTCCTGCCCCACTAGATCATGACCTCGTTATATAAAGGATCACTTTTTTTTCACTTGTGTGTTTATTATGACCACTTCTTCTCTTCTTTAGCTAATGATGATGATTTAGATGCAATGCAATAATTAAAGATGGTAGACATAATGATTTTTACTTGGTTCACCCTCACTAGGCTACGTCCAAGTAGCATACCACATAAATGTGCTGATGTACCAAATCCTCTAAAGCTCAATGACAATAATTATCAGGCTAGATCACTTCTATGCCTAGAATCATTTCCGTTACAATGTTTAGGGTTAGCTCACTTCTTTCCCAATGGTCATTCCATATTTATCTCTCACAGGCTCACTACCTGTAGAAAGGATAACATTCTTCCTCTTCCTCGGATCACTACACATGGAAGGGATCCACTCATAGTTTACAGAAATATAGTTCTCTTCATTATCACTAATGAATAAATCCTCCACTGTATGTAGATACTCTATTTAAGTCCAAATTTTATCCATTGATGAATACACCTTTTCCCCTGACCACTAGGAAACAAAATTTGAGAAATACATTCACAAAGCACCCAACATCCCAAAGTTCCCTATTTCACGAATCTCAAATAGTCCGTCATGAAATCTATGCCTGTTTGGGAAGAACACACCTTTTCAGATCTTACTACCTCATGGAGTACATTGCTTTACAGATCTCAAGACATCGCAAAGTGACTTCTTTCGTGAAGCTCACTATGCCAACGTGGAACAAACCTCTTTCAAAGTGCTAGAATAGCCACTGCAAAGATCATTCTTTCGCGAATCACACTATATCCGCAAACCTCCATCACAATTAGAGGAAAAAATCAGGAAAAACTCAGTACTTATATGGAGGGGGTGGAGGCTTATTTATAGGAGACTCCATCGATCCTCGAACCTTCCATGAGAAGTCAGTTCCACACCATCTCAAATCTTGAAGCTCTATTATTTCCACCAAAATTATCTCCATATCGCGAAGCACCATGGAAATTTTCAGATCACAGAGCTCGTAGTAATCGCTAATCATTCCCTCAATTCATTGCCCCTTTGCTGTGAAGCTCAACTCACAATGACTTTCCCCTCCACAATTCTCTTCAAAACTATCATTCTCAAATATCGTCATAATCGTGAATACTACCATCATCATTATTAATGTCTTCATGAGATCCACATCATGATTTCCACTCTTTTCAAAACTCTTGAATTATCCATATTTTTATGAGATCATCTGGAAATCCATATTTCATGATGATCACCAAACTACAATTTTTGGTCCCCAAAAATTTGGAAAACACTGGAAAACAGTTAAACCTTGTTTATGTTCTTTTGTACCGCCTCCGGATCTTCTTCTACCTTTTCAAAGTTCTTTTCCATCATTTATTGTCAATAATATCTCTAGAACTTGAAAAATCACCATGAAAACATACATTGTCAACAAACACAATCATGGAAAAAATGTTGCAATGTTACCTTGAAGGATATTCCCCAAAAAACTCCTCATTTGGTTTTGTTAACAACATTTCTCAAAACTATTCCATGCACATTGATACTTCACTGAAGCTACATCCATAATTTTCCAACCTTCGCCTCTTGAAATTCATATTGGTACCAATGATACACTCACCACGTACTTTAATCCCACATGAACAATGCTTGGTGTAAGAAAAAAGAGTAAATGACAATTTCATCAATGAATCCCTTCATTTATGACACCAACCGTTGACACAAAACTAATACCAATTTCCAAACTGATACCAATTATTGGTCACTAGAATCATTGAAACACCATTCCAATGCCACTCTTCTTCTTTTATCATGATCCATATCTAACATGATATATATTATTTGATCGATCACATCTATCATTGTCAGGTTTAATACTCCCCCCTTAGCTCATTGTTATCCCCCTATCTCGCTTCTCCACCTGTCAGTTTCTCCTTGTGTCTTTGACTAAGACATTTTCTCCCTTCATTACCCATAGTTTCTATGCCTTAAAGATTCACTATTTCTACCCCTTTGTTAATGAACCCAAAGGTCACTACTTTGTGGTCTGATACATTTGAATGAACACAGATTATCTCATTAGAGAAAAACTCACCAATCCTCGAGGAGACGGGGTTCCACAGCCACAATTTTTCAAGTGTGGGGAGTCGCTTGAATTCCCAGATCTAGTCGATGCATATCAAAATTTTCCTTGGGTAAGGCCTTAGACATAATGTCTATAACCTGCAGTTATATAGGCACATACTCCATCTTCATGATTCCATGTTCAACATTCTCCTTGTTAAAATGATACTTTATATCAATGTGTGTTTTCCTTGAGTGACGTACGTGATTATTTCTGAGATTTATAGCACTTAATTTATCATACTAGATTGAGATTGAAGACTTAACTTCAATGCCCATATCATCGACCTATTTCTTCATCCACAATAATTGTGTTCAAGCTTTAGTGGAAGAAATATAATTAGCTTCTTTGGTTCTTAATGAAATTCAATATTAATTATTGATTAGCCAAGAAATAGAAAATACACCAATATTGAAAGCACCTCCAAATGTTGATTTCTTATCATCCATTGATCCATCCCAATTTACATTAGTATATCCCAATAACTCTGACTGAGATTTTTCACTATATATCAAGACGAAATCCATCATGTCCTTTAGATAACGAAGTATTATTTTCACAAAAAGTATGTTCCTTTTCTTAGTATTTCTTTGATTTCGCGCTTCATTTCAATGTGGCGAAAACAATATCAGCTCTATTCACTATCAGGTGTAGTAAACTCCAAATAATATGCCAATATTCTATGATATTTACTGCCTTTCAATTATCATCTTTCGATAATGTCATCTGGCTATCAACTAGAGTTTTCATCTCCTTTGAATTACCAATTATAAATATTCTTAGAACCTCCTTGGAATATTTTTACAATGAAATGAATGATCCATTAATTCCTTGTGTTAATTGTAATCCAAGGAAAAATGTCATCTCACCAATCATAGACATTTTGAATTCATGTTTCATGTATTTGGAAACCTGTCTCAATTGTGCTTTATCTGATCCGCCAAATATTATTTCATCGACCTAAACAACCACCATCATCCTTTGATTACTAATTTTTTTAAAATATAGATTGTAATCCACTCTCTCATTCTATAAACCAAGATTATTCTAATACTAGTCAAGACTTGCGTATCATGCTTTCGGTGCTTGTTTCTACCCATGTAATTACTTCTTTTAGCCGAAAAAACATTGTTATCATCCTTATGAATGAGAAAACTATATGGCTAATCTATATACGCCTTCTACCTCCAAAATCCCAATCAATAATGCATATTTGACATCCATCTAGAAAACTTTGAACTTCTGTTGCTCTATAATGGATATGAATAATATGATTGTCTCCAGCCGTTAAATCGGTGAAAATATGTCATCGATATCAATTTCCTCTATCTTGGAGTATCCTTTGCAGACTAGTCATTCTTTCTATCAAATCAATGTTCCATATTTATTCATCTTATTCGGAAAGAACCATTTAGTCCCGATGACATTCTTATTAGCTGGCTTCAAAACAATATCCCACTTCAGATTCTTCTCAATCTGATCTAGCTCTTCATCCATAGCCGGAACCCATTTTTCATATTCATCTTCTTTACTAAACCAATTAGACTCTTACTATGATAGGTATGATGCTTTATTTATAGAGTACTCATCTTCCATGTCCGCACTAGTACTGTCTAATTACCAATCATACCTTTCAATTCAATTACATCTCAGTTCTTCATCTTTCATGCTAATATAGATTTTACTTCCTCAGGGACATTATCAGTATCCACATCAGAATTTTCATTTTACACTTCTATCCCCCCAGTCACTATCCACTTCCATACATTCAGAAGATATCCATTATATCCCATTTATATATTTCATTCGATTATGAGACAGAGATCTCCACCTTTGTTATGCAACTCTTCTTGTTGGTGGGACCATTATTTTGACCCACAACCATTCTCTTTCTCCTATCTCATGTAGACATATAACATTTACTCCTTTCATGGAATTATTCCATATTCCATATTATAACACCCCGAGCTTCCACGATACGCTTCTCATTCAATAATGCAATAGCTTGCATTGTACGCAACTTCGAGTTCTAAAACACCGCGACTAATCAAAGTAGCCGTTATGAATAGTAATAACCACTTTTTAAAATTATAGAAATCTTATATATCAAAATGGACTTCATTTTTGTATTCGTAATATCGAAATTAACCTATGTTGAATTTTTGGTATTTTTCTGAGAACTTCTAATTTTTTTATGAATAGTGAAAAATACTTAAAACAACTTTTTTAATCAAAATAATTTATAGTGATAAGTTATAGTATTTAGTGGTTTTAAGGTATAATTAGAATAAATTTTTACCATTTTATCCAATGGTGGTCATTAGAATTAATTTAACATTGAAATTGGACATAAACAATTGCCAATCTTTTGATATAAATTGTTTCTTAAAAACACGCTATTTGTCGTAACAGCGGGAATTAATTATAAAATTAATTAATGCAACTTATATGTTTGGAATTTTTTAAAATAGACATCATTTTTGAATTCGGAATATCAATTATATCTTAGGGTGAAATTTTGGCTTTGTTCTGAAAAACTTCAATTTTTGATGAATAGTGAAACCACTATGTGGTAGTTAAATAACTGATTTTTCATTTAAATGAAATATTACCACTTCTGTGATTTGATTTTCAAAAATCCGACATATATGGCTGTCATTAAGAAGTAAAATGTGGTTCAATGAGATTAAAATAAATTTTTGGTGAATAGTGACTTTTAAGTTCTTAATCGCGATTAGAGGTAATTAGTGTAGTTTAAGGTACAAATAATGTTTTAATAATATCAGATGAGCATGACACTTGTCCTACACCTATTGGATGAGTCCTGGCCGACCAAGACAACCCATGGGTCAACTTGGGGACCCCATGGAGCCACTTTAGTTGGAAAATGACATTAATATATATTTATTTAATGTTAAAAGTAAATTGACACAAACATGAGTTGTCTTACTAAAACAGTTTTTTAGTGGGGTTACACAAGTCCAAATTTTTACTATAAATATTAATTAGAAAGCTAAAAATATTTTCTACATCATAGTAGTTTTTTATAATTTTTATACATCAAATAAATTAATTTATTTATGACATCATTATGATGCAGCGATGACGTCATTATTTAACGATTTAAATAAAATGAGATGATAATGCAAAATCCAAGGTTTAAACTTGTCCAAAGCCTATTGGATGAGGAGATTTCGAAACCTTATCACCTTAGCCTCGAATTATATAATTGTGGGACCTTTAGAATCCGAAAAGCATTGTGAAATAATGTAACATTTCAATCTTTCCAAAAGTGCCCCTCCTCTCCACTTATAAAAGGCCCCCACCTCTCCCACCTCATTTACACTTTCAAGCCATTTGGCTCGGCCAACCTCTGCCCAAATACTGTCCCAACTTCCCCCTCTTACTCCTAGATGCCTCAATTTGGTCAGAACTCTTCCCAAGGAAGCCTTTGGCTCAAATCAAAAAGAGTTACCCGATTTTGAGGTAATGTCTTCTCTAATGTTGTTTTGTTTTATTTTTCTTCTCCAACCCCCTAAACTCTATTTATTCATTTGTTTTGTAACAACAACAGTATCCTCAGTATACTAGTATGTTTTTATAATAAGGAATCGAGCTACACTTACACACACCTACATCTAATGGTTAAGGAACATACGGTTTCTGTGGATGGCGAATTTCTGTCTCACGAAACGATGATTGTTCAACACTCATATAACACCTTAAAAGGTGGCCATTAAGATGTCACTATTTTTATATATGATATATAATATGTTTATGTTTTACTTATGCTTCTGTATTTCTCATTTATGGCATACTTTATGATTTCCATTATGGGTAAAACGCGATAATTTCATTTTAGGAAGTGCCGACTACTGCCCCCTCAAAGTGATTTGAATCGTTAATGCCATATGTGGGATGTATAAAGGATGGATTAAATGGTATAATACACTATATTATACTTTAATTATATTATAAATTTATATCATTATGATTTCATTCCATTAAATACGAAATAGAAATGAAAGTAGCGTTCATGCGTACGTACGGCTTACCGTCTCCATGAACGGTGCATTTCATTTCTTACCTCTAAATGTTACGTGACATTATGAATGAATGTATATACTGGATATATATCATATATATGATATCTACATCATGAATATAATTCTAGATATAATGGATATTTCATCACATGAACAACTTGTAATTATAAGAAGTTTATTTTTGACTCAAGTACCAAAGATCGACAAAACGACCGTTATTAACTTAAATAATTAAATAATGTTCATAACATGGTAATAAGTGATATAAATGGAATAATGAAAATGAAAATGGTTCTTAAGTAAATATAAATTAACTATAGTTTATTATTCAGGAGGTTAAAGAACGGTTGAGTCAAGTCGGACACAAGGTAAGGGAATTTCTTAACCCAACATCCATTCTTTGGGTTAATCTCCTACTTTCAAATTATTTCATGATATTATTATGTCCTATCTTGTAGTTGTACTTTATTAATGTGTAATTATTTTAAATACACATAATAGATCTATTTTATTTTAAAAATGATTTTTTTAAGGACTTCGTCTCAATCTCCTTTCATTGAGGCATATTTGGTTTTATACCAAACTTTCATTTATACGGTGTATAAACCCCTATGAATTTTATATTTATTCAAAAAGTTTTATTTTATAATTATGTGATTTTTGAATAATTTAAAAATAGATATATTTCTCTAAAATATATTAAAATCCAGTGCAAATGTATACGTATTTAACGCAAGCTTAAAAATGTTTTCAGAAAACCTGACTCTCGGGTGTGGTAGACAGGAAGGGATTGGGCGTGGACCCATCATGGCCTGTAATTAGTCGAGCAGTCTCATAATTAGTTATTTTGTTTTCAGAAGCTTGCATAATGTTTTCAGAAAAACACTGTAGTATATTTGAGCAATTTTAAACGTAAGTATATTCTAAAAAAATTGCATCGGTAGGTATCATGAGACAAATAGACGTGGAATTGGCCGAGGCCCTTTCCCAATTCGATTTATGGTTTTGGCCGAGGCCTTAATCATTTTAGACGTCTTGGCCGAGGCCTTGACAAAATGTTTCAGAATGTCTGGCATTATACATTCCATAATTATGAAAGTGGTTATTGTTATTGCATGTGATTATTCGACCAGTATAATATCCATGTGAAGAAGTGAATGGCATTATCTCATTTTACTTTTGCCATATTATGTTGAAGTTCAAGTTCAATAAGGCTTTTGTTTTAGTTATACATTGCCTTAAATGTTAATGTTTATTTATGAAAGCTTCCGCATTATTGTTATCCTTACTGAGCATCTGAGCTCACCCCTTTCAATGTTTTAATATTTTCCAGGATGTGAAAAAGTATTTTATGAATGACTTGCAGGGATAGTCAGAAGAGGATATGAGTGTGGACTATGAAGACATTGTTATTAGTTTTTCACTTTATGATGTAATGTAAGACTTATGAATGTATCTAGTGTTTCCAAGGCTACTAAACTAATCGGTCTTTCGAGACTTGATCTTTCGTGATCATGCCAATGTTACGAAGTAACGCACCGGCTCTGGGTAGCTGGGGTCGGGGCGTTATAGTTGGTATCAGATGCAGTTTAGTACTAACCTTGGAAGCTAGATTTACATAAACTCTGATTAGAGCACATAGCCCGAAGATAGACATTGAGGATTAGTATAGAAGAACTTCCTAGAATTTTGTTATTGTAGAGATTTTGTGAGTTTTCCGAGCAATACATCCTTGTCTGGATACGAGCAGGTAGAGGCGGCTCTGGCACAGATGTACCTAGGGGTAAAACCCGAAAACACCACTTTGAGCTAGACTCGAACGGGAACTGGTGCACGACAACGGGCCTTGCTGTACTCTTGGTTACGACACTCCCGGGGGATATGCTTAGGATAATTCTCATTTTATTTACAAACCACTATGAAGGGTTATGAGTATATACTTCCTCAAAGAAAACATTTCTTTTTATGATTATGGATTATATCCATAAATAGTTCAATTTATGTAAAGTGTTTAATAAGTTTGAAATTATGTATTTTGATTCATAAACTAATCTAGTTTATGCCATTGTTTAGAAATGGCGCCTAGTGGAAGGAATGGAAATCGTATCAATGCACGAACTCCATGTAGGGATTTTCCTCCTGCTCAAGATAATTATTGTGGATCTGGAGATACAACTGGTGCTGATCAAATTATTACCATACTGGGACAACTCACTCAGGTTATGAATAATAACCTTACTCATATGGAGCACCCGGATCCGCAACGTGGAGGATCAATGCTAGACCGTTTCATGAGGCAACAACCACCAACCTTCAATGGGAGTACAAATCCTATAGTAGCTGAGCAATGGATAAATTTCTTAGAGAAAATATTCCATGCCTAGGGGAGTAGCGAAAGGGAGAAGGTTGTCATGGCAGTTTACCGCCTCACTGGAGATGTCGATCGGTGGTGGTCGCTGATTCAAAACACAAAGGAAGATGATGACGTATCGAATATGTAATGGAGGGAGTTCAAAGATCTGTTTTTAGAAAAATATTTTCCTCGTGACCATCGAGCAGATATGGAAAGGCAATTTCTGAGTTTGAGGCAGAAGGAGGATGAGAATGTCGCAAAGTATGAGGCTAACTTTACAAGGTTAGCGAGGCATGCTGCCGATTATATACGTAACCCAAGGAGTAAGATTGATCGTTTCATTGATGGGTTAAAACCATTTCTTCGTCGAGCTTTAGTATCACAATCCTTCTCATCATACGAAGATATTGTCTCGTGTGCTATCAAGATAGAAAAGGAATTCTCTAAGTCTTATGACAACAAAGCAAAGCAAGAGCAGAAGAGAACGGTGGAACAAGAGACAGATAAAGGGAAAAGGGGAAAGAAGGATTTTCCATTATGTGATAATTGTGGGAAGAATCACCCTGGTACTTTCCTAAATGGAATGGGAGTTTGTTATAAATGTGGAGAAAAGGGTCACCAGGCTCGTGATTGCAAGGGAAAGAAAGAGGCTATCAAATTTGAATGCTATAATTGTAGATAAATGGGTCATTATGAAAATGAATGTCCTAAGCGTCATGGAAACTTACCTCAGAAAAGGCCAATGGATCAAGGACAATCTTATGCTGTTACTACAGTTGAAGCAGGATAACTAATGTATTGGTGCTTTTGGACTCATGGATTATATTCTGGTTATTAGAATAATGTGATATATATATAAGGATTGTACTGCAGTACTTGTTGATTTCAGTAAGGTTTTAATATGATTCAGGTAATAATATTTTTAGTTTGTGACAATAAGAGAAACTTTTCCTTGTTTGGTGAATCTGATGTTACAAATGATTTTGGAATTTAGAGACCTTTTAGAGAAAGTCTGGACGGAGGTATTTTGGATAACTATTAAGGTTGGAATGGATTAAGTTGAACCATGGATAGTATTGTTTAAGGATAAAGAATTTCTGAAGAATATTTTTGGAATATTATAATACTATAGTTTTAGGAAAAGGACAACCTGCAGGGTGGGGAATAACCCGTCGCGTCGGACAAAGCTGCAGGAATCGAACCCACAACCATAGTGCGACAAGCCTTTATTTCCTACCACTAGCCTACAGGAAGTCCCTGGTTATTACAAAATAGTTTTACTAATCTAAATGGTATGTGTTAACATTTAGAACCTTATACAATTAGGATAAATAGAATATTTTTGAGTTTCGTTACCATTTGGAGTAAAAGTTTGGTTTGTGGTAAAAATTTATTAACGAATGAAAGTATACATAACAAGTATGTATATTCCCTTACATTCTTAGTAAATCTCCTAAATAAATTCCTCAACATTATAAAAGGTAACTTAAAACAAAAATGATGTCGGTTAACTTTTCCAACTGGGGATTCAATGACCGTTTAACCAATCACAAGTTTGTGATTTTCTTGCGGTTAAACTTTATCCTAATCCTGTTTTCTATAACTCTCCATCAGACCTTGATGGTTTGTTTCTCCTCCATATCCATATTTTCATATAATCCTATAATGGGCTATATCGGGTGACCTTTGTACTTATCATGCTTTCTTTTAATGTTATATATTTATTAACCTTATTTCCGATGTGGGTTTTCCTCAAAGGTATTTTCTCTTTTCAACCTTTTATTATCAAAGAAAAATTTCAAATTGCGGGAACGCAATTTATTGAAGGAGGGGAGAATTTAACACCCCGAGCTTCCACGATACGCTTCTCATTCAATAATGCAATAGCTTGCATTGTACGCAACTTCAAGTTCTAAAACACCGCGACTAATCAAAGTTGCCGTTATGAATAGTAATAACCACTTTTTAAAATTATAGAAATCTTATATTTCAAAATAGACTTCATTTTTGTATTCGTAATATCGAAATTAGCCTATGTTGAATTTTTGGTATTTTTCTGAGAACTTCTAATTTTTTTATGAATAGTGAAAAATACTTAAAACAACTTTTTTAATCAAAATAATTTATAGTGATAAGTTATACTATTTAGTGGTTTTAAGGTATAATTAGAATATATTTTTACCATTTTATACAATGGTGGTCATTAGAATTAATTTAACATTGAAATTGGACATAAACAATTGCCAATCTTTTGATATAAATTGTTTCTTAAAAACACGCTATTTGTCGTAACAGCAGGAATTAATTATAAAATTAATTAATGCAACTTATATGTTTGGAATTTTGTAAAATAGACACCATTTTTGAATTCGGAATATCAATTATAGCTTAGGGTGAAATTTTGGCTTTGTTCTGAAAAACTTCAATTTTTGATGAATAGTGAAACCACTAAGTGGTAGTTAAATAACTGATTTTTCATTTAAATGAAATATTACCACTTCTGTGATTTGATTTTCAAAAATCCGACATACATGGTTGTCATTAAGAAGTAAAATGTGGTTCAATGAGATTAAAATAAATTTTTGGAGAATAGTAACTTTTAAGTTCTTAATCGCGATTAGAGGTAATTAGTGTAGTTTAAGGTACAAATAATGTTTTAATAATATGAATGAGAATGAAACTTGTCCTACTCCTATTGGATGAGTCATGGCCGACCAAGACAACCCATGGGTCAACTTGGGGACCCCATGGAGCCACTTTAGTTGGAAAATGACATTAATATATATTTATTTAATGTTAAAAGTAAATTGACACAAACATGAGTTGTCTTACTAAAACAGTTTTTTAGTGGGGTTACACAAGTCCATATTTTGACTATAAATATTCATTAGAAAGCTAAAAATATTTTCTACATCATAGTATTTTTTTTAGAATTTTTAGACATCAAATAAATTAATTTATTTATGACATCATTATGATGCAGCGATGACCTCATTATTTAACGATTTAAATAAAATGAGAAGATAATGCAAAATCCAAGGCTTAAACTTGTCCAAAGCCTATTGGATGAGGAGATTTCGAAACCGTATCACCTTAGCCTCGAATTATATAAGTGTGGGACCTTTATAATCCGAAAAGCATTGTGAAATAATGTAACATTTCAATCTTTCCAAAAGTGCCCCTCCTCTCCACTTATAAAAGGCCCCCACCTCTCCCACCTCATTTACACTTTCAAGCCATTTGGCTCGGCCAACCTCTGCCCAAATACTCTCCCAACTTCCCCCTCTTACTCCTAGAAGCCTCACTTTGGGCATAACTCTTCCCAAGGAAGCATTTGGCTCAAATCAAAAAGAGTTACCCGATTATGAGGTAATGTCTTCTCTAATGTTGTTTTGTTTTATTTTTCTTCTCCAACCCCCTAAAATCTTTTTATTCATTTCTTTTGTAACAACACCAGTATCCAAAATATACTAGGATGTTGTTATAATAAGGATTCGAGCTACACATACACACACCTACATCTAATGGTTAAAGAACATACGGTTTCTGTGGATGGCGAATTTCTGCCTCACGAAACGATGATTGTTCAACACTCATATAACACCTTCAAAGGTGGCCATTAAGATGTCACTATTTTTATATATGATATATAATATGTTTATGTTTTACTTATGCTTATGTATTTCTCATTTATGTCATACTTTATGATTTCCATTATGGGTAAAAAGCGATAATTTCATTTTAGGAAGTGCGGACTACCGCCCCCTCAAAGTGATTTGAATCGTTAATGCCATATGTGGGATGTATAAAGGATGGATTAAATGGTATTATACACTATATTATACTTTAATTATATTATAAATTTATATCATTATGATTTCATTCCATTAAATACGAAATAGAAATGCAAGTAGCGTTCATGCGTATGTACCGCTTACCGTCTCCATGAACGGTGCATTTCATTTCTTACCTCTAAATGTTACGTGACATTATGAATGAATGTATATAATGGATATATATAATATATATGATATCTACATCATGAATATAATTCTGGATATAATGGATATTTCACCACATGAACAACTTGTAATTATAAGAAGTTTATTTTTGACAAAAGTACCAAAGATCGACAAAACGACCGTTATTAACTTAAATAATTAAATAATGTTCATAACATGGTAATAAGTGATATAAATTGAATAATGAACATGAAAAAGGTTCTTAAGTAAATATAAATCAACTCTAGTTTATTATTCAGGAGGTTAAATAACGGTTGAGTCAAGTCGGACACAAGGTAAGGGAATTTCTTAACCCAACATCCATTCTTTGGGTTAATCTCCTACTTTCAAATTACGTCATGATATTATTATGTCCTATCTTGTAGTTGTACTTTATTAATGTGTAATTATAGTGAATACACATAATAGATCTATTTTATTTTAAAAATGATTTTTTAAGGACTTCTTCTCAATCTCCTTTCATTGAGGCATATTTGGTATTATACCAAACTTTCATTTATACGGTGTATAATCCCCTATGACTTTTATATTTATTCAAAAGGTTTTATTTTATAATTATGTGATTTTTGAATACTTTCAAAATAGATATATTTCTCTAAAATATATTAAAATCCAGTGCAAATGTATACGTATTTAACGCATTCTTAAAAATGTTTTCAGAAAACCTGACTCTCGAGTGTGGTAGACAGGAAGGGATTGGGCGTGGACCCATCATGGCCTGTAATTAGTCGAGAAGTCTCATAATTAGTTATTTTGTTTTCAGAAGCTTGCATAATGTTTTCAGAAAAACACTGGAGTATATTTGAGAAATTTTAAACATAAGTATATTCTAAAAAAATTGCATCGGTAGGTCTCATGAGACAACTAGACGTGGAATTGGCCGAGGCCCTTTCCCAATTCGATTTATGGTTTTGGCCGAGGCCTTAATCATTTTAGACGTCTTGGCCGAGGCCTTGACAAAATGTTTCAGAATGTCTGGCATTATACATTCCATCATTATGAAAGTGGTTATTGTTATTGCATGTGATTATTCGACCAGTAGAATATCCATGTGAAGAAGTGAATGGCATTATTTCATTTTACATTTGCCATATTATGTTGAAGTTCAAGTTCAATAAGGCTTTTGTTTTAGTTATACATTGCCTTAAATGTTAATGTTTATTTATGAAAGCTTCCACATTATTGTTATCCTTACTGAGCATCTAAGCTCACCCCTTTCAATGTTTTAATATTTTCCAGGATGTGAAGAAGTATTTAATGAATGAATTGCAGGGATAGTCAGAAGAGGATATGAGTGTGGACTTTGAAGACTTTGTTATTAGTTTTTCACTTTATGATGTAATGTAAGACTTATGAATGTATCTAGTGTTTCCAAGGCTACTAAACTAATCGGTCTTTCGAGACAAGATCTTTTGTGATCATGCCAATGTTACGAAGTAACGCACCGGCTCTGGGTAGCTGGGGTCGGGACATTACACATATTCATCTATGGTAACTGATTTGAATCATTTTACATTCTGGATCACATCACATCACTATTATGAGTCTTTTGATTCCACTTCCCCTTAGATCATATCTGTCGTTGAACATGAAACACTTGAATCACTAGTTTTCATCATTTATATATATTATGAGAGGGGATATTCTTGAATCCTAAAGATGAGGATTGTGGTTGATCTTGATGGTTCAACCCTTTGATTTTTTCATGTAGATCATCACACTCTTTCCATGATTATTCTAGAATTCTTTCCAATGTAAACTCCTCTAGCTATATATCTATGCATTCATTACACACATAGTGAGTCTTTTTCTGATATTTATATTCTATAGGCCTATAATTTCTCACAATTTGGGGTTTAAACCCACTAGTACACATTTTTTTCATTGATGTTCCACAAAAATTCTGTTTCCATTGATTCCTTTTCTGAGCAGGAGTATCTATTCTTTCCTGTACTTCTTGTCGTGGCACATGAAATTTGAGTTTTTCAATGCATTCTTTGTTTAATTTTTTTTATCAAATATCCGAGTCACCTAATATTTTTTCATTGGTGGTAGTTCCTCCACTGAACATAAATTATTATTACTCACATATGTAGCATTTACTACATTTTTCTTCCATATTTTTTCATGTTATTTTTATAGAGCTGTTGTGAGTGTGACAATGGAGTTGATTGGTACACATTTTTTTTCTGCTCCATGTGATTCCCCGGATGCTATAAGACTATTCTTCAATTTACCAATTTTGTTTCCAGTGTAGAATTTCTCATTATGGATCACAGTTGTTGATAATCTCTTTTTGAGTCCCTTTTACTTTCTTCAGTTCTTCTTACTTCAATTTCTAGCCAAATTCCCATAATCAGATCATATAAAACATTTTACATCAAATTTGTACCTCATTTCATCAATTCAATGTCAAGATGTTGATGATACTTGAGTTATTTCACTAACATTGTACACCTGAGCTTTTTGACACATACTCATGTTGTGTCCCATTATTCCACAATAATAGAATATAATAAATTATTTCTAGTGAGAGGATCTTTTTAATGATTTGTCATGATACATATTCTTATTCTCAGAATTAGTAATGTTTCTATTTTTATAGCCTGAAATGTATTCCTAAGCCTCTAAAAAAAAGATTGATGTATGATCAGTAATCCCCTAGAAATAGCACATGCTATCATTAATTCATGTAAGATCATTTTTAGGTCTCTCTCCAGCACTTATAAGGATTTTATTATCTCTAAATATTTTTACTATCCTTTTCCTATCACACATAGAAGTGGGATCATCATATCCAATTATAGATTTTACCAAAATGTATGGATTTTTGGATGATATAATCCTTTAATGCTTGTCCTCTAAACTAGAATATTTGTATTTCAATTCATCATCACATGCTGAAGGATAATCAAATATTAAGTGTAAGAAATCCTTCAACTTGGGATTCTATTTGGAATTGGATTTCTATATTTATTACATGATTCACTCTATTTGTTCCTCTAGTTAAAGAATCTTTTTACCTCTTGATTCATGTTGATCATTGATTTCTCTTTAGATATTCTATCCACTACTCATCTCATCTTCCAGTTCTCATGTGATCATATCTACCTTATCACTTTACTCTTTTATTTTCAATTTTTTTCCTGATCAAAAAAAATAGACATGAATGCAGTCTCTTGTTGTAGCATTTGATTCATATGAACTAATTCAGATAGCTATGTAGCAAGATAATCATTTCAGACTTTCATATTCTGAATTTCATCTGTGTTTATATTTTTTCCATCATATCATCTTTGATATTTTCTCTCATTATAGAAACCTTTTGAACTTATTCAAATTGAGAATCATGCTTCTCCCTGAGATCAGTGGCAACATCAATAATCCTTTGATTTAATCCTCTTATCTTGTTATCCTCAATTTTCATTGATTGTATCTGGATATCATTTCGATTTAATATCTTCATTAAACATCTTATCAAATGATTTTATTTTATGGAAAACATAAACATTTCGCCTTTTGGATGTTTCTTCATCATTAGTACTTCCAACATCACTTGGAATGTCTGATTTTTCTCTCCTTCCTTCTACATCATTTATTGAGTATTTTTTTGACTTTATGATTTATCCAAATCATTATGCTAATCACTACTTGATTCCATCAACTGAATCACACTCTTTCTGTTGACACTTCATTACTGGGTAACTTCACAAGACTTCAATTTTTTCTTTGAAGTTATTCCTTTACCATGGTACACCAAAACAGGAGTAGACTGGATCTTTAGATTGAGAAATCTACTGAACCAAGTAATAGAAAAAAATATATGATAAAATAAACCTTCCCTCTAATACAAATTGTTAGGAACAATAGGGGACTATATACCCTGTGATGGGTGGTGAATCATGGTAAGGATATTATTTTCTATATTCTTCCTTCCCCATTAGATATCGATATCTTTATCACAAGGGGATCTTTGTTTATAGTTTTGTATTTAATATGATCACTTATTTTTATATTTATCTAAAGATGACTCTTTAGATTCAATACAAGAAGGAAAGCAGACAAACATAAAGATTTTTACTTGGTTCATCCTCACTCGGCTATGTCCGAGCAGCAGACAACAACAACATGAAGATGTACCAATTCCACTAAAGCTCACTTCCAATAATGTGTTCATCCTAAATCACTCTTATTCCCAGGATAAATGCATTTACAATGTTTAGGTTTATATCACTACTTTCCCAAGGTTCACTCCCTATTTCTCTCCCCCTGGCTAACTACCTGTAGAACGGATAACCTTTTCCTCTTCCTCTTCTCACTATACTTGGAAGGGATCCCCTTAGAGTTTATAGAAATTTATGTCTCTTAATTATCACTAATGAATGAATACACCAGTATATATAGATGCTATATTGAAGTCAAAATTTTATCCACTGATGAATACCACTTTTTCCCTGACCACTGGGCAACAACATTTGGGATATACCTTCGCATAGCACCCTACTTTGTGAAGCTCCCAATTTTTCAAAGCTCAAACAAGCCTTCATGAAGTACCTAGCTCTTCACGAAGCACACACCTTCACAAGGCTCATTAAATCAGGGATCACACTACTTTGTAGAGCATAATATACCATATAGAGTCTTCCTTCGCGAAGATCACTGATCCAACACAGCACACACCTCTTTTGTAGAGCCATATTAACCGCTGCCATGCTCCTTATTTCGAGAAGAACACTTCCTTCAAGAACCTCCTTGGTTATTGGAGGGAAATAAATATTTCTTGAAAAATTATCAGCTTATCTTGAGGGATTCATGGTTTATTTATAAGCGATTTCACTGTCCCCCGTACCTACCGCGTGAAGTCAGTTCCACTTAATCTCAAATCACGAAGCACCTAAATTTCTGCCGAAATTCTATCTATAACCTAAATCACCATGGAAATTTTCTGATCGTGCAGCTCGTAGTAATCACAAAAAATTCTGTCAATTCTTTCACCCCTTCTCCATGAAGCTCCACTCATAATTCCCTTCTCTACCACAATTCTCTTCAACTCTGTCATTCGTGAAGCTCATCATAATCGCAGAGAACACCATCAACTTTCTTCATTTCTTCGCAAAATCCACATCAATAAGCCCATATTTTTGAAACTCATGTATTTTCCATATTTTTATGAGATCTCCAAGGAAATCCATTTTTCTCGATGGTCACCAAACTCCAATTTTTGGTCCCCAAAAATTTGAATAACCATGCAAAACGACGACACATTGTATATGTTCTTTTTTACTACCTCTAGATCTTATGTTCCTTTATCACAGAACATTGTCAATATGGATTTTCAAAAATATCTCTTGAACTCGAAATATCACCAGTAAATCTTGCATTGTCAACAAACACACCCAATGGAAAAAAGCTGCATTGTTACATTGATGGATTTTTTCCCAAAAGTTAACAAATTAAAATCAAATTGTTCATAAATGATTGTATTTTTTTTATTTATTATGTATTTAAATTATAATTTAAATTGTGAATATGATATATGATTTAGATTAAATGTGTTGACATCTATAAATATATCATTAGGAATACATTAAATGGGTTATATTATTATTATGATGGTTTATTTAGATTAATTTAAACATTAATTTGGATTTCATCATGTTATGAATATAATTTATGATGTTAATTGTTGTTTATACATGTTAGGTCTTAAAATTATTATTGAATTGAGGCCACTCTTATCTCTATATTCTTACACATGTGGGTATTATTTATTTACATGATTATAATAATTTATCTGGGAATGATGTAACTTATGAAAAAGATAAATTTAGGTATGATTCAATATAAATGGATTTAATTTTTAGTAAAAAGAAGAATCTATTAGTTATGAAAAGAATTACACATCAATATGATTTGAACATAATGATCTGGTTAGGGAAAAATAGATTTAAAAGTAAATTGTGAAAATCATGTATACATGAAATGGGATAATGATATGAGATTTAATCCACTATAAATAAACAAATATTATGATTTCCTTTGAATCAAACACTTTTAAATAACTAAAGTAACCAACAAGGTGAGTTCTTCCAAATTCGTGTTCCCATGATTATCATGTGTAATAAAATAAATTAACGAGGTGAAAATAAAAGTTTTATGACTAATTTTTTATGTTTACATTGGATAAAAAATCTCTATGAAACCCTTTTAAGTGATAATATAGGAAAAATATTTATTTTACCCCTATGACCTACTAGGAAATGAATTTCTAATCCACAATTTATGTGTCATATATGATATGATTATCCAAATTGGATAATTTAATATATAATTTGATTTATATTACGCTATAGAGGTTCATCAATTATTAAAATATGGTTCATTAACCATTAATTTATAAAACATAAACAAATAAATATGTAATCTTATTTGTGGAGATACATTTAACAAATTAACTAATTAAATGAATGTAAAACAAGGTACTCATATAATAAATAATTATTTTGATGACAAATTAGAATCATAAAATTCAAAATTGATTGAAAGGAAAATCCTTACAGTTTTCTATGAATTCTGTAGGGTCATGTATCGGGGTAATGATGTGCTTTCCATTACCCCATGTTCTTTATTTTCAATGGTGGGAGGCCTCTACCATAAAAGATGATGATTAAGGATCCATGATCGAAATAAGATGATGGGATGATGGTTCCCCCTTAAATGGATTCATCCTTGGAGTTTATATCCTAGTCTAGTTATCTCTCATATAGTTGATACATTTTCATGAATCTCATTCCTCACTATCACTAGAAGTGGAAATCAGTTAATTTTAGTACATTGATCATGATATGGAAGCTACCCATAGCCAAAGATGATAGTGACATTTGAATTCTATTTACATCTATAGATGTTGGGTGTTTTGGTAACATATAAAAAAATTTGTATTTTTCTATTGAGATACTATCATATGTGATCATCATAGGTGTAAGATACATGGAATGTTGTGTTCATTATAGAGTAACATAATCCAAGGGGGCAAGGCATCCAAATATCATTTCATATGGAATCTCACCTTTTTTACATGAGGGGAAACATATGATGCACTAAGAGAGGTCAAGTGTTTAATGTGTTATGGAGACACATTCATAGGTGTTTTGGTTTTTGTAGACACAATAATAATTTTATTGTCTTTTGGGGATGTGGTTCTCTATTAAGGGTATTGTGGGGTAAAAACCATATGTTATAGGAATTGTGTGGCCAATGTTAGATATATAAGTACTTATGGTGACTTTTTCAATGTATTTGTTTATATTAAATTTTTGATCAATGATTTTAAGTGTTTTAGAGATATTTACAATATTTTACGGTCATGTAGTAGGACAGATATGGGTAAACACCTCCTAGTGGAGCACAAGTCATGTGGGGACAACATGATTTGATATTGAAATGTTAATTATGTCCCCAAGGGGAAATGAACACACTATGTGGTTTTATCCTCCTATGTGGAAGAAGAAATAATTTTTGGGTGGTTTTGGGATATTGGGATGGATCCTTAGGGTGCTGTTCTACGTAGGCTATGAGGTAACAAGGATCAAAATCTACATAGTTATTTTTTAATGTTTACTATCATGTGAGAGTAATAGTCCATTATGATTAACATCAAGTGAAATATAAGATGACGTTTCTAATGGATTGAAAACAAGGGATAATGTAGAGATTATACAAGGATTCTTCCCAAATGATGGGGATATCTCATGTTAATTTGATAAGGCATCCTATATTCATTTTATAAGGTAAAGGCATAGTTTATATCATGTGGTGAAGATGTTTTCATGAGGAATAAAATTATTCTAGTATGATGATAGGATATCTAGTTTAATGTATTGATCCTTAGACATGTCTATATCTTATTCCAGGGGAACCATATCCCTTTTTGGGGAAGGTGGAAAGTAGGTCATGGAACTAGCCCTTGTTATAGGGAAAATAATGTTGTTTCCCATGATGGTTACACCTGTGGTGTATAATGTGGGGTTCCTAATTATATGGTTCATATGATTAGGAACAATAGGCCATGATATTGTCATGGTTATTCTTGGAGGAAAGGGATAGACATTAGTTTCAATGATAACAGTAATTCAAATGATTGGGGCATGATTGAATTTGGCATGGATGGGTGTGGGAAAACTAAACACATAACATGTGTGAAACCATGTCTTGAGGAATGATTAATTAGGTTGGGTTCCCTAAGGCTATGTCATGAAACATTATATTATCATGAAACATTTATTTTCTAGAGTCCATTGGATTTTTCATGGGAACTGGTCATGTATTGAAGGATCATGGTTGTGCCAAACTTATTATGTTGGGTGGATCTTTGGGATGTGATGTGGTTATTCCACTTATTGGAACCAATAATTACAAAATCGAATGTTTTATAAGGCCACATATAACATAATATTTATTTTTATAGAAACTATATTAGCGTTTACACAAAAGTTATGATACTATTTGAATAAAATATTTGGTTGGATTTTCCCACATTTACAAAATAATAGTTTCAATAACGAGATATTAAAAAATCAACATCCATAGGTCCATACTAATAAATTGTAGGTGAATATATTTTTATAGAAGAATTGGGATTCTAGGAACCAAGTCACACCACTTCCTAATTTACACATAAATGTTTTCATGTTTTCTTAACTATGGTTTTGGCTCCTTTGAATCTGTTACCATCGTTGGACGGTTGTGTGAGGTGGTGATTTTCCATTGTAATTCTCAACTAGTGACTTCCATGAAAATTAAAACGTTTCTAAAATTATATCAAAGTTTCATATGACAATGTCGCTATGTTTTTTAGGGTCTCTTCCCCGTCATTTTATGTGGGGGTAGTTAACATCGTGTTTTATGGATAAGTAACTTAGACACTAAATTATGATGTTTCATGAAATTTCTCAATGTTTTTAACACCCAATACCTTTTATTATAATGTTTCATCTTTTTGAATTGTATCGTTTATTGGATAAGAAAAACTTCTGCATGTTGAGAATAATTTTGTGCCCAAATAAAACCCCATCCCTTCAATATTGGACTTGAGGGAGATACAGACAGTCATATTCCAAGTAAAATGCACATAGATGTTTAATTTTCTTCAATTTCAGGAATATTTGACATTGGTTCATGGAACATAGTTGAATGTGAATGCATACTAGGGGGTATCATTCCTATAAATAGTACTACATGACCCTTTATATATTCAATTAACATTGATTCTACATTTTTATTCTCCCATGAATGAGAAACAACCACTTGTGTGAACACCCAAACATATACACCATGAAATTCGGAAAAATCATATTCAAGATATAATTTTCCCATTAACGGTTTCGTTCATATCACATTTGAAAAAAAACAATCTCATTTGTTCTATAGAGACATATTTTAAATAAACTATCTCATTTTTACATCTCTATTCATTGAACTCATAAAAATAATTATATATGGCTAGAGAATATTCTCATATTGTTAATGTGGTTTTTATCTTTATAAAATGACTAAAATGGAATGGAATACCAAAATATCTCTTTCCAAAGGTGTGGTTATTTATAAAAGGAAATTTTTATTCATTTAATTGAATCAAGGATGGGATATCTTAACAAAAAGTGGATACCCATGTATAATTTTTGGTTGATCGAAGATGTTGATATCCCCACAATGGGGACTAATATGATGAGGTTCTAGTTATAAAAGCATGATAAAATATATCAATGGAATTTCGTCACTGCATTCCATTCATATAGGGAGTTAGAGGCTTGTTTTTTCTAAAATATAAATTCAATGATCAAGATAGTCACTAGAGAATAGTTAGTGGAGGAGGAATTACATTCCCATTGTGAAAACATCGTCAAGGATAACAAAATTAACAACTATATGTGATTGTATAAAAAACATAATATGTGTTATGGTGGGAACATCACAGATTAATGATAGTGGATGTAATGCGTATGTTACATGTAGGAAGAGTAAGGGGTTGGTATGTGTCATATATAACTAAATGAGGTATTTTGGTCATCCTAATTTCAAATTTAATATCAACTAGATCATTTATTAGAGCTCCCAACTGATGGTCCCCTGAAAGAAACACTTCCCCCAACACCATAGTTATCTGGGGATTATTCCATGGTAGTTTCAACATATATGTGGAATTGACTGATGATCATTCAATATGAAAATATTTTTAAAGTTCCTCGTGATAGGGTGTGAAATTAATTTGGTTTTCATGTAAAATATTATGCATGATCAGTTGACCCTAATGTTAAGGTACCACTCACACTTCTGCCATGACATCCCTTTAATGATATTGATTAGTCTGATAAAGAGGGATCCATTAGAGAACATGATAGGGTAGCTGAATAATTACCCATGGTGACATCATTAGAGGAGGGAAATATATTATGGGTTAATTTTGAATGATTTCCAATATAAAATCTGTTATAATAGAAAGGTATATTGTCTCCATGGGAGTCGGTATACAGTGTTCTAAGTCAAGTTTCTTTGTGGTTGGATTATCTACTATCAAATTCTATCTTATGTATCCAACTAGGAAACCTTGTGATAGAATCCATCCTTCTGTTTAAAAATTGGATGAATCTCAATTTTATATTTCTCATATGGGTGTACAACTAGATGGGGCATGTCATGGGGTGGGGAAATTCCCATGTGCATCAGTGGTCCATTCTAGTTCTTGCATGGATGGAATGTAGTTGAATTTGAGGATATTAATTAAATAAATCCATTACCCCCATAAAGTATTTTCATATCTAATCCCAACTCAACATCAATGGGGTTCTACTGGTAAAACTCATCAATGTTGGGGTGACGATGAGTATCCATAATGTTGTGAAAATTAATATCTTCTTGTTCTTGACCCCCATTGGAATGATGGATGACAATCTAGAGGGGGATCCAGATATAATGTTTTACCTATTAGCATTTTACGGTGGGGTGTTTGTTACAAATAATGATAGAAACACCTACTATGTTCCATAAACCCCATCTCAGATTTTATGAAATTATTAATGCATCAAGAAGCTGGTGATGTAAATGTTAGTAGTGGATGTAGGTTCCGGGTGTAGTCGAAAAACAGGTTGGAATGTACCCAACATTGATAATTTACATGATCGATTATTATCCTGAAATCAATACAATAATAAACACATATATCCATAAAATTGAATCAAATATAAAAGACAATGGAGAGAACTAGTAATCGAGAAGAGAGGATGGACAAATTATATTTATAATTAATTAAAATTTATTAATTAATTACCTATAAGGTGATACTTAATTTGTTGATGTGTTTGACAACATTTCCTAGGTGAGGCCTCACTACGATGTAGAATCCAAGGAGATAAATCCTCTACTAGTGATGCACATGTGATCCACATATCTCTGAACATCTATGTATGAGTCTCTAGGTGCTAGCGTGAAAGATACATTTGATTGTAATGTCTACCATTGATTTCCTTGAGAATCTCTACCAAAGCATTCTCCTAGATATAGTGGAGGTGGATGTATATCATTCTTGAGAGAATTATTGGTGAGGTAATAATACTATAGGGTTGAGAACTTTTCTCAAAGGGTGTTTTTCACACAATCATTAATTATATGGTGGAATGAACCCTTAACTAATTATATAATAATAACATAATGGCGAATTTAATACACCAAGTAATATTAAATAATTAGCATAGGTTTTCTTACTTATTTTGTTATTCCATGTGAAACCCCATGTAAAATAATAATATCAATGAAATTATTTCAATGACATGTGCTTAACATTAACATTATTTTAAAATATAATTTAACCAAATAGTATTTAATATTATTTCTCGCTGGACCCATAACTTTGTCCACCCATATTCCTCATTATTTACCATGACTTGAATAATGATTATTTATTTATTAAATAAATATAACAAAATTATTTAGGGATTTATAAATATTGCATCCGCAATATATTCTCTCGAATAACTAGTGACGAAATAAATACAATCATACATTCTTTAATAATTATTATACCACAATTGGGAATAATATTTATTCAAATTGTTGAATAATAACATATTTAACTGAGATACTGGAAACATGTAGTGTGTGACCCTATAGGCCTATTTTTTCATTGTTATTAGGAAGGATTACCTAATGTCCAAGATTACTATCTAACCATGGGTCAAGGAACCTAATACTATTAAGGTGATTTCACAATGAAATGTCACCTCATATGATTTCTTATTGTGTAATATAATTCATTTTTCCTGATATCTATAATCAAGTGGGTTTCATGGAATTACCATCAAGACATGTGCTCGATTTATCATTCCTTTACATCCTAGAATAGAACATTCACATAGAAAACCATGTACATGGATTTAGTTGGGGTATATCATTTCCATAAAAGGGACAAAGATATTTACTTCTATAGAACTGAAAAATCCTTTTCACATTATTCATTAATGGGTTATTACTCCTGATAGACCTAACATATCCTACCTCATTGTTAGAAGTCGTCATCGTAGTTTTCATCACTATATCATAGGGTGTGATTCCTAATACCAATTAACAATAAAATTAAGGAACAATACACATGTGTGAAGATAAGAACATCCAATTACACTTTCCATTGTGGATTTCCTAATGGCAGGTCTTGTTCTTATAATATCCTCCTTTATATTACCAAAGGGTCACACCGAGAGAAGGTTCATCACTGTATCATGAGCCCCATCCCCTGATATCCTATAGAATTTGGGCCGCTTAAAATTATATCATCCATCCATAGAACATATTTTCAAGGATGTTGTCATGGAACGTCTGGGATCTCATCATAGTAGGGATATCCTATGAACATTTAGTGTGACCTCTATTATTTGGACATTATCACAAAAATGACACATAGAAGAAAAATCATGCTGTTATAACAAGTTTATTAATATTAATCCAATGAATACATTTTTATCATAATGTAAAATAAAGTTCGTTTCTAGGACATTAACTCCAATAGACTATCACATACACAAGATCCAAATACTATCAACCTTTTTTCCACTAGCCGTCACATGATATTCATACTTCTGCTTAAATATGTCTTTAGTTAACGGGTCATCTATGTTATCTTCCATTGAAACTCTTCTCACTACAACATCACCCCTTTCATACAAATCCCTAAATTTGTGATACTTTTGGAGTATATTCATGTGTCCGTTGATGTGACCTTGGATCCATTATAAGTGACACCATTGTAGTATTATCATAATTCAATGTAATAGGATCCTTACTGGTAGTTACTACAACATGATCCTGGAAAAACTTTCGAATCCAGAAACCCTCCATTCCTACATTAGAATCCACTATACATATGGACTCTAATGTAAAACCAGCAAAAACTAGATACATTGAACTCTTCCATTCCAAAAATGCTCTATTGAGAAAAACCATATCCTAATTATGACATTAGATCATTCTGATCTATCATAAATCTAGAATCATCATACCTTCGGATGAAAAGCCCCATGTATCCTCCATACACCCGAAACAAATCATTAGTTCTTACCAGATACATAAAGATAGTCCTGACAACAGTCCAATGTTGTTCTCCTAGATCTTCTTGAAGTCTTCCTACAATGCACAGTGTATAGGAAACATCAAATCAGGTACATAACATGGTATACATGATATATCATATCACTGAAGAATATAGAAACTTACTCATCATATCTTTATCGTGTTGTCTTTGGGGACATATTTTATTTGAATGTTGTATACCATGATACATTGGAACCAATACCTTCTCGTATTGTTCTATACTCAATCTATTTAGTATCTGTTCAGTGTATATACTTTGACTTAGTCCATGAAGCCTCTTGGATCTATCACAAATTATCTTGATCCCTGGAATGTAGGATGATTTGCCTATATCCTTCATAGAGACAAAATTGTTCAATGATTCCTTGAGTGACTGAAAGATTGGTATGTCATTTCAGACAAGAAATATGTCATCAACATATACTACTATTAAAATAAACACATTCCCATTAATCATGTTGTAAACACATGGTTCAAATTCATTATTAATGAAACTAAATTCACTTATTGCATCATCGAATTGAAAGTTCCATGATATTGATGAATTCATTAATTCATAAATGGTTCTCTAAAACTTTCATACCCAGTTAGAATCATATAATGTCACAAAACCTTCTGGTTGTCTCATATTGAAATCTTTCTGAATGATCTCATTATGGAATGTAGTTTTGACATCTATCTGCCAAATCTCATAATCATGGAAAGAATCTATAGGTAGTATGATTATTATGGATTTATACATGGAAACTAGTGAAATGGTTAAACTATAGTCAATTAATTGATGTAGTTTAAAACCATTATCCACTATCCCTGTTTTATTGGTACTAACTTGACCTTTCATGCCTAGTTTCTTCATGACCACCCATTTACACCCAATAGGCTTTACATCAACTAGTGCATCGACTAGAACCCAGACTTGGTTTTGATACATGAAATCCATCTTAGAATTAATATTTTTAGCCATATTGTAGCATATTATCTCATTACTGCTTCCTTTTCGGATAGTGGTTCATCATTATCCAACAATAATGAGTCACCATCCTTGGTGACAAGGAAACCATATCTTGATGGTTCCCTTAACACTCTTGTTATCCTACACAGTACATGTGTTTCAAAAAAACCACTTCTAAGTAGACCTATAGAACATGTTCTTGTACCAACTCCTATGTTTCACGGTCATAAACATCATTGATTTGAATCATTAACCCACTATCGTTTTTTAGGATGTTATCCCTAACAATAAATACAACACGTCTCTAAATATTTACATCTTTTAGGAGGGTTTTTATATGTATTTTCCCTTTGTTTCCCTAAGTTACCATAAAAATATACACTTTCTTCCCAATTGTTCTAGTTTGTTTCTTTATAAATCCTTAACAAATAGATCAGATAACCATACATGTTTATGTGACAAAGTGTGTTTCATTCCACTCCGCATCTCAAAGTGAATCACATTTTCGATATTGCATGGTACTTGGTTGAATTTGTAATCCATAGTTTGTAATGAATATTCCCAAAAGTGTAAAGGAAGATATTCATGACTCATCATCGACCTTATCATGTACAAAATAAACTATGGTTCCTCCATTCACTAACACCATTCTACTTTGGTATATGAGGTGGAGTGAGTTGAGATAGAATATCAAAATCCTGTAAAAGGTTGATGAACTCATGGATAAGATATTCTCTACCATGTTCTAATCTAAGCTTCATTATCCTATTAACACGAATATTCACTATTTCATTCTTTAACTCCTTGAATTTCTCAAAGGGCTCAAACTTATACCTCATTAACTTTACAAAGGCATTTTTACTCAAGTCATCAATAAAATTAATGAAATACTAATATCCACATTTATCTTATTCTACGAATGGTCTACACGCATCAATGTTTACCAATCATAGAAGTTATGTGGCCTTATCACCCTATCCACCAAATGGTTTCTTGGTCCTTTTCATTTATAAACAATCATGAAATATGTAATGTGGTTTTAGTTAGAAGAGTATAAATAACAATGTTGACATATATTTGTGAGGTTCTAATCATTTACATGACCAAGGTGGTGATCCCACAACATGGAGTTGAATGATTCACGTGAACTTGGTTTGTTATCAATTGAAAACAATTGTTTCACATAGTTTAAAACATAATGTAAAATTTTTAAATGTTCCATAAAATAACATCTGTTTTCCTAATAAAAGTATCAACATTTATTTATGAATGTGAAAAAATGAATTTGTATCTAAACTCGATACAAAAATTATGTTCTTAGAAACACTAGGTCCATAATAATAGAAATATAAAACAAAAATCATTCTAGCTAGAAATGTGAGGTGGTAGTCACCATTATAAAGAACATACATCCTCACACCATTGTCACTTCATAGATAAACCACTCCTCTAGAAATTTTCCAGAATTGAATTTGTTCCTACATTTGAATTCATATGTGAACCCCACAAGCTATATCAAATTCCCAATGTGTATAAATGGAAATACTACACTCAATAATGAATTAAACATTGGATTCCCCTTTCATCTTGGTACAATTACTCTTCCAGTGTCCTGGCATTCCACCTGAAAAGCATACTACCTCATTTTCATTACCCTGCCTCTAGATCATTTTATTCACGGTCAGACCGTGCTCCGAGGATTTAGAGTTTTTATAAATCATAGGCCCTATTTTCCTTGTCCTTCCTCATAATAATCACCATAAAGACTATGGGTTTTTTCATGCCACATATCCTGATCAACATATTAAATCATGGTATGAAGATCTGATAGAATCTTTTCATTATTTATAGAATTATAATTCACAATAAATCTAGATATGTTCTTAGGAAGTGATGAAATTATGAGATCTATATGAAACTCATCTAGGAATTTTATCTATAAGTTGTCCATACACTCAATTTAGCCACTAATCAGGATTACATGTTGTCTATATGTAATAGACTCATGAAGAATGTAGTGAAAAATGTGTTGGATATAACATACCTCTCTTGTATCACCTTCTCTTATTATAGATCCCAAAGGTGAGACATCATATTATAAGAATCTATTTCCTTATGTTCCTTTAAGATATCATTGGTCATAGATAATAGCATTAGGTACTGAACATATGTAGCGTCATTTAGATGTTTCTTATACATATATAATTCATCCTCACTCTCCTCATTTATAGGGACAATTGGTAAAATCTCATCCATCACATAATTTTTCCCATCATGGAGATGGATAACCCAAAGGCACCTTCAACACTCATAGAAATTAGTGCTAATGAGAAGGTTTTCCTTCTCTATTATGGATTGAAATGATATGTTTGACTTCATTTTTTAGTTCTTTTTACAAATAAGAAGAATATATTTTTCAAAATATTTCTTCCTAAATATAGTCATAAAATTTAATTAATATTTTTTAGTCTCCTATTATTTTGTCATAAACTAATATACCTCACCATTAGCTTTGGAATATCATGTTTCTTGGACATTTTAGAGGAAAAGATCCATATTTAAATTCTCATTTCCCAAAATAGGTTTGGTCAACCATCTTTAAAGGTTTAACATAGTTATATCAAATTCCCACTATATTAACTCATAGCTCGTTGATCTATTGTGTTGAATCCCCAATCCTGAAATCCTAAAATTAGGATTTCCTCAACCACTACCTCTCATTTGCACCATGTCCTACTATTTTGGTCATCAGTTCAAGAAAACTATGTTAAATCCACCCAAAACCTCAAATTAGAATTCCCCAATAACTGGGATAATTGGAACTAGGGTTGTATAGGGACATTAAACTGTGGCTAGATTCTAACTGACATAATAGAATGATATATTGGATAAATGTTTAATTGAGTGATTTTAACCTTCATGCATCAATTTACACTTATTATCTTTTCACATGATTATTAATATTAAGTGGTATATACATAGGTGATTAACCATGCATCGATAATATTTGAACATAATCCATTTTATTTTTAGTTCCAAATTTTATGCTTGTTAGTTCGTTAATGATGTGATCGCATCAAACATCCATAATCAATAACCATAAAACTGATAGAAATAAATAAAGTGTGTGATAATGAGATTTAGTATTTGTTATTTTATCTATCAGTTGATAATCTAACCCTAGCCTAGGGGAGAAACACCTTGAACAATTAATGTTTTGTGTTTACATCATTCCACCTATCCATCTTGTATCTCCATGGAATGGTTTTTACTAGGATCCTAACATGAACCGCCTACACTATTATAGGTTCTCCATCCATTACATATTATTTTAAATCACAAATAGTAGAGGGGTAAAATTTGGTTTACATAAAAGAAACCACGGGCACACATTATCTACATATTAACGAGGATAAGGCCCGTAGACCAACAATTTTAATTCATTAACTAAATTAAATGTGAACCAATCGCATAAAAATGTTTGGTCTAGCTTAAGATCATCAAAATACATGCATCTAATTAAGAATGTAATAAATCTAGATTTCAATTAATTAATTATTATTATTAAGTTAAATTACACTCAAATTTATTAATCAATATCCTAAATTAATCAGTCCTTATTATCTTAATCATTTCGTGAATTTCAATGATATTCTCATCCCTAAACTTGTAAATAACTTGTACCTTGGGGGAAACCCGGGGAATACACGTACAATCCTACCCAGTATGTATTTATACTTTTATACACTTTGTTATTTGTGACATGTAGCATGCGTGCAGAATTATAATTGTAATACAACACATATATGATGTGGAGATCTTTGAACATTATTCATATGATAATTAAACACACATATATATATAGAACACCTATCACATGTTGCTTCCTAGTTTTACCCTCACACTATGGTACATGTCTCAGGGGTTACATAATATAATAATAGATTTTTAAATTTTCATTATTTGGAAATAGTACATTGTGTATAGATCTGACTACACTGCTTGTACCCTACTCACCATCCATCTGAAGAACACGCTTGGGGAAATAGCATGTGAGGTGTACTTCAGAAATCATTTTAGTACATAACATGTCTAGTGGGATGCACACTGTGTAGACTCCATGTTACATAGTCACCAACTATCTAGGACATGTATTTGATACATGACTAGACACTAACCTTAGTGGACTAAATGTTGTGTTCATTGGGCCGCACAGTTTGTAGTTATTCCGACCATGCTCTAGTCTGTCCTTATTAACACATGCTGTAAGAATTAACCACACCACATGTCATTAATTCACATGTATTGAGTAATTGTATAATTACTCCAGGAATGTTGAAAATAAATACACAGTAAATAATCAAGATTACACGGCATGTGTGGAGGATTACAAGGTGTGTAATTTTGAATACATGATGTGTTCTATCTATAACATGGAAAAAATCGTCAGCGCCTCCTCATGAAATCTTCAATTTAATATTAATCCTAAAATCATTATTTTCTCCATGTATGTTGTTCCCAAAAACATTATTTAGCTGGTGGAATGTCCCCTTATCTAACTAGAGATCAATCACACAACAGAGAGTTTAATTCACCCGATAATACTAAATAACTAGAACAATTAGTATTACTTATTTTATTATTCAATGTGAAACCCCTTGTAAAATAATAATAGTAGGGATATTGTTTCCATTACATGTTATTAACATGAATGTTATATTTAAATATTATTTAACCAAAAATTATTTATTATTATTTCTCTTTGGACTCATAACATGGTCCTCCAATCCTCATCAGTGTTTACTAGGCCTTGAAAAATGACTATTTATTTATTAAATAAATATAAGTTTATTATTCACTAACAAGTAAATAATTTTTCTACAATGTATTCTCTCTAATAACTAGCGATTAAATAAATGAAATTAGGCATACTTTAATATTTATTAAACCAAAACTAGGAATAATATTCATTTAACTTGTTAAAAAATAAATTATTTACAATAGATGTTGGATACATGTAATGTGTGATCCTCTAGGCCTCTTTCTCAATCGCATTAGGTGGGCTACCCTAAATTCTCAGATTACTACCTAACAATAGGTCAAGGAACCCAAAATAAAGATGTTGATGTCATAAGAACATGTCACCTGATAAGAATGCTTAATGTGTAATATAATCCCTTTGTCATGATATCTCCAATCAAGCGGGTTTCATGCATGTGCCATCAACCCATGTGCTCAATTTCTCGTTATTTGAGTTACCATAAATGATCTTCTCTAAAGAACACCATGTCCATGGATTTAGTCAGGATATATAGTTTCTATTAAAGGGCCTGAGATATCTACTTCTGTATCAATGAAAAAAACTTTATCTCCTTATACATTAATTTAGTACTACTCATGACACACCCAACATATCATACCATACCGTGAACATCTCTCAACATGGTTTTCATCAATAAATCAATCTGTGTGATTCCTTATACCCATTAATTACAATATTAAAGTCTAAGGAAAAATACACACATCCATATATAGGAACATTAAATGAAACTTATGAAGGTGGATTTACAAATGACAGGTCTTGTTCTCATAATATCTTGGTGGATAATACTGACGGTGTGCACCATGAGATGGTGCATCAATATTTCATCAGTCCCCACACCTGATAGCCTTTATCATTTGTGTACCATAAAATGATATCATATATGCATAGAATATATATTCAATAATAGTTTCATGGCACTTTCGAGATCTCATCAAAGCTGGGATCCTCAATGACATTTTAGTGGGACAACTATTATTAATAAATTATCACATACTATTTCACACATAAGAAAAATAATGATGTGAAAAAGAGTTTATTAATATACATCCAATGAATACAGGTTTATCATAATGTAAAAATAAGTTTGTTTCTATGAAACCAACTCCAATAGTGGTTACATTATAAATACAATGATGATTCCACTACTAGTTGAGGTGTATGTTTTTATTAAAGTATTAGGAAAGGTGATAGTTCCACCATCATAATACAACAATTTTGGCCTCATCAAGATCCATGTGATCAATTGGGTGTTAGAAAACCTTAGTGTAGTGTTGCGATAATGGGTGAGGTGGGTTCCCACCTTGAATGATCCCCACAAACAACATGGTGGTAGGTTGGTAGCACTCTGGATATACAGTCATGCACCAAGGAGATCCATTATTGGTGTAGTTGGGGTGCCCAAGGGGTTTATGCACCTCCATCATTGGATGAGGAAAATATATATGGAACATGTAGTGTAGAGAAAATCGATGAGAAAATTCCCTACGAAAAATATTTAAGCACCATGGTAGGGAATCTAGTTCTCTATAGGATCAAAGGTGGGGGTTTTTAAATTATTTATAGGGATTTAGTGATTAAATCTTAAGAAATATCTAAGAGGAATGAGGAATGTTGTGATTTTTTTTGATGGTGACTAAACTATGGTGGAGGGACAACAGAGGTGGAATCGATATTCTAGAGCAATGGAATTCCAGGATCATCACCCACATATATTTCATGGAAAGGAACACCTACTCAAGGATAAGGATTCTATGTCATGATGGAATGAGGAGGGTGAGACAACTACTATCCTAGTATGGTAGTGATTGGTGAATAGAAATATGAAGAAACTATGATGAAATCACCATCTTATAGTGATCTAGGTCACAAATTCAATTCCCGAATATCTTATAATGTAGAGTCCGAGGGAACTAATGATGTGGTTTTTTGTACATAAGAGGGTTTGAAGGTGACCCATGGGGATGATGATCAGATAGAGCTTCACCATAGAGAGGTATGTTTTTAGATCAATATTTTTATTTCACTAATGGGGCCCATTATAAGTACCATAAATCTAGACATCTTATTTTCAATGCATAGAAGGATCATCAAGATAAATTCATGATGCTTCCACTAGAGTTTGGGATGGTGGATATATAGGCACTAGGGATCGTACTTCAGAGTCTTCTCCAGGATCCAAAAAGGAAGTGGTTCCCATAGAGGATACCATAAATGATGATATAGGCTATCTCTCCCTTCGATTAATTATTGGGGCCCACACTAGCATTCCAAATATGTTTCCTTATAAAAGGGTGATATTTCTAGGACAACAATTGTTCTTAATCCCCATAAATCCTCGAGGTAAATAATAAATTCAACCCACTATAGTTTCATTATCTTCCATATTTATTAAATAAGATGACTATACTGACATGTTTTCAATCATCTAATGCTCAATGTCCTATGACATTGGTGGACACCAAGGTATGTGTAGGGGTGCCTACAGGCATGGATGATTCTATGGTGGTGGACCTCCGAAAAAATACCTCAGACCAATAGATGTTGGTTGGGGTAAAATACACTAATAGGGGGAATGATAAAGTGATTATGAACATAGAAATAATTATTTCCTTCATGTCACATATTTTTACAACCAAATAGAATGAACATATTGATGTTTTAAATATTTCAATGAGTAATCTATTTGGATCTATGGATGTTTTTTTGAATGGTATCATAGTATCCCAACATACATATGGGGACCAAGGATATAGAATTTTACTAGTGTCTACCCTGATCTCAAAAGGGTCATCCATATATGTAGAACCATTCGTCCTCTAGGAGGAATAATCCACTCTACAAAATCATGTCATCATAGAGATAATGGATACTAAATCTAGATGGAGAGTCTCTACTAGTGAATAGTTGAGTGAAGATGATCTCCCAATTGACATGGATCTTATAATGTCTTAGGGGAATCCTGGAGTGGATCCCACCACTGATGTTCTTTATCCCTACACAAAATACCATCCCATTCTACTATATTAATTTGATGATATTATATTTGGTGTCACAGAGGTGAATAGGGACCTTCACCATGTGGTATGGAGGATCATGTAGTGAATCTTCATGCCCACCCTATATAATAACCTAGTAGGATAGATGGGAACCCTTGGAAACAAGAAATTAATGGCGGGATTGATTTTGTAGAATTCTATACTTCCAATTCACTAGATAGATAATACCATTTCTAGAATTTGATACTGGAATGGTGGGATTTTTATGCATCCCAGCACTAGGAAATATCTATAATAATTAAAGCACTCTATGTGACCAAAAATGTTACAGCTATACTGGTGGAGCTTCCTAGAATCATGTGGCCATTATAGCTCCAAATTAGGATATCATCATCCAGTTGAGGGTGTAATAAGTATAATCTAAGGCCGAATAAATGGTATAATCCCCCTTTTATATAGTGTTTAGGGTGTAACAAGGTCCGAAGTAAATATTGTGTGATTTTGTTCACCTTGTGGCTATGGAGTAGAATGTGGATTTATCTTAGAGGATGGTGCATCTCCTGGAAAATAGGAATATTCTATCCAATATAAATTTGTTCCATGATAAGTTTGATCCACAGTATTTCTTTCCATTTATTTTTCTTAATAATTTATTGTCTCCAATCATTAGATGAAACACCTGAGTAATGGAAATAAAAATTATTTATTTCAATTCCCTGCTTTCATATCCCTTCTATGTCACAATCACAGTAACAATATTACCAATTATAAGACATTATTCCCATGTGATTTAGGCTTAGTGTGAAAAATAAGAGATAAATAGAATTTCATTCACTTGTATGAGTATTCCATATGAGTAATTTAATATGAAGGTAGATATGATCCACTTTCCACATTTGTTGTTACAATTAGGGAGATGTTGGTTGGATAAGAAGTCACTACATAGATGAATTACCTTACCAATATGTGAAAGTTCACCTGTGAGATAATTAAAAGTTTATTGAACTCTTCCCAGACATAGGGGATGATTTAGGATTTTAATTTATATTTATATGAGTTATATAAAAAATATGGGTATCCTATTATATAAGGGAGACTCCTATCCTTGATTAAAATATAGGTTCTATAATCTCACTTTCAAGAGTTTAGACATATGAATTAGGATCAACTGTTTGTAATGTGTGAAACATGGGAGGCGTGACTTCACTATTAGGATTCCACATAGGCATGTTCCCAAGATGGGAAGTGAGACACTTTGGCTAGGACGAATCACTATTGGGGGTGGGTCCATTTTAATGTGTAAAGTCATGGGGATCCAAATTAATTTAGATATGATGAGTGGGGTAAAACTGAGGAAATGTTCTAATGGAGTTTAATGATCTTTACATTATTCTTATACAGATCTAAGATCATTGAGTTTGTATGTCTTCATGAGTGGAAAATAAACCCTCCTTACATGGGTAGGATCATTTCCATTTTCAAGAATCGGTAAGGTAACTCGTGTGATGTGGTTGGAGACGATGACTAAAAAAAATACTACATCCTCTAATAAATGGTACTAAAAAAAGTATATTTATATTATTCAATGAAGATGAGAAACAAACTAATATAAATCTTTCGGTGGTTATGTTGTACATGAATTTAACCAAATTATAGTTAGTATTATGTTGTTGCACTATTTATCATCATCTGCATGAGGTGAATGTGGCATGTTTTAACATTTTGTGGAAAATTCATGTGGATTAAGAAAAATCTAATCCTTCTTTTCATCATACTGTGATTAAAAAATATGGAAACAAATATTCTTGTCATCATGGAGGGACTTTTGAAAATGGGTTTTTACGGATGGAAATTTTGGAAAACAAATTCTTGATCTATTGAGCACAATGATTGTTTCCATGATCTTAATGGGGCCTAGCTACAAGTATGATTGGTTCTGTAGTATTTCCATTTATTCCCTAACATTTTCTCCAATCATAGGGGAAACTTGTCAGGATTAATCATGTCTTTTTCCACAATTTTACTTTATATATTTTCAAATTAATATGAATTTATATCTCTTAACATGTGAATTTTACGATCATGTAAATTGAACTAGATGGTAACACATTCATGGTCATATGTGTGTATGATTGTAAATAGTTTATACACAAGATGACCGGAGTAATGAATCCATTATAAGGTTATAGATCATGGAATGAAGAAATTGGGTGTTTTAGAAAAATGATCCTGGCACATGAAAGATGACAACCCATATGTAAATAGATAGACAAGGAGTCATTTCTCTAAACATGTATTTCCATAATAATTTTTAAATACTTTATAGATAAATATTTTTACCATTTAGATAATTTTTTGTGGAAGAGGAGGTATTATAAATCTAAATAGATGATAGTTTCACCTAGTTTAAGGCCACAATTCATGGACCACCTCTATTTTGGTATCCTACTACCTTTGTATGGATAATGTTAATAATAGATGAAGTATTATTAGGGCTTCCAAAATGGGGCATGGGTGAAGATAAGATTTTTGGCTAGGATTTCCATATGATTTTGAGGTATTTTTATGTATCTCATGGGTCATGTAATCCGACCACTTGTAGTTTGGGAATATAGTTTGGTAGAATATCAACACAAAAGGCAAATTCATATTGGGTGAGCATACACAAAAATGAGGGAATTAGTTTTCTAAAACACTATATGTGGTGGTAATAGATGCTGAACAAGGGATAAAAGGGGATAGATACACAATGTTTAATGTCATGAGGAATAGATCGTTGTGGTGGTGCAACACATTTATGTATATGGATCATGGACTAGATAAAGTGTCATCTAAAATAGTTTTCATGGTATCATAGAGTTTTAACCCTGAAGTGGAGGGAGTTAAAAGGAGGTATTAATCCAAATAAAACTTATATGGGGTGAGATTCATTAATTTTAATTTCCTGATTCAAAGACCATTTATGGTGGGTGAAATTGTTTCACCATCCAATATTGATGAACCTGTCATGAACAACGGGATATGGCCAAATTCTAATAATGAGAGTCTATCCTGATTGAGGATTTTTTTCTATGGGAATGAGAAGGTCCAGGTTCAGGAAATTTTTATATATCCCATGGAATCGGTAAGTAATCATGATGTAGTTATAGAATGAATCTTGGTGGAAGATCGATGCCAAAAGTTGAGGGGTTATCCGCTCAATAGAAGATGACCATATAATGTAGTAGTTTAATAATTCATACCAGATATAAACAGCTATGTAGTTTGGGGATATTAATTCATGACCATGGATTTAATATAGTTTACTATCTTTTGAAAATAATTTTTTACTGTAGTTTAACATAATGATTTGAGGAAGATGTTGTTCAATTTTCAATATTGTCACTATTATGATTGGTGTTAAGGTTTAAGGTCATATATCATTAACCATGTGGTTCAATTCTAGTTCAAGGCCATATAGATTTTATAATAGTGAAGTATTTGGGTGTAACGAGAGTCTCTGTATAGAATATAATATTAAATAACTGATGTGAAAAGAGGTAAAGTGAGGCCTCATGCCACATCAATCATTTTTTCTACATGTTTCTAAACTTCTTATGTCAATATTCTTGGAAATTTATTTCTAATAACATATTTTCAAAGATATTAGTGAAAAGGGGAATTATTTCCTTTTATATAACAGCTATGTGTATCAAACATGTCAATGGGGAACCCCACACATACTACTAAAACAATATGTGTTTTCAGCAGTGGGAAAAACAAGGAGTTGTATTGTGTTACCTCTATTATAAGGGAGAGAAAAAAAGTGGGGAAATGGATACAATATGGGAATGTTCCAACAATGATGAAATTATATTCATCATTTGAAATTCATGGGGGGCAACATAAAGGGTGATTATATTCCATCAGCAAAAAGGAAGTTGGGAGGAAGGTTTTTTGGGACATTTGAGGTTTGGATAGGAAAGGGTAGAAAAATATGTGTTTGGAATTAATGATGACAATTTTTGAAACATAGTTTCCAAAACCATATAAGTAGATGAAGTATGATAAAATATATGGTTAACCATTGAACATGTTCGTAACATGATAACTATAATATATTTTTTTTGGAACATTCATGTTTTATCCCCTATATGGGAGGTGAGCTAGTTTGGACTGAGATAATTTCTATTAGGGGACCTATTAAGATCCATAGGAATATGAGGATCCAAACTAAGAAATACATGATGTGTGGATGATAAAATTTTGGCATGTTTAAGAGGAGTTAGAAACTCTAGAATCTATTATTCCATGTACCTAAGCATGATTGATTGGTGTATCAATATTTGAGGGTTATACATGTTGTGATGTTGTAATATTGCTGAAATTAGATAGTTGTTGGTTTGGACATGGGATATCAGATTTGGGAGTTGATATATATCCTATTGAACTAGAAATTAATCCATAAATAGTCCTAGAGTATGATATGTTAGGAGTCCTACAACGGAATGGTATAATCCTCTCTAGCGATAACCCAAGGAATAAAACATTTTCAGTTCATATGAGAAGATTGTGGACCATGCATCTAAAAATATTGCATCAATGGTGTTGAATTGTTTTTTCATAAATTGGTAATGAGAGGACATCTTATTTTTTAGAATCAAGTGACTAGGATGTTGTGCCACTATTTAAAGAAATCTATGATAGAATATTTCATATTGTTTACTATCATGTAACTTTCATGTTAGGATCACCAGTTTAATATCATATAACATTTACTATAGGATTTCACATAGTTTAATCTCAATGTGTTAGAACCAGAAGGGGATCCTAGTTTATAGTCTTAGATCATGGACTATTGATTTAGTGATTATTCATAGGGTGGTTAGGTGGTTCCAAAAAAAAGTTATTAACCGGATGCAATGAATGATCTGTAGAGTCAATTCATGACACCAGACACTTCTGACTCCAAAAAAACATAATTTAAGTTCATTATGCTTAGACCTAAGAGGGATATTTCTAGTTTAATTCCATGACTCTTAGATTGAATGGGTGGTTATATTTTTTTAGGAAACATCGTTTAATATAAAAAATGATACAGAATATTACAACAGGAATAATAATCCCATGAGAGTAATGAATTGTGTGAAAAAAAATAGAATTTAAGAGTTCTCGTTGTCGCAAAAGCGAGCGCGGTAGGGGGAAATAGGTTGACATGGAAAGGTATAAATGATTTTGACTTTCTTGACCATCCAATATGATCACTAGTTGGAATATAAAAACATAATTTAAAACTCCACTATAAACATTGGTGATAGGGAGAAGGTAAATTGTGTCTTTTTTTATATAAACCACAAAAATAGTGGAAACTAATTAGTAGTGAATAACCCCTAAAATTGTTCAAAAACACATATTCCACAAATCCATTAGTAAAAGTGGAGTGGGAAATTTTTTGTTATGCCATTGACCATGTACGATAAATTGGATACAACATATATTGTTGGGGATCATTCACGGTGTATTGTGAGGATGGGAGGTGAGATAAAATTTCTAAAAACTATGGAAATTAGGAGGATTGTTTATATAGAAAGGACTATGGGGATCCAATGAGAGGAAGGTATAAGTTTTGAAAATGAACACATTTGGTTTTTCAAGGGGTTAACCACTCAAGCGAATATTTCATCATGCGCTCGGAGACATTCGATGGGAATATTAGGGGGAGATATTAGGGTATGTTCCCAAGGGATATGACCTCGATGATGGTTGGTTGTAAGGATAGACCCATGAGATTAGTTTTAATCATCAAAATATATCCCATTATGAATGGGATTTAATTATTACATAATTATGAGTTTTCATAAAGTGGGATACCATCTCAAGAATTGGATAATCATCTCTTTTTTTGACCCATTGTATAGATCATGTAATCATCCAGTGAGGGAAAAATTGCAAATGCAGTGAAACGTCAAGAAATAAGGATATTAAATGTATACTATTTCATAATATTGTTAGGATCAGTTTTCAGGGAAATTAATGATCATACATAATTTACAATGAGACATTCTAATTTAATGTTTGATGGAAAAGATGGTGTCCCGTAGATTAAAATTATATGACTATGATATTGTCATGTATTTTTACTTCATTCAATGAGGATGTTGCCTAGAAATTTAGTTTCATGTGATATAGAAAATGTCCTACTATTTTTCATCATGGTACTAGGATATTGTCATGTATTTTTGTATCATGCATAATGTTTAACATCATATGTCTAGGACATTGGATTTGGTTCTTGTGATTGAAAACATGACATACCTAACATTGGATGGAGGTGAAATTATGTCCATATCCATGGTGATAAATGATATTTCACAATTGGGGAAGAAATTGGGAGAGGCATAAGGTACATAATAAATAAGATCCAATATTAGTTGTTTATTCCCATTTATCATCCACATCTTTATGGAAAATAACATAAAACCTTGCTGGATGGAACATATGTGATTTATTTTTTTGAACATCGACATGACATTAATCTTTTGTATTTCCCATATATACAAAATGTGTAGTTAATTTTCATTAATGTCTTCTAGGACATCCACACAACCATTGACCCTCAATTCTAGTATAGAATAATTGTAATTGATCATCTGATGTGATGGTAGCTAGACCTATATAGCTAAATAGCTTATATAATAATTATCATGGTGTTACATAAGTTTAATTATGAGTAATATTTTGACAGGACCAGAGGTAATTGGATATCTAAATAGGTAAAATCTTCATGCTCCATCCCACCATTTCTATTAGATGTCATAATGGGTTTTTTGAACACCTTGAGTGGCCAATTTTCCAATGAATAATTATGTGACGTATGATTTCATTGGATTATTTAATAATTGGACAACCTATTTTCCTCAATATATAAATAATTGGTGTAGTTATCCATGAGAATCATATGAGGGTTACTGAATTGATGGATGTTGTGGGACTTTTTAAACTCAATTTCTGAACAAGCATTGAATTTTATGATGGGTATGGCCTCCAATAACATTTAAAATAAATACATGGTTGTTAGAACGAACTAGAACTACCATATTCTCAATGGAGGGTAGGGTCCCACAACATTAAGTCCCGATATATAAAATGGTTACGGTCATTGTTTTGAAATATAGCTCTGGTGGATGATGCATTAAGATGGAAGGTATCTAGAAATAATGACAATCAATGGAGATTCTAATTTATTCTTAAACCCTAATGGCCTATAATTACACCCATCATCAGATATAGTGGGAGAGATTCAACCCTTCTTGACATTGCCCACATGACTAATCATGGACGTCTTGTGCAACCTATGGGATCTCCTTCCATTGGATGTAATGAAGGGAGACTCCATAAAAAATGATACACTAGAAGTATGATCTAGGATGTGGGTATATCATAGAGTTAATTACACCGACACTTCACTTACTCCAAACATATTCTAGTGTACCGGTACAATTCTTTAGATACTCAGAAAAGGGAGTCATCCATTATGGAGAATGTTTGACTACAATATCATTTTAAGTCCCAACTATAATGTCCTCGATACCATATTTTTTACCATTCAGTCTTAATGATCATAATTAGTTTTTATTATGAACCTACTAGGAACCAAATGATTGATAATGTCTTCATGGTTTCGCTTTTTAACTAATTCATTCATTCATTACAAGGTATTAACTATTTCATTCTATGATTAGGGGATATGAGTCACCATAAACTGGGAAGTGAACTAGGACATCAACACATGATTTTACTCAATAATGTGGATGAGTTCCATTATTTTAATGATATATTCACCATTAACCATTATGATGAATAGAATAGAGTCTCTATTTTTATTGAATTAGGGGAAATCAACTTTTAGAGCCAACTCAATGTCGATAATAAGTGTTTGATACCCAACCTCATAGTTGGTATATCCCTCCTTCAATATAAATCTATATAGGGAGATCGAATGAATAGTAGTGTTGAAGAAAACCCCAGGAATCTTCTAATGATCATGGGGGTTTTGATATTTCTCGTGTCCATTCTCTGAGGGCTACCATCGAAGTGAATATTCCAGCATGTCAAGGCATGATCCATGGAGATGATTGACTCATCTTGGAAGTCGATGTCCATAGGTTGTTCCTTAGTGGTTTGATGATTAGACATTAAATATTATAACCCATGTCTCTTCATGTACTTATAGGAGAAAAACCAGAAGTAAAACTAATATATAATTACTAACAATCATGATAGTTTCTCAGTCATCATGTTGAAGGTGGAGATATAATATAGTGTTCTAATATATGATACAAATGTTAGCTTATATTGTTTTAAGTAGTCTCAAAAATATTGAACATCAATGACTAGGATGGGGAAATTATTATCGATTGAAGGATATATAGTATCCATGTTGAGTATCACGCATCTGTGGTAATACATTCTATTCTACCATCCCTCACTGTTATTTTGATCTAGAATGGTTCTAATGAACCATTCCATGGTGGTCAAATAAAAAACGCCTGCTTCCCTATGATGGTTCCCATTAAGAGAGTATATTTATAAATATATGTTAATATATCCTCACATATATACTTGGAGTATTTATACTATGGTTATATATTAAATTTTATTCAAGATCCTCGATAATGCGTAAGATTTTTCAGATATATCGACAATAAAATATAAAACGTACTATATGTGTCCTTGGAGTCCATAAAACTGTCAATGATAATATAATGGAGGAATCTAGAATGTAGCCTATATAATTTATATATTAATCAAAATTCCTATGTAGCTGATGATGATGTTGTGGAACATTACATAAGTAACCCCAAAATTACACATCAAGGGATTTATCATCTTGTGGTTATATTAGGGAAATTCAAACAATTTATCACAATCATTTATTTGGTACTATTTTTTAGAGATATTACTACAAATTTTCCCACATAACATTCCACCAATGTCATGTGGATCATCTCGATGATATTTTGAATGGAACTCTTGTAGGAATCTTCAAAATTTTCCTAGACAAACAGGATCACTATGTAATATAAGGTTCCTTGATCTGACTTGAAGGTGTTGGTTCAACATCATTGGTCGTCATCTAGATTTGATTATACCAAGAGTATCCATATTGGAAGGACATGGCTTGGAAGCATGTAGTTGGTTCTATTAGAATCCAAATCACCTGAAAGGGGTAATAATCATTCATGAAGTTATAAATGAGATCACGGAACTCGATGAAGACTCTAATATGTTTTTTCTTCTTCATGATCAGAATAATTTCAGTTGTACACTTGGGAAAACAAAACTCATTGATGAATTTAAAATTATTAAAAATTTCAACTTATGTATCAACCATGGAACCATGGGAAGGATTAATAACCCTATGAGAGTTTTTTTACCCTCAGAGGACTACTAGGTTGAAATGAGGATAAAAACATACATTGGGATTGAGCCATATCATTTATTTGTATACCTTGAATAATATGTCACGATTATTCTTCATTAATGAAATGAATTTCTACTACTCCATAAGAAGAAATGACTACATTGATAAGTGTTGGTAATTGGTTATCCTTAGTGTAAATATTTGCCTAATTAAACTCAACAATAGTGGTGGATCCACCCTATTGAAATGAAGTAGTGGTATCATCCATGTCTTCATTATTATCCAAAACATAAGGATTAAAGGAAGCAGTTTACTCCCATATATCAAAAAACCATTGAATTGAAATGTCATATACATTTTTAAGGGTCGTATAATAAATAAAGAATTCATACATAGTGTATACCATAGTGAAAAATGTTTATTATCTAATCTAGATTAGTTTTTGATTGTCATATCCACCTTTGATGTCAAAATAGTGATGGAGGGTCAACCTCAATTGGATCATCCCAACATTCTATACCATGATTCTAGATTATAGATCAATAGATATAGGTAAAAATATCGTTATGAAATGGGACTCAGTATTTATATAATCAATCATTCCTATCTTTTTTAGGAATACAAAGTGATCTATTCGTATTTGTTTCTTCTTGGTGACTCTAAAGAAGCTTACTATATGTAAGGTATTTCACTCTAACCCATAGATTAGAAAGATTAACTTTCTTTCAAATACACCTATCAATTTTTTAATGTGGGAATTAGACAACTAAATGTGTTGATACAGGTAAATCCAATGATCTTTATCTTTTTTACCTCCTATTTATACTAAATAGAATCTATGTAGTAGGACTCATAGGAGTTGAAAGAAGAAAAATCACCCTAGATAAAAACTACTCAACAATTGAGGTAATATTAGATGAAATTATGGGATGATGAGGGGAAAATATAAATATAGATCTATGTCCTTCCCAACAGGTAACTGTAGGTGGTTTCCTATTAGAAAAAAATTAATTTGTTGTTCTCTATCAAATCACTAAATTGTGATTTTACTTCAATATTCCCACACAGTTTATACTATCACTTTTCATTCCTATGAATTGTCTGGTTTGAAGGGGTAAGATCTAATTACGTGGTCCCAAAATTCTAGAGAGTTGAGTTCAGGATATCATTGTTCTTGAAACCAATATCCACAAGTAAATTATGTACATCTATTCTTTTTAACAATCATATTAAATTCCACAGATATATGTGCCCCAATATATTGGAAACGTTATCTTCTTTTGCGAAGGATCTTTTTGTAAAGTAATTTTACCTAGTAATATTACTATGTATCATAGTCCTTATTTTTAGATGTCCCAGTCTCTAGTTAGAGAGGTATCATCAATGCCTTTATAATTACATCACACATCACTTTTTTATAGATGGTTGAATCTAGGATTTGGAGCCTTACTTGAATGATGTATATTTTTTTCATTAAATCATATATCCAGTAAATGGGATGATTTATACCCACTAAGGCTAGATCATAAATAGGGAGTATATAGGTTATCATTGGGTGAGGGACTAGATAAATGAAATCTAATTGTGTGTCCTACTAATGATTAGGGAGTTTGGTTTTAAAACTATATTGTCCAGTTAAAAACCATTCGGGCCATCTAAGAGCTCTGGCCAGCTATGGTTGAGACACGTGGTTGAATAATATGATTAACCATTAATGTGTAAATGATAGTTTATCTTGAGGGTACTATTATTGGTGGGCCATTAATGCTTATTGTTGTCTCATATCAGTGACATGAATGTTCAATTCTTAGGTGTATAGTTTGGCATCTCACCTATCAGTGTAGTACATGTCCCTCTTCCAGCTTTATTAGATATAAGTACTTGTTGGGGATATGTGGAATTCCTCATCACTAAGTACTACATTAGAATCAACTAGTACAAAAACATTTATTAAATAACTATCATTTCCATTTGGATATTCTAAGATGGAGGCAAACTATGTGGATAATCCAAATTAATGTGGCATGAACTCACTGAGAGTAAATGAGGGATTTCACACTAGAAGGACACTCTAATTGACCTTGTGAACTTGGTTCCTATTATTATGAAACATGTAAGGAAATAAAGATTATTTGATTGTTATAGGAAACATATAAATCTTAAGTAGTTCTTTTATATTCAAATGGTAATAGATAATTTCATTGTCATGGGATATCCTCTTACAATCCATCTAATCATTATAAAAATGTGTAAATCATCTAGGAAACTACTTACATTCACCAGGGTCTATCCTATCACTATATAGGGTAGTACATACATATTAAGGATGAAATTTGGATTCACTAAACATAACTAGGCCACAAACATGCTGGTCAGAAGAATCACTATTTGATATTGTGTCTGGGGACATTCTGTTATAATTAGTTGTTATCATGATAAGTGAGTTAATCCTAATGGGTCCTCCTGTATTTTGAAAACATCATGATGTTATTTTCCTTTTCATAAATGAATTACTATTGGACATATTCATCCATGAAGGATATAACCTAGTTATTCTACTTTAGAAAAGAAATACTGGATTCATATCCCTTATGAGGATATTGGATTCCATTCTCATAGTGAGTGGTTCATGGAGAGGAATTTTTTATCAATGTATTTGAAGTTGGAACATATTACGTACATGAGTATGCATAGTAGTGGTAATTTCTTCCTTTAATGGTTTTAGTACAGGGTATGGATGAGGTTATAGGAAAGGACACTATTTGGTCTACTACAGGTATTATACAAAATATACATTCATAAACTAAAAATACACATGGATACCATAGGGAGATAATGGTAAGGACCATATTTTCTCCAAAATTCTACACCTAAATCCCTAATAGTTATTCCTAATGAATCATTCATACGAGGGATCACATGAGACCCATCTACTAGGATATATAAAGTTAGTGACATAATCATATTTCATATTCATACATTTTGAGAGGAAAGTGATGTTTTTATTCACTAAGGATCATCTAAACAGATAGAAAAACTATTAATGTATATCAACCATACCAGTAATAGACCATAGGGAAAACTAAATGTCTCAAACTGTCAGTCACTCTAGGTGTACGTTCTTGACCATTAATGGAGATGTCTCAAGAACATTAAAAGGTATTATTTTGTATTTTTTAAGTAGAACTTTTTTGGTTTTTACCTTGGGTGATTTTGGGTGAATTTCAATGTTTTTAGGGTTATTGTGCAGTGCGTGGTTGGCACATGGTTTTCCCAAAATATGTGCCCCGCCCCAAGAAACCTTGAAACACAAGAAATAGGAGAATTTCATGGTCAGTGCACATTTTTAAAAATCATGTACTATATTTGGAGTAACTATGAACCCAATTGAAAAGGTTCACGGTTATGTGGAATGGTTTAGAAAACAGTGTGACTCTACCTAGGAATCCATGCATGTAGTTTTAATAAATCCCAAAATTAGATTTTAGAATCCCAAACACCCTAGAATTCACCCTTACAAAAACAAATTATTCCCTAATCTATTACTATAATATTTAGAGTCTATATGATATATTATAAGGTCTTATAACATTTAATATCAATTTGATGCTCAAATTAATCAATTATATGGGAATATCATCCTCATTGGTTTCCAATATTTCTCTTGTATTTTTATAATCATTCAAAGGGATGTTCTAATCTAATTTTGGGGTCTAGATCTATGTTTCAGGGATCATTATTATTTTGGTCTTGAATCTATGTTTCTTCTAGATGTCATTATTTATTGGGGGGATGAACTTTTATGTTAATGTTGGGTATTTTCCATTGGAAAATCATTCATCAATGTTTTTGAGATAGGTAGTTTTAGGGTCCTGAAAATTCTGCAAAGGGAAGAAAATACCACCAAAATCACATTGCAAAAGGAAGTAAGTACTCTTACAAGTCTAGAATGGTGAATGGACTAAAATCGGGTTGTGAGTTTCAAAAGAAACTTGAAGGGATTAAATTTTTAAATGAATTTCATGTGGAATATGTACCATTAATGAGAATGGTACATTGACCAGCCGGATCGTGAACCACCAGGTACGTGGAATTATCTGAGAACTACTAGCTCGTAGGGCGATGGCCAGCGAACAAGGTCGGCCATGAACCGTGTCTCCAAACATGTTGTACACATAAGGACCATACTCGTACCTTTCCAAAAACCAATCCGTTCACGAGTAAAGTGAACGAGCATGGATCCATGAACCATTGTCGTGAACCAAAGTCTCTATAAACCCCGTTTTACAAAGTCTTATGCAGGTCTTGATAATGATTTAATAGGCCTATACAAATGGTGTTGTGTGCCTAATATATAAGATTGCTCGGATTCTCTATACAACAAGAATTGTAGAAGTATGACACCAACACAGAGAGGGAGACATACAGAGAGGATGAATAACGATGAAAACATGAGGGATACTTACAGGTAGCACTCTATCATCCGTCGTGTTTCATTGGAAAATCATGAACCGTGTAACACTCCCTCCAGAGGTAATGCCAGATGTGAAACATAAAACAGGGGAATTGAATAAAAATAATAGAACTAAAAACATATCTGGTGAAGCAAGAAGCAAGGGTTTCTTGCAGATGAACTCCACACAAACGATGATCCCCCAGAACCCCCTTCAATATGGTGTTTGGTGCAGAATAACACAATGTGGACTGAACCCAGCTCCGAGTACTACATCGGTACACATATGGAAACCAAAGCAAAGTTATGGGCCATATACCACTCTGGTACGCGGTTACCCATTCCCATGCCATGGACCACATTGGTATGCAGATAGAACCTCTACCTATATACCACTATATTATGAAGATCCTCCCTCATCCCGAATAAAAAATATGTACATAGAATGGGGTGTTTTAATGTGTTTCCACTTCTAGTTCCAACTTCACCACTCCACCACCATCCAGTCCTCCATGGCCGCTCTGTTATCTTGTCCTTCGAAATTAGGCCAAATCCTTCTCCAAAGACATTAGACTCGTATTATCAGACCATCGGGTTCATTAGCATGCCCCACTGAGTCGAAATAACCATAGTAAATAGAGTCACAATGGTCATTAAAAAATATGTTTGATCTTCGGTAATACACGTGGGGATACATTCCCATGGTAACCTGGAGCCCAACCTTGGAAAACCAACGTGAAACTATCCATTCTATGTATTATGAGTGATCACTTGATTTTCCATTCATTGAGGAATAGTGATCAGTCGAAGGGGTTATGTTTGCTCCCCCAGATGATGAGGACAAAACTAACCCTTCCTAGAACGTGTTGTGGGGCCCTCCCACTGAGGTAAGTTTCCTATATTCTGATGCAGGGCCGCATGAACATTATTTACATCTCACATGGAAAGGTAAATTGATCCATGCCCTCACCCACTGTCTCCCAGGCCTCTTCTGTTGTGGGCTCTCCTTCCCCCACCAATAGGGTCGGGCATGTTAATTTTTCAATCATTCCCATCCTCTTGTTTCTCAGACCGTTCATGACCCACATGATCTTGGAGGTTTGCGAGGAATATGACATCCACACAAATATGAACTACTAAAACTCAAATTCCAGACTATTATAGGATTCGTTGGAAGGCTACCAGAAAGCCTGATATCAAATGGGTTCCCATTCCAAAAGGTTCCACTGAATCATGTATATCAAATGGAAAACTGTCATGTGTAAGCCCCACACCATCTGAACTATAAGAACACTAATTCCAAACCAAAATAAGATAAGTAGGACACCTACCAGAAGGCTCGATCTCAAATGGTTTCCTATTCTAAATGTGTCCACCCAATCATGTCTATCAAATGGGTGACTCCCATGCGTAAGCCTCACACCATATGAACTACAGGAAATCTAATTCATAACCAAACCAGGATATGTGGGATTCCTACTAGAAGGTCCAAGCATTAAAGGGTCCCCATTTCAAAAGGGTCCACCCAATCATGTCTATCAAATGGTCTGCTCCCATGTATAACCCCACACCATCCAAACTATGTGCGTTCGGAATCCTCTCTCGAGGATATGTAGGATGCCCTTCTTATGGTCTTGATCCCAACATCAAGTCACATTTTTCCCCTTGGAAGATGATAAACTCCAAAGAGCCTTATAATATGGGTCATTTCAACATCACCTCAGTAGAATCAAATATACTAATGCATATAATGATTTTTCAAACCAAGGGTAGCCCGTGGAAAAAATATTCGAGAATGAACTAAGGATTCACGAACATATGAACATGAATTAAATCTATAATAGAGTCCCAGGATATGAATCAGTCCACCCCCAGAAGGGTGCAGTGAGCCCGACCACCCATCCCCTCGACCAATGGATTCCTTAAGTGTCATTTTCCAAATCGTCAGACAACAATCACATGACTTTGGAAGGAAGGTCCTTGAATCATGGATACCTGGGCCGTTTTGAGTTCTTGGAACCACGAATAAACCCACTGGATACCATATGAGGAAGTTATATCGGAGAAGCACCAATATCATGAGTTCTTGAACCACACACAATTTTTGTCTAGGAACAAAAGCTCATGAATGGTTAATTAAACCATCTCTAAAGGATAATGATGATAAACGGGTCTAAATAAAAGGAATGGTGAATTTTATGAGAACCTGTCTCTATAGAAAAATGGATGGGTGATGATCCTCATCGAACCATTTCTCCACTGCCAGTAAACACACCACATCAGAGGTGGACAAAAATGGTGAACCTGATGTGAATCCTTGACCAAGGTTGCGAATCTACACCACTTAGGCCACTTCTCCATGTAGTAAAAGAAAAGGGGAAGTGTGACAAGATTAATCACCAAATATGCATATGTTTAAATGAATTATACTTTTACAATGTTTTATGTTCTGTATTTCATGGTATATTATAGGTTCTCATAGAGAAACCATTGATGCAAATGACATCCCATCGACCCATGTAGACACGCACATCATCGATCCGAAAAGTAATCGGGGCCCCAACGAAGAGAAGGTCCCCCTCACCTACCCATTGTCTTCAAATATGGTTATACAATATTATGATCAAATATTACCCTAGAAATGGTACTCTCCCCATTTTGGAGGCCACATGGAAAGACATCCAGTTTGTAAAGGTCGGACTGCTGCCTCTTCAGCCACTGCCGGCACCCCAACACCAGGATGCCCCGGTGGTTGTCTCAAACCGTGTCGGGAGCCTATCCATAGAACGTAAAAATGTGTTCCTACCATATCTCAAGGAGGTAGATTATGTCAATAATGATGACTTCATCGTAACTTCACATGGGGATAACCCACGAGCCACTACTAGAGAGCATCGCTGCTGACATTCGATGACCATGCCTCCCCCGGCCAAAGAGGACCTTATGCTGAGGGAACATTCCAATGTCTAGGAGACCTGGGCCCCTAGGATTAACTGAAAAGGGAGGAAAATATATAATTATGAACACATTATAACCTTGGTTCTTGAGGATCAACTCCATCATACTAATGTGGTGGCGTTCAACGGGTAGACACGCAACTCTTCCCTCTCCGCTCATGCCCAGTGCCAAAATAAGGTGGCACCAAAAAAGCACATGCATGTTCCTGCTAGTTCTCGCTAGTCCCGCTGTGCCGAAAAAGTTTCAAACTAAAAGACGATGCAGATATTTGCTGTTGAATTTCATGCCCGCCATCAAAATAGGGAAGCACTAAGCTATACGCAGGCACAAACACATGCTGACACAGTTCAATCCTTCCAATTAAATAGGGAAGTAACATGTTATACACAGACACAAATACCTACTGATTCACAACAAGACCTCCATCCAAATAGGGAGAAACATAGCTATACGCAATCATAAACCCCTACTGACACATTTCAAGAAATCCATCTAATGTGGGTAGCAATAGGCTATATGCTGGAACAAATATATGTTGATTCACAACAAGTGTGCCATCAAAATTGGGTGGCACTTAACTATAGGCAGGCACAATCACCTATTGACGCATTTCAATCCTCCCTTCTAAATAGGGAAGAAGTAGGATACACGCAGGCACAAATACATGCTGATGCACAACTAGCATGTCATCCAATTAGGGAGGCACATAGCTACACGCAGGAATAAACTCCTGATGACGTATTGCAAGTATTCCATCTAAATAGCACAACAATAGGCTATACGCAAAACAAAATACCTAATAATGCATATCAAGCCCGCTATACAAATATGGAGGAAACCAAATATGACCAGAGTCAATTTCATGTGGATTCATACAAATCCCATGAGATAAATACAGTGGCAAGAGAGTATATGAAAATCCCTTCTTGTGAATATGAAGACCACTAGTCAAATACGGTGGAAATTGGAGAAGACAACCAGTGAATGACTCGTTCCTCTGTTCCAGCACAAGAGAACTACCTGTATCTATAGAAAACTCATGGAGAACCAGAACATGAACAAACTATTTATCTAACATCACAATGGGAATTTATACTAATTTTATCATAATACGTATCATAGCACACACTATAAATGATGTAAGATCAGATGTTGATTCCAGAACATATGCTCCAAACATTCCAAGATATCATTGCATCAATGGAAAAGGCAAGAAATTCAGCCCATTACCCGGTTTCCTCGAACAGAATGACTCACTCACAAAATGAGTTAGTCACTCCGGAGTAGTTATGCATCTATACTGTAGTTGAGGGGGGTCCATGGAAGTATCCCCCAAAAACATTCAATCGGGCTGGGAAAAGATTATTGTTCCAACTGGGGGATGTCGGTCCAACATGGTGGCCACTCCAATGTAGGAATATATCCTTCCCAAAACTCAAGATACATGTCATCATATCACGACGACATCATGGGACCCAACAATTAAGGGACTAGTGTTTGAGGGCCACTTCAAATAGAAGATGTCCCCTGTTACCCGCAATAGAGTTCCCATGAATAAAAAGATCCAAAGGAAACTATAAAATGAAGATCACATGCATGATCCTTTTTTGTTGCTAGCTGGGGTTCTTGACACCCTCAAACATAAATCAATGAAATCTCAAGACCCTGTCATTCCATTAAAAAATTATGGAAGTGGAAGTAGGAGTTGTGAATGCCCTCCCTGCAATGTCGCTACCAGTAGCTCTGAAGGTCCTCAACAGAGCACCCACATGGGCTTACTCTGTGGGCCAAGAATGATTGATCACGAGATCATATCTCTTGATGTGTGTTAGGGTAGACCTCCGCTCAAACAGATGACCAGGAAGATATAATTTCATCCCCTTGTTTTTGCCTACCCTAATGGTCTTCCCCAGGTTATACACTAGAGATATGATTCTCCCTATAGTTGGGCATCAAGTCAGTATGGTATTACTCATTATTATGGAATTCATTGAAAAGGCCCTCCCTGTAATGGAAGTTACTATGAAGTTCCTCCCCATAGTAACATAAATAAATGAAAAGGACCACCCCTCATTATAGTAAATCATAAAGGCCCTCCCCAGGATGTGAACTGCAGGAATTATCCTCACATCCAGGTATCATGTCATGATGGTAATCTTTGTTGTGATGATGGAAATTGCAAAGGCCCTCCCAGAATGATGTTTCCTATGAATTCCCTCCCCATAGTGAAATCAAGCAGAAAACCCCCCACCCCCACCCTACAGCTCATCCTAATGATCTTCCCCAGGTTATACACCGTAATAAAAATTCCAGCGTTCGGGCATCAAGTTAGAATGGTAACCCTCATCGCCGCATCACCGCATGCGAAGGTCCTACTCGCAACCAAACATAATAATGGAAAGAAGCTAATTCCCTTTTTGGAACAAATGTGAGAATGAACTCCTATGCTGAGCCGTTCGTAAATTAGTCTGACACATCCGGAACTCTGTATATAACGAGTGATATTATTTCTCAACCAGAGGATGGCTCGGGGCCACACTCATATTCCAAGCCACCCCTGCTCCATCTACAAATCAGAAAGGATCCCACCATCCTAGATACATGGAACAAAATTATTAAGAAGAAGTCAAGCTGGGAATATCACGTAGAGGAGCCTCTAAAAGAACAACAACATGATATGTTGCTAGTGAGAAAACAACTGGCAAGGGATAATATACCAGTGATGTATTGGCCTACGTCCACTTCTCATTTCGACATACCAAGAGATTTTTCTGGGGGAATGAATGTATGTCATTCTCCTAAACATATGGATAGCTCTTAGAAATCTAAAAGAAAAATCCCAACCCTATGAGGGGTACGCAGACCATGTCAACCCGATAGGGGAGCTCCACCATCAAATCGACCTCAAATCCCTCCCGTCCGCAAGGAAGCCACAATAATAATTTATAAAGAAATAATTTGAACTGGCATGCCTACATGCAATTAATAAGTTGTGTGGCCACATTAGAAATTCCATAGATGGAGTTCACATTCATTGATGGGGAGAATATGGAGTTCTACACTTGAGCACATGTCTCGTCTAGCATGACCCATTGGAAATGACATCATTCAATGTCATCGAACAGAGGAAACAATCAAGTGAAACACCTACTCAGGAATGATGGGATACTCAACAAAAACCATCCAAAATTAAGTCTAAAAATCATCCGAGCCGAACGGATCAATCCATAAAAAAACTTCTGATTTAGGCAACCAGGAATATCCAATAGGCTTCCCACCTAGAGGAATCGAAACGGAAAGTAGTGCTCATATTGAAAAAAGACTATATACTCCATGCATGACCAATTCCATACTCAGATCACACCCAAGTGAGTGTATAAGAAATTGAAAGAGTGGAAACAATGGAGGATACCGACGCAATACATGGAAACACCCATGCCACAGGGTTGGGGGAATTATTAAATCAAAATGGCACTGTAAGAAATAAAAATTCAGGCCGTTGTGCATTGAAAGGAGAACAGTTACATCTCTAGACCATAGGGATGGGGGAATTTTTATCTCAAATCCCCCACAGAGTAGACGTTTTTCTACCCCCATCTAGGAAGAATGATGGATAGAGGAGTTACCCGTTCCACCCACTCTCATGGTTCAAACCCTATACAAAGAAGGCATTTTACGATGTCAGACCGGGGCTCCCTTATAGTCAATCATCATGAATAAACATAGAGAATACCACATAATGGAAAGAGAAAGTCCAATAAAGGATGCAGTAATCCTTCCTAACATTCGGACCTGGGAACACCGCCCCCAATGAAGTATGACTTAGTGAACGTTGTAAACGTTAACCCTTCAGATCTCAAAATAAATGATGTAGGGGGAGAGGAAACAGAGGAAAATGGTTCAATCCCAGAGGCATCCCACACCGAACATAATTTTCGGCAAACCTAGAACCATAGGGAAGTCCTAAATCCAGGTTCCCCCTCATTCAATCTAACATTATCTCCCACAAAAAAACACAAAATGTAGAAGAAAAAAATCCAAAGTTGTCTATGACCTTCCTTATCATACCCTTGAGAGTGTGTCCCTCACCCATGAGGAATGGTTCACCAAGAAGGAGGAATAAATCAATGATATTAGGAAAATAAATGTTGAGCTATGTCAAGGTATCTATCTCACAGGATGAGTTCCCCCCATGGAAGGTCAGCAGGTGCTCCCAAAAGAGGTGTCCATGTCACGGGAAATCATCCTGATGAATGACTCCATGATTAGAGTACCTTTAAACCTGGCCCCAAAAGGACATAAATACCTCCCCCGCTGGTAAGGTAGTCGAAATATATCAAAATAAACACACAAATGATACCCTTGGCTGGGTATCAACCCCAAATTTCTGAAGCACAAACACACCCAGTCCTGGACACTACTGACCAGCTCAAACTGAAGACTGACAAGATATGAATCAAGCGATCTTAAACACTATCGATCACCTAACGGATCGATTTGAAGACATTTATGGGAGATTTTCTCTGATACAACTAGAGCACAAACCCAACCCCGAGTGGGTGAGAAACGTTTCACCACCACCAAACTTTAGGGACCCCGTATTCATAGTATCCTATAGAGAATGGGAACTAGAATAGCATTTGATGAACTATTCAATATTACTATGATCCCATGATGGGAACTCTAGAATAGAAAGAAGCCGTAAAACTCAGGTGCTTCATACTAACCATGTAGGGAACGTCTTTTATATGGTATACTAGCCTTCCATCCAATTCAAATACTTGTTGGGAGGACCTCCAGGGATAATTTCACTTCTAGTTCAGTTCAACATTTCCTATGACAATGGTCAGTGACCTCATGAACTGTAAGCAATGAGAGAATGAGAGATTCATGGACTTCATTTCCAGATGGAAGGGACTAGAATATTCCATGAACCAGCCTCTCCCCCATGATGAGATCCTCTCCATGTGTATCGAAAAACTTTTGGATTAATTGAAAATGCCTCTCATCTTAGTGAAGTACACAAGTGGGTTCATAGACTTATTTTCTATTTCTAAAAGGACAGAAGACTCCTTGAAATGCACCAACCTCAAGTCCCAGATGTCCCAATCATCCCCAGGGATGAGAATGTGAAAAGATGAAGTGGACTCTATCACACTTAATCCACCCCTGACACCAACTCCATTTGTGAGGCCCCCACCAAACCATAAAGGACTCCATAAATTCCAACAACCATCCCCACCACGAAAAGATGAGTGATGGGGTACTAGAATAAATCAGTTCTAAGAATGATGAAATAATGTTTATTCATTATAAGATGACATGGTCCTTGGTTATTTCATAGCCTCCATAAATTACAATTAGTTACGGGTGCTAGAGCCAAAGCGAGTTGATGAAGTGGTTATCGACGACCATACAAATTATTGTCCCTATCACTGGATACTGGGTTATACCAGCTAGGAGGGATTTGTTTTCAAGTATCTCTCGCAAAATATGGTGGATTACTGGAATGTATGTTTGACATCTATATGACCCATTATACGATCAACCGAGTCCATGGATTCCTCTATATGGAGTTGAAACAACCACATATACCCCCAAATCACCAAGTGTAGCACAACCATCTTTCTCAGGCTCGTGGTCATCTAGAGTCCAAAATGGCATAAAGCAAGAGATAGAGGTTGAGATGACACAAAATCCAATGTCAGTGATGACACATTCGGACCTCATGCCAATAGTCATGAAAAAACTGGCACCGTTCCTCCAAATGGCACAATGGGCACCACCCTAACAAACGACACCATCATAAGGTTACATTCAAACAGAAACATTGTCGGTTCAAGAACAGATCCTCAGATCTATTAACGTCACTAACTTTATGGATCCCTTCTTGGATGAAGACTATGACCAGGATCCCGAATTACCCACACCCAACGAGATAGATGGGGGAAGAGGCTATAGAGGTTGGTGGTTTCCTAGAAGTCATGATCATGGAAGGAGTCAAATTCCTGGCCACACCACAACTCAAGTTGTTAACATCGTGGAAACTCATGAAAGGACCCTCTGACTTACGAAATAAGAACTGTAATGCTCATTAGCCTCTTCCAAATTAATACAAGCCTAGTTATCTTGGAATATCCATCAGGGGAAGCACAAATACCGAAAACCCCAAGGTATATAGGTATACAAGTTAAGACAAATGTGGAAAGGATTGCAGCACCGCCAGCCCTTGTTACAGAGGATGAACCATCTATGCCCAAATCTAAAACCTCTAAAGTGTCTGTGAAAGAGAATCCCTATTTCGGGAAGCACCTACCATTATATCAGAAGTGTTATATTTTAAATCAACTGGCTTTAGTTTTAGGAAATATGTCAATCCTAGACACATTAATCTTTTCTGTGGGTCTTATGGAGGCACTCATCAAAGCCTTTCTACGTCCCCAGTAGATCAAGGATGAAGTAGTATCAGCTAAAGTCTACTGAATAGAGTCTGGTGCCAATGAATGTAACTTCTTCATCTCATTCACAAATATGGATGAAGACTCCATCATGTAAGGGGAACATCAAACCCTTGTATGTGGCCGGTATGATAAAAGGGATTGTTGTTCGAAGGATCTTCATCAACTATGGCTTTGGAGTTATCATCCTGTCATTGTGAATGCTTTGACGATTGGGATTTGATGAATACATTTTGACATTATTCACTAAAACTCTAATGGGGTAAGAAAAAAGTGAGAAGAAACTCTTGGGATATATCATGGTTTAAATTTGGCTCAAAGATCTCATATCAGATTCTGAGTTGCTGCTGGTGAGGCAAAGTACAACCCTCAATGTCTTATTTGGGAGACATTGGCTACATCAGTATGCTGAAATTCCTTCCTCATACCATCAGTGCATCAAATATTGCACTGATGGATAAAACAGAACGTTTCACACTGATAAATACCCGTTTGAGTCCTGTGAATCGCATTATATCAACACATGGTTCTATGAATCAGAATAAAAACATCATTTGACTAATGACTTTGATTGGATCAATGTCCCGAATGGATTGTAAAAGGATCCCACCAACCCCCCTCCATAAAATTGGGTGTGAGTACGTACCACCCATATGTAACACCCCAATATTTCATAGTAAGTTATTTTCTTAGAAATTCAATAGCTTGCGCTACATGAAACACTGAGTTCGTGCGCCCCATGACTTAACAAACTAGCTGTTCAAAAGTAGTTATGAATCGTATTAACCAGATTTTGAATTTTAAATGCTCCATATAATTTTAACATATGTATTATGTGTTTCTTAGACATATTATAAGAACAAATTTAATTTTTCAGATAAAAAATTTTATTTTTCATAAAAAAATAATTTTACCACCTTTTAATGGAAAACCCTTTTTAAATAATATATTTGACCCTTCTTAATATATATTTTGAAAAAATAAAATTCTTTTTTTAGAATTGGGATTTAAAAATTTACATTGGATTAAAATTTTTGTACTTTTTTAAAAATAATCATTTTTTTATGAACAGTGAGAAATACAGTATTTTAATTCAAAACCGCCATTTAATCTAATTTATTTATATGGTTAAATTATATTTTAAATTTGTTTTGAAGTGTAACTAGATTATATTTTTACCTTTTAATCTAATTTTGGTCATTGGAATTAATTTCACTTCGAAATGATACATAAACAAGTGTCAATGTTTTGATAGTTATTGTTTTCTTAAAAACACACTACCTGGTTTAACAACGATAATTATTTTTAAATTAATTAATCCAAGTTCTATGTTTTTAATTTGGTAAAATATACATAATTTTTGATTTTTTAATATCAAATATAGGTTAAGCTGAATTTTCGGTATTTTTTTGAAAAACATCAATTTTTGTTAATTAGTGAAACCACTAAGTATTAGTTAAAAATCAGGCTTTTTCATGTAAATGAAATTTTACCCCTTATGTGAATTTAATTTAAAAAACCTGAGATACATGGTTGTTATTAGTAAGTAAAATTTTCTTCAATAATATGAAAATAATTTTTGGTTAATAGTAACTTTTTACTTTTATTTACCACAGTTAAAGGTAAATACTGTAATTCAAGGTAAAAAGAATATTCTAATATTAAAAAATTAATTTAACACCTATCTTAACCTTATTTTATGAGTCATGGCCGACCATGTGAATCCTTGGGTTTATTTTGGGACCCCATGGAGACACTTAAGAATGATAATGACACTTTATTTTAATTAACATAAAGTAAAGAAAAAAAATGACATTAACAAATATCTTTTAGTATATCAATTTTTTACATGGGGTTATATAAGTCATCTGTTAAACTATAAATAATAATTTAAAATATAAATATATTTACTACATTATGGTAATTTTTTATAATTTTTCGACCTCAAATTAATTAAATTATTGATGGCACAATAATGATGTAGTATTTACCACATTAATAAATGATTTAAATAAATAATATTATTAATATTAAAAATATATCCAAAACAAATCCAATTATTATTGTATTATTTTATAACGAAAATGATTCACCTTATATTCAACATTAATTAGTTTTGGAGCTTTTGAAACTGAAGAAATGTTTATAATAAAATATGAGTTTCAAACATTCCTAATGATCCCCTCCTCTCCCTTAGAATGGACACCACTTATAAACCATTCCTCACATCTCTCAAGCCCATTTGATCATTCAACCCATTCCCAAATAAGCTCTAAATATCCCTATATTACACCTAGAATCCTTAGCTTATGCATAAGTCACTTCAAGAAGCCCTTTTGGTTCAAACCAAATGAAGTTACCCAAATTAAAGGTAATGGTTTCTGTTAACTTCTTTTCTATTATTTTACTTTACCAACCCCTAAACTCTTTTTATTCATTTATTTTATAAAAAATAGTATAATAAATATACTAGGATGTTTTTATGATATTTATTCGAACTACACTTACATATACCACCATTTAATGGATAATGAACATACTGTTTCTGTGGATGGCCAACTAACGCATCATGAAACAATGATTGTTCAATTATCTCCTTCCACCTCTCACGGTGGCCATTAAGATGGAACTGTATTTATATATGATATATATATATTATTTTTATGTTTTCATTATTATTCTATATTTTCCTTTTATATTATTATTTTATGGTTTCCATTATGGGTAAAACGCGATAATTCCATTTGAGGATGTGCGAACTACTGCCTCCTCAAAATGATATGACTCGTTAATGAATTATATGGTATTTATAAAGGATGGATTTAATGATATTATATATGATATTTTACTCTAATTATATATACCTATGTATCAATATGTTTTAATTACATTAAAATTCAAAATTGAAATGAAAGTAGCATCCATGCGTACGTATGGCTTACCGTCTCCTTGAACAGTACATTTCATTTATTATCTCCAAATTTTATGTAATGTTATAAATAATTATATATATATATATACTGGATATAATATATATATATATATGATATATAAATCTTGTATATCATTCTGGAGATTATGGAATTTTGACCACATGAATAAATTGTAATTATAACAAATTCATTTTTGACTCAAGTTCCGAACATCGATAAAATATCCAATGTGAACTCAAATAATTTACTAATTGTTATAGCAAGGTAATAAGTGATATAAAAGGAATAATAAACATGAAAAATTTTCATGATCAAGTAGAAAATAACAAATGTTTATTATTCAGGATGAACAAGGAACATAAAAGACAAGTCAGACATGAGGTAAAGGGTTTTCTTATCTCACTTTTAATTCTGTGAGATTTCCATTATTCACCACTTATTTATTTCATTTGGTGTATTTTATACTGAAATTTGATATATATTATCATGATTCTCTTTATATTCATTGTATTCAGTGATTCATTTGGGGTTTATTAACTTTTGGTTATAAGACTCGATTGATTACAATGAATTAAGGGTTTTTCATCTCACTTTTTATTCCCATGAGATTTTTGCTATATTGGCAAGAATTTCCTTTTTTGTGGCATATGAAGTGTCCATGATTGTATAAATTGTGTAACATAATAAAATTTATGGGTATTTAAATCATCATTTTATGATCCTTCTTTCATGGGTTGTATGTTTCGTTAGTTACCAAATCGGTAAGTGAATATCAAATTTAAATTTCCACTAAATCGGATTTATGCATACTTCATATATTATTTTACTTCAATATTATATTTGGAATCACTATTTGTTATATATGATTTAATTTACACTCCCATTTTTGTGGATATACTTTTCATACAAATAATAACTCCCTTGATAATTTCTCAAGTCATTTATATAAACTTGATAAGAGAAATCATAACTCAATTTCCATTCATTGAGTTAAATATCCTAGTCATTAGTGTTTTTTTCACAAGATTATGTGTGAATGTCCTCTTATTGATTTACACTGAATATCAAATAATATTTATTGTATTTATATTTTTCACACATAACAATAACATTGATTTATCCTTAACCTAAGGATACAGTGTTTATAAGGGACTTTATCTCAATTTACATTCCATTGAGAGTTCTTTGTTGTTAGGAACCAATTCCCTTTTATATGATGTATATATTGTCCTTTTACACCATATATCATTAAATCCATTATTCTCATGTTATTATAAAGTTTTTATTACCTAAATTATTTTATTCAAGCATCTCTCATTTGGTTAGAAACTCTAACTAAAATTTCATTTTTAAATGTTTGAATGATTTATTCTTCTAAATCATTCCCATTAATGTCCATGTTTTAAAAATGGGTTTAAAGATTTATTTATATGGAAATTAATTTTTTAAAATTATAATTTTTTTTTAAAATATTCTATGTGGTATGGGAAACATTGATTCAAAAATATATTATAAACGACTTCTTGATAAATATTGAGACTTTTAAATGTTTTCATGAAACAAGGGGGTTATTTTCCTCAAATTGTTTTGATGGTTAATTTAAACTATGTAAATATACTTCATTATTCTTTATTGATGTGAATTTATTATAATACAATATTCTATATTGTATTTAATGGGTTATTCTTTACTGTGGATGTGCTATTTTTATACTATTCATAGTTTATGGATAAATTATTGACATTTTGAATGCTAGTTTTAATAAAAAGGATTATGTTATGTTTCAAACTATTCATATGAGAAATTCATTGTGCTTAGTATGTGATGGTTGGAGCCCGCTATAGCTCCTCAATTTATCGGTAGGCCTCATTAAAAAAACTAGTGTCTTGGAACAAGGCCTTGACAAAATCTTCTATGTAGTCTTGGAACTAGGCCTTGACTATGTGGTTATGATGTTTGAAATTATTCATTCCATCGTTATGATTTTAGAAATTTATATTTCTTGTGGTTATTCTACTAGTAGAGTACACATGACTATGTTTTATTATGGAATTATTTACTCAGGTCATATTCCTGCTATAAATTGTTCATGCTTATTAGTTGTAAGGGTATGTGTTTTCAATTATTCACCATGAATAATGTTTATTTTATCTTATTCTATATTTTGTACTCTTACTGAGTGTTTGAGATCACCCCTTTCTCATGTGTCATTTTCCCAGGATTAGAAAAAGTTTGTAATGAGTGACTTGCAGGAATAAACGTGGAAGCATGGATGTTTCTTATTGAATAAATTAATGTTGTTTTTATTTTCATGTTGTAATGTTGAAATTATGTATGTACCTGGTTTCCAAGACTACTAAACTGATTAGTCCTTTGGTACATGATACATTATAACCATGCCAATGTATTAAAATAATGCACCAGCTCCTGGACTCTGGGGTCGGGGAATTACAGTGGGTATCAGAAGTTTAGTAAAATCCTTGGAAACTATATTTAGATAAACTATGATTAGATAACATTACCCTAAGATAGACTTTAAATATTAGTATAGAAGAAATTCCAAGAATCTTGGTAATTTATAGATTTTTTGTATTTTCAAGAAGTACATCCCTATCTGGATATGAGCAGGTAGAGGCGGCTCTGACATTGATGTACCTAAGAGTGAAAAATTTGACCAAGAGTTTCTGTCTTGACACTGGGTATCCTGGTTCAGGACAAAGGGCCTTGCTACACTCTTGGTTACGACACTCCAAGGGGATATGATTAGGATAATTTACATTTTCATTACAAACCGATTTGAAGGATTTTCATATAAGATGAGAATAAATAACCATGGTTAATACTAAGGTGTTTTTGATTAAAAATACAGTGTTATGATATTATCTTAATGGTTTTATGACTCACACTATGCTTTCTTGTTATTTTCAATGGCTGGATTCCAAGAAATTTATAGTAACAAGGAAGATGATGTACAAGGTGGGTACAATGGTGGAAATGAGCAACGAAATGGAATGTTAATAGGGGTAAAGGATATTGTGTTCATGCCAATTCAGTTTTCCAAAAATATGATCAAAAACATATATATTAATCAACTCCCAGACTCAACAAAGAAGGGGAAGGTGGTGAATTATAAGAGATCCTATAGTGAAGACCATAGAGAAAATAATGATCATTTTCCATGATGCAGGAAATGTGGAAGGAGACCCTAGAAAAGTGTCTCAATGGAACAAAGAAATGTTTTATGTGTGGGAAATAAGGACATAAAGTAAATAATTGCTGAAGAAAAATGAAGAGTATTATGGAAGAAAATAAAAATCCTCTTAAGAATCCAATTACGTCCATTTTCCATAAATTTAAGGGACCTTGTCATTAACTGAATCAGTTACCTATTATATCGGATAACCTCTAAGTCAATGAAGAACCTTTTTGGAAATAAATGGATGGAGAAATGTTTAAAATTATGGGATTACATTGGAAGAATATTCTCTTCTATGTGTAACCATGTAGTTTGTTATGTGAAAATACTATTCGAGTATGAATTATCTTTTCTTTTGTGGATATTGTTCTAAATAACCCTTTGGGTTTATATGGTCCTTGATTTCGGGCAATTACAGGTTATTAATTTTTAGGATGAAAATGATAGGTATGAGATAAAATTTATGGTTAAAATGTGTTAGGGTTATTTTTGATGAATTTATCTCATTTTTTAGAAGATTATAAGAATATATTGTTTTTTAAAATGTACAACACACAGACCGTGTGAAAAACCCATCGCATCAGACAAAGCTATAGGAATGGAACCCATGACCAATGTGCGACTAGGATTTATCACCTACCACTAGGATACATGAATTCCCTGGTTAGTATGACTAATTCATTTTAGTTAAATGATTTTATGGATCAATAATATGTTGATTTTTGGAACTTATGATTTATCCTTAGTATAGGAAAATTATTCGGTGATTAAGTGATAAATGTTATTTTGGAATATGTTTTCTCTTTTGGTAAAACTATATGCCTAAGGATAATAGAATACTATGGGATTTCATTTGAGGAGTAATGGTGGAATTTTATCTATGTTTTAAAATTATTAACCTATCATAGAGAATATGTTATTAGATTAATTACTTTTATGTATGTGACTTTAAGAGTACTCAATATTATCTCGATATACAACTAAACATGGAAGTCTACGTAAGAAAATTCTTTTCAGTTTTGGGTTTCAATATTAGTTTGGATTATATTGAATTTTTTTTATGGGAAATTTTTTATTTAATGGGATTAACTGATCTTTGGGTATTTTTTGTTTTATATAAGAAATCAATATTACTATTTATTTCTCTATAGTATTATATTTTTTGGGAATCATCTGATCTTTTACTAACCATTTTGGATTTGGTTAATCACTAAACAAAAGGGAAATATATAGTTCATCTATTGTGGATTATGTTATTATCTATAAGTTGATTTGAGCACTTCAGGTGTGACCAAGTAATCTTTAATACTCATTATTTAGAGTGAAAGATGATTTTGTGGTAAGAATTTGATGAAGGATGAAACTCTAATTATCAAGTATATTTTTTTTCTTATTCTATGAATAAATTAATTATTAATCTTCTGTGAAGTGGTCTTAAAATAAAAAATGTGTTATCCTAATGCTTTATGTTTTGTTGAACTGATGATATTTTAAATCATCATAGATAGATGGCTTTGAGGGCATTAATTTTACCCATGTTTGTAATTTCTGTCCTCAATGGATCCCTATATATATTTACGTTCTTCCTCCAATTATGTGTCTCTAATTTCCACCAATGTTTTCGTAATAGAGATCATAATTTAGAAGTAAATTTTTCATCTCCCTTTCCCTCTTATTAAGAATAAATTTTATTAACCAAATTTTTTATATGAGTTTTCCACAAAAGTATTTTTATATTTTTTAACGATTATTTTCAAAGAACAATTTTAAATTTAGAGGTTGCAATTTATTGAAGAATGGGAGAATGTAACACCCCAATAGTTCATAGTAAGTTATTTTCATTGAAATTCAATAGCATGCACTACACGCAACATTGAGTTCAAGCACACCACGACTTACCAAACTAGCCGTTCGAAAGCGCTTATGAATAGTATTAACTGGATTTTGAGTTTTATATGCTACATATAATTTTAACTTATGTATTATGTTTTTATTATACATATTATATGAACAAAACCAATTCTTATAATTAAAAAATGTATTTTTCAAAAAAAAATCAATTTTACCACCATTTAATGATGAATTTTTTATAAATCCAATATTTTACCATTTTACATAATAATTTTGAAAAAATAAATTTTTTTTGAATAAAGAAATGAAAATTTACTTTGGATAACATTTTGTTATTTTTCTAATAATATTCATTTTTTATGAATACTGAGAAATACTTTATTTTAATTCCAAACTACCTTTTAATATAATTTAATTATATGTTTAGAAAAGATTTTCAGTTGTTTTTGAAGTGTAATTATATTATATATTCACCTTTTAATCCAATTATGGATATTTTAATTAATTTAACTTTTAAATTATACATAAATAAGTGTCAATCTTTTGATTGTTATTGTTTCTTAAAAACACACTATTTGTTTTGACAATGGGAATTAATATTAAATTAATTTTTCCAACTACTATGTTTTGAATTTGGTAAAATATACATCATTTTTGAATTAGAAACATCAAATAAAGATTATGATGAATATTTGGTATTTTTCTGAAAAGCATCATTTTTAATGAATAATGAAACCACTGAGTAGTAGTTAAAAATCTGACTTTTTCATTTAAATGATAATTTACTACTTATGTTAATTGAATTTTGAATATCCAAGAGACATGGTTGTTACTATTAATTAAAATGCGGTTCAATGTGATGAAATTAATTTTTGGTTCATAGTTATTTTTGACTGTTATTTATCGTGGTTAAAGGTAAATAGGGTAATTCATGGTAAAAAGAATATTATAATAATACAAAATTAATTTAACACTTTTCCTATACTTATTGGATTTTTCATGGAACCCATGGTAATCCTTGGGGCTATTTGGGGACCCTATTTAGCCACTTAAGGATGATAATTACACATTATTTTAATTAACTTAATGTAAAGACAAAAATGACATAAAAATATATATTTTATTATATCAATATTTACATGGGGTTATATAAGTCATATTTTATACCATAAAAAATAATTGGAAAGATAAAACGATTTACTAATTTATGGAAATTTTATTATAATTTTTAGACATCAAAAAAATTAGATTATTTATGACACAATAATGATGTAGTAATTACCTTATTAATAAATTATTTTAATAAAGAAGAGTATTAATATTAAAACAATATCCAAAACTTGTCCATTTATTATTGGATGATTTTATTTCTAACATGAGTCAACATATATTCTACTTTAATGTGTTATGGACCTTTGAAGCCGAATATATGTTTATAATAAAACAACATTTTTAAACATTTATAAAGATCCCCTCCTCTCCTTTATAAAAGGACACCACTTCTATCCCATTCCAAACATCTCTCAAGCCCCTTGGCTCATCCAAACCCTAGCCAAATAAGCTCTAAATATCCCTCTATTCCACCTAGAAATATTACCTTACGAATAATTCACTTCATGATGTCCTTTTGATTCAAACCAAAGGGAGTTACCAAAATTAAAGGTAATGGTTTCTCCTAACTCGTTTTCTTTTATTTTACTTCTCCAACCCCTAAACTCTTTTTATTCATTTATTTTATAAAAACACCAGTATCCAAAATATAATATTATGTTTTTATGATAAGTATTTTAACTAAACTTACACACACCTTCATCTAATGGGTAAAGAACATATTGTTTCTTTGGATGGAAAACTAACGCCTCACGAAACGACGATTGTTCAATTATCTCCTACGACCTCTCATGATGGCCATTAAGATGGAATTGTATTTATATATGATATATATATATATTATGTTTATTTTTTCTTTATTCTTCTGTATTTTTCATTTATATCATTATTTAATGGTTTCCATTATGGGTAAAACGCAATAATTTCATTTGAGGAAGTGCAGACTACCGCCCCCTAAAAATTATATGACTCATTAATGCCTCATGTGGGATGTATAAAGGATGGATTTAATGATATTATATATTATATAATACATTAATTATAATATAACTATCTATAATTATGTTTTAATTCCAATAAAATAGAAAATAAAAATGAAAGCAGCATTCATGCGTACGTTTGGTTTATCGTCTCCATGAACGGTACATGTCATTTCTTATATCCAAATTTTGTGTACTGTTATAAATACATGTATATACTAGATATATAATATAATATATATATATATATATGATATCTAAATCATGTATATCATTCGGTAGATAATGAACGTTTTACCACATGAAAAAATTGTAATTATAACAAGTTCATTTTTAACTCAACTTCCGAACATCGATAAAATATCCAATGTAAACTCAAATAATTAACAAATTGTTATAGTAAGATAATAAGAGATATATAATTAATAATATACTTGAAAAATTTTCTTAATCATGTAGAAATTAACTTAAGTTTATTATTCAGTATGAATAAGGAACATACAAGAAAAGTCAGACTTCAGGTAAGGGGTTTTCTTATCTCACTTTTAATTCTGTGAGATTTCCATTGTTTGCCACTTCTTTATTGAATGTTGTTTGTTGTGTACTGACATTTGATTTATATTTTCATGATTCTATTTATATTCATGGTATTCCGTTATTCATTTTGTGGTTATTAACTTTTGGTCATACGACTCGATTGATTACAATGAAGTAAGGGGTTTTCATCTCACTTTTTATTCTCTTGAGATTCATGCTATATTGGAAACTATTTCCTTTTGAATGGCATATAAACTGTCCATGATTGTATTAATTGTGTAATATACCTTAATTTATGGGTATTTACATAATCATTGCATGATCCTTATTTAACAGGGTTTATATTTCATATGTCACCAAATCGGTATGGGAATTTCAAATTTTAATTTCCACTCATTCATATTTATGCATACTTCATTGATTATTTAACTCCATGATTATGTGTGGAATCACTATTTCTTATTTATTTAGAAATTTTCAATCCCCTTTTTATGGATATACTTTTGATACACATAATCTCCCCATTTATAATTTCTCAAGTAATTTATATGAACTTGATAAGAGGAATAATAACTCAATTTCCTTTCATTGAGTTAAAATCTAAGTCATTGTGGTTTTTTTCATGAGAAAAAGAGTGAATATCCTCTGATTGATTTAAATTTAATATCAAATAATATTTAGTGTATTTATATTTTCACACATAATAATATCATTTATTTATCATTTACCTAAGGATACCGTCATTATAAGGGACTTTATCTCAATTTACATTCCATTAATACTTCTTTTTTGTTATGCCCCAATTCAATTTTATATGGTGTATATAATGTCCTTTGACATATAATATCATGAAATCCAATGTTATCATGATATTATAATGTTTTTATTACATCACTTATTTTTATTCAATCGTCCCTCATTTGGTTAGAAACTCTAACTAAAATATCATTTTTAAATGTTTTAATGATTTATTCTTCTAAACCATTTTGATTAATGTCCATGTTTTAAAATATAATGTAAGGAATTATTTATATGGAAATCAATGTTTTAAAATTAAAATTTCATTTTCAATGTTTCAAAGTGGTATGGGACACTTTGATTAAAAATATATTTTAAACGACTTCATGATAAATAGTCAGACTTTTAAATGTTTTCAAGAAAGGGTGGGGGGAGGGGTATTTCTATCAAATAGTTTTGATGATTATTTTCATCTATGTCAATATCCTTCATTATTCTCGATTGAGGTTAATTTATTATAATAAAATCTTCCATATTGTATTTAATGAGAAACGATTGACTGCGGATGTGCTATTTTTATACCATTCAAGGTTTATGGATAAAGTATTGACATTTCTAATGATAGTTTTAATATGAATGTTTATGTTATGTTTCAACCTTTTCATATGAGGAATGCATTGGAATTATTAAGTGACAAGTGAAGCCCACTATAGCTCCTCGATGCATCGGTAAGACACATGAGAAAAACCAGTGTCTTAGCACAAGGCCTTGAAAAATCTTATTTATAATCATGGGATGAGGCCTTGACTATGTGGTTATGATTTCTAAAATTAGTAATTCCATCATTATGAGTTTATTTACTGATATTTCATGTCGTTATTTGACTAGTATAATACCCATGACTATGTTTTATTATGGAATTATTTAGTCAGCTCATATTACTACCATAAAGTTGTCATGTTTATTAGTTGTAATGGCATGTGATTTCAATTATTCATCAAAACTAATGTTCATCTTATCTTCCGCTGTATTTCTTACTCTTACTGATCCTTTGAGCTTTCCCTTTTCTCATGATACATTTTCCCAGGATATGAAGAAGTTAGTTATGAGTGACTTTCTCGTATAATTTTGGAATATTGGACGTTTATAATGGAATAAATTAGTGTTGTTTTTCTTTTCAAGTTGTAATGTTGAATTTATGTATGTATCTTGTTTCCAAGGCTACTAAAAAGATCGGTCCTTCAGGACTTGATTCATTTTAATCATTCCAATTTATTAAAATAATTCATCGGCTCATGGATTCTGGGGTCGGGGCATTACACCATCAACCATGTTGAATGCATAAACACATGTTCGAGTGTAGGCTTAGTTGTATGCATGGTATTTTTTACAACCAGTGAGTCCAAGGACCACGAAGAGTGGGATGAATCCCACGATTATAGGAAAATACCTATCAAAGATACTCTCATCCTGTCCTCGGGACATCAAACTACCCTTGGCTCACAAACTAAGACAAAAAATGATTTCTCTTCCAACATCGGAGAGTTCATCTCAAAAATCATTTCTCCGTTGTAGAGGAAGATAATGAAGATGATGATGATGAAGAACTACAAGAAGAATACCTCAAATATTCCCCTCCTTCATTCAAAAAGGTTTCCCTACCACTATCTATGTACTTATGTAGATAATTTACGACACCGAAGACGACCCGTAGCCCACTCTGATCAGTGAGGCCATGCCTATCGATGAGTATGAGGCATAAATTTATTTCCTAAAGAAGAATCGATATGTGCTTTCCTATAATTAAATAAAGATTCCAGATCTTGGTCATGAGGTCTCCAACCATCATCTGGGAATTCCAAAATATCACTAGGGCTATAAGAAGGCTGCTAGAAGGACCCACCAAATACATTCTTCCAAAATAGAGGTCGATGTATACATGCTTATCAAATACAAATTTATACAGGAGGTCCAATGTCATACCTGGATGGGAAAAATAGTCCCTATAAAAAATAAGATTTGGAATATTAGAATATAAATTTAATTTATGGACCATAATCATAATTTCCCAAAAGATGACTTCTCGATCTCGATCACAAAATATTTGATCGATGCAACAGATGGATAGGAAGCCCTCTCTTTAATTGACGGTTATTCTGGATATAATAAAATATTTAGGGATGAAGGAGATGAAGAAAATACTACTTTTAGGTCACCTTATAGAGTGGTCATTTATACATCGATTCCCTTCAGTATAAAGAATGATATCACCACATATCAGTGCGCCATGCATCGCATCTTCAAGACCTTGGGAAAATTTGTGGAGTGGTATGTCAACAACATGGTGGTTATTTCATGATATAATTCAAACCACCTGGTTGATCTTGGAACATTATTCAATAAATTGTGATAGCACAGTTTAAAGATGAATCCCCTGAAATGTTCCTTTGGCGATACCTTTGGATCATTCCTCATCTCAACCATACCCCATAATGGCATCGAAGTCGAACCTGAGAAGGAAAAAACCATACTCAGCATGTCCCCACCTCACAAATTCACCATGTTGAGAGGTCTCTATGGGAAACTCGCATACATCCAAAACATCATAGCCAACCTAGAAGGTATATGAACACCATTCACCAGGCTCATGAATAGAGGAGTTACGTATGAGTGGGATAATTATTTCCATGAAGCATTTTGGAATATTTAATGATATCTCCTAATACCTCTGATTATCATGCCACTAGTTGAGGGGAGAACACTCATTTTCGATGTCACTACCCAAGAACTATCACTAAGAACCTTCCCCGCACCGGAGAATATTTCCCGAAGCAAGAAATCCACTACTACCTCATCCAAACATTGATCGATGCTGAAACATGGTATTCGATGATTGAATATAACTGCCTATTACCATTCTCCGTAGTTCAGAAGCTCAATAATTTCATGCCACATGATGAGGTCCACCTGGTTTCCCGCTACAACCCACTCAAATATATCCTTTATCATCCCATACTGAATGGGATCCTATCACGATGGGAGATCATCCAACAATAGTTTGAAATATTATTGGTTCCTTAGATGTACATCAAATTCTTGGAGTTATCAAACATTCTTGAAGAGCACAACTCAAAAGAAACAACATCGTTGGATGCCAAATATCCGGATGAAGAAGTGTTATCCATTCAGGAAAATCTCCATACAAGGGAAATATACTTTGATGGTGCTTCCAGAAGTCCGATAGGGAAAAGGATAGAGGATCCCAAGCACAAAAAATTTTGGACTTGGGGTTATAGTTGTATCTCTAGAAAATGACATCTTTCATTACTCTTTTCTACTTTCGAAAGGGTGCACAAACAATTATTTGTTGTATCAAGACCTCATTGCAGGCCTAGAATTGGAACTCCAGGTGCAAGAAAAACACCTAAAATAGTGTGAAATTCAAAGGTGGTCATCAAATAGGACAATAATGACTGTGCTATCAAAAAAGAAGTGTTGGTTCCCTTGATGAACCATGTTTGAGCACTAATGGAATAAATCCCTATTATAACCAAAGCTGACTTACGTCCCATGGTCACAAAATTCTCAAGCCGACACTTTGTAAAATTTATCCACAACCATGGATGATCCTGACTGGGATGAAACCGTTATTATAATTTCTCACCACTGGATGGTATTGCTATTCAATCAGAGACATATGGAGGAAATCTATGAATTTATTCACTCTCCTAAGTGTTATTGTCATACCACTGGTTGGATGTCACCCATTGAAAATTACATTTATAATGGGGAACTCCATTCAGATAGGGCTGGAAAGGAGATGGTCTGAAGATGGGCAACCAATTTTGTTCATATACAATAGGGTAAACCACGAAAATGTTCTCGACAAATGAGGTTTAGAAAGAGTCCTTATTAAGTGCATTGATGTAGAAGAAACATATCCCATTGTGAAAGATGTTCACATTGGATCTTGTGGAGCACACCAATCTGCAACCATTCTCTCTCACTAAATCCAAAGGTTTGGGTATTACTAGCCCACCATGATACAAGATTGTTCCATATTCACCAATAAGTGTCATTACATCCAAGCATGTGGTAATTTCATACACCTCCCCTCAGAGTTTCTTCATACAACCTAGTAATTCTGTACATTCGTTACATGGGGGTAGATGTTGTGAAAACATATCCTTCTACCATAGCCAGATAATTAAAGTTCATACTCACAGATAATGACTTCTTTTCCAAATGTTCTAAAGTCGTACACCTTACGGGATTCAGGGAGAAAAACATTGTCATATTTTTGAAGGAAAACATCATCACTAGATTTGGTGTCCCTCAAATAATACAGAAGAACAACAGCACCAACTTCTACTCTGGTGAGTTGGAAAAGTTGTACCAGGAGTATGGAATCAAATTGAAACATCCATCCCTTTACCAAGCAGTAGAAAACGGCCAGATAATGGGTTTCAACAAAACTATGTCCAACATTCTTCAAAATATGGTCAATAAGGACAAACAATTGGGGTCAAACCGGCTCCTTATGCTTTGTGTCCTTACAAGAAAATGACATGCACTGCCACCCTGAAAACCCCTATACTAAATAGTATACGGGGAAGTGGTGGTATATCCTATTAAAATTTATGGGCCATCACTTCGTGTGGCCATTTTTGATACACTTTTCATATACGAGATATCTTATAGATGGTATTATGAATTGGAGCTACTAGAAGAGAGATGGATGCACTCTCTGCACCATTTAAAAATTTACCAAAATTGGATAGAACAAGCCTCCAATTAAAGGGTTCCTCTTCAATCATTCCTCGAAGGAGAAATGGTGTTAGTCCTTTGATCCCTGATGATACTTGGGAAGAATCCCCCAAATCACGAACCACAGTGGGAAGCACAATACGTCAAAGATAGGGTCTATTCTAATGGAGAATTTTCTCTGATATCAATAGATGGATGTCTCATCACAGCTCCTACAAATTCAACATTCTTGAAGAAATACTTCACGTAACATGAAAATCCACTTTCCAATCATACAACAATAAATAATGAGTCATAAAAATTCCCCCTTGTTATGGTCCAAAATCTATGTCCATAAACTATGAGTAATGGAAAAACACCATGATTCCAAATTTCGAGCTCTATTACTCTAAACGATGAGTAAATATTCTCCATATTGTTCTGGTCCAAGATCTATGACAATAAACTATAAATCATAAAACCCCAATGTCGTGGTCTGAGCACTATTACCCTAAATAATGAGTAAAAATAACCCCAAATGGCATGGTCAAAACTCTAATACCTTAACCTATGAGTCATTATCCTGAACACATGATGTTAAACTATACAGTATTGTCTATGAAACACGACATTAAACTGAAATGCCATGGTCGAAAATCTACAACCTTAAACTATGAGTCATCATCCTTTCCACATGACAATAAACTGTATGGAACTTGTCCCTGAAACATATATATAAATTGTGACTCACGTCTTAACCATAGTACATTAATCTACAAGAAAAAAATTTCCTAATCACATCATAATAAACTACATTATCCCTTATAAAACTACATACGACTTGATTTCTTCCCTCGGAGGATACATAGTGATGCCTCGATTCTCAATCTCGGCCTAGAAAAAGTTAAAAAAATGCCTCCATAACACCCCTATCTACCCAAAATTTTAAGGGAAACCCTTATCACTCCTTGTTTCTCACATTGTGTATTAATATCATGATCTTTTCATTATTGATAAGAATTCTCATACGAAAGCCTACTATAGAGCAACATGGTAGACCTAACAATTGTGGAAGACAAAACAAAAATACCTATACACCTTGGACATAGCCAAGTCGGTATACGGTACATACAGAAATATGTATGTCTTGATTCCATCCCTTTAGGGATAGGTAGTGACACATTGATCCTCGATCTTGTCCCAACCCCACAAGGAATGAAAAATGGAATCCCCCCATAATATTCTCTACCTCCCCTCACTTAATAAAGAGAATATGTGACCACTTCTTTTTTGTCATATCGATTATAACTCATGTGAAATTAGGATCAGTGGTTAGGATTCTCTTACGCAAGTAAATCAAAGGGGAATATGACAGGCTTGACACCTATATCAAGTGAAACCAAAATGACCACACTTTTTCTTGCATATGGACAGAGCAAAATTGGTACAAGGAACTTTCAGAACTATGTGTGTCTTGATTATTTCACTCATAGGATACGTAGTGATGCCTTGATCTTCGATCCCAGCCCATCCATCATCATCATAAAAATAAATTCCCTCATATGTCCCTAAAACATCCAACAAACCACTTTAGGGATAATACATAACTACTCATGGATTGATTCTTTCCCTTACAGGATGCATAGTGACACCACGATTTGGAATATTGCCCCAGCCACCAGAAAAAAATTCCCCTTTCCCAAATAAGTATTTTATAATTTTATGGGGAGTCCATAAAAGGACTTATTGTATGATAATGAAACTTTTAAATTATTAATTATTTATGTGTGGCTCGGTCCTCGGTATTATGAGATTCACCACATACCTCTCAGTCATGAGAAGTCAAAAGATCCTGATTCCCCCTATACATATGAGTAATACCTATTTTGGAGCTCCAAGTAGTCCACAATTAATCATGTTCTGGGTATTCTCGTGGTTCTTGGCACATATTTCCCATTTTTCAAACTCAATATTCAAGGAAGAAATAGATCCCCAGAATCATTCAAGGCCTTCCGATATGGATGGCTAGTGTCGTGTGCACACCCTTGCTTGACTATGCATATCATGCCCTGGTGGATCTACATATATTTCCCACAAAATGGCCGTCAATCCAAGGAAAATTCATCCCTATGAGAGTCCTCTCGTATCCCTATACACCCAACAAATTCTAAGCCCCATGTCATACTTCTTTATTCAAGATTCCCCTGGGAATATGGTTTACAACTTCGGTCATCATTCATGTCTAAGGATTCTAGAGCATCCTAGTTATGATTAATATAAAATTGTTGAAGTTATTTATGATTGAAAAATCGACCTCACTTTATGACTCTAAACTGCATAGCATCACATCCTCACCACACGACGTTAAACTTCACGGCGAAAATTAACCTCACTACACGACTCTTAACTGCATAACATCATGTCCTCACCACCCGACATTAAACTACAAGGACAAAATCGACCTTGTTGTACGACATTGAATTCCTTAATAATGGATTAATCCCAAAAGATCCCTATAAAGATGATTTTTCTATTCCTATGAAATGGCATGGTTCCCTTGTAATCCCTCATTCCATACACCAAGCATATATCACGTGATCATAGGGATTCATAGGAGATGCACCATGGAATTATGGTAAAATAGTCTATGAATTTGTTCCTAGTGGAACGCCCCGAAAAGGAAGGTCGTGATTCCATCCCCCAAGAGGAAAACCATGTTATAGCCATGACATGTAAAATGACCAGATATCCTAAAGATGGAATGAATGCCTCACCCTGCGTACGAGTCGGATCTACTTAAGGGAAATCTTATTCCATGAGTAAATAATAGGCCAAATGACCCCAATATGTCTGGATACACTCCTTACAAATTTCAAACTCCATGATTTGAGCAATCATGAATCTACGTAACCATCCAAGGCCATCTGGGTTGGACGACTGGTGTCCTGCCAACACCCTTCCATAACTATACACATCATGCCCTGGTGGCTCGACATATGTCTCCCAAAAAAATAATAGTTAATCAAAGTCAAATTCTTTCCCATGAGAGTCATATCCTATCTCAGTATGCCCAATGGCTTCTTCAGAACATAGAATCCCTCTTGGTTTAAGGACCATCAAGGTCATTGTTTACACTTTCCTCCTTACACATATCCTAGATATATTGGAACATATTGGCCTGATTCATTTCTAGTCCCTTTTTAGGTTTCTAAAGATACCCCACATGTATGCATTAATTTGATCCACATACATATGAAGAGTTCCCCCACTCATTTCTCGGATTCCCCAAAGTGGCTTAGTTAAAATTCCACCTTTTGATTCCAAGGTGCACCCATGGTCGATTGTCACATATCGTATTCAGGAAACTTCCAAACTTCAAAACCATGAAATGGTCATCGGAGATGGACGGCTAGTGTCTTATGGACACATTTTCTTGCCTATGAATATCATTCCCCTGTGGCTCTGCAATGTCACCCTAAAAAATAGTAATCATTCAATAGAAAATTTCTCTACATGATTTTTATTTCCAGCTTCTGTATGCTCAAATTACATCCACGTCTTATCACACCCCTAGATGTGGAAAACTCTTGGATGATGACTTATGTTCTTCCTTATTCCCAAGTTCCCCTGACATAAAAAAAACACTCTTAATTGACTTTATCATTCACCATCTCTCCCTCATGCATGTAAGAATTGTGTGGGAATGGTTGTCCAATGAAATCTGACATGAATTCCCCTAATGTATTCAGGCACCACTACTCATGCAAGACACCCACTATGGTTCCCAACATCAAAATAAGGTCAAAATGTTGAAAATCCCTCAAGGAAATCTGATATAGAAGGTCAGTGTCTCACATACACCATTGATCGACTATGCACATCATGCCCTAGTGGCTCTGCATATGTCACCCACAAAAAATAGTTGTCAATAAAAGAAATATTCATCCCCTGGAGAGTCCTTTCTGACCTCTGAACGCCTAATGAGGCTCCTGATCCTCATGAAGGTCAAAAATCCACAAATCAGTGGTCAAGAAAAATCTATAATCCATATATAAATAATTCTAGAACATTCTTATCTAACTGTCCTATGTCCGTGAATTTTCCCATTAATTATGGTCAATGCTTGTTTACCGAAAAAATCGGCATCAAGTTTGATTGGTACGATAGTGAAATTCTATTGTAAGAGATGACATACTTTCCATTGGAAATATACACAATGTGAAACTCAGGGAAAAATTCAAGTATCCTTTTGTGAAAAGAGGGAACTATTGAGCTATTAGAAATTGCGTAATGATTTTTAGGTCAGAAACCCACAGTGGGTGGCATCATAAAAATCCATGTTATTACCACTAAGCCCGTACCATGTAGGAATAGGGTAAAATTAGGGTAATATATAAAAAAAAGAGGAACAATGTTCAGGAAGATTTCCATGAATCCCTTGAAATAGTAAAACTATGCTTTCTTAGACCTATAGATTATAAAACAATTAGTGCTCGATTCGATTATTCCAGTTTTCCGATTTCAAGTCACGGTTAAAAAAAATTAATGCCTGATTGAAATGGTGTTGACACGATAGGAAAATTTAGAGAGATAGTTATTTAAAATCCAAATCAGTTCCATTGATTTCAACAAAGAAAATGGAGGAACATCCCCAATCTGGAGTCTCATTAAAGTATCAAAAAGATAAAATGGTAAGATTACATATCATGATTTGGGATATGAATACAATATCTCTTGGTTATACATTTAAATAAATATGGTGATTGATTTCCACCGGTCATCGGTAGTCTGCTCCAAAGAATCTCTTTCCTCTGTTTTGGCCTTACAGTCATATGCACCCACTCCAGAACAACTTTAAGGTCCCGCCCCTTCCTATGGACGAATTCATAGTTGGTGTGTGAGGATAGTATTTGTTCCCTCATCTTGGATGTAACGACCCGACCCCAGTTACCTAGAGTCGGTGCTTTATTACATAACATTGGCATGATCACAAGAATGATCAAATCTCGAAAGACCAATTGGTTTAGTAGCCTTGGAAACACTAGATATATTCATAAAGTTTTACATTACATCATAAAGTAAAAAACTACTACAATAACATATTGTCTCTGTAGTCCACACTATTATCCCCTCATAATATCCCTGCAGGTCATTCATAATTTACTTCTTCACATCCTGGGAAAAAATAAAACATAGAAAAGGGGTGAGCTCAAATCCCCAGTAAGGATAACAATATAGAGGAAACTTTCATAAATAAGAATAAACATGTAAGGCAATGTATAACTAAAACAAAAGTCTTTTAAACTTGAACTTCAACTTAGTATGGAAAAAATAAAATTAAATAACACCATTTACTTATTCACATTGATATTCTACTAATCGAATAATCACATGCAATACCAATAACCACTTTCATAATGATGGAATGCATAATGCCATACTATCATGACCACATAGCCAAGGCCTCGTGCCAAGACTACAAATAAGATTTTTCCAAGGCCTTGTGCTAAGACACTACATTGTCTCATGAGACCTACCGATGCATCGAGGAGCTATAGCGGGATCCACCCATCACATATTAAGTCCAATGCATTCCCATATGAAAAGGTTTAAACATAACATAAACATTCATATTAAAACTAGCATACGAAATGTCAATAATTTCACCATAACCCATGAATGGTATAAAATAGCACATCCAAAGTCAAACATATCACAAAACGTTCAATACAATATAGATGTTTTGTATCATAACAAATCAACATCAAATAAGCATAAAATCCATCAAAGGATGTTGACATAGATGAAATCAAAAATCTTTTTAGAGAAATATCTCTTTCTATTTTGAAATCATTTAAGAGTCATATATTTATAAAATAAAACATTTTCTTTGAAAATATTCTTATAAGATTGTAAGGGAAGCTTCAAAGATTTTATAACGGCGAAAAATAGCCGCACCCGCCGTATAAGTTAATAAAACTTTCTTACTATAATTCTGTCGAAAAAATTTAAAAGCACCTTGTTTGGAAAACAACGGAATGATTCCTTTATAAACCTCTTATAAAAGGTCAAACAAGGGTATAAATTACTTTAAACCATATTCTAGTAAATAGTAAAAATATTTTGAAATACATTTTTAAGAAACATGGATGTGGATGATAAAGAGATCCCAGTATATTATTACGTATAAAAAACCTCAGATAATGAAGAGATTGTGAAATAAACCCTTACCTTGTACTTTTCCTTGGTTGGGGTAGGTTAACCTCTTGTATAATGGTGAAATAATTGTTATTAAATTATACAAGAATCATATACATTATTATGATATCATATATGATCTTTTATTGATTTGTTAATAATATAGTAGTATTATCGTTGTTTCGGGTGTTAACTTAGTCATTTTCTTTTATATGTTTTGTTACGTAAGCTATGTTTGTCATGGATAGGTTGTACCTTAATCATATCTATAATGATATCAAGTCCTAAGATACTATTATTAATCATAAAATGAGAATTATACTTGAATGGATATGATGGAGAATGAATCTCATCACGTTCGTGGAGACGGTAATCCGTATATACGCATGAGCGACAATAGAATTCTTTTGATATTAAAATAATATATAATTAGATGGTATATCATATATACAGAATCATTATCATGTTATATTTATTATTTACATGAGTTACATATCATTATTATACGCATCCAAATAATGATTTATTGAATAACAATTACACCACGACGTGGAGAAGGTAAGCCGTACGTACGCACGTATGGTGACATGTTATTCAAAGGATGGATAGAATACTTAATATGGTTGTAACATATTTATAATAACATCACAGTATATATAAGATACTGGATTTATTATTTTATAATGGTAATAACAAAGAAGGAATAATTGGAAGAAGAAATGAATTTGAAAAAGGGTGGTGAAAACATTACCTCTTCTTCGGGTTCTTCCTTTTGATTTGATCAAAAGGGATCTTAGGTTGGCTTTATGACTAAAGTAATGACTCTAGGATGAAGTGAGGGAATTTTATAGAGTATTTGGGCAGATTTTGGCCGAGACAAAAGGCTTTGAAGGTGTGAAGTAATGAGAAGGAGGAGTTCCCTTTTATAAGAGGGGTGAGGGGCACCTTTGGAAAAGCTTGAAATATTAATTTATAATAAATTAATATTCGTTTTATAATGGCTCAAAAGTGGATTATTTAAAGTTTAGGGTGGGGATAGGTCTAAAACCACTCAACCAATATAATTTAGACAGGTCTGGGTCATTATATTAACCTTATTTTTAAATATTAACTCTTAGTTAATTAGTTTCACTTTTACAATGTCTCTTTGTATTTTTATATTATATGGTTAATAAACATACAATATACATACAATAGACCCCCAAGTGGACCATTAATGATACACCTATCATTATATAAGTCTAGTGGCTGAACCTTAGATTTTTAGGAATTTAATATCAATTAATAATATAATATTTGTTTTAAAAACTCTTTTATGTCAATTTTGACACTATTCAATAGTTGATTTTTGAGAAAATCATAACAGAATGATTAGTTCAAAAAAATTCCATAAAATCAATACAAATATGTCATATTATCCTATAAAACTAGTGTAATTCATTAAAATCCCCAAATTATATTTATTTGGGTATTTATAATATCAATTATTTTAATTTTTCACTATTATGGTAATTAATTCATCATCATTGTGTCATAAATAAATTAAATTATTTATGTCTACAAATTATAAATAAAATATCATTATGTAGGAAATAGATTTATCTTTATAAGGAATATTTAGAATCGAATTTATCTTATGTGTAACCCTATAGTAAAAATGTTTTAGTAAATAAAATTTGATTTTATCTCTTTTAACTCTTCTTTGAATTAAATAAAAATAAATGTCCTAATCTAATCCAAGTGGACCTAAATGACAATATTTTATTCATAAGGTTGTTTCCGGTCGAGATACACTTGTCCAATAGAATTAGGACATGTGTTAGTGTAATATTAATATCATTTTTACCCTTAATTACCCTATTTACTTTTAACCATGGTAAATAAAAGTATAAAGTTACTATTCACCAAAAATTATTTTCATCTCATTGAACCCCATTTTACAACTTGATATTAACCATGTCTCTCGGATTTTCGAAATTCCATTCACATAAGTGGTAAAATTATGTTTTATGAAAAATTATGTTTTTTAACTACCACTTAGTGGTTTCACTATTCATAAAAAATTGATGTTTTTCTGAATAATTTCAAAATTTCTCCCTAAGCTATAATTGATATTCCAAATTGAAAAATTATTCCTATTTTACAAAATTCCAAACATATAAGTTGCATTAATTAATTCTATAATTAATTCCCGCTGTTACAACAAATAGGGTGTTTTTAATAAACAATATATGTCAAAATATTGACAATTGTTTATGTCCAATTTTAAAGTGAAAATAATTATAATAAACACCATTGGATTAAATGGTAAAAATATATTCTAATTATACTTTAAAACCAATAAATAATATAATTTATCATTATAATTTATTTTGATTAAAAAATTTGTTTTTAAGTATTTTCACTATTCATAAAAATTGGAAGTTCCCAGAAAAATACCAAAAATTCAAATTTGGATAATTTCGATATTATGAATCCAAAAATGAAGTCCATTTTGAAATATAAAATATATTTAATTTCAAAAAGCATGTATTACTATTTATAAGGGATATTTTTATTGGTTGTGGTATGTTAGAACTCGATGTTGCGTACAACACACGCTATCACATTATTCCAAGAGAAGCGTACCATAGAAGGTTGGGATGTTACACTGGATGCATGAGCTTCACACTCCCACGTCTCTTACCCTTGGCTTTCCACCCAATCATGGGCCTTCACCTCCTCAGCTGTCAAATGATCAAATTAGTCTGAAATATCTTATAAGGTCTCCACCTAGTGATGGGAAGAATTGAACATGTCCAACTTGTCTTTATAGGAGGAATGGTCTTCTCGAGTAATGAAGATTTGATATATATGGTTTTGTAAGTTCTGATAACGAAACCCACAAGATTCCAGCTTAGTGAATAAATGTTGAAAATTTTCACCATGTTCAGAAAAATTGGTCATGGGTGTCTATGTGGCAGGAGAATATAATTGGCGTCATTCCTCTTTTCGCACTACCTGGTTCTTTGGAACAAAATAAATACATTGAACCTCCCCTACGTGAATGTGTCTATAAGAAAGAAGTGTCACCATGGGAGTGGGGAGGGACCTAAGGTAGGTCACCGACGATGGGAGACTCTCTTTTCCCTCAGATGAACCAGCCCCTGGAGCCTGATGCGGATGACTAATTGTGTCCTTCGGGATGATCAGTGATACTCAGCCAGTTCCAGTCTCATTAACATATTGGGAAATATCCTCAGGAGGGGAGTAGTCTGAATCACTTCCAACCGAAATGGGTTTCACTGAAGAAAACCCACCCAAACGTTTTTTAAGATGGATCGAACACCTTCTTACCACAAAAGCAGTAGCATAAGGTTTATATATCTTGGTTGTTGAAGGTATGGGAGAATAATTCATAGTTGTTTCACATTTCTTGATAGAAGGAATATGTATCGTTGTCGTTGGGGAAAGGACATGGCCATAAATGATTAAGGGTTTCTTCACCAACTGAACTAGTTCTTTCAGCATCCCACTAGGGTAACAATATGACCATAGTTGGGCATACCCCAGCCATAAAAAGGACGGAACCGTTATGTTTGGAATAGAAATATCCCTAGGATAACCTTCATGAATCAACATACGCCACAACTGGAGAAGAACCAAATGATGAGATTATCCCCTTATTTGAACAAATGGAAGCATCACGGTCTGTTGAAGGCATTTAAATTTCCTAGAAAACATGTAGGGGAGGTATGGATCACAAATAACTACTCGGTCAATAAGAGAAGAAAGAATCACATCTCAAAGGTTGATGAGGTATGATAATTTCTCCAATGAACATCCCATGTCACCTATCAACGATCCATGAGGGGTAGGATGCATTGAGAATGAGAAATGAGAGGCGTCGTTCAACAGCTCAACAACATCTGTAACACTCAGAGTCCTAAGACGAACAAAAAAATTTTTAAAAGAGAATGCTAAAAATCAGAATGGGGAATGATTGTTGTATGTAGGTAGTCATAATAGGGGAATATTTCTTCGATCCACCCATTAAATAATTAGAATGGTCCGCTGAGACGATAAGGAGGCCCTCCTTCCAGTATATTTCCCAATAATTCATAAATTCGGGCGAGGGTAGGAAGGGCGTAATTAATTTGTCAACCATTTACCAGCATGGTTGTCCTTATCAAAATGAATGCCTGAACACTAGTGTATACATCGTGGGATTAGAAGAGCCATCCACTTGAAAACATGGAAAAGATTCCTTCTAGTCTAAGCGTTGGTGAAACTTTTGACCAAAGCTCATATCCACATGTGGTATATCTCCCTTCATCAATGGTAGCACAATATGACCCTAGAGTTTAGTGTGACTGGAAAGTGGGATAAGTTCAACTGCGGCGAGCCCTCAGCATGGTCCAGTTCATAAGTATAAATAACCATATTCGTGCTTCGAATGTGATGAGGGAATTATCCACCAGGGGATGATATAGTGATCATGCTGCCATTCCTAGTAATCTCCTGTCAAAGGAAACACATGATCAGTGTCATTCCAAGTGGCAGGTGTCGGGTGGAACTCGTTGTACATTTCTCTAAGGATGGGGAGCCCCCAAAGGTAGTATATATTCCATAGACTAATTCCCAGCTCCCCATGTAGTAGGTTAAAGGTATTGGTGCTCGAACACCAGCATCTCAGCAATTCCATAAGGATTTATCTCAGAAAAATATTGAGAACATAGAAACCGTGGATTTTTGGGACAAACACATTGCCTCCAATTGGTCAGGGGACTCCATAAAGGTCTAATGCACCTAGAATGACTAGGCCCACTCATCATGGAAACATAATATATCCAAAAAATATTATTTGGTGCTCCATGTACCACTTTGATTCTCTAAGGAGATGATAATTAGTTATGGTTATTAATGAGCATCAATTCTAAGAATACCCTCGCAGAACTAATGGTTTCCCAGAGTCCATGGAGAGACTCACAGTATCAAGATGTTCTCCTAAATCAGAGTGTCTATAAATTATCCTATTTGAGAAATGTTGGCATGGTCATAACCTTGTGGTGCTTCCGAGAGGATGAAATGGATGTCAGGGTCATGAAATGGCAGAGGCACGTCGGAAGGAAGACCAAATCCATAAAGTGGAAATTGTACAGATAACAAATAAAAAAAGATCTTTGGCATAAAAAACACAGTCAAGATGCTGTCATGAGGACTGATGTGGGCTCGAAGATGATCATTGCTATTCCACTCCAAGGATTCCCTTGTCATTGTCGATTTATAAGCAGGTTATGAGTCGGCCATTGTAGCCTACACAGGAAGATCCAAAAGCCAATGAGAAGTCAGTCTCATAAGAAATTGTTGGATAAAGGCTATAGAAGAGTGGTTGATGGACTCAAAATACGTCCACATGAAGCTCCACTTTTGGATTCCAGAAATGGTACGTGGTAGCCACATCCCACGTACTTCATGATATGGGGATGTAACCCCGCTTACAGATATGGTACGTAGACTCACCACACCACATACATCCATGGTACACAAACATCCACGAGGCATTGGTCCGCAGATTGTTGGCCACTGAATGAAATGGTTCGCGAATAATGGCTTGTGAACCTAGCCATTGATTTGTTTCATGTACAGAAATGGTGGGTTAAAGATTATGTTTGGATTTTTAGTATTCTTAAATGTCTAGTTTGCCGATCCATGTACATTATGCTGAAAAAAATGGCGGTGTATCTTTCTCCCGCAAGGAATATGGATTTTAATTATAAAATTTCCACAAAAATGTTTTCGAATTCCAAAATACGGTATGAGGACAGAGAAATGGCGGGGAAATCTTATTGTGGAACATACGGAGCAGTTCACGAATAGGATTTGCGTAAGGAGCATGGTACGAGAATGAAGAGGAAGCCAAGGAAATCAACTGTACTTTTCTCCACAAGAAACGGTAAAATACAAATTACATGGGACCCTATATATAGGTGGGATCCCCTCTTACCGGGTCAATCTGTTCACCCATGAACCATTTTTATTAATGACCGCTTCTATATTGGAATAGTCCCATTTTCATTGTGAATGTACACCACTCTAATGGGGGGAATTTTTAGGGTCCTTAAAATTCCTCCAAGATAAGAGAATGTTGGTCGGAGTGTAATCTCAAGAGGGGGGGGGGTGAATTGAGTTCCTAATTAAATTTTTTGATAAAATCATTTTGATAAAGATCCCCCAATTTTGAAATAGCCCAGCGAATTACGGCAATAGAGATATAAATTTTACTTGGTAAAATTTTTCTCTAAGGGTGATTAGTCAGTTAAATTAGTGTAACAATCTTCTTCAACTTTATAAACATGTTTACTAAGTTAAACACACACACACACAAACAAACCGGAACTAACTATCAATGTCAATGAAAAATATTTTTATATTTTTCACATTATAAGTAACAGAAAATAGACCAAATAGAGTATTAATAAATATATTACATAGTAAATTTAATCAAGAAGACCATTCTCAAACTGATACTTAATCCTCTCTACGTGGTGATCACCAGGGACAATGCAGTTTATATAAATAATAAACTTGATACACATCCTATATCATGATTTACAAAAGTTTTCCAAAACTTTCAACGGATCACACCCTCTACCATAGTTCATTGTGTGATAAACACACAAACAGACCACACATGTCCTATTATATAGTGCATCATTGGTAACCAAATAATAGAGGATAATTGATGTGATGATTTTTAGTATCCTCAAGTTTAAGTCCATGTGATAGAGTGTGTAATAGAAAAAGACACACTTCTCAGAAATGTAAAATAAATGAACACAATATTGGTAATGATATAATATTGATTCTCGAAATCTATATGTGTTTTCAGTTCAACTCTAGACTCCTTAGAGTGGAGAAATTGCAGTTCGAGTATTTCTATGGAAGTTTTCCTCAAAACAATGTGTGGTAACTCCAAGATCTTTCTTTCATGAACCAAGTGTTCTTCTTTCTGTATTGACAGAGAGTAGATTAATCATAGATGGTGGATGTGAGTTTTTTCCAAAGGATCTTTGAGATTCTCTTCGGTTCACTACGTAAGTGCGGGATGATTCTTCTTTGAACTAGCGAGTATGTTCTTTCTCGTTCATTCCATTGTTTTTTCCACTTATAACGCCATTTTTTCTTGTTTTATTTTCATCTTCGGTCTTCTCTTTTATATTTGAGGTCCAAAAATAGTAACAAATAAACCACGTGCAGTCCTCCTTGTACCTCGTACTCTCCCCAGATACAATCTATTGATATGCCTACAATAAGAATTAAATAATGTCAAAAGCATTAAATTTACCAAATATGACCGATAGAATAATCTTAAGAATTTGACAAAGTGTGGAGTAGAAGAGTGAGCATCTGTAGACTTCTAATGGTATCCTTCTCAACAGTAGACTTCAACATAATAATTCAATGGTATATTGCATCAGTTTCCTTAATCGGTGACCATCATCGGAGACTTTCACTGGTAATCTTTCATTGGTGACCTTTCATTGGTGAGCTTTCAATAGTGACATTCATCTATGACCTTTCATCAGTGACCTTCATCAGTGACCTTTCATTAGTGACCTTTCATCGGTAACCATTCATCAAGGACCATTCATCGGTGACCATTCATCGATGACCTTTCATTGCTGACCTTTCATCGATGACCTTTCATCAGTGCCCTTTCATCGGTGACTTTTAATACATAGATAAATATTTCACTATAGGCTTAAACAAGAGACCAATGAGATTAGATATACATAGCTATCACTTGATGGAAACTAAGAATATTCATGTTTTTTATCGTTTAGGGATGGAAAAAAATTGAGTAAAAGAAATATGTAATACTAAAAAAGTTTCATATTCCAGCAGAATAACGCAAAGTCCCAGAAAGATCAACTATTAGTTAGGTGGAAACAGTGAGGTCCAATGGTGTGGTTCTAAACGTTGAGGTCCTTAACAGTGAGGATCCTAACAGTGAGGTCTAATGATGAGGTTCTTTATGGTGAGGCCCAATGGTGAGGTTCCTAACGGTGAGTTCCAATGGTGAGGTTCTTAATAGTGAGGTACAAAGGTGAGGTTCTTAACGGCGAGGTTCCTAACAGTGAGGTCCATCCTTAATAATATATCATACCTAACTCATGTTTGATGTAATTTAACCTCTCATAATTCAATGTATTTGGGAATATATCAACCAATTAGTGTTTGGCGCCAATTAATTCATGATGGATATCACCTCTTTATAATGATATTCCGATAAGTTATGTATCACATCTATGTGCTTCTTCCTAGCCTAAGATACATGACTTTTAGAGAAGTTAATATCACTTGTATTATCACAGTTTATAGAGAAATGTTTGAATTGATATCCATAGTCTAGTAAAGTGTTTTCCATCCACAGAATTTGAGCGCAAAAAATACTAGAAGCTATATATTAAGATTCAGCATTAGACAATGCATCATAATTCTTTTTATTACTACACAATGATACTAGTTCCTTTCCCAAAATTGGACATGTTCTAGAGGTTCTCTTTCTATCCAACATGCAACCAGAATATTTAGCATCCGAATAACTTATTAAATCAAATGATTGTCTTCTTGGTTAAAATAGTCATAAGTTTGTAGTATACTTGAGATATTTAAAAATACTCTAACAACACTTAAATGAAACTCTTTGGGAATGGATTGAATTTTAGCGGACATGCATACACTCAACCTAATATCATGTCTGTTAATAGTAAGAGAGACCAAACTCCAAATTACACCTCAGTAATTGGTTTGATCCACTGATTTACCAGTTTCTTCCACATCCAACATACATGTGATACTCATAGGTGTATCACTACCTTTATTACTGTCCAAAAAAAATGTTTCAAAATATCCTTATTATATTCAATTTGATTAAAAACAATACAGTTTTTATTTTGAAAATTTTGAAATCCAAGGAAGAATTTATGTTCTGCCATTAAACTCATTTCAAATTCATCTTACTTCACTATTGATAAATCAGAACACAAAGAATTTTTAGAGGATCCAAAAATAATGTCATCAACATATATTTGTTCTATTAAAACATCATTGGAAATATTTTTAATAAAAATAGTATCTTCATATATTCTTTCAGTAAAACATTTTGAAATAAGAAAATAATGTTTCCTATCATACCATGCTCTTGGAGCTTGTTTTAGACCATATAGAGAATTAGAATGTTTGAAGATAAGATTTAAAAAATGGGGATTTGTAAAACAAGGGGGTTATTCAAAAAATACATCCTCAACTATGTACCCATTTAAAAATTCACTTTTGACATTCATTTGATAATGATTTAAATTTAGATGAGCTACATATAAAATAATTCTATCCTTGTTTCTAACAATGTTTCCAAATTCATAAAATTCATTTCTAAACACCCATTTAGTGCCTATGGTCAATGTGTATTTAGGTCATTCTACTAATTCACAAATATTTTTTCATACAAAACTAATTTAATTCTTCATTCATATCTATTACCCAAAATTCATCGTTGATACATCATTAATATTTTTGGGTTCAATATGTAAAAGAAAGGATTGAATTTCAACCTGGTTTCTCAGAGAAGCTCTAATTTGTGTTCCTCTATTTAGATCACCTACTACAGAATCTAAAGTATGATTCTTAAGGGTTATAATACCTCTAGAAATAGTTTATCTAGACTCATCGTGGTTGTCTATAGGTTCAGATTCACCATACACAGATTCTAGAAAATTTCCAGAACTATTTGTTGTTACTAAGGGTTCACTATGTTTATCATTATATTCTATAATTGACATATATTCCATTAGATTTTCAACTTTGGTTTTGGGTTCATGTGGATTAGTTTCATGAAATTTTAAATGATCTAATTCTTCCACACATTTGGTTCTTTTATTGAATACACTATAAGATTTACTAGATATTGAGTAACCTTGGAAAATTCAGTAATCACTCTTGGATGAAAACTTGTCAATATTATCCCTACTATTAAGGATAAATACTTTTAAACAAAAAATAAATAAATTAATGAAACTTAGGCATCATATTATCCAAGATCTCATAAGGTTTTTTCTTTCGAACATGTCTAATTATGACTCTATTGATGATGTAACAAGTTGTATTAACAGCTTCATCCCAAAAATAGATAGGTAGATTATACTCATTTATCATAGTATGGGCATTCTCTTGAAGTGTACTATTACTTATTTCTATGACACAATTTTGTTAAGGTGTTCTTAGAGCAGATAAATTGTGATTAAATCCATTTTGGTGAAAAAATATTCAAATTCCAGATTTTCAAACTCACTGCCATGATCAATTCATAGGGTTTTAATTCTAATTACACTATGATTTCTTATCGACATAGAATATTTAAGGAAGTAATAACATGATTCACTTTTGTGAGAAATAAAATATACCCAAGTGTATATAGAGAAATCATCTACAAGAACATAAACATAGTTCTTCCCATTTAAACATGAAAATCTAGATGGTCCAAACAAATCCAAGTGAACCAACCCAAGAGGTTGAGAAGTAGAAACTTCTTTCTATCGATTGAAAGAATCATTTTGTTTTTTTCAATTTTTACAAGGATTATAGACTTTATCATGTGGGAATTCCAATTTATGTAAGTCTCTAACTAAACAATTCATAGTTAGTTTCCTAAGTGAATACACATTGTAGTGTCCTAATCTTCTAGGACATAAATAGTATTCCTTATGAAAAGAATTTAGTCAAGAAATATTTTTCTTAGCTAAACAATTTAAACCAAGATGATATACATTTTCATTTCTAAAAGTATTGAAAATTAATTCATTTTTATTATTAATAACATTTAATACATCATTTTGAAACCTAACATTAAAACCATCACCAAACAATAGAGAGAAACTCAGTAAATTTCATTTTAACCCATAAAAAATGTACTTTTGAAATTAATACAGTGTTAGGGTTACCAAATTGGCCTAAGCCGACGATATTACTTTTGGAATTATCACCAAATGTGACATGTCTACATTCATCATTAATTAGGCTCTTGAATAATGAATAGTCTCCTATCATGTATCTTTAACATCGACTGTCCAAGTACCATAGGGTCTTATACGAGCTCTTTAAACAATTTTCTTGCAAAATAGATTAATACTTGGGTAATAATGATAACCATATTTTCTTGAGTCTAGAGAGGTTAGCATGTAAATATTTGGGAACCCATACTTGTCTCACAGGTTTCCTATAAAAAATAGACATGTTTTGAGACAAGAACACTTTGTTAGGTCATTTAGAAAATTGTTTTTAAAAATATGGTCCAGAACATGAACTAGCAGTGAATTGTCAAGATTTTGGAACAAATTTATTTTTAATGATTCTTCTCTATCCTCGTTGATATCATAGACCAGTTATGTTTTTTAGAGAAATTTTTCCCTAGAAACTAATTCCAGGTATCTCTAACTATAGTATACTTTTCAAGATATATTTTTAATTTCACATTTGATAATTTAAGTTCAGTATTTTATTTTAATAGCCAGGAACATTTTCCTCTCCCAATATCCAGATCATACTTATAATTGGAATTTAAAGAATATTTCCTTTTAAATATTTTATATTTATCCTTGATCTCATTAAAGGTATCCTCAATCATTAAATAATATTAAAATAGTTCATCCATAGTCATATTATCATCATTATGTGATTATCTTTCATTCCTAGAATAATAAGCAATACGTATAGGAGGATTGGGTGTTACCTCAGATGTTTCTATCATGAAACATAATTTCCATGTATGTTCTTTTCAATCTCAGAAGTGTCAGATCCACTGGTGCTACCTTCTGAATCACTACAAGTATATTTCATAGAATTTTTATATCCCTTTCCCTTGTCTTCATATTTATTCTTAAATTTCATCTTGGGTCAAAGAACCTTCACATGGACTTTTTGTTTACACTCATAGCAGAATATCTCATTTGTGTTTTCATTCCATATTCTGTCTTTCTTCCACTATCCTCTATTATCATACCTTCATTTATGGTTTTATTTTATAAAATCTTCTTCATATGGTATATCTTCTTGAATCTCCTGGAAAGATGATCCATCTCATTGTCAATGTTAGAGTTTGAGTCTTCACTAGTAGAAGTGTCTATAGGAGCTTGCAATTTTTCTTTGTCTTTCCTCTTTGAGGTAACAGTCTTGAATTCTACATATTTCATTATAAGTTCTTCATATTCATCTTGATTTAACTAAAGCTATTATTCATACATCATATGTTTTCCAATAAGTTCCTTCACTCACATCATTCCTATGTCACACGATTCTCAGATAGAAACAGAAGTTCCTCTCCATGTTTCAGGTAGGCATAAATGAAATATCATAATCTGATCCTTGTTGTCCACTGGTTTCCTAATAAGAATCACTGTATTTACTATTTCATTGAACATGAGGTACATTTCAGATATATGTTCATCAGACTTCATTATAAAATTATCATTTTAAATAATATAATTATTTAATCTCATTTCTTTAACATTTGTTGTTCCCTCAAGGGAAATAGACAAAGTATCCCAAATTTCATAATCAATTTTATATGAATATATTCTATTGAATTCTTCATCACCTTCAAAATAGTACAATGCATTCATTGCTTTATATTTATTGTTATATTTAGCTTTAGTCAACTCAGATCATGTGTCCTTATAAATAATAGGGAATGAAGGTTTTTCTTCTATTGTGTCCCATATTTCAAGACCCATGCTCTCTAGATACATTTTCAGTTTTTATTTTCAATGAGCATTTTTATTACCATTAGCGAAGTGTGGCATGTTAGTAGTAGCACCCTAAACTCTTTAATCCATTGTTAATTAAAATTTAAAGAATTGAAAATTTAGATATGACAGAAATTTTATGATATTTAAGATACAACTAAAATCATAGTTGAAAATAATTTGAAAAAATAGAAATTGAAAATTTAATACTTTGATACAAAATACTGGTCAGAGTGGAATCTCAAGAGATGGGTGAATTGAGTTCCAATATAAAATTTATATTAAAAACATTGTGATAAAGATCCCCCAATTTTGAAACACCATAGTTAATTAAGGAAGAAGAGATATAAATATTTAGTTGGTAAACATGTTTCTCGAAGGGTGATTAGTCCTCAGTTAAATTAGTATAACACACTTCTTCAACATTTGAAACAATTTTACTGAATTAAAAACATACAAACACTAACGAGATCTAACTATCAATAACAATGCACAACATTTTTCTTATTTTTGAAATTATAATCATTGGATAATAGACAAAATAGAGTATTACTAAATATATTACACAGTAGTGTTTAAAAAGAGGTTTAGTCTCAAGATGAGACTTAATCCTCTCCACTTGGTGATCACTTGACACCAAGAAGATTATATAAAAAACAAACTTGATACATATCTTTTATCAGGATTTACAACAGTTTTCAAAAAATATCTAGGGCTCCCACCCTCTACCACAGTTCTTCATGGGATAAACACCCCACTAGGAAACTCATGGCCTCTTCTATAGTGCTTCGTGGAAAACTAAATAATAAAGGATTATTATAATTATGATTTTCAGTATCCTTAATTTTAAGCACATGAGACAGTGTGTGTAACAGAACAACACAAACTTCAGATATAGTAAAATAAACAAACACAATAGAGATAATGGTAAAATGTTGAGTTTATAAAGCTCTATGTGTTTGTAGTTTAACTATTGACTCCGTGGAGTGAAGAATTTGTAGTTTGAGTCTTTCTCTGGAAGTTTTCCCCAATACAGAGTGTCGTAACTCCAGGATTAAACTTCTAGGAACTAAGTGTGATTCTTCTTATATTGATAAAGAGTAGATGAAGCACAGAAGGCAGACATGAGTTTTTCCTAAATGATCTTCAACCTGCACTTTGGTTTATAACGTAAGTGTTGGATGATTCTCCATTGATCTACCAAGTATGTTCTTTATCATGCATCCATATATCATTTCGTTTTCACTTCTAACACCCTTTTTCCTATTTTCATTTCATCCTAAGTCTTCTCTTGTATATTTTAGGTACGACAATGAGATTAAGTAATCCATGTACAGTCCTCCTCATACATCATACTGCCTCAAATAAGGTCTCTTGATATGTCTACAATCATCATTATATAATTTCAGAAGCATTATATTTACCAAATATGACCATCAGAATAATCTTAAGAATTTTAAAAAGTATGGAGTAGAAGAGTTAGCATCGATAGACTGTTAACGGTTGGCTTATCAATAATAGATTACAACATTAGGTTTCAATGTTAGACTATATGGGTATCCTTCATTGGTTACCTTCATCGATGACTTTCATTAGTGACCTTTCATCAATGACCATTCATTAGTTATCTTTCATGAGTGACCATCAATGGTGACCTTTCAATAGTGACCATTAATCAGTGACCTTTCATCGGTGACCTTTCATTTGAGACCTTTCATCAGTGACATTTGATGGGTGACCATTTATCGGAGACCTTTTATCAGTGACTTTTCATACATAGATAAATTTTTCACTGTAGGATTAAACAAGAGATTAGTGAAATTAATGATACATAGTTGTCACTTGACGAAAACTAAGAATATTAATGACACAAAATTTTCCTATAATAAAAACATTATTATCACATAATTTTAATAGGATTTTGGATTATCAAAATATTTGAGTCCAACATAAAATACCCCCATAATCACTTTGTGGAATGAATAAAGTACTCATAACAGTCTAGCAAGGTGAATAGACTAAAATTGTGCTGTGATTTTCAGAAAAAACTTCATGTAATTCAAGTTTTCATGGTATTTTAAGGGGCATGTGTACCATCACCATGAACGGTATGCGGACCAACTGGATAGTGAACTACGAGGTATATATAACGATCTGCGAACTTCTAGCCCAAGGAGTAATGGTTAGAAAACAAGGTTGGCTCTGAACCATGATATAGAAGGATTTGAACGCGTGAGGACCCTATGCATACTATGTCGCGAAACCATCAGTTTGTGGGTGATTTGAATGGTCAGGGATCATTGAACCATTTTCGCAAACCAATATCTCTGAAAACCTCGGTTAACCGAGTATTCTGCGAGTCAGGATATTGCATCAATAGGACTCTGCAAATGGCGATGTGTTCCCAAAAGACACGATTGCACGGATGCTCTATAAAAAGAGAATAGTAGAAGTACGATAGAGGCACGCATCGGGGGATAGACAGAGAGGATCACATATGAACTAATCTTTAGGGAGACTTAGATGTTTCACTCTGGATTCCATCGTATTTCATCGGCGAAGCAAAAACCTTGAACCACTACCTCAGTAGGTATAGCAGGCCGGGAACCATAAAAAGAGGGTATTGAATAAAAATAATATAACTGAGAACCTAACTAGGGAACCACAAAACAAGGGTTTGTCTCATATTAACACCGCATGAATGATGATCCTCTAGACCCCCTTTAATATGGTGATCTGTATAGCGCATTGCAATGCGGACTGAACACGACATCACTTACTCCCTCGGCACGCACATGGAAACCAAAGCACAGTGATGTGCCACATAACACTATGATATGAGGTAGCCTAGAACCATGATCATGTTCCACATTAGTACGTGAATGGCCCATCTACCGGCATACCACTATGGTATGCAGGGCCTCCCCCATCCCATATAAAATGTCTGTACGCAATATTCGGTGGTTTCGGGTATTGTTTCCTCCAGTTCCAACCTCACCCCTACACTAACATCCAGTCCTCCATTTTCCATCCACTAACTATTCCCCCATCATTAGGCCAAATCCTCCTCCAAATCCACTAGACCCGTATGATCAAACCATTGGGTGCATCACCTTTCCCCATTCAGACTACATACCCATGGTAAGCTGAGTCATGAGGGCCATGCCCACAAAGTTATCAGATTCGTTAATGCATGTGAGGCTACATTCCCACGGTAACCCAGAGCCCAACCTTGGGACACCGACGTGAACGTGCTCATTCTAGGGATTAAGGGTGATCACTTTTTTTCCATTCAATGTGGAATAATGATCAGTCAAACGGTTTATGTTCACTCCCCCCTTAGATGGGGATGAAACTCCCCCTTCACATAACGTGTTTCAGGGCCCTCCCAATGAGGTAAGTCCCCAATATTCTGTGATTGTGCCACATGATCTTCACTGACATCTCATAAGGAAATGTTAATTTCTCTACGCAGTCACCCACCGTCGCCTCGACCTCTTCCACCACGGGCTCTCCCTACCCAACCAATAGGGGAGGGGAATGTTCATTGTTTAATATTTCACATCATCGTATTTCTCACACCGATCATGACTCATGTGGTCTTATAGGTTTGTGAGGATTACAACATCCACATGAATCTATACTACGAGAACTTTGACTCCTAAAAAAACAAGGATACATATGATGCCTTCAAGAAGGCCCGATCTCAAAAGGGTTCCCATTACAAAAGGGTCCACTCAATCCTGTCTATCAAATGGGTGGCTCCCATGAATAATCCCCACCCTATCTGAACTATGAGAAATCTAATTCTTTACCAAACTTGGATATGTAGGACGCCTGCCAGAAGGCCCGAGCTCAAAAGAGTTCCCATTCCAAAAGGGTCACCCCATCATGTCTATCAAATGGCTAACTCCCATGCATAATCCCCACAACATCTGAACAATGAGAACTCTGATTCTTGACCAAACTAGGAAACATGGGATATCTATTAGAAGGCTCGAGCTCTAAGGGGTTCCCATTCCAAAAGGGTCCACCCAATCAGGTCTATCAAATGGGTGGCTCCCATGGGTAAGGCCCACACCCTCCAAACTACGTGGGTTCTGCTTCCTCTTTCAAGGATACGTAAGAAGCCCTTCATATGGGTCTGATCCCAACATCAAGTCACCTTAAATACCCCTGAGATGACGATAAAATCTAGAATATCGAATAATATGGTTCAAGTCCACATCACCTTTGTAGCATCAAATATATTTATGCTTACAACGATTTTTGAAACCATGTGTAGACATTTGACACACCCCTTAGGAATGAACCATGGATTCATAAACAAATGAACATGACTTAAATCTATAAGAGAGTCTCGGTATAAGCAAAAATCCTCCCCAGAAAGGTTGTGGTGATTCTGAACTCCCATCATATTGTCAAATGGTGTCCTTAAGCTTCATTGGCTAAATCTCCAGCCAACGATAACCTTCCTTTGAAAAGCAGGTCCATGAATCATGGTTACCAGGGAACTTGGGCATTCATGGATCCTCAAATAAACCCATTGGAGCTCATCCGAGGAATTTATATCTGATAAGGACCAATTTCATGAGTCGTTGAACCCCACGTAATCTCCCACTAAGACCAACACATCCCCTAGGGTTAATTCAACCTTATTTAAAGGATAATTAAGCTGAATGGATTAAAAAGGAATTGTGAATTCAACAAGAACTCATCCTTAGAGAAAAAGTGATGGATGTCGATCCTCATCGAACCATTTCCACACCTTTTGTAAACAAGCCCCCTCGAAGGCGTAACAGTAGTATAAATTCAATTCCCATATTCTATATTCCAATTTTTTTTATGAATTTATAGATTTCAGTTGGAATTTATAAATTGAATCACTATTTGAATAAATTAATTGATTAATGAATTTAGGGAAACATTTAATTTTATTATTTAATTAGTGAAATGATTATATAATGTCATGGAAATGAAATTATTGGAAATATTTAATTAATTCATAAATATATTATTGGTATGTGGGATTGTGGAATTTATAAGTTAATTATATTATTAATAAATGTAATGGGTGATTATAGAATCGATAAATTAATTTCTGATTTAATTAATGGGGTATTGAGATTGTGGAATTTGATTTGTAATTTTTTTAACAAATTAAAGTTATATTGGTATTGTGGAATGATATTATTTAATTTATGAATTAATTTGATGGTTAAATGGTTCATATTGTTTTAATGATGAAAAACTATTCAATGGTAAATTTATAATTTAATTCCATGGGATTAATGTTTTGAATCGTTATTTTTTTGATCATTAGAATGATATATCATGAAGTGAAAGTTGATATGGTTGTTAATGTTTATTAGATTTTTTTGATGTGATACATGTCATATTGTGATATGTGTGATATATTTGATTAACATTTGTGGGACATGGGATGTTGCTCCAAAATCCCATAGTGATAATGTAACATCCTAACCCAGGTACCACACATAAGTTCCCCAACCCAGTCAGTCAAATTACGTCAAGCATGCCTCCTTGTATGTCAGAGGCCATCTACTAGGAGAGACGGTCTAATAATATAGTCATTCTAAGACTATAAACTATTTTTTTATAGTAATACACCCATGAAAATAAATAAACAATAGAGGAAGAATATATAACCATAAACAATACAAATATCTCAAGATAATAAAAGTAGTAAATAAAATATCAAACTAAAGAATAAATCATGTCATGAAAATATTAGTTTCATATTTATTAAATGAAAACTAAAAATGAAGACACTGCTGAATCCCAAGTGGTTCCTAAACCACATTTTGTTCCCTCACTATGATCCATCCCCAAATAATCCATCTAACCCAGGGCCTTTTCCCTTAACATGTCCTAAAAATAAAATATATTCGGGTACCGATAAAAAATAATGTGTAAGGGGAGACTAAAAATTAGTAATCCACCACAAACGGTCTCTATAACAAATCCAATCAATAACAATGTATGAATTTTTATAGATAATTAATTATAATCTGTAAATAAGTATTTTATCAAATTATTAAGTATTCTCTATTTACCCACATAAACCCCCTGATTCCCAAGGACACCCGAACCTCAATACCATCTTTAACCCATGTCAGAGTATGATCTAACCCCAAGGGATATCACATTTTAATGTCCCTGTTACCATTATTAATACATTTTTTAATATCCATGTTACCATTCACTATTTAATATCACATAATTGAATGATCATGTTTCCATTAATAATACTTGTTTGAATGTTTGTGTTACAATTCACCATATAACATTTCATAATTGAATGATCATGTGACCATTCATAACACATCACAATCAAATGAATATGTTTCCCCTTAATAGTAGTCCACAATCAAATGACCATGATAACATTCATAATTTCGTAACTAATTTAACAATTAATTATCCAGACCAATGATATTACTAAATCAACAATTTGTTAAACATAACTATTCTATTAGTTAACTTTTCATTTATCTAATCACGTCAATAACATAAATTCATTTAAAAATTATTTAATCAAATAAAATTACCCTATTTAATTCAAAAATTAAATAATAACATCAATATTATTAATTAACTATATAATTAATTAATCACATAAAATAAATAAATTATTTGAACAATTAATTAATCAAATAAATTCTAATATTCAATTCAACAATTAACTAATCACACTGATTTCATTACCAATCAAAAAACTAGATTATCACATAAATCATCTTAATTTTTCCCAGTTAATTAATTATTTCAATCCTATTAATTAATTCATCAATTAATTAATCAATATCCACAACACAAAATCCCATAATAAATTCGACAATTATTTATCTGATTTATAATATCAATATTTCATAATTAATTCCACTATTAATTATCTCAGTTGTCAAATCTCAATATATAATAACTTATTATTAAATTAGTTATCTCAATACAATAACATGAATATCTAATAATTAATTCAAAAATTATTTATCAAATTCACTAAATTGTATATATACAACAAACCCCATTCACTAATTCAGCAATTAATTAATCAAACCAGTTAAAATACATCAAAACAATAATACCAAATAACTAATTCTCTAATTTATTTATCATACAATTTTTTTTAATATGTCATAATTAATTATCTTAATTAATAATATTAATATGCCATAATTAATTCCAAAATTAATTATCTCAATTCAAGATATCATTATTCCATGATTATCTCCACCATTAATAATATCAATTCAAGATATCATTATCCCAAAATTTACTCCATCATTAATTATCTAAATTCAAGATATCAATATCCCATAGTTACGTTTACCTTTAATTATCCCAATTCAAGATATAATTATCCCATAATAAGCTCCATCACTAATTATCTCAATTCAGGTTATCATTATCCCATAATTAACACCACTATCAATAATATCAATTCAATATATCATTATCCAATAATTAACTCCAACATTAATTTTTTCAATTAAACATATCATTATCCAATAATTAATTCTACAATTAAGTTTCTTAACTCAAGATATCATTATCCCAAAACTAATTCCAACATGAATTATCTCAAGTTAAGATATCATTATCCCATAATTAACTCTACCATTAAATATCTAAATTCAATATATCATTATCCCATAATTAATTTTACAATTAATTATCCCAATTCTTGATATCCTTATCCCATTATTGACACCACTATTAATTATCTCAATTCAATATTTCATTATCGCATAATTAATTATATCAATTATATATATCAGTATCCATTAATTAATTCCACCATTAGTTATATATATTCCAGATATTGTTTTCGCAAATTTAAATACCCCATTAATTATCTCAAATCAAGTTACGACTATCCTATCATTGACACAATCCTTAATTATCTCAATTAATGATATCATTATCCCATAATTAATTTTAACATTAATTATCTCTACTCAAGATATCATTTTCCCATAATTAATTCAAAAATTAATTATCCCAGTTCATAATGACAATATCCCTTATTTTTTCCCACAATTAGTTACCATATATAATAATATCAATACCACATAATTAATTATTAAATTAATTATCCTCAATTAATAATATCAATATTGAATAATTAATTATACCATTAATTATCCCCACTTTATGATATCAATATCCAACGGTTAATTGTTCCAGAAATCCAAAATTTCATAATTCCATCATTAATTAATTAGCCCTAATTTATTAAGGAAATCAGGAAATTAAATTTCTAAAGAACTCTAGAAATTCTAAAATTTTCACAGAAAGAATCAAAATAATTAACATTGGAATTGAATATTAGATGAAAAACCTCAAATAATCGATGAATAATCACCAAATAGATATCCCCAAATATTACGCCGCACAATTACGTTGATCTACATCTGAAACATAAAACCATAAACAAAGATTAAATAAAGAATGATATTAAAAATCTTGATATATAACTATAAATCATTTATATTGATCTCAAAAAATATATTTATATCAAATGAATGTAGAATATTAGACCGCCTAAAGAAGGTGAGAAGAATGGGAGAAGAACGATATAAGAACCATGATATGATTCACTTACTGGGAAATGTGTAGATCTTCAATAGAATATTGAAATCATGAAAATTTGGGGTTAGGAAGGCTTTCAATTATTTTGGAGAGCTCCAAAACTTTTTTGATACCTCTTAGAATCAAATAGTGTTCAAAATCGGTGAGTTTATGGGGTTTAGGGGCTTTTAAAATTAAAAATCGGGTGAAATTTAAAACCTCACCCTGTTTTCTTGGTAGAGGCACATGGTTATCCCCAAATATTGACTATAATTAAGCTCCATATTTTATTAGGGTGAATTGTAACTCCTAAGAGTAAACATGGTATTGTAAAACCATGTTCCGTCCTAAAAACTGACTTTTTCTTCCACTTCTTCAAATTTTCACCCAAACACACCCAAAAATAAAACCCAAATGAAAAGTGCATAATAAAAGGAAAAATAATACGAGTAATAAATACTGGGTATTTTCATAAAAAGGCCATGATATTAAAATCTCCACACTCTTTCATAGATAAACTTCGAGCTGCACTCTAGATATTCCATAAGATTATGATCCAAAAATATTTGGCCACAGAGCCCGCATATCGGCTTTCCATTCCCATGTTTATTTCTTCACACACCAATGTTTCCACAATACATGAACTATAAATATGATATATCACCAAAACACTTTGTCACTATAATAAATCACACATATTAGATTCTCTTTAATGGATGCTTCAGTCCCAATCTAAATTTTCACAACATACCCAACATCTTTCCCAGCTCACTATTGCGAACAACCACAGGAAAACATCCTACATTGGCACATCGAATTTCCATGAAAAACATCCTGGAAAAGACATGAATCCACCACCTCGAAGGCCCACCTAGAATTTACCTAAAGAATTTAAAAATGAACCTTATACGATTCTCATTGGAATTCTGATTACACCACTTCCAACCCAAATTATAACTGTAAGAACCTAATTATGAATCATCTTTCTCCACTATTATAGCATCATTAACACTTATTATTCCTGAAATATAGCCACCATCATATTCACGAACCTTTGGTCCATCTTGAGAACCTCATCTATAAACCATTGATGGCATACCATCTACAATCTAGCTCCAAATTTATCACTTCATATATACAACATCCAAGGGGCACCGCATCCAACCAAAACACATTCTGGTTGCTAGGTATAAAGATATTTCAATCTAAACATACATTATATGATTTAAAGTTATGTGATACGATATTTACTAAATGAATATTCACTATGAGTTTTTTTGATAAATACCACCACAAATCCTCCATTAGTTATGTTACCTTCAAATATGGAAAAACCATAACCTGTGGGATGTCTCTGGATTCCCTGTCTGTCAACATCTCACCACACCGATCCAAATCCAAACAGTCCCTCCCATGACCTAAAATTGTTTTCTAAAAATAGTGCATTATCTCTAACCAAACATCCCATATCATGGTCCAAATAAAAAATGATTCTGAATTCACAATCTTAAAATAGTTAACAACATGTATTTACACAAAACCATAACAAGTCATTCACCCTATTTTCCTATTACATGGTGAAATCCAAACCACTTTCTATACCCTTAACCATATTAAATCATGGTCCTTTTTAACAAGGGTAAACACATTATAACTATTCAATATTGTCATTTATGAAAAATATTCTTATCATCTTGAATTATTTTATAATATTTATCAATTTCATTTTAGGCACAATTTTTATTTCTATTTCCCCAAAATGAAAACTATTTAAGTTCATCAAATTACCCATAACACTTTTTCCCATGATTCCTAAACTGATGCATGTCATAATAACCCCGATTGCCTATAATTATTTATGATACTAATATATCACGTGATACTGATCCACGAGTCAAATCTAAAAAAATTACAACATAAATAATCACATCACAATAAAATGTATCACACAAGGTGAAATAATATTCAATTGTAACAGAAAACAACAATAATAACAATCCCACCCTACGTACCTAGGTTCTCCCCCATACATGGGTTAGTTACTCCCATGCATGATCTCATCAAAAAGTCCCAAATCATTCAAGTGTCCTAATTACCTTTCCCAAATAGTAGTGAAAAAGAAAATGAAAATAGAACTAGCCTCGAGTTCCACATTATAACATCCTGACTCATGTTCCCACATTGGTTCACCAAACTGGTAGGTTAAAAGTCCCCAAGCATGAATCCACAAACCCTATAGGCTGCTGAATAATAGCAAGAATCTCATAAGAAAATCATGATGAAATTATATCCTCCTTTATCATATTAATACAAAAGTAGAAAAAAACAAAAAATAGTGGAATAATATGTAACCATAAACAATACTAATACCTGAGGACAATAAAATTATGAAATATAATGTTCAACTAAAGTAGAAAACAATCTATCATAATGTATCATTAATGTGTAAAAAAGGAAAACTAAAAATAAATATAATGATGACTCCCAAGACAGACCCAAGCCTTGTATAGTTCCCTTATCGAAACATCCATCCCCAAACCATCCATCTAACATAGGACATTTTCTGTTAACCTATCCTACACTAATAATGTCTATTTGAGAACCGATCGGGAAACCCGAGTAGGGTTTGTGTAAAATGCATTTGGCCATTGACAATAGTGTCTAAAATAAATATAGTCAATAACAATGTATGAATTTGTGTAAATAATTATGTAAAATGAGTAAATAAAAAATTTATCATGTTATTAAATATTCACTATTTAACCATAGAAACCTCGGCGATCCCATGGGCACCCAAACCTGAATACCTACTTTGACCCTTGTTGGAGTCTGATATATCCTCAAGATACATAAATTTTGAATTTCTATTTTACCACACTTAATAAATATCCAAATTTCCATGTTACCATTCTCAGTTTAATATCAAAAAATTTAATGATCATGTTACCATTCATCGTACATGGATTGTTTTTTCATGTTACCTAGCACAATTTAACAATACATAATTGAATTATCATGTCACCATTCATAATAATTCAAGGCCAAATGACCATGTTACCATTCCTAATACATCATAGTAGAATAAATGTGTTACAATTCATCAATGCATAATTAATTTAACAATTAATTATCCACACTAATTCCATTACTAATTAAACAAGTTGTTAAATACAACAATTCCATTAGGTAAATGAACATTTAACTAATCAAATAAATAAAATTAATTAATTAATTAATTAATTAGTCCCATTAATTCCCTATAGTTTATTCAATAATTAACTAATCACATAAATAGAATTAATTAATTTGACAATTAATTAATCACAATAAATTAATTAAATAAATAAAAAAAATTATTAATCACACCAATTATGTTATTCATTTCAATAATTAATTATCACACCAATTTCATTACCAACTAAGTAATTAGATTATCACATGAATCAACTAAATTAATTCACAACTTAATTAAGTATATAAACACTGTTAATTAATTCATAAATTAATTAATTAATAACAAAAACTCAAATTCCCTTAATTAATTACACATTTAATAATGTCATTAACAATATCAATATTTCATAATTAATTTCATGGTTAATTATCTCACTTCTCATATCTCTATATATAAAAATTAATTCATCAAATAATTATATCAAATCAATAATTATAATATCACATAACTAATTCAACAATTATTAATCTAATTCACTCAATTTAACAAAAAAAAAACAACCCCACATTAATTTATTCATCTAAAAATTTATATAAAAAATTCAATTTCATTAATACAAAAATCCCCAATAATAAATTCACCAATTAATTAATAATACACAAAAATTTAAATTTTCTTAATGAATTTCACAATTCTTTATCTCAATTTTTAATATTAATATCCCATTATGACCTCCACCATTAATTATCTCAATTAAACATATCATTATCCCATAATTAACTCTACCATTAATAATCTCAATTCAAGATATCATTATCCCATTATTAATTTCACCAATAATTATACCAATTCATTATATTATTACACCATAATGAATTCCACCAATTATTATCTCAATTCAATATATCATTATCCCATCATTAAATCCACAATAATTATCTCACATCAAGTAATCATTATCCCATAAATAACTCCACAATTAAATATCTCAATTCAAGATATCATTATCCTATACTTAAATACACCATTAATTTTCTCTATTCAATATAGAATTATCCCATAATTATCTCCACCATTACTAAACTCAATTAAATATATAACTACCCCATAATTAAATACACCATTAATTATCTCAATTAATGATATCATTACAACATAATTAACTCGACCATTAATTATCCCAAATCATGATATTGTTATCCCATAATTAATACCTCCATTAATTATCTCAATTAAAAATATAATTATACAATAATTAACTATTCCATTAATTTTCTCAATTAAAGATATCATTATCAAATAATCAGTTAGAACATAAATTATATCAGTTCAAAATATCATTATCCCATAATTAATTACACCTTTAAATATCTAAATTTATTAAATCATTATCCCATAAAAAATTCCACCATTAATTATCTCAATTCCAGATATCATTGTCCTATAATTAAATCCTCCATTTATAATCTAAATTCCTGACATCATTATTTAATAATTAATTCAACCATTATTAATGTGAATTCAATATATCATTATCACACAATTATCTACCACATTAATTATGCCAATAAAAGGTATCATTATCCAATAATTAATTACACCATTAATTATCTCAATTCACGATATCATTATCTGATAATTAATTCAACATTTACTCGAATAATTTTAAGATGTCAATAATCCATAATTTGTACCAAATTTTTCTATCTCAATTAATAATATCAATATAACCTAATAATTTCTACAATTAATTAACCCCAATTAATAATATCTATATCACATAATAGTTGATAAAATTAATTATCCCCAATATATGATATCAATGCCCTACAATTAATGGAACAATTAATTGTTCTAGTAACCCAAAATTTCACAATTGCAACATTAATTAATTCACCCAAATTAATTAATTAATAATGAACATCATGAAATTAAATATCTAATGTACTATAGAAATTCTAGAATTTTCCTAAATACAATAAAAATCATTAGTATGAGAATTCAATATTAGAGAACCTACCTCAAATCATCGATCAACAATCACCCAATGGGAATCCCTAAAAAATTGAGCGGCACAACCATATAGATGTAGATTCAAATAATAAAACCCTAAATTTAGATTACATAACTAAATATAATATAAATATATATCTAGATAAATAATTTTTAGATCTCTATCTCATCAAATAGATTTTTGTCTAATGAAAATAGAATATTACATTTAGGAAATAATGTTAAAATAATGGGATAATAACTAGATAAGAACACTGATAAGATTCACATACCAAGAGAGGTGATATATTTGATCTAGGAATCGAATTGTGAATAATGAAATCGGTTCATGGTTTTAATTCATTTAGAGAGATCAAAAATGTGAAATACCTCCTAGGGACAATTTGTGGTCGAAATGGATAATATTAGGGGGTTTCGAGGATCTTAAAATTAAAAAAACATTTCACATTTAAAACCAAACACGATTTGTTGGGAATGGGAACATGGGTTTCCCTTACCCTGTGCCCAAACCATTCATAAACATTATGGGGGTTCATGGTTACTACTTATATGGTTCACAGTTTTGGAAAACTATACACCAGCCATCCAAAACACATTCATCTTTCATTTTTTCAAATTTTCATCCAAACACACCACAATCTAAAACCCAAATGAAAAGTACTTAATATAAGGGAAAATACCAATAATCAAGCTCAATTCTTCATCAGAATTTTTTTTTATAATATTGATAAATTAAAAAACATGTGTGGGGTGTGGTCTTCTGCATTAAAACCCATAACGATAAATGAGTGTGGGACATACACTACTTCTTCAAGATCCCACTTTTTTGTTTGATTGGAAATGATATGTGGGTCATGGAATGATACTTTAAATACCTATGGGGTCCTAGTCATGGTGATCTAGGCCCAAAAGTTTGGCATTGGACTATTATTCCAATTGTCCGTACATTAATTGAAATGAAATGGGTAATGAAAGACCAAGTGTAATAATGAATAGTGAATTGACTATGTGAAATGGATCAAACATAGACATGGGATGAAGTAGGTTTGGAGTGTTTGGATGTCCTTGGGAACCTAGGATATTATGTGGTTAAATATAAAGTAATTTAATAAATGTAAATTCATTATTTTATTACTTGAATTTATTACTTATAAAACTACCTAAACTATAATTTAATAGATATTGTTTTATACATCAACAGTGGTCACCTACTATGTTGTGATCGCACCCAAATCAAGCCACCCGATTGGTACCCAAATATATTTCATGTTTCTAGAATAGGATAAGGACTGGGGCCCTGCTTCATCTAGACGAATCGGGGTGGATAATGGAAATGGGAACTATATTTAGCATTGGGAACCACTTGGTATTGTTAATGTGTCTTTATTTATTTTGGGTTCTCATATTAAAACATTAAAAATATATTTCATTAAATATCTATTGCTTAGTTTTGGATATTTTATTTCATATTTTGTTAATCATGTGATATTGGTTTGGTTAGGTTAATTTTTATATCATTTGGTTATTTTTTATTTATTTTCACAATTTTGATACGGTTATTAAGAGGGTACAGTCACCCCATGATTGATATTAGACCCATTTTTCTAGTTGGTAGCCTATAATGGAAGGGAACATTTTCTTGAGGTCATGTGACTAACCAACTTGGGGAACCAGTTTTTGGATCTTATGTGAGGATATTATAATGTGGTATAAAATTTAGTTTAATTTTCTTTTATTTTGACATAGTATTTAGTATAAGTATATAAGAGAATATTTTGTCCTAGGTAATGGGTAAAAGCTTGTTCCATGGATTTGATTACACATGCATGAGGGTGAAAGCCGAGTACCTAGGATGGGGTTATTGTTATTGATGTGTGTTTTTATCGTTGGATTCTATTTCTCCTTCATTGGTACACTTAGGCTGTCATGTATTTATTTTTGTTTATATTTTTTGAGGTTGTACTCGAGTCCTATTATGGAATAAAATTTTTGAATGCTAGCATAATTTTAGGAACTCCAAATTATTTTTGGGACAAATATATTATTCTGGATGTACTGAAAATAAGTATTGGGGAATGTTAAAGGAAAAAAATATTTTATTTTATATTGTGACATAAATAATGAGTTTGAAAATTTGAACTCTACAATTTTAAAATGATGAAACATGTTAATAAATGGGTTTATAATGAAACTTTATTAATGAGAATTTGTTTACCCTTTATTAGCCTTGTCCAGGATGTATGATGGTTATGGGTTATTATAGTTCCTCTGTTTTAACTGTGTAGCTTAAAAAGGGATTAGATTACTATGGATTTTTGTTAATACCATTGCTTAAATGTGTTAATGTTGTGTTATGTACCATGAGACATGTTTTTGATATTTTATATATATATTCCTCCATGATGATACTTTTTGATAGGATGACTGGAGGTCATAGATGGAGATTGTCCACTAGTAATGAACATGAGGCAATGATACTGTCGGGTGAGGAAGTTGCAGAGAATTTGGGAGATTAATTTCCTCATTTTATGAAATTTATGGAAGGAGACCCATTGCGGTTTTTGAAAATCCTTTAGGACCAGAAATCAGAATTTCTGTTAGAGAATCCTTTAATGTTTACTCGATTGGTTAGGCCTAAGGTAGCTAATTTCTAGAATTAGTCCATCCAGACTGTACTTGAACACTTGGAGAGTCTTGTAAATAAGAGAGTAAAATTGGATACATATCTATTACATGTTTGAGAAAACTTGTTGGTGGGATATCCATACATTTGATGGGAATTTATAGAAAATGGAGTCGAATGGACATTCAAAAGATTTTTTTAGAGCACTCTTACCCTAATACACTCAGACATGAGAGAGAAGTTTTTATCATGATGTTGACTCAGGGGGAATAGGTCTGTCATTGAATATGCTACTCACCTTATATATTATCATTTAATTATTATAGTGTTGGAAGGAGATGAAAAATATTCATAAACAAAGCTTTAGATTGCGATTAAGTGTGAAATTATATACCAGTTAAATATATTTTGGTTGATAACGTTTTATGGAGTTATAAATAGGGATATAATTTATGAGGGGAACCTATGAGGGTCTTATAGAGGTGGAAAAGAAATTTTTTTAGGCTGTTCAAGAGGTACAACTTCAAAGATAAGTATGAATTTATCAAGGAATTGAATTGAGGGTCATAGTAAGAAGTGTTTCTAGGGTGAAGGTTAGGTCACATAAGACCTTAACTGAGTGACATGTCAATAGTTTATTAGGTTGTTTAAATTTCATATAAACTATCCTCCACCATAAATAGGGTCCCATAGTTGTGGTAGGTAGGAGCATCTACATATGTTCGTCAGTAACCCATGACATTTGAGAATTAATGAGGTATCTAGGTAGAACCACTACATTGGTGGATAGAAAGGATGGACCATAAACACATAGAGGTACTCTTCTTCTAGCTTATATGGTATCTAGGTAATAATTTGATATTGGTACTACTCATTATTTTATATATTCAAAACTTTTGAATGAATTGATCATAAAGGTGGAGTTTTTTAAGGGGTGATGATGATAGGGAAAACCCTTGGAATATATCCTATAGGCATATGTTTGTGAAAGGGGTGTTCTATCGAGGTTGATGAGTAGCATTTGAGTTGGGATATGTTCATCCTTTACATGTAATAAATTGACCGAATTATCTATATAGACTTGTTAGTTTCCTAACGAGGCCACATTTATTTTTACAATAGGATAGCAACCCTGAGTTCTTCTTTGGATGAAAAGTATGTTTACCGTGGAGAATGGGATATCAAGGCTTGCCATGTATGGCCAGATCACTAGACACTTGAAGAGATTACCGCCCAAGGATCTGGTCTATTTCTAGATAATTGTGGTGTTAATGATGATTTCATTGCACCCATATTTAATGGGGTTTAGGATTTTTTTCCAGAATTCGTCTAATGGATTACACATGAATGAGATATGGAATTTACAATTGATCTCATGATGGGGGTTGATCTAGTTTATATTACACCATATAGAAAAGAATAAATGTAGCTTCAAGGGATCAATACTACACTGGAATAATTTACAGATAAGGGGTTTATTTATCGAAGTACGTCTCCTTGGGGTTCTTTAGTATTTTTGAAAAGAAGTTTAATAGGACCTTGTTCTTCTGTGTTGATTACAGAAAGTTGAATCAGATATTGGTGATGAACGAGTATCATATTCCACACATTGATGATGTAACATAAAAGTTGAGGGGAGATTGTGTATTAAAAATGAGTTAAATGGGATTAGGGTATCATAGTTCATCGTAAAACCTTCTAATAAACTAAGTACTAGATTCAAAATAAGATATATCCTTTATAAGATAGACATTATTTAATTTGGTTAAAGATTGAACATGAAATGTTTATGGACTTGTTGCAAATAATATTCAATATGAAACTAGATCAGTTAGTGGTTGTGTTTCTAGTTAACATCTTAGTTTAGTCCAAGATTCAAGATGATCATACCCAAAATCTTGACATAATTTTTTAGTGCACTAAGGAAACATCTTATATTCTTGAAGATATCAATATTTCAGTTTTCCAATGATTTGGTACACATCATGGGTCACATCATCTTAGTGGAAGGTGTTTAAGTGGAACCAATGAATGTATAGGTAGTGATATGTTAGGGGAACCACCATAATGTTTTAATTATCTATAGTTTTCAGGGATTAACTATATATTTTTGGTGGTTTATCGAGGTCTTTTTCATGATTTCCTGCTACAATTTCAGGATTGAGAAAAAAGAGGATAAAGATTGAATGGTCAAGATCAGGTGATAATTCCTTCCATGAGTTGAATAATCATTTCACAATGACGCCAATGTTTATCCTACCTCAGCATGATGAGGACTGTATAGTGTTTTGTGATGCTTCTAGTATTTGGCTCAGAGAAGTGTTTATGCTTGGAGATCAAGTTGTGGCATATGGAAATTGGATGTTAAGGCCATATAAAAGGAATTAACCTATTTAATATTTCATGTTGGAAATAGTATCTCATGATTTCATGTAATCGTCGAATTAAATGTTCAGAAAGAAGTTTATTATCTGTATGTATCAAATTATCTTGACGTATATCATTTCTCATGGGGATTTGAATCTCTGTCAGTTTAGGTGGGTAGAATATATGATGTTTTTTTATTTTAAATTTGATTATATGCCCAGAAAGGGAAAAAATGTTTATTTGTCATTAAGAAGAAAAAGTCAAACTCATTCATCTATTGAGATAGGTGTTGAGTGAAATATGATTTCATTACTATCTAAGAATCGTGTTGTTGTTTTGGAGGGAAAGAAGCAGATTACAGTTTTCTGAATTTCAGTTGTTTCAACATTTTTTATATGGATTATAGATATGCAGTATGAGGATATGGATATTTTTTACATGATAAAAATACATGAAGGTGGGGATTCACCATTATAGTTTACTATATATGGGGAAAAGATCATTAAATAAGGAATCATATTTTTTATCCTATAAGTACTCTATATGATATTATTCATGAATTTTATGTTCAAATTTTGTGGTATATCTAGTTTTAAAAAAAATTATTGTTATGAATAATCATATTTTCGATTCCCTGGCATGAAAAACGTGGCAATAGGTTTTGTGACATCATTCTACCCCTATCAAAGGATAAATTATGAGAATTAATGAAATGGTGGTTTACTATATCCATTATCCCTTCCATATTTGATGTTAGATGAGGGTATAATGGATTTTTTGGTAGGTCTCATGAGAACACCTCAAAACAATGACACAATTTGGGTAATTATGGAATGATTAATGAGAGTAGCACACTTCTTTCCTATAAGGGACATATTCTAAGTGTATTAGTTGGGAAACATGAATGTTTGGGAGATGTTTGGACCACATTGAGTTCTAAAGACTATAGTTTCAAATCATGAGTTATTTTTTACATCATGGTTATGGAAGAGCTTGTAAACTGTTCTTGGTAAATAGGTTATACTTCATACGGTATTACATAAATAGACATATGGGTAGTTGTAGCATACTATATAGGTTCTTTAGAATATGATTTGAGAATATTCCCTTGAATTAGGCGATTCATGATAGAAGAACCAATATTTGGTGGAGCTCTCCAATAATAGTAGCAATCATGAGACTATATAGACGTAACCATAAAAGGAAGTTTGTCATAGGCCATGTAGATCACCACTATGTTGGATAGAGGCGAGTGAGTCGATGTTGTTTGGACTGAATCTCATGAAGGAGTTATTGGAGGAGGTTCACCAAATTCATATGTGTATGGGTAATTCTTATAGTAGGAAGAAGTCATTTGCAGAAAAAATTAGAAAACCAATACAGTTTACCTTGGATTATCATGTTTTCCTTCTCTTGTCTCCTAGATTTATTCACCATAGGAAACTGAGACATGGAAAGCTGGCAACAAGTTTTTTTTGGAATTTTTGAGGTTGTGTAGAGAATCATTATGATGGTGTCATGATTTTCCCTTCCATAGAAGTATGGTATTATGCATGATGTTTTTCATGTATTAAAAATACAACATTATCACCCCAACCATTGTCATGTGATCGATGAGGATTATGTTGAGATTTAGACTAATGCATCATATTAGGAGGATCAAATTTGTGTTTTGGTTTTTAGGGATAATTTTTTGTGGGTAAAGACCTTACTGATTGTTCATGAATGTTATACATATGTGAATGTGTAGGAGAAATATGAGACAGAGAAGAAGATATATAAGATCAGTGTCCTGATCTTTTACCCACAATATCTTAGAGATGATTGGGAGTATAGATCAATTTTGAGATATTAAAAGGTAAGGAGAATGTAAGATCCTGGAAATTTCTGGAGATTTCTTGAGCACATTTATGGGTACTCCTTTTCCATTTTTTGATTAATTCTTGATTGGGTTTCACCATGAGGATTTTTATGGTGAAATTTGGCATTTTTTGAAGGTTATTGGGAAATGTAAAATTTTTCATAATTGTATGTCTAGTCCCAAAAAAATAATCCCAAGAAGAAGAGAATTGAATAGTTATGAAATTGTATTATAAAGCATAATACTTATTAGGATTAATCATGATCCCCATTTAGAGGAACACATTTATGAATCACGGTTTAGAAAACCATGAACCTCTGCCTGGTAGACTTTACAGACATGATTATTTAATATTAAACTATGTTTTTAAATTTCCATCTCCATGTATATCAACCTTACATGACCCAATTATACCCTTACTTATTCATATAAATTTTAAGGCTCCCAGATGGATTCAACGGAATTTTTACCTCTATTCATACAGAATCAAAGACAAGATTTAAGATCTTCACCTCTCCCTGTAAGAGAATCTCATCTAGATTGGTTTCTACTCTTTCCCTTATATTTCTCTCATCCTTAAAATGTAAATTTTCCTCTGTTTTTGTAGATATATATCACATATTTATTTATTTTTTTTATTTTCATCATAGATGTTGGTTTTGGTTCTAGATAGTGTTCTTTGTTGTGGGTTTGACTTTTTTCTTTCAAGTAGGGTATTTTATATTGGGCGATATTTTATAAACGTGTTTACAGTAGGTGGTATAAACTCAATTCTTATATTCTTGATTCCTATTTCATATAAATTTTTTTATATTCATATTTTCATTGATCAATTTAATCATTATTTGAATAAACTAATTGATTAATTAATTTTGGTAAACATGGAATCAGATTAATTAATTTGTGAATTAATTAATGGAATTTTGTGGCTATGAAATTAGTGTTATTGGTTAATTTATAAACATATTAATTAATGGAATGTTTTATTTTACAATTAATTAATTAATTAGTGGTTATCTATTGGAATGGATGATTATGTAATTGATTTATTAATTGATGAAATAATTAATAGGATTTTGAGATTTTATAATTTGATTAATTTTGTGGTGAATTAATTAATTGAATATTAGGATTGTATAGTTGGATTAATTAATTATTGAATTAATTATTTGGTTAAAAGGGTTAAAACAATTTAATGATTCATACTGTATTAGTGGTAAATGAATCATTTTATACCTTGTGATTAATGTATTGAATCGTGATTTATTTTGATAGTTTGAATAATATATCTTCATGTGAAATGTGATAAGATAGTTAATGTTTGTTAACATTATTTATGTCATAAATATGATATTTTGATATAGTTTATATTGTAATATTTTTTATGTACGTTATCGGGACACATGCTGATACTTCAAATGACCACAGTGACAATTATATAAATATGCATGATGCATGGTATACTACATCAAAGGCCAATAAAGATAAACGAGTGCAGGATACAAACTGATTCATAAAAATCCCACATGTATGATTGATTGATAATTAGTTGTGGGTTACTGACTGCTCAGTCACATACCCACTCTGTCCTATGCATTACGATCAAGGCCCAAAATGTTGACTTTGGACTATGGTTCCAATTTTATGTACTAATAATTGAAATGAAATAGATAATGAAATATTATTTTATATAATTAATTGTGAATTGAATATGAGAAATGATTCACACTACAACATTGGATAAAGATGTATTGAGAGATTCGTTTTCTTTAAGAACCCAAGAGTTTATGTGGTTAATTGAAGAGTAATTGAAAAATGTAAATTTTTTTACTTTAATGATTCAATTTATTTTTAATACAACTGCGTACACTCATATTGACTAAGTATTGTTTTAAAATCTGTTGGTAGTGTCCTAGTAAGTTATACTCATACCCTACTCAGGGTTCCTGGTCACTACCAAAATAGAATCCTTGTTTTTAGGATAGGATGTGAAAAAGGTCCCTGTGTTAGATGGATCGGTCATGATGAAGAATGAATGATGGAACTGGGATTGGTATTAGGACCCACTTGGGAGCATTGCTGTGTCTTTTGTATTTTGGGTTTTTCATAGTGAAACTTGAAAAATATTTTTCATGAGATACCTACTATTTAGTTTTTGATATTATATATCCAATTTTGGTCGTCAAGTGATATTGGTTTAGTTTGTTTATTGGTTATATCATCTAGTTTTTGTTTATTTTCATCCACTGTTCTATTGATTTGATCAATAGGGTATAATATTACCATGATTGATATTTGACCATCGCTACTACTTGGCAACCTCTTGTGTATGGGGTTGCACACTTGAGGACATGTGATCAACCAGATCGAGGCACTAGTGTGTGGAACTCGGGTTGGTATGTTACACTATGATATTTCAATGACACATAATATTGTAATATACCTATTATTTTGAAGTTCCCAACATTATACCTATCATGAGGTTTAGTTGTCATGATGTTATAGCTAATCATTCATTCGGTTGAATGGGTGAAACTCAGATTGTCTAATTACCGGGTTGGAAGATTTATTCCACTAATTCCATATAAGGAAACCTGTTAAGATGAATCAAAATATTATGTGTATGAAAATCCTCAACATATGTGGTTAGGGAAACTATCTTGTGGTATTGGTGAGGGATTGTAGTAACCATTTCATTGGACACCCTACTGACCTAAGAGGTAAATTAATCATGATCCAATTATTGAAATTAACACTACTCATGTGTTGTAAGAGGGTCATATAATTGTAATTGTCTAGAGCCACCATACCTTACTTTGATTTATTTTTCATAGCCTTATACCTCATCCCTTGGGTCCTAGTAGAGAATTTTTTAATTACAGGTTGAATGAGGGGGTGGGTCTTCATATATATTGTCTCACTGTAGTTTTTATTCACAAAGTTGCTCAGTAGTGGTCTTATTGTATCCGTCATGATACTAGAGTAATAATACCACATTATCATAAGTTTAAATATTTGGTGTGGCCCCAGATGGGATGATGGATTCATAAATATCCATTCCCTTGTTGAGTTATTGATTGGAAGGTAACAATTCTTCAATGGGGGGCTTACAAGAACTTCTTTTGACATTAGTGATGAGTGAAAGTTCCTTTTAAAAGACCCCCATGTTAATTTTTCTTCCATAAAAGAAATATTTCTCTTTAATTCATAGTATCATTGAATTGTGTTCTTTAATAATCTAGGTAATGAAATGTGATGATGTTCATAGTTACGGTGGTTGGTAGGGAACTTTCACCATAATCGGTGGTATAAAATGAATATAATTTTTTTACTATAGAAGGAGACATTAATGTTATGTTTCAAACTAAAAAATCCCTTAATATGAATATTTTGACACTCCTCTTATTTTAAATGTTGAAGTGTAGTGTGGTTCCTTATAAGGGTTCGTAAGAAACCTATGTGATAACTATATGATTCAGGGAATTGGGCCACCGATGTTGTGGTGATTTCAACTTTTCAACATTATTTATAAATGTAACCATGATGTTTAGGGGATCATTTAAAGGGTAATTTTTTATCTCAGTGGTTCTTGAATATCATCTAGATATTCTGGCAGAGGCATGTTTCCCAGACCATGGTGATGAATACTAAAAAGGGAAAGGGAATTTTTTGAGGGTTCTAAAACACATCTATTAGTTGGTTTGTGGCTAGTATATCCCACAAATCACCCTATTTGTAAATATATGGGTGTGGAGTAATTCCATATACCCCAATACTCTAAATGGAAATGGTCTAGTATGTTTTGTGTGTAGTTACGTATACCATCGTTATTGTATGATTTTGAGTAAACAATGCATCCAATATGCAAACGATCCCAAAAATTTCTTGGTGTTTTTCAGAGGAAAGGACCACTTCATGTTAATATAAAATTAAGTTGGAGTATTCATAGAATCCTACTGATTATGAGGTATATACACCCTTTGTTTCTTAGTAGAGTGTTCACTGTCTTTAGAATATACAAATCCAGACACTTATGTCTACCATACTTATAAGATTAAGGTAGATAGGAAGGAAGATAATAGTGGTATGGTTGGATTCATGGACAATATCATGATGGATTTCGTGTTATACATCAAATATAGGTACCAATTTAGATATCTAGGGAACTTGAGGGACTCAATTTTTGGTATTTTTACCATCAACCAACATATTGTAGCTTGCATTTTGGGTGGTAATGATTAAAGTGTTTCAATCAAGTCATCTATCACCTTAGATTGTAGGATGTCGATTGAGACATAATGACATAAATATTCCTAACACATTAATTATGATATTTCCACATGTGTGATTCATGGTGTTTCAGGAGTATTTCTCTTATGTGTGGTGTAACTATCTCCATGGACATGTACCCTATGGAGGTTTTTTATTCATCTTATTAGGGATAAATATTTAGGCCATGTGAATTACTTGGTAGGTGGGGGACCTATATGTTTTTTTATAGAAATATGGGAAGGATATAAGTGATTATGATAATCATCATGGGATATTTCATGATGTTTTTTGATGGTTCCCATCAAAGAGAGAGTCAACCCATACTTCACACTGGGCGACTAGTGTCTCAATCCCAATCGAGGGAGGATATAACCCACACAATGGATGAAATGGTAGGTCAAGTTTCTTTAATATTTTTGGGGGTATTTGGTGTATATGGAGAGGCTTCCTATAGAGGATGGTAGAGGGATTCCCCTGACATCATATTATTTTGTTTTTGATAGATTCGAGTAGAGAATATATAGACACAACTTGCTTACTAGTTTATGGAAGCCGTAAAATTTTCCGGCATGGATGATGGGGAGCCATATAGGGACGTTCATAGGAATTGGTTTCAATTGGTGTAATATAGATTTTCCATACCTCCTTGTAAAGAATTAGGGAGTAATCATAGAATTCTTCTAAGAGACTACACGGCCATTTATTTTACATGAATAAATGGTTTTCCCTTTCAGTGAAACCTGAGGGAAGTGATGATGACGTGGTGTTGTGGCTCCGAGATCACATCGATCCATGTCCCATTTTAGGATAATCCATTAACAATAATAATAATGAACAAGGGTACTCATAATAGATATTTTTATAATATGGAATTTGAAATGGTTTGAGGGTTATGGTAGATGTTGAAGTAGAGGAAGCTACGATATGAATGTAGTTATGTTGGATTACCTCTGTATTAGTTCTCTTATTCTAACTCTTATTGGTAGTGTATTTTTTAGTGTTTCCTAATGCTTCAGTCCAATAAGATACCTGAGGCCAACAATTTTCACCCATTTTATAACAAACCTTATCATTATTACACACTTAAAAATGATTTATTGTATAAACTTACACATAATATAACTCTAAGGATTAAGAGGTCTAGTGTCTTGGGAAATTAGGAATATTACATAGAAACATTGAACATAAAAACCAACATCTTTATTGAAAACATCTTTTACATGACCAAAACATTCCTTCATACATAGCCTTTCATGGGATAACATGAGGACTTGTACAAGAAAAGGGTGAGATTTAAATCCCAGTAAGGGAGCAAAAAAGTAATAATAAGAATAATATAGTACATTTTAGGTGATAAGAATATCATTGAATCATAATAGAAACATGAACATAAATTCATAATATAGCAAGATTATCATAACATGGAAATGTGTAAACAATATTGAACATGATATTATTATGATCCAAGGCACATTGCACATGGAGCTTGAGTAAACCATCATTGAACATTAATTAGAATGAGTAAACCCTCATTGAACATTAATTCTCATGAGTAAACCCTCATTTCACATAGTGTATCATGATATTATTCTTTACCCAATGCATTGGAGTGCTATTAGGGCATACCCATTATAAAAATTTCATTTCTTGCATAAGTGTTCTAGAAAGATCAAACAACATGTATTCATTATTCATAAAAATTTATTTCATGAATAAGATATGTAGCATACATAAATGTAATTAATCAATAAACAAGTACAAGTTCATAAATTTGAATACCATTGATAGATATATGTGTATGGTATTCACGTACACGATGATTTTGGCATAGAAATTTTGGTTTAAATTTAGTAGCATAATGACTCCAAATTGAAATCGTAAAATAGGTTGATGAGAGATAAAGAGTATCTAATAATTTCTAAATGAAAGGGAAAACATTAGGGTAATGGAAAATAATATCCCAACATATGTATTGTAATTTAAATTCATAATATAATGGAATTTCTTGAATGTAAATGAGGAGAGAGAAATTTCTTACAGAATTTTGGCATGGTAATGGGTGTACATGGGTGGAATTAATGAGAGAGAGAGAGAGGGTATATCATCATTAAAACATAAGGAGGGATGTATGGGGGATGTTATCAACCATACGCAAAAATCTATAATTTAAAATATAATGGTTTTATAATATAAATAAACTTGGACAAAAATGAGGATGGAAGGAATACCTTATGAAATTTCGGCATGGTAACATGTGTACATGGGGGGATTTATTGGGAGAGAATGAGGCATATCATAATTCAAGCATAATTAGGGAAGTATAGGGGAGTCTTTATATCATACAAAAACATTTTTAATTTAAAATAAAATTGTATAACAACATAAATAATTTTGGAAAAAAATGAGAACAGAAGAAATCCCTTATTTGGATGTGTGACCCCAAAGGCTTGTGAGAGGTTTCTTCGGAGCTTGGGGTGCCTTTGGAGGATTCTATAGAGAGTATATAAAGGGTTTTGGTACATACAAATGTTTTGAGTTAATTGAAATGGGATATTGAGTGGCTTTATATATGAAAGTAGGGGGAATTCATTATTATCTAGGTTTCAGACACCACACATTAAACTAATCATGATCACAAACCGAACCACGGTTTATGCTAATCATTTTTGTCAAAGGGGATTGGAAACCATTTTTTTATAAGGCTAATGTCCTAAAATTTTCAAATATTATGCCTTTTTTATTTAGGGGGAATTCACACTCTCAAGGAATTCATTTTGAAATTTAAAATGATTTATAAGATTTGGAGGGTCCACTAAGGCATTTTAAAATTAATCAAAAATATATAAAATAAAATTAAAGGTAAATCATATATTGGCTTAATATCCTCTTTATATTATTTTATTACATCGCTATTGTGTTATCATGATCTCATAAAATAAATTATATATTTAAATTGTATTTATGTTTTACCAAAAAATTCAACGCTTAGAAAATAAAGAAAAATTAACCAATGGATAATTTTGACGTTCTGATTCCAAAAAATAATATTAATTTTATCTAAATAATTATATAAATATATAAATATTTATTTTTAAAATGAATACTGATATTTAACTAAAATTCATGGGTTTTGACAAATACAACTTTCAAAGCTTAATAAAAACTAAAATTGTATTCATAAAAATTATATGATAATTGATATTTAATTAAAATTAAATTATTAATAATATTTTATTAAAATATTATTTAATTAAAAATCCATTAATTCATCAAATTAGATTTCTTAACTGAATATTAACTAAAAATACTATTTATTCTTTAAAAATTATTTACTAAGTAACAATGCTAAAATTAATGCATATTCTTTAAACAAAAATGTTTCAAATAATCATAGTTCTAGGGTCTTGTTACATAACCCCTTATAACACCATCATTATACCTAAGTGTAAAGAGTGCAATGGTGACAAACTCTTAGGGTGTCTTAGATAAAATTTCTCAGGTGGTAATCTCTCTTAGCTTCCACTTCTCCAATAGACAATTCCATTAAATCTTAACATGATGAATCTCGGATTGGGATTTGTCATGAGCATAGCCCAGTGAGTATACATCCTTTTCGAGTTCCAAAAAATGAGCATCATATGGAAAAATTCAACTAAATGAGGTCATCGCTTCCTTTTTCTGATGAAATTGAAATTTTTAAAGCCATATATTTATATTAATCATGTGACCACTTTTCACGACTATATTAGAATTTATCATAATTTATAATGTTATTTTAAAATCCAAAAATATAAATCTAAAGCGGTGAATATGTTTTATATAAACATTTTACATAATAATATACTTAATCAGATCAAGAGGAATTTTCATTAGTAAAATTTTTGGTCATTACAATATCATCATCCCTAAAACATTTTCCCCCTCCAAATTTCCTTTTCCCCAACTAAAATAGATGAGGGTGACTTTACATCATCACTTCCTCAGATTCCCACATTGCTTCTTCGAACAAGTGGTTTTTCCACAACACCTTGATGAGGGCCATTGTCTTATTTCGTAGAACATTATCTCTACTATTTTTGATCTTCATTCGATTATCTTTATAGTAGTTGTCATTATCGAATGGTACTACCACTGGATTGAGTATATGAAATGAGTAAGGTGTCTACTTCCCCAAGAGTGATACATGGAATAAATATTGTATTTGTGATACGTTTGTTTGAAGTTTTAGTCAATAGTCTATTTCTTCAATGCGATCGAGGATCTCAAAAGGGTTGATGTTCCTTCGAGTAAGATTTCTCTTATTCTCAAATATCATAATTATCTTCCACAATAATATATAGAGGAATACTATGTCTCCAACAAAAAACTCCAGGTTTCATCGACAATTATTATCATAGTTCTTCTATGAAATCTTACAAGCATTAACGTACTACTGGATGGTCTTAACCTTCTCCACCATTTTTTCTACCATTTGTGGACATATGATTTTTGGCTCCACAACATCATCCCAACTTGCCGGTGTTCTGAACCTATTCCCACAAAGGGATTAAAAAGGAGTCATTTGTATTCTTGAGTGGAAACTATTATTGTAAGAGAACTCAACCAGAGGAAGATGTTGATCCCATCCTACTTTTAAGTCCATTGAGCATGCTCTCAACATGTAATCATGTTTTTGGATAGTCCACTAATATTGGCCATCGTTTTGAGAGTGATAATCCATAATGATGTTCAACTCAGTATTCAAAGCATGCTGAAGATTATTTCAAAACATAGTGGTGAATCTTGGCTCTCGATCGGATACAATAGATAGTGATACTACATGAAACCTTTCCACTTCTCTGATATATATCTGTTCCATTGAATCCAATGATAAATACTATAGAATTGAAATGATGTTTTCAATCTGTGTATGAGGATCCACAACAACCAAGATAGTATTTTTTCCATTGTTTGTATATGGATGTTCAGTGAAAAAGTCCATGGTGATGTTCTCCCATTTCCATGATGGTATTTGTAATGGTTGCATCATCCCCTTAGACACATGCCTCTAATCCTTCACCATCCAACATACCATGAACATTGATGTATACACATTGATATCCTTCTTCATGTTATCCCTCCAGTAATTCTCTCAGGGATCTTTATACATCATTGTGTTTTCTAGGTGAATGGATAAATTAGAACTATTTACATCATCCAAAAGACCATTATTTGACTCTAGAATTGATGGAAGACATATTATTTATCCAAATCTAAAAATTCCTTCTTCATTGACATTGAACACCTAAGATTTCCCTTTTACTGATAGTTTCCACTTTCTTCTGAATTACCACACCATCCTTTTGAGCATCGTTTAACCATTCCAAAATATATGGTTGAGAAATAATTTGTTAAAGGATTAATGATGTTCCCTTATTTATGATTCCCATGACCATCTTTATCAAATATAAGAAGAATAGATCCTTTCAATTCCCATAAATGATATAATCATTCGGTACTTTGTACATAGAGAATATTCCACCTTATTCACTTTCATAGGGTGGTAATGGATTGAAAAGACATAGTATTTTATCATCTCTAGTAATCTTCGTTGGTGCATATTCAACTCCTTCTAGGTGAATATATACTCGAGGATTTTTAGAACAATATATATTTCACACTTCTCCACAAAGACATAATGTCACCAAATCATTATAGAAACTATTACTGTAGCCAACTCCAGATAATGTGTTGGATATTGTTTCCTCTAAAAATTCATTTTCCTTGAAGTCTAGAAAATTACATTGTCATTTTTCATCAACACACAGCCTAGAACCTTATTTAAATCATCACAAAATACCATAAAAATTTCTCCACCTATGGTTAGTTTGAGAACAGGTGCAATGATAAGACTTCTTTTCAACACCTTGAATCTCTCTCCGCATTCATAACTCCAAGAAAACATGAATCTCTTCTGAGATATATTGGTTGGAGGGTTTTGAAAATAGTGATAAATTTCTCACAATTTGGCGATAATATCCTGCTAACCCCAGGAAGCTATGGATATTCATCAACGATTTTGGACTCACACATCCCTCTGTTGTAGCTATCATAGAGGGATCCAGATATATCTCATTTCTTGTCATGATATGACCGAAGAACGAGACTCCCTTTTACTAGAACTCACACATGGTGTACTTTTCATAGATATTATCCTTTCTCAAGGTCCATATTACATTGAATAGTTGGTTCTCATGCCCCTCCTAGGTTTTGGATAATATTAGAATATAATCTATATAGACTAACAGAAATTTGTTGAGGTAATATATAAAGACTCTATTCATCATGTCCATGAAGATTTCTGTAGAATTATTGAGTACACAAGTAATTTATATGAATTCATATTGCACGTACCTTGTATGAAAAGTCATCTGGGGGATATCAACCTTCTTCACCATTACATAGTAAAATACTAACCACAAATCAAACATGGAGAAGTATGGTGATCCATGTAGCTGATATAACAATCCATTAATTCATGGTATATGATACATTTTCTTTATCGTGATTTTTTTGAGGTCACGATAATCAATGCAAAGGTGAATTAACCAATCCTTCTTCTTGAAGAATAAGAATGGTTCACCCCATGGTGAAACACTTTGGCATATAAACCCTTTTTCCAGAATCTCTTATAGTTATTCCTTCAACTCCTCATGTTCTAAAACAACCATTCTATATGGATTCTTGGATATTGGAAATTCCCTATGTATAACATCAATTTAGAATTCAACATCTCTTCTAGGAGGAAGACCATCCAATTCCTTGGGAAACACTTCAGCAAATTCACTCACAATAGTGTTGTCTTCAAGGATGGGTTCTTCCTTAGACTCAATAATCTGAGAAAGATATTCATTCTTATACGGTGGTAACAACAACTCTTGAGATAATGTTTCTAAGTAACATTCATCCTCCTCCTTGCACTTGTACAAAATCGGGGTTCGATTCTCCATATAGAGAGTGATTTCCCTCTCGTGGATATTTATGTTGGGACTATATAAGGAAATACAATCCATGAAATGAATTGCATCAAATTCTCCTATAGGGAGTATGAAGAGGTTTTTGAAAAAGTTCAAACCCCAAATTTTGATTGGGGAGGAGTTATATTCATGGGATTCAAGGATTGCCCCAATTTAGGTTGTCACGGGCATATTTAGTTCCAGGATTTGTGGTGGTGTTGTGATTTTTCTACTAAACATTCGGGATATAAATGAATGCATAGAAATAGAATCAAAAAGTACATTCTCTATTCATGAATGAAAAACTAGTGTACCTATCACCACGTCATTTTTGGGGTTCTCTTCTGCGGTAGTGATGGAAAAGATCACCCCTATTTCCACGGAGGATGTTGGATGCCTCCAAAAAACACTGTCTTAGGGAACTGGTTTGCAATCTTCCCTGGTTATTTGCAGTTGAAGAAATGAACAATTAATTGAGGTTATAAGGAATCATTCATCTCCTCTATTGCATAAGTGGGTTTTTTCTTGTCTGTAGTAAATGGACTGGTTCCCATATCTTCCACACCTAATTAATTTCTTCACCCCCTTCAGGCAATTTCCACGGTGCTTCATTCGTCACATTTGTCCAGTGGGGTGCTGAAATTTCTTAGCACCGTTGGATTTAGCCATCAGTCAACCAGAATCAAAGTCTACCTTATGCTTAATATCCCCATGATACCCCTAATATTTTCTGATCTTCATTTTGGCTTTATTGCATATCAGACTATTTCTTCATAGCTCTTGAATTCACGGATCTCTAGGGCTTTCTGTAGGATAGTTTTAACCCACCAATGACGCGGTCAATCCTGGAATTGGGGGTAATGACAAAGTCGTAGGCATATCATGTAAGCCTTGTGATGTTTTCATCATATTCTCCGACGTATTCATTATATTTTCTCATAATGTAAAGGAAGTACCTTTCCATATTAAGTAAGAGGGTGCGGGGAAAATATATATCAAAATAATTTACTGAAAATCCTTCCATTGCAATGCCTCGATCTACTCCTCAGGATTTTTATTTTTGATCAATGTCACCATTGATCAGCATCATCCTCCATACAATAAGATTCTAGATGTACCTTCTCTTTTTCAGAACATTGAAGTATCGAGAATATCTTTTCTATGGAGTTGATTAATTTTTCAGCGAATGAGAGATCAAATGATCCATTGAAAGTAGGATACCTTTGTCTCATAATGTTCTTGATCGTGGATTGTTCATTCATAGGGGAGGTGGGGTGAATGTTCCTCTTGACCAATGATTCTATTAAAAACATGAGTTAACTGAGAGATTATCATGACAATGTTTTTGATTCCTGATCCGATCAGATTGGGATTCTCATTAGAACAATCGTTACATTTTTCTTCGCACGGTCTATTTTCATGATTCCTCATATTATCGGTCACTGGATGGAATAAAAGTTATGTTAGGTATTACACATAAAGGGGAATCCAATGAAGAAACGAATAACATAAAAATTACATTTATTCCCTTCACTTATATATGTTATCCATGATCGACATCAAAACATATATTCTTAGGGGAATTTTTAAAATTCCATTAATAATGGTTCATACTAAGCTTATAAATTTGCAAAATCATATCCCTCAGGAGTGTCATAACCAAGAGTGTAGAAAATCCCATTTTCATGCAATTGTTTTTGTTCAAGTATAGTTCAAAGCGGTGTTTCCAGGTTTTACCCCAAGATACATCTATACCAGAGCCACCTCTTCCTACTCGTATCTAGACATGGATATATTTTCATGATAAATTACTTACTCAATACTCACCAAAATTTAGGGATATTTTTATTATACTTAGTCTTATCCATAAGTCTTTTATTATGTTTTTATAATCCTAATTCGAAAAATAACTAATCATATCTTCGGATACCATATACAACAACCCTTTTCTTTATTACACACTTAAACATGATTTTTTACATAAACATTCACATCAAACAACTCTGAGGATCAAGAGGACTAGTTTCTATGGAAATTAATAACATTACATAACAAATTAAAACATAAAACCCAGCATCTTTATTGAAAACTTCTTTTACATGTCCACAAAATTATTTTGTAGTTAGCATTGAATGGGGTAACCTAAGGACATGCATATGCATAGGGTGACCAATAAAGTACAGTAAGGGAGTAAAAAAGGCATAAAATATAGAATATAGTACAGGTTAGGGAATAATAATATAAATGGTGCAAGAGAGAAACATGAAATTAAAGGAATGATATAGCTTGATTATCATAAAATAGAAATTTGGAAAAAGAATTTGACATGATATGAGCATGAGACAAGGATCATTGCACCTGGAGTGTGATTAAACCCTCATTGCACTTGAATTATTATGATTAAAACCTCATTTTACCTGAATTATCATGTGTAAACCCTCATTTCACATGGCGTAACATGATATTATTCATTACCCAATGTATTGGGGGGCTATCAGGGCCCACCATTTATAAACAATTCAATTCATGCATATGTGTGCAACATATATCACACAACATGGATTCATTAAATATCATAATTTATTCCACAAATAAGATATGGGGAATACATAAATGTTTGTCATCAATCAACTAGTACATTTTCATAAAGGTGAATACCCTTGATAAAGATATGGGTATGGTATTCACTTACCAGATGATTTTTCCATAAAAATTTTATTGTAACTTCGGTAGTATAATGTCGTCGAATAGAAATCATAAAATGGGATGATAAGAGAGAAAGTATTATCCCATAATTTTTAAATGAAATGGAAAGTAAGGGGATCATGTAATATAATATCCAAAAATATGTAGTGGAATTTAGATTCATAATATAAAAGAATTTCTTGAATGTAAATTTGGAGAGAGATATTACTTATGGAATTTCATCATGGTAGAAATTATATTTGTGAGGAATTAATAAGGGAGAGAGAGGACTCTAATAATTCAAAATGGTGCTAGCCCCTTCTCTTGAGGTCGTTGGTGTGGCTGTCTCGCCTTCCTATCAGAGGGAGGATGGGATGATGGTGGGTGACCCATTGGGTTATCCTTCAAAGAAGTTCTATGTGGTAGAATGGAGCCTCCAGATCTGGAATGAGATGGACCCTCTCTGGGTCCTCTTCATTCTCCACCGAGAGAGATTGGCCCTCGTGCCCCATGTAAGGTGGATGGTATTCCATTGGTGGAGCTTTCCATCAAAGAACTCAAGGATGATTTAGCCTTTCATGATCTCACCTTGATAGCTTGGTTCGGCTTCAACAAATCCAAGCTGAGTGTGTTCAGATCCTTAATCGATTCTTGGAGCTCCGACGACTAGTGGTTGTTCCAGAGTTCTATAGGGTTGTTTTTAGTATCCATTTCTCCCCTTTTGTATACTTTTCACTTTCTTGGGCCAGAGAGGATAACTGGTGTGGCTCATAGAGGTTCTCTCTTTCCCGCTGGTCCAGGGGCTACCATTTGGGTAGAGAAACCTCCTCGGCATCCATCTGGTTTATCATGCATGGTCTCCCACTTTCTTTTCTCAATCTGGAGATTTTGAAATAAATATGTTACTCTTTGGAATTATTTATTTGTTCTGATGAGGGAACTTCGTACTTCTGTTCTGAGGCATGCACGAGGGATTGTGTGGAAATGTACCTCTCATCCAAACTTCTAGAGTGGTTTCTCATAAATTTCGGTGATGGCCGTTAGAGGTGGAAAATGATTCTGTATAAATCTCTTCTGAGGATTTTTCTGGTATATGGTCTCCAAGAGAATTAGTTGGAGGTTTCTAGAAAGATGAGGTCTGATGATGGTTCTAGCTCGAGGCAACTAGGTCCTCGGCAAAGTGGTTTGGGAGATTTGTGGTCTTCGGAACCAATGTTAGGGACACCGGAGCTTCTAACCATTACGGTGAATGATTTAAATTCAAATGGGGGTCCCCACTAGCACATGTCACCCTCTTAGGCATCTGTTCTGTCTGCCTCGATGCCTCTCATGCCCGATTCCCCACAAAAAGATTTGATTTCCCAATCTCCTACAGTCTCTGGGGTCTCTTCCACGGTTGACCCGACTCATGATGATTTTAGAGATTCTGGGGGTCGCGATTATGAGGTTTTCTCCCTCCATCATCCTCTTAAGTTTTTACTGATGACACCACCACAATTTCTAATCTTTTATCAACTGTCCCATGATTTCATCCAACACTCTCTGCTTCTATACCGGTCACCATCCTCTATCAGGTTTCCTTAGAGGGAATTGTTTCTAGTATGTGTGTTGAAAGAGATGGAGTCTTCTCTAGGGTCCCCTCAACATTTTCTTTTGGTTTCTCTTATTAATGGGAAGACATATGGGATCCCTCCATCGTCCCCATCTTCAGCACGACTTTTTCTTGTTGAAGTCTCGGAAGGGGTCAAGTGGAAGATACCCTCTCCCAGGTTTGGAACCACGGTTGAGAGGCTTCGTGGTCCAGTGACCCGTTCTAAATCGAAGGAGGATAGTTTGATCATCTCCTTTTCCCCATCTGAAGCGTCTAGTTTTTAGACCAGTAGTGGTATGCTTTTATGTTGTCTCTTATTATTTGGAATGCAAGAGGGATGGGGGATGATGAATAGAGTGACATCCTTGCTTTGAAATCGTGTAAGTACAAGGATTCTATAGTAGTCATTCTTGAACCAATGCAATGTGCATCTAAGTTCCCTCAGTTTGAGTGGAATATGGGGTTTACTTCATGAATGCATGTTTTTCCCATTAATCACTCTATCTGGATTTGCTGGAAACAGTCATTAAAGGTGGATACTGTTAGTCTCATGGACCAGTGCATCAATACCAAAATATCCTTGTTAGTTAGTGAGTTATTTTTCTCCTTTATTTACTCAAGTAACGATAGTTCCAAGACGTTGGATCTTTGGATCTTCGTGGGATCCTTCTAGCAGAACTCCCTTCCATGGTTCGGGGGAGGTGACTTCAACACGATCACAGATCCTTTGGAAAAAAAGGGGGTTCTCCTGTTTACAATATTGGCATGAAAGGATTCAATGAATTTATATCTTATGTGGGTCTTTTTGACCTTGGATTCAAAGGTAACCACTTCACCTGGTGCAAAAACCACAGAGGAGCTAGTTGAATATGGTGCTGGCGTGGAAGATTCTTCTAGAAACTCAAAGGCCTTGACTCCTTTGGGAAGATGACTGTCACTCGTATTCCTCGATCTCTATCTGACCACTCATCATTTCTTTTGGAGCTCCATAGGGACATTTATGATCGCATGTCATTCAATTATTCCAGCAATCTGCATGAGGAGAGTGTCATCATGTCGATGGTCAGAAGCTCGTGGGGAGGTGAGGAAGGGGGGTGGGCCAATATTTGTCTTTCTAATCGGCTCAAAATGAAAAGAAATGGTCTCCCGAAATGGATTTCACATAGAACCAATGACAGATCGGGGGTGGAAAACATCTAGGACGATATGGTATGGCATGAGGAAGATCTTAAAAATGAATGGAATGAGATAAATTTCCTTTACTTTATGATAAACACACTTTTCTGGCAGAGACATTGCTTAACGTTGAAAATTATTACAAATAGGGATCCTGTGTAAGATGGATGAAAGAGGGGGACCAAAACAATGATTTCTTTCAAGATTCTCTACAATAAAATAGTATCATGAGGCTCAACCTCCATCTGGGAAATGTGGTCTATACATTGGATGTGGTAGATGTCGGTTTCTTGGTTGTGGAGCACTTCGAAAGCTTCCTGGTTGGGGAAAATTCAGGAAATACTAGTAATCCAACCACATCCGATGCAGAGGCTTTCTAGTAAGGGATTCAATATTCAGTGAGAAACCATGATAATGAGCTTATGTCGACTATGCCAACTGATGTAGTGATTAAGGGTTTGGTCCTTGCAATGCCTTATGGTAGTGAACCCGACCTAGATGGTTTCTATGCTAAATTTACGATGGCTTCTTCAGACGTGGGGGGAAAACAGGTGGTGGAAGCCATTAGCGACTTTTTCTGTGGTGGTTAGCTCAATAGTTCGGTGATCACTTCCAGGATGGTTCTCATCCAGATGGTTAAGGACCCATCTTGTACTAGGTTGTTTAGAATCATCAGTCTTTTTCACATGTCGTATAAAATACTTGCACGTTTGATCTCTAGATGGATGAGTGGGATCATTCTGAGGATATTTTCTGGTTAAAATCACGGATTTATCAATGGGAGAGCATTTCGGGGGTGGATAGAATTTCTAGTGAGATCATTAATGACATTAATAAAAATGTTGCTGAATCAAATGTCATCCTTAAAGTGGAAATGGACTAAGCATATGACAAGATAGAATGGAGATTTATCATCTGGGTGATGTGCGGGTTTGGATTCCAGGAAAGCGTCTGTGATCTTTGCTTCCAGTATTACGCATCCCCGTGGTTATAAAATTACCTAATGGGGAAGTTCTTTGGATTCGTTAAATCAGTGAGGGGTGTCTAACAAGGTGACCCACTATCCCATGTGTAACACCCCGATATTTTATGAAAAATATTATTTTAATTTCATTAATGTCTTATGTTGTATTCTACACCAAGATTACCTTGCGCTATACGCAACACCGTATTAGCTTGCAGTATATGCAACACTATTCTTGGACCGTGTAACACACAATTTTGATAATAGTTATTCTACGCAACATTGAGTATATATATATATATATATATATTAAATGTATAAATGAAATATGGTTGGATTCTGTTATACGAAACAACAAAGGATTCTTTCACAACACACAACCCTGACTTGGCTTGCATTACACGCAATCGCGACCTTCCTCGATAGCGTGTGTTGTACGCAATACCGGGTTTTAATAAACAATGTTATATTATTATAATATTGTCATGAACTAGCCGTTATGAATAGTATTAACTAAATTTTGAATTTTATAACATTATTATTCATCTTACACATTTCTAGAACATGGTATAAGAACAAAATAAATTTTTCGGGTAAAATAAGTATTTTTCAAAAAAATGCAGTTTTGCCGCCTTTTGATGGCGCACCAAATTTAAATCTATTTTTTGACATGTTTATAAGTTCAATTTGACAAAATAAAATTCTTCCTTGGAATCAAGTAATAAAAATTTACTTTGGATAAATTTTTCATATTATTCTGGAACTTTCACATTTTAATGAATAGTAAAAACACGCTATATTTTAATTAAAAACAACTTTTTTCATCGTAATATCTTATGTGGCTAAATTATAATATTGAATGGTTTTAAAGTATAAATAGAATATATTTTTACCATTTAATATAATGTATGTCATTAGCATTGATTTTACCTTGAATTCGTAGGTTAAATCAATTCAATCTTTTGCAATGTTTTAAACAAAAACCCGTTTTTATTCGACAACAGGATTAATTTAAATTTAATTTCTGCAACTTCTGTGTATGGAATTTTAAAAAATGGATTCCATATTTGGAATCAGTGGGTCCAAATTATGTTAATAAGCTACTTTTTATTTTTGGGAATTATGAATAGTAACTACGGTAAATTTTATTTACCATAGTTAAAGGTAAATCAGGTAATTAAGGGTAAATATAATATTTTAAAATTATCCTAACAAATGTCAAAATCCTATTAGATGACTAAAAGTCGACCCATATCACCTAAGGGTCGGATTGGAATCATTTAATGAACATTTTTCCATGAAAATAACTTAATTATTATTAAAACGAAAGAAAGTGACAACATGTCACTCTCTTAAATTTTATAAGTATATTAATTTTAATTTAGTGATAAACTTCATGAAACTTCGAACATGAATAGTATAAATAAGGCTAATGCAATTATCTACCTCATATAAATTTATTTATAATTTTTAGGGATTAAATAATTATCATTAATTATGACACAATAGTGATGCAGAAATTGTTTATCTTGTGAAAAATCAAGAATAATGTTTTCTTTAAACTAATAGTGACCATAAAATGCACAAATACCTAACCAAAACTTATTGGACATGTAACTGTAAACCATAATCATCCAATGGTCTAATATTTGACCATTTGGAGCCTTATAAAAGCGATTATGACACTTATATTATTTTATTTTAAATGATGCCAAAGTTGTCACCTTCATAATTTAATAAATATAACAATTTACATATTGTGATTTTAAGATGATAAATTCGAGTAAAAGTATTATTGTGAAAGGTAATATATTTATCTTTATCATAGAATTTTATTTTAAATTTTTATACAACAAATAAGTATATTAAATAATTATACAAAAATGATGTTGTAATTATTTTATAAAGAGATAAACCAAATAAATGGTTTTAAAAATAATAAAATAAATATTATATGAACTATTTAATGTGATACACTAATTTTATAGATACATATGACCTTTTATTAATATATTAAAGCTTTTAGTTCGAACATATCATCAGAATATATTTTATTTAAATTCAAATAAATGAATAGTGTCAAAATTGACACTATTGTTATTTTACTAAAATAACATATTATAAAATTGTTTAAAAATCACAAAAATATTTAAAAATTATAAATTTATATTTATATGGTCTGTAATGTTATAAAGTAAACAATTATGGAAAATTAACAACAAATAAGTAATTATTTGTTATAATTTAAAATTTAGAATTTTATTACCACAAATAAACTTAAATAGATTAAATAAGGATAAATCAAAATGATAAGGTTTAAAATAAGATCCAAACATGTCTAAATTTGATTGGTTGATGATATTACAACCCTATATCATCTAATATTCGAATATTAGTCATTTTTGGAGGTTTTTAAGTGGGTTTAGATTTATTATAAATTAATATTTTTAAGAATTCCTAAGGTGCCCCTCTCCTCCCTTATAAAAGGGAACCTCCTCCCCCTCCTCCTCACACCAAATTGAGCACTCAAGCTCGGCCAACCCCTGCCAAAATCCCTTCTCCACTTCCCTAGAATAATCCTAGAGGTCCGGGTCTTCTTCAAAGACCAATCTTAGTTCCCTAAGGGAAGGATTCAAAGAAGCGTTCCAAAGAAGAGGTAATATCCATTACCGATCTTTTCAATTTCTTTCTTCTTCAACTTATTCTTCTTTAGTTGTTTCATGATAAAGTAATAACATCAGTATTAATTACGTACTGATATGTTATTATAGATATGAAACAACCCTAATTCACCTTCTATCCAACCTACGGAAAAATGAAATCACCGCGCGTGCGTACGTACGGAATACCGTCTCCACGCCGTGGTGTAATCTATTTTCCACCATCACTTTACAAGGATGGGTATAATGGTGTAATGAGTAACTATTTATGATTATTATAAAGTAATATTTATACTGAAATAATATATATATACTCCAAAAAAGTTCCACGATCATAGGAACGATATCATCACTCGTGCGTACGTACGGAATACCGTCTCCACGATGTGATGCGACTTGTTCTACATGATCATCATTACATAGTAATTATATAAATTGAATGAATAAATATGATATATGTTACACTAATACCATTCTGTATATAATGTATCTATAACATTAAAAGAAGAATAAGAATTTATTCGACAAAACACGCATAAGAACAAAAAGTTATAAAGACCCGAGTAACAAGTAATAATGAAATATTACTATCAAGAAGCTAAGAATATGACCATATATGATATCATATCAATATGTATGATTCTGGAATAAGTCAATAACATTATTTAAACCATTATACAGGAGCTTCGGACACGTAAAAAGCAAATTGGACCTAAGGTAAGGGAAATATCACAATCTCATTTTTATCCGAGATTGTTTATACTTTGGTATTTACTGGGGTTTATTTTATCATCCACATCCATGTTCCCTCAATATGTAATATTGTTTCCGTCCACTTAAAATAGTTTAAATCCAATTTTACCCTTAGGTGAGTTTTTAGTAAATAATATGAAAGGAATCTTTTGTCGTTTTTTTGTACGAGGTACTTTTTGGCTTTCCCGACAAAAGTACGAGCAGAATGTTTTTTTTAACTTATACGGCATAAATGGATTTTTACGGTTTTATAAATCCATATTTTCATGAAGCTTCCACAAAAAGATTTCATTACTATTTTCAAGAAAATATTTTTCTTTTAAAGATTCATGACATTTTGTGAAAAGAAATTGATTTTAAAGAAGAAAGGATATTTTCCTCTAGAATTAATTTCAAGTGTTTTATCAAAATTATTTTCCATCTAAGATAATAAAGGGTTCTGTTTTAATCCCTATTATTACATTGATTTGATTATGTTGTGATGGAATTATTTTTATGAATTCCTTTATCGTTTATGAATTGTTTTATGATGTCATGATGTTTAAGATTCCCATTTGTATTACATGGGTTATGCAATGATGTATGATTTATGATTTTGTGGCACAATAAGAATGGTATCATTATGAGATGGGTGGGACCAATATCTCCCTCCAATGCATTGGGTAATGATTTTATATCTCATGAGATAGACATGGATGGAATGGTAGGTTATACCGGTTCAGTGAAACAGGACTGAAACGAGGGTTACTCGATTCAGAAAGGGACTTTGTCCACTAAGATAGTCTTGGCAATGAGTCATGACTAACAAGAAATGATTCTCTATGATTATGTGTGTATGCCACAAAGTTCCATGTTTTATGTTATGATTATTGTGATTACATTTCACTGCCATGATTTATCCAATGTTATGAAATTATGCTCTCTTTTACAGGTTATGATTTCCAAAATGTTATGTTCTTATGAATATGATGTGATTGGTATTTCTTTTTTTTACCCTTACTGAGCATTTGAGCTCACCCTTTTATGTTTTCTTTTCCCCAGGATATAAAGAAAGGTTTTAGGTAAAAAAAAAAGAAAGATCTTTATGGGAGATGTTGAAGATCATTCACCACGATTAGAAGATTATAGTCCGAGTTTCCAAAGACACTAAACTATTACGGTCCTTGTGTGTGTGTTTTTGTAATGTACTAAGTATTCCGCAAAAGTAATGTAAAGTCCATGCACGTCAGGATTCGGGTCTCTACAGTTGGTATCAAAGGAAAGGTTTAGTCAACCTTTGGAAACTAGGATGCGAAAACTTTAGTGAGATCTCTAGAGATATTTATAAGGCATGTCTAGGGATGTCTCTAAGGTTAAGTATAAGTATAGGTTATAGTACTAGAACTACGCTAGCGATCATAGAATTAAACCTAAGATGTTAGATATTGAAGGTACTCCCCCTTTATAATGTTGTTTTCCCTAGCATGATTTCTCCTCTCAGAGAATTCTTTTTGTGTTTTAGTTAATGGAGGGAACCAGAAGGAATTCGGTTAACATTGAATCCAATGGACAAATTGGTGACTATGAGCAACAAAATTGTGTAATGCCTAGAGAGAAAGATATTGTGATTATGCCGAATCAGTCATTGCGATATATGATTAACAAGGTGAAATTTAGTGGTATGCCTAATTCATCAAAGAAGAGGAAGATAAACTATTATGCATGTTTTCATGTTGAGGAGCATAAAGAAAGAAAGATTGAGATTTCTAAACAAGGGAAGAAGAACCTTGAGGAATACCTCAAATGGAGGGACCGATGTTATCTGTGTGGAGAAAAGGGTCATAGAGTGAAAGACTGTTATGGAGTTCAATGTCTTATTTGTGGAGAACATGGGCATTACCCAACTCAATGCCCTGACCTAAAAAGTTACTTCTAAATAAAGGAAGGACTTATTCCAGGACAATCATTGAAGTGGATGTACTGAAGTGTTCATTTATTGGTATTCAAGAATAATGTTTTTGAGGTACTTTTATGGTGTATTGAAATATTTATGTATTGGTCTATTTTGGTTTTCAATAATTTTAAGGTACCGGTAACCATGAAAAGTGATTCAAATATTTTGGAAAGTAGATGATATGTGCATAATGAAGGGATAAGGAGAAAATTAAATGTTTGACAGTATTCATGAGCTCATGATTGATATAAGGACTAAGTGATATCATGGTTTGAGTATATAGAATTTTGAGGATTTTGGTATGTGGAAGGAGTTAACTTTTAACAGCACTCATGTTTTCAATAAGGTTCAATGGGTATTCAAGAGAGTACAAGATTAAGGCCTTTAAATGTTTGGAATGTGACCAACAAGATATATCTTATGATATATGGGATCAACGATGGTATTTAATCTCTGAGAGTGGACTGCAGTATTATGGATAAGCCTAAAGATTGGAATGGATTATGTTGGACATAAGTTAGTTTAAGGATAGAAGATTTTCTATATTATTGATGGGATGTTATAGTAATGTAGTTTTAGAAAAAGGACAACCTGCAGGACGGGCGACAACCCATCGCTTCGGACAAGGCTGTGGGAATCGAACCCACAACCAAAGTGCGACTGGCCTTTATCGCCTACCACTGGCCTACAGGAAGTCCCTGTTTAGTAGAAACTAGTTTTATTATATTAAGCAGTATGATATATGAAGTATAAGTCCATTTTAGGAACCATATATGATTAATCTCAATATAGATCGACTTATGTATATAATTTTTGCTAACCTTTTGTTTGAGACAGATGGAATGACCCGTCATTCTATCACATGATCTGCTAACACTTCATGAATAACAAATTCAACTTCATTTATTTAAGAGATGAAGTGGAAATTGTTCAAGACACAAACAATAGTGCGATTGTACCAAAATAAAGTAAGTATTTATTCTAATTAAAATTCTTCAACTTTAGGGAAACGATATTGAAAACCAAAAATGTTTTTTCTAGTGCTCTTATATCTGATTAATCAGATGGTACCTTAGATCGTCACAAATTTATGGATTTGTGATTGCTAGCTTTTCCATAGCCATGTTCTCTACCACTCTCCATCAGAACATGATGGTTAGATTTCTCTTCCATATCCATATTTTCACCTATGTGGAAACCCAGTGATTAGTTTATTTGGGTAACCGTTACATTTCATACTTTTGTTTTTTAAAGATAAGTTTGGGTATTCCTTTTTACGATGTGGGTTTCTATCAAAGAAACTTTCAAATAGTAAACCATTTATAACCCCGACGAATTTCGAGGGCGAAATTCATTTTAAGGGGGGTAGAATGTAACACCCCGAGATTTTATGAAAAATATTATTTTAATTTCATTAATGTCTTATGTTGTATTCTACACCAAGATTACCTTGCGCTATACGCAACACCGTATTAGCTTGCAGTATACGCAACACTATTCTTGGACAGTGTAACACACAATTTTGATAATAGTTATTCTACGCAACATTGAGTATATATATATATATATATATATTAAATGTATAAATGAAATATGGTTGGATTCTGTTATACGAAACAACGAAGGATTCTTTCACAACACGCAACCCTGACTTGGCTTGCATTACACGCAATCGCGACCTTCCTCGATAGTGTGTGTTGTACGCAATACCGGGTTTTAATAAACAATGTTATATTATTATAATATTTTCATGAACTAGCCGTTATGAATAGTATTAACTAAATTTTGAATTTTATAACATTATTATTCATCTTACAAATTTCTAGAACATGGTATAAGAACAAAATAAATTTTTCGGGTAAAATAAGTATTTTTCAAAAAAATGCAGTTTTGCCGCCTTTTGATGGCGCACCCACTTTAAATCTATTTTTTGACATGTTTATAAGTTCAATTTGACAAAATAAAATTCTTCTTTGGAATCAAGAAATAAAAATTTACTTTGGATAAATTTTTCATATTATTCTGGTAACTTTCACATTTTAATGAATAGTTAAAACACGCTATATTTTAATTAAAAACAATTTTTTTCATCGTAATATCTTATGTGGTTAAATTATAATATTGAATGGTTTTAAAGTATAAATAGAATATATTTTTACCATTTAATATAATGTATGTCATTAGCATTGATTTTACATTGAATTCGTAGGTTAAATCAATTCAATCTTTTGCAATGTTTTAAACAAAAACCCGTTTTTATTCGACAACGGGATTAATTTTAATTTAATTTCTGCAACTTCTGTGTATGGAATTTTAAAAAATGGATTCCATATTTGGTATCAGTGGGTCCAAATTATGTTAATAAGCTACTTTTTATTTTTGGGAATTATGAATAGTAACTACGGTAAATTTTATTTACCATAGTTAAAGGTAAATCGGGTAATTAAGGGTAAATATAATATTTTAAACTTACCCTAACAAATGTCAAAATCCTATTGGATGACTAAAAGTCGACCCATATCACCTAAGGGTCGGATTAGAATCATTTAATGAACATTTTTCCATGAAAATAACTTAATTATTATTAAAACCAAAGAAAGTGACAACATGTCACTCTCTTAAATTTTATAAGTATATTAATTTTAATTTAGTGATAAACTTCATGAAACTTCGAACATGAATAGTATAAAGAAAGCTAATGAAATTATCTACATCATATAAATTTATTTATAATTTTTAGGGATTAAATAATTATCATTAATTATGACACAATAGTGATGCAGAAATTGTTTATCTAGTGAAAAATCAAGAATAATGTTTTTTTCAAACTAACAGTGACCATAAAATGCACAAATACCTAACCAAAACTTATTGGACATGTACATTTAAACCATAATCATCCAATGGTCTAATAGTTGACCATTTGGAGCCTTATAAAAGCGATTATGACACTTATATTATTTTATTTTAAATGATGCCAAAGTTGTCACATTCATAATTTAATAAATATAACAATTTACATATTGTGATTTTAGGATGATAAATTCGAGTAAAAGTATTATTGTGAAAGGTAATATATTTATCTTCATCATAGAATTTTATTTTAAATTTTTATACAACAAATAAGTATATTAAATAATTATAAAAAAATGATGTAGTAATTATTTTATTAAGAGATAAACCAAATAAACGGTTTTAAAAATAATAAAATAAATAATATATGAACTATTTAATGTGATACACTAATTTTATAGATACATATGACCTTTTATTAATATATTAAAGCTTTTAGTTCTAACATATCTTCAGTATATAATTTATTTAAATTCAAATAAATGAATAGTGTCAAAATTGACACTATTGTTATTTTACAAAAATAACATATTATAAAATTGTTTAAAAATCACAAAAATATTTAAAAACTATAAATTTATATTTATATGGTCTATAATGTTATAAAGTAAACAATTATGGAAAATTAACAACAAATAAGTAATTATTTGTTATAATTTAAAATTTAGAATTTTATTACCACAAATAAACTTAAATAGATTAAATAAGGATAAATCAAAATGATAAGGTTTAAAATAAGATCCAAACATGTCTAAATTTGATTGGTTGATGAGATTACAACCCTATCTCATCTAATATTCGAATATGAGTCATTTTTGGAGGTTTTTAAGTGGGTTTAGATTTACTATAAATTAATATTTTTAAGAATTCCTAAGGTGCCCCTCTCCTCCCTTATAAAAGGGAACCTCCTCCCCCTCCTCCTCACACCAAATTGAGCACTCAAGCTCGGCCAACCCCTGCTAAAATCCCTTCTCCACTTCCCTAGAATAATCATAGAGGTCCTGGTCTTCTTCAAAGACCAATCTTAGTTCCCTAAGTGAAGGATTCAAAGAAGCGTTCCAAAGAAGAGGTAATATCCATTACCGATCTTTTCAATTTCTTTCTTCTTCAACTTATTCTTCTTTAGTTGTTTCATGATAAAGTAATAACATCAGTATTACTTACATACTGATATGTTATTATAGATATGAAACAACCCTAATTCAACTTCTATCCAACCTACGGAAAAATGAAATCACCGCGCGTGCGTACGTACGGAATACCGTCTCCACGCCGTAGTGTAATCTATTTTCCACCATCACTTTACAAGGATGGGTATAATGGTGTAATGAGTAACTATTTATGATTATTATAAAGTAATATTGATACTGAAATAATATATATATACTCCAATATAGTTCCACGATCATAGGAACGATATCATCACTCGTGCGTACGTACGGAATACCGTCTCCACGATGTGATGCGACTTGTTCTACATGATCATCATTACATAGTAATTATATAAATTGAATGAATAAATATGATATATGTTACACTAATACCATTCTGTATATAAGGTATCTATAACCTTAAAAGAATAATAAGAATTTATTCGACAAAACACGCATAAGAACAAAAAGTTATAAAGACCCGAGTAACAAGTAATAATGAAATATTACTATCAAGAAGCTAAGAATATGACCATATATGATATCATATCAATATGTATGATTCTGGAATAAGTCAATAACATTATTTAAACCATTATACAGGAGCTTCGGACACGTACAAAGCAAATTGGACCTAAGGTAAGGGAAATATCACAATCTCATTTTTATCCGAGATTGTTTAAACTTTGGTATTTACTGGGGTTTATTTTATCATCCACATCCATGTTCCCTCAATATGTAATATTGTTTCCGTCCACTTAAAATAGTTTAAATCCAATTTTACCCTTAGGTGAGTTTTTAGTAAAGAATATGAAAGGAATCTATTGTCGTTTTTTTGTACGAGGTACTTTTTGGCTTTCTCGACAAAAGTACGAGAAGAATGTTTTTTTAACTTATACGGCATAAATGGATTTTTACGGTTTTATAAATCCATATTTTCATGAAGCTTCCACAAAAAGATTTCATGACTATTTTCAAGAAAATCCTTTTCTTTTAAATATTCATGACATTTTGTGAAAAGAAATTGATTTTAAAGAAGAAAGGATATTTTCCTCAAGAATTCATTTCAAGTGTTTTATCAAAAAATTTTTCCATCTAAGATAATAAAGGGTTCTGTTTTTATCCCTATTATTACATTGATTTGATTATGTTGTGATGGAATTATTTTTATGAATTCCTTTATCGTTTATGAATTGTTTTATGATGTCATGATGTTTAAGATTCCCATTTGTATTACATGGGTTATGCAATGATGTATGATTTATGATTTTGTGGCACACATAATAATGGTATCATTATGAGATGGGTGGGACCTATATCTCCCTCCAATGCATTGGGTAAAGATTTTATATCTCATGAGATAGACATGGCTGGAATGGTAGGTTATACCAGTTCAGTGAAACAGGACTGAAACGAGGGTTACTCGATTCAGAAAGGGACTTTGCCCACTAAGATAGTCTTGGCAATGAGTCATGACTAACAAGAAATGATTCTCTATGATTATGTGTGTATGCCACAAAGTTCCATGTTTTATGTTATGATTATTGTGATTACATATCACTGCCATGATTTATCCAATGTTATGAAATTATGCTCTCTTTTACAGGTTATGATTTCCAAAATGTTATGTTCTTATGAATATGATGTGATTGGTATTTCTTTTGTTTACCCTTACTGAGCATTTGAGCTCACCCTGTTAAGTTTTCTTTTCCCCAGGATATAAAGAAAGGTTTTAGGTAAAAAAAAGGAAGATCTTTATGGGAGATGTTGAAGATCTTTCACCACGATTAGAAGATTATAGTCCGAGTTTCCAAAGACACTAAACTATTACGGTCCTTGTGTGTGTGTTTTTGTAATGTACTAAGTATTCCGCAAAAGTAATGTAAAGTCCATGCACGTCAAGCTTCGGGTATCTACACCATGTCCTCTTCATTTTGGCACATGATTTCCTCCCTCGTATTCTTTACAGGTTCATGGAAAGCTGGAACCTTAAGCCATTCTTTGGAAGGAATGAAAGGGCGTCCATTTCATAATTTATGTTTGAGGACGACATACTAGTTCTCAAGAATGGATGGTGTATATACCTTTCTGTTCTCATGGGTATATTCTTGGTGTATGGTTCCTTGAGTGGGAAGGTCATAAATATAAGGAAGATCCATGTCTTCATCTCCATAAGGTTCATGGGGAGGCGATGCAGGGATATTTAGGAGATCCTGGGCTGCCATTGTAAGCATCATTATATGTTGAACCTATGCATCGCACTCTCCCCATTGCGTGTCAAGAACAGATACTTTGAATTCATTCAAAATCAAATTCTGTACATAATCCTAAACTGGAAGAGAATGATTATTTCCTTTGGGGGACGTGTCGCTCTTATCAATATCATCCTCACCTCTATCCCTCTTCATGTTCTGTCGATCATCCATCCACTGAAGGGGACCATGGAAAGGATGGAGAGAGTTATATCCACATTTAGGTGGGATTCCAACTAGTCTGGTCACTTCCATTGGGAATCCTAGGAGCATATAGAGAGATTGGTGGAGGAAGGTGGTGTGGGGTTACATGAGATTTTTGAAAGCATTCAGGGCATGCAAGCACGACTCGCATGGGACATCATCCCAGGAAAATCGATGTGGGCCTCATTTTTCAAATCCAGATATTGTGATTCATGGAATTTTGCAAAAGGAAAAAGAACATGCCACTCTATGATGGCTCGGTGCATGTTTGGTCATATCAATGAGATTTATGACGCTACTCGATGGATTAATGGAATAGGAGACATTGGATTTTGGGAGGATAACTTGGTTGGGGAAATGATCTTTTTTCCCGGGCTTCCCTTCCCCCGATATTTCTTTCAAAGAAGCAAGAAGGTATCCCACATTCCTTACCGAAGTCCTTAATGAGGAGCATTAAATGGTGTTCGACAGTATCTTCATGGATGAGGAGGATGATAGATGTTGTTTCATGGGTTCAAACATGGGCACTTTCTCAACCTAGCAGTTTAAGAGGAGCAGACATGTACGGGTCTCTTTGGAAGAGTAGGCGGCGAAGTACTGGTGTAAATAAATCCCCAAAAAAATGGCCTTCATTGTTTGGTGTATTAATAACAAGGATTTACTTACGGACGAGTGTATTCAAAGGGGGGGGGTATATCTTTATCCTCATGCTGCTTCTGTTTCTCAAACTTAAGGAGGGAATCTACTGATCATATTTTTGCGCATAGTGATTGGGTGGTGGCGCTCTAGACTCTTGTTCCCCAAATCCAAGGTTCGGCCTTCATAAATACTCCTTCAATGAACTCATGTGTTCATTTATTCAAGGTGTGGACAGAAATAGAATGGAATGTAGAGTGCGGGACATCATCATTGCCTCCATCTGTTGGACTATTTGGGAGGCTAAGAATTGTACTCACCTAGGTACTCAGACCGCTGCTTCTCTTCTTCTTCTAAGGGATAAATCCTAATTCTATAAACTAATTTCACTCCTCAAAGGGAACCAACAATCGTCCCTCAAGTGAAACTTACTCAATTGGCTTATTCAATTGGGGGTTTGGGGGGCATGAGGGTCGGATGGAGTCCCCCTTCTAGCAGGATAAAACTCAATGATGATGTCTCTTTTATAGAGGGTTTCATGAGAAGTGGGGGAGTTATTCTTGATGCTTGTGGTTCAATTATTATGGCGTTCAACATTTTCTATGGTCTTGGTAACTCTCTGTGGGCGACGGCATGAGCTCTAATTTCTAGGCTCCGAGTCTGCCACGAGTGCGGCTTCAATGTGTCCGATGTGGATTCATATTCAGAATCCTTGGTGAAGATGGTCCAAATTAGGCATGAGACTCCTTGAGACCTAGCCTATATTATCAGAAAGTATGCTATAGAAACCTCATCTAGTCAAAGAATACCCCATAATTGGAGGGAGGTTAATTTTGTTGTAGATTTTTTGACCAATATTTTTTTTTATTTTTAAATAAATCCCTTTATGGTTGAGTGAGAACCAATCAAGAGCATGCGCAAGGGGATCCACTATTGCATACATGAGACAAAAGAAACCCAAAAAGCACATGGTTGTGTGAGAACCACAAGTTACCCCCAAAAATCATCTTCATACATACCTTCTAAAACATCTTGTTCCCTCTCAGAATCAAGAATTGAATTCTCAGACGCAAGACCAGATTGACGGCTGATGGAGCGAGTACGCCTCCTACCCAACTAACCTGCCTACTGACTGACATTGACCTGTGAGGAAACACCCAAATTGAATAGATCTCTTGCTTTCCCCCCGTAGTTTTGGCTTTCATTTTGGTTGGTTCATAGAAATGGGTGCCACTAGATCCCCAGATGCACCACCTACAATAGTGACACTCCTGTTGGCTCCATCGGTTTTTGGTAAACTTTGTAGTGTTGGTTCATCTCTTCTACCATTAGGGTCATCCTTCCACCCATCAATGTCAGCCACCACACCGCGAATAACATTGGCATAGCAAGGGCCATCACCCCCAAAAACCACAGCAGCGATGCCCTTACCTTTTTTATCTCCCCTCGGTTCAAGATTCTTTGGCACAAAAGGAGGTGCATGAGCGTCAGAACCTGGTAGACCAGCAGCAAGCGATGAGGGCTTGCTAGGGATGGAAGTGGTCGGAGCTTTTTGGACGACTATGAGGGTGGGAGGTGGGTGATGACCATCCAATGGAGATCTTGGAGTCACTCCGACACCAGACTGAGACATTACAATAGTATCCTAAAGGACTGTGGGAGCAAGGGTGTCATTAGGCCGAGTTGTCGCTCCCTTGTGACCTCACCTCCCACGTCGAGAGCATAAAGATGGCCAATTGCCTTGTAGATAGCTAAACCAACAAAAACCAAAGGTTTTTTCATAATTAATGCGTTTCCAAAAACCAAACGCACCTTCCACCTGAAGGCGAAGATAATTTGGGAGAGGCACCGAGAGGTCCATCTCAATGCAGAGACGAGAAAGGCCGAGTTACTTCATTTGAAGAGTATCATCTTCAATTCGAAGAAAAAAACGGATCATGTCACCAATAACATTAAGAACGGATGGGTTCTGAAAGGGTAGTGGAAGGCGGGGAAGTCGAATCCACACTGCCGCACGCTTTTAGATTCTCTTGCAATCATTGGACGGTCATGAGAGGGGCTTATCGATTTTGATAGCTTAGGGCCCCTTCCATGGGAATGTCAAATTTTTGTGAAAAATTATTCCCTTGTTCTACACTATTTTTTCCCTCCCTGAGGGTTATTTTATAAGAGGGTTCAATCCACCTTTTTGAAAAATAAGAAAAAAGTAATTTTCTATCTAATCATTTAAACAAAATCAGGGAAGTATGGGGGTGGTGAGAAATCATACCCAAACATTTATAATTGAAAATACAAGGGGATAAAAATATATAGAATCGTGGAAAAATATGACAAAGGGAGAAAGCCCTTACCAAATTTCAGCATGGTAACAGATGTACATGGGAGGCATTAATGAGAGAGAAAGTGGTAGATCATCATTCAAACATAAGTAGGGTAGTATAGGGGATGTGAAAAATTATACCCCAAAATTTTTAATTTAAAATATATGTGTATAAAAACATAAATAAATTTGGAAAAAAATGAAAATGGAACAAATCCCTTACATGGAAGTGTGATCCCAATGGATTAGGAGAGGCTTCAGAGAGGATTTGTAGGATATTGGGGTGCTTTGGAAGGATTATATAGAGAGAAGGACATGGGTTGTTCGATCTCCAAATGGTTTTAGTTACAATGAATTGGAGATCGAGTGTGTTTATATAGGAAAGGAAAGGGAATTCTTTATTACACTTGTTTTGGACACCACACATAAGCTAATCAAAACCACAAACCAAACCATGGTTTTTTACCATGGTTTTTTTCCAAAGGGAAGTGTCAAAAATTATTTTATATGTAAAATTTACTAGATTTTTAAAATAGTAGGATTTCTTATGTAGAAGTGAGTAACACTCTCAAGGAAATAATTTGAAATGTTAAAATGTTTTATAAGACTTGGAGGGTCCACTAAGGCATTGAATAAATAATCAAACAATTATAAAAATCAAATTATTTTAAAGTTAATTCCTATATTTTTCAAAAATCCTATTTACAATATTTTATTACATCACTATTGGGTCCTTATTATTTTATAAAACATATTATATATTTAAACAATATTTGATTTTTAGCAAAAAATTGATTGTCTCCGAAAATTATGATAAATTCTCCATTGGATAATTTTGATGTCTTGATTCCAAATATAATATTAATTTTATATAAATAATTTTCCAAATATGTGATTTTTTACTTTTAAAATAAAAAATGATATTTATCAAAAATTCATGGCGGTTAACAAAAATAGCATTCAAACCATAATAAAAAATAAAATTGTATTCATAAAAATAATACAATAATTTATATTTAATAAAAAGTAATTTAGTAATTATATTTTATTAAAATATCATTAAATTCAAAAATCCAATAGTTCATCAAAATAGAATTCTAAAGAGAATATTAACTAAAAATACTATTTGTGCTTTAAAATTATTTACAAAGTAACAATAATAAAATGAATGTATATTATTAATAAAAAAAATAATGCACATAATCATAGTACTAGGTTTTTGTTAAATAACCCCTTATAACACCTGAATAAAACCTATGGGTAAGGTGTACAATGGTTATAGACTCTGGGTGTGGCTCAGATAACATTGCTCGGGTAGTAATCTATGTTAACTTCCACCTCTCCCATATGCGGTTCTGTTCAAACAAAACGTGTTGAAGCTTGGCTAGGGCATAGTCAAGAGTGAATCCCTGTGATGCTACCTCCTTTCAGAGATCTAATGAATGGGATTCATATGAAGATATTCTACTAGATGTGGCCACCACATTCTATTTTCTGATTAAATAGGATTCTTAAAGCCCTATATTTATACTAATAATGTGATCATTATTCCATAGCTATATTAGAAATGGTAACAATTATTAATGGTATTTTAAAATCCCAAAACATAAAACCAAATAATTGAAGATGTTTTATATAACCATTTTACATAACAATACATTTAATCACGTCAAGGGGAATTTTCATTAGTAAAAGTTTAGGTCATTACATATTTGATAAAGATGAAACCCAACATACCCAACAATATTAATTCAGTTTGGGATAGATGGAGGATCCACAATGATGATGTGTCTGATCAAAGATACACAATTTTCAAGGTTTTCTCTTAGATGTACTAGGACAATATCATATCAGGACAAATATTTGATTTGAACAAGCCTGATGGTTCAAATTTTACGATCAATTGTTGCTTAAAAAACAGGTTTCCAACGTTTATCATATTTTCATAGTTTCATAAGAGTATTTTCACATCAGGTCCAACATTTCATTAAAAAAATACTCTAGAATGGTGCACATTTGTGTAGAAATGTGTATTTTTTCCCCTATGATCGTGCATTCCCATGATAGGCAACTTCCACCATCATGGTTGATTATTTTATCTCCTTGATTGAAATTAAATAAATGGATTTTTGTTCCCATTTGAAAGGATTATTCCATGGAGTTCATCTCTTAGTATGAGTCACCATCATAAATTTAAAACATGTTCATGGATCATATGCTCAACACCCTTTAACGCTGGGCATTGGTTAATTAATCTTATTTGATAACAATAGGTATACTACATGTATGTGCATCTAATAGTGATGTTAAACATTTATAAACATATGTATATGTTAGCTTTGTTAGGATCATGTAAAAGTTTTCCACTTACATAGTTTAGTGAAGATAAAAAGTGAGGCATCATAGGTTTGGGACATAATAAAAATTGTTTTCATCATGTGGAAACATAAAGCGGGTTTTTAAGGAATACAAGATTCATTTCCATGGTCATAGCATGTTTTTTAAATGATTTATCACTTATGATGTATCATGTGGGTTACACGTTTATGGACTTTTGGGGAAAAAGTCACATGTATAAGTTATTAGGGGGACATAGTCATAGTTTTATGGTCCTTTTGGGATTCATTTGTAGATTCGGGTGTTTTCATTTACACATATGTATATTTCTGTACTTGAAGGGACACTTTCATAGTTTTAGGGGATTTGTGGGACAAGGTAATGTGATTATATTCTTATGGGAATGTAATCTAAGGATTAAAATATTATAGGGACAATTACCAAACAATATTTTCATGTAATGGGTTTGATATGGTTTATTTATACATAGTGGAAAAAAGACATATGGGGACCTCAAGTTTTGATATTCATAAGTTATGTGTGTCCCCAAGGGGAAATGATAACACATTGGGGATTTAACCTCCAAAAAGGAATAAATAAATAATATTGGTGGACATGGGATATTAGTATTTTACTCAATGAGGTTCCCTGCATACCCTATTTGGATATATAGATCCCAACCTATTTATTCCAATGATATAATTTTGGGTTATATCATATGATCAGTCTATGATGTTTAACGTCATGTGGTAAAGACTATAATGTTGAAAAAGGAGAGATAAAAATTGATGTTCTAGGGGATTATCAATGGAATATTACAATAATATGGGGTTCATATCATGTTTGTGACAAAAATGTATCGTATATTCATTTTATAGGGTAAGTCAACCATTCAAAGCTTCATACTAAGACATTATAATCCTGTTTAATGTCAAGAAACTGTGATGGTATTATATACAGTTCAATGTGTTAGAAGATTTATATGTATACGGATTACACTAGGGGAAAGATATCCCTCATTATGTAATGATGAGAGGATGATTAAAAACAATTCCAATGTTTTATTGAAAAGTATTCTGTTTCACTTGATGTTTCCACCTCTGGGGAAATATGTGGGGGTCTTGATGTTTGGGTACCTATTCTTAGGAGTAAGATACCATGATATTGTCTTGGAACATCTTCTAATGAAGTTATATGGAATGAGTTTTAGTTATACTGGTCTTGTGAATGATTATGTAATGATTAAATATGTAATGGATGGGTGTGGTGCACTTGAGATTTTGATGTGTGTGAAAATATAAATGGTGGATCATAGAATTTGGGTGGGGAATCGATGGTTGTGACACACATATTTGTATTTGTGTATGACTTGGAAGTTACATGATATGTGGGTTCTATCACATGGATAATGAATGTATTCATGGGTTATGGTTTCATGAAACTTTTGGGGTTGTGTGAATATATGGGTTGCATTAGGGTATTTCATATAGTGTGATCCTCTATTTCCTTCATGGAATGATTTATGAGGATATATCTAGCATAATCTGAAATGATTTGTGTACTATTTGATGGTATACAAAAAATTAATCTTCATGTTGTAAACTATTTAATGTTTTAGGTATCTTGGTTTTATGAATGATTATGTTTCATGAATAGAATATTGATGCTTTAACATTTATATGACTATATATAAAAATAAGATATTATGCTATATTTCATAGAAAATTTTCCATCTAAGAACCATGACATGAAACATCAAAAATATATCATATGATGATTCTAGTATGTTTGTCTATATGTATTTTTTCTATCATTACTTTTCAGTTAAGCAATTATCTCATAATGAAATTATTTTTGGGAATATTTCATATGTAGGTGACTTGAATTACAAAATAGGGAGTTACACACAATGTCTCTATGTTTTACAGGATATTGTCACATTCTTTTCAATGTATTTTTCATCATTTTCACTAGATGCTGAGGTTTGTGTCACCATAATTTGTATGTTATATGCACTCCAAAAGAGGTAGTTTCATGAAATTGTTCAATTTTGCATGCAATAAATCCCTTGGGTCTAGAATGATCCATCAGCTAAGCTGTATCCTTATTTTACAAAAAAATGCTCCCCGGAGGATGAGATTCGTTTTATGTACAAAAATCTTATTATGGATATGATAGATTGATTAAACATAATAAATTAATTTTTAAATATAAGAATTGTTCTCAAATAAATTATTAAAATATTTTTTAGAGAAACCCCTTGTTGAGAAACCAAATATTAATGTATTTATAGATTCTTGTAACAAACAAAGATTAAATTACATTAGGATTCATGGTAATTTGATTAAAATGACCAAGGAAACATTAGTATCTTAGCATGTATTGAATATGATTGGATACATTAATGAATTTGGAAGACATAAGTTTTTTTAAGTATTATATATTATATGGAATCTATCTTGTAACTTTTTTAATAAATATTATAATATTATTGTTAGTTATATTAAAATATTTTCTTATTTCTTAAAAGGATTGTGGATAAAAAAATAGGCATATGATGTCAAGGTTCAGGAGATTCATTGATTCAAAAATTAGTCAAATTTATGAACACAAACCATAAATGTCTATTTTGAGTTCTAACAATGTTTATTCTATTTTTGAATAAAATATAATTGAAAATAAATCATGGTGTTTTGGATAATTGAATATAATTTCACTTGATAGAATTTCTCAATACAATAGAAGGGTTTATAAATATTTTGGAATTTCCAGTTAGGTGTTTGTTTTATATTATAATTTCCTAAATCTTGATCGGTATATAACACAAAATAAAATATTTTACCAATTTTTAAATTATAAATGATTATAAAATAAAGGTAATGATTTATAGAGATTGTAATTTGTTTTAAAAATATAAATAATTTGTTTAATAAATCATGGATTTAAAAAGAAGGTATTAGTTCTATGTTTAGATAAATCTTGATAATGGATCATTATATTATTTATTAATCTAATATATGATAACATAGCTTATATTTTTGAAAATATTTATATATGATAATGTGAAATGATATTTTTATACAACTGGTTTAGAATTCATCTAATTAAATTAATTGGTTTTAAAAAGAGAAATAGATAATGAATTACCTAAAAAATAGTTTATAATAAATATTTGATAAATTTAGAGGGAAAAAGTTACCTAAACCATTAGTGGAATACTTTATTAAATAATGTTTTTTCATAATACTATTCTAAAGAAATATAGAGACATATTACACGTGGTTGGTGATAGTATTTCTGTTAAGTGTTTCAATTTAATGATATAAATTTTATTTCATAACAAAAATATTTTTATGGGTCCTACCAGGATATTCTATTAAGATTATAGTATCGAAGAGTCTACTGTGAGTATATTTGGACTTCAAAAAGTAAAATATTATAAATAATAATTTATTATACCAGTCAGTATTAAATTTAATGTAATTTTAAATCCTTAATTATTGTAGGGTATAACCATAGAAAAATGTTAATGAAAATAGTTTCATTAATTAATATGAATGATATCATGGAATATTTTGGAGTACATATTCTGAAATATTATAATTCTGATCCTTGAAATTTTTCTAAATTTACAATATAATTTACAAACATTGAATCCATTGATGTAGTGAATTAAATATGTTTGCATACTATGTGAATTGAATTTAGAATTAGGACTGTGATTCCTAATTCCAGACATTATTCAACAAACATTATTATATATGTTACTCATTAAATGATTTAATTAAAATGTTTTATTAGATAGTCACATAGATATGTATAGGGAATGAAATTGAAAGGTAATGATTGAAACAAAATGAAAAAATGTGTACAATACGTAATTATTATATGACAGTCTTTCATATTATATATTAATAATAGGATATTGTAAATTTAATATTATTTATCTATAATGCTGTTTATGAATATAGAATCGATTATTTTATAAAAAAAGTGGTTTCTAATTTATCATTAATCTAAGACAGCTATAGATATTCTTGAATTGAAATGAAAATTATCCATTGAATGTTTGAATTTTACTTATCCCAATAAAAAAATCTTCATGATATGTCATTTGGTGTGGTAATGTGTTATGGAGAGAAAGGATATTTTTTTAGATATTGACATATAATATGATCATGTGAAACAAAATTCGTTTTTTTTACTTTCTCTACAACCAAGTATAACAAATAATGTGACTAGAACTATGTCTTCATTTTTTCTAGATGTTTGTATCATATTGTATCTCTAAGACTGTTTTTTAGAAGATACTATGAATTAGAACCTTCAATCATTAATACCATTCATATATAATCCTTGAGGCTTATAAAATAAATGGGTGGTGTACTGTGATGTTGATCATTTATTTACTTGATTATTATCTAATATGAGAGTTATATTGTCTTATGAAGACTATGAAATGTGGTCCTATAATGAGTATGAATTATGGAAATACCGATTTAATATATATAGGATGTCGTTTTCTTTTGTGTTAGTAGTCATGTGATATATTAATCCTCTTGGATTAATGATATGTAATGTGTTCATCTATCTATATAGTCTTTAGTAAAACAATCAAGAATATACGAGTGGTCAATATAAAACATAATCAATTTATTATGGTCACAGTATTTCTTCAAAATGATTATTTTATAATATATATACATTCAAATGATATAACTAGTGAATACATGTTTAGATATTCAACTTTTTGATAGTGATATTGAATATCTCATTATATAATAATAAATATTGTTCTTTATGAGAGGTCAATCCTTATATATATTTAGGGATTATGTAAGTTATATTTTTTTCAATATTACAATGCCTAGTGGGGTGAATATTTTTTAAAAAAATGATGATCAATTTATAACATCAACAGATACACCTAATGTGTTTTGGAGGTCATCTACAAGATGATTTGGATGGATTATCAAAAAATATATATCATGAATCCTTTGATGAAATGATATTATATCGTTTACAAAAAAGTGTATTTGAATCTATCGAAATGGATTTTGGGATATGTTTTCAAATGTTATTACATTTGTTTTAATATTAGTTGAAATTGTGATAAGTATATGTTTCCTTATTGGAAATAGAAATTTATGGAAATTCACAAATTAATGTAAAAGTCTACTAGAGAGTTTATTGGAATATGTTATGGTCATTACTGGTTGGGACTATAGTCTTATACAATATACTATAGTGTTCTTTAGTGTAAGATGATTCTTATATTTTAATATATTCCTAAATTCATGGTATTTTTCCACTCTTACTATCATAAAATGGGTTGGACATCATATGGAGATATTATAAGGATCATTAATCACCCTATATGATCAATTAAATAAAAAATCACTATTAAAATAATTGAAATTAATAATATAATTAAATTTTAATGTGTAAACCTTTTAGGAACAAATAAATAAATTTATTGTAGAAAATTTGTGTATATGAGGCCTATAAAATGGGTTATGATCATAGTAATAGATTTAAGAATTCCATTGTGTTGATAAACTATGAAAAAAACTCAAACAAAATAATTATAAAGCACTCATTTTTTTATATCTTATGATAATGGTTCTAGAACACCATCACATGATAGATATAATTTAAAAGAATTAGAAAATTCATGTAGAATGTGGATTCCAAAGGAGGAAGCATTATTTTGTATACATCAAAATGATAAATATCAAATTCATATGAAAATTTAATATTAATAGAGAAAAATGTACAATATTCTACATTCTCCACATTATACAAACAAATTCATATAAAATATCTTTCATTGTTTTAGATATTGGTTAGTTTTACTATTAAAATTATATTATTACTATTATCCCCTCAAAAACCATCATTTATATTAATTTATAGTTTCTCTAGGAAATATATATACCAGAACATTGTGATATGATATGTTCTCTGATGATTTATCAGTATATAAAAAAATCATTTTTATGTCTTCATGGAGTGATCTTTAAATATATTTAACTCCTTCATAACATACATTTCACATCTTGATATCCTAATTTTTTATACCCTTTATTGAGTTATAATTTTTTTCTAATATATTAAATTAAATTTTCCATGGAACTATAATTTTATTTTCTATTTTAAAAATAGACACATTCAAATATTAATTCATTTTAAACTGAAAAATATTGTTTTTTTATAAATTATTCATATATTTTCCATATTATTATTCTACTATTTAAATTATATTATTTCATTCATTTAATAAAATTCTGATTCATCATGAATTTTGTAATTCTTTTACATTAGTATTCATGTACACTAATTTACTATCCCAATTTAAGTTTTTAGCATTAATTTCCTCTAAGTATTCATATAATATTTTTATCATTTTATATATTATATTTAATAAAATCATTATAATATTTAAATTAAAAAATTTACTTCTTGAATATAAAACTATATATACTCTTTTTAGAATATTTGCATCAATTTTCACATATAGAACAACTTTGCCCTTTTTTAACTAAAATATCAATAATATTTTTTGTATTTTCATGATGATTAATTGAGTTTATCAATGTAACTACTCTAATATCTCTACAATTCTCAATATTACTATCTTATTTATCTTTCTTTTTATATAAATATTTCTCTATGATAAATACATTTATTTCTATTTTCAATTGGTTTATTTTAAATTTATTATAAGGCCCCAGCTTTAAACATAACATAATCTTGAGTTATTTCAAGAGTACACGTTGAGGATCTTTTCAGGTCTAGAGATTTAGAGAATTAGATCATAAAACATGCATTACATTCCAAATTTAAACAAAGTGGTTACATAAAATATAGTACTCATTTTTTCCATCAACGAAAACATATTTAAAAAAACATGGATTCTTTCTTGACACTTCCTTGACACTATCATCACATCATGTACCTTTCCCTTGACCTGTGAAAAACATTTCAAAAACATGGGATTAGGATAAAAAGCTCAGTAAGGGATATAAAATCACGAAATGAAAACATTAGTCCATGTAAGAAATCATTCTTTACTCATAAAACATAAGCACGTTAACATACCTCATCGAATCATGAATAAAACATAAAAATTGCAAGACATAAAGGTAACTTGAGGTATTCTAAACATTCTTACGTATGGATTAACCCTATTGGTTACGTTTGGAATACCCATCATAGTATATTCCCTAAATATCTTCGGAGAAACCTCAACGTTTAACCCCTTCGCGTTAACCAATGCATTGAAGAGCTATATTGGGATCAACAGCCCTTAGTTTATCATGGAACCACCCATCTTTATAATAATTCCCAGGAACCATAACATAATCGTATCACATAAAACATGAATAAAGTAAACCTAAAATTTTCACTTTTCAATCACAATATATCAATAAAACACATTGATATAAAAACATTATGAAAACCGTTTTCAATAACAAAATAAAAGAAATGTAAAACATCGTATTTATTTTTCATTTAAAAAAAAAGGTATGGCCTGCAGAGGAAGCTAAAACTCAAATAATGGTCACGGCGGCAGAGAAGTCGCTGTCGCCACATACGTACAACAAAAACATTCCTTTTTTTCATTTAGTAAAACACATTGTATAATAAAGATTCCTTTCGGATAAACGTAAAAGTCAAAGGGTGTTCATACATCGTAAAAAGAAATTTGTGTATAAAACATAATATGCCTCAATGAAGGGAGATTGAGAGGAAGTCACATACCTTAGGTCTTACTTGACTCGATCATTCATTAATGTCCTGAATAATAATCTTGAGTTAATTTCTACTTTCTTAAGAACCATTTCAAGTTCATTAATCCTTTTATATCACTTATTACCATGTCATGAATACTATGAAATTATTTTAGTTAATAACGGTCGTTTTAACAATCATTGGTACTTGAGTCAAAAATATGCTCTTTATAATTACAAGTTGTGCATGTATCCATTATATCCAGAGTTATACTCAGGATTCATATATCATATATATCATATATATCCATTATATACATGTATTTATAATATTACATAACAATTAGAGGTAAGAAATTAAATGCACCGTTCATGGAGATGGTAAGCCGTACGTACGCATGAACGCTACTTTCGTTTCTATTTAATATTTTATGGAATAAAATCATAATGATATAAAGGTATATTATAATTCCAGTATAATATCATATATAATATCATTAATTAAATCCTTTATAATTCCCACATATGGTATTAATGAATCAAATCACTTTGACGGGGCGGTAGTCCGCACTTCCTAAAATGAATATATCGCGTTTACCCATAATGAAACCATAAAGGTATGTCATAAATGAAAAATACAGAATCTTAAGTAAAAAATAAACATATTATATATCATTTATAAATATAGTGACATCCTAATGGCCACCTTTAAATGTGTTATATGAGTGTTGAACAATCGTCGTTTCGTGAGGAAGAAATTCTCCATCCACAGAAACAATATGTTCTTTAACCATTAGATGTAGGTGCGTGTAAGTGTAGCTTGAATACATATTATAGAAACATCTTATTATATTAAAGATACTGGTGTTGTTACAAAATAATGGAATAAATAGAGTTTAGAGGGTTGGTGAAGCAAAATAAAACATAAGAACACAAGAGAAAACACTACCTTAAAAACGGGTAACTCTTTTTGATTTGACCTTAAAGGCTTCCTTGGGAAGACTTCTGCCCAAATTGAAACTTCATGGAGTAATATAGGGATGTGGAGAGACAAAATGGGAAGGGATTGGCAGAGCCAAAGGCTTGAGAGGTGTGGGTAAAGAGGTAGAGGTGGGGGACTTTTATAAGAGGAGAGGAGGAGCACTCTTGGAATGTTACAAAATGTTACTTTATTTTCAAATGAGTTTCGGATTTTAAAGGTCCCAGATTGATGTATTTCAAGTATATGGTGATAAGGGTTCTATATATACTCATCCAAAAGGTCTTTGACATGTTTAGGTCTTAGATTTTACATTATATTTTCATTTTATTTAAATCGATAAATAATGAGGTCATCGCTGCATCATCATGGTGTCACAAGTAATTTAATTTATATAATATATATAAATTATAAAACAAATACTATGATGTAGGAAATCGTTTTAGATTTCTAATAAATATTTATAGTAAAAAATATGACTTGTATAAACCCATTTAAAAATTGTTTTATTAAAACAACTCATGTTTGCATCATTTTTACTTTTACTTTAAATAAAAGGCATTAATGTCATTATCTTACCCAAGTGGCTCCATGGGGTCCAATAAATCGACCCATGGGTTGTCATGGTCTTCCATGACACATCCAATAATGGTAGGACATGTGTAAAGTTCATTTCATATTATTAAAACATTATTCTTACATTAAATTACACTAATTACCTCTAATCGCGATTAAAAACATTAAAGTTACTATTCACCAAAAAATTATTTTAATCCCATTGAACAACATTTTACTTCATAATGACAACCATGTATGTCGGATACTTGAAATTCAAAACACAGAGGTCGTAAAATTATATTTAAACAAAAAATCTATTTTTTAAGTACCACTTAGTGGTTTTACTATTCATCAAAAATTGAAGTTTTTCAGAAAAATAACAAAACTTCACCCTAAGCTATATTTGATATTCCTAATTTAAAAATGATGTCTATTTTACAAAATTCAAAACAAATAAGTTACATTAATTAATTTAATAATTAATTCCCGCTTTCAGAGCAAATAGCGTGTTTTTATGAAACAATAAGTATAAAAAGATTTACACTAGTTTAAGTCCAATTTCAAAGTGAAATTAATTCCAACGACCACTATTGGATTAAATGGTAAAAATATAATCTATTTAAAATATAATCTATTTACACTTTAAACCCAATTAAAAAGATAATCTATCCATATAATTAAATTATATGAAAAAGTAGTTTTGATGTAAAATGCAGTATTTTTCACTATTCATTAAAAAAATGATCGTTGTCAGAAAAATACCAAAAAATTATCCAATGTAAATTTCAATGTCCCAATAATAAATAATAAGTTTATTTTGAGAAATAGATCTTATAAAAGTGTCAAAAGTTTTATTTAAAAATGGGTTGCCACCAAAAGGCAGTAAAACAATCTTTTAAAAATATTACTGTATTTAATGCTTAAGATTGGATTTATTCTCATTTTAAGCCTCTAAAACAATATCTAATTCATTAATAGACATAGATAAGAATATCTATTATTAATTAATTACATGGGATGTTACATCCTTCCCCCCTTTAGAAATTGCGTCCCCGCAATTTATTTACTTATCGAATAAGTGGGGGTATTTAGCCCTCATTGCATTTTCAAATTCCATGTTGCCTCTTCAATCATGTTGTTTTTTCACAAAACCTTTACCTGATGAATCACCTTATTCTATAACACTTGCTCCATGTGGTCAATAATTTGGACCAGTTGTTCCTCATATGATAGGTTCTCTTCCAGCTAAACTACCTCTGGACTCAAAACATGAGATGAATCTGGCATATACTTTCTCAACATCGAAACATGAAAAAAATTGTGTACCTGAGATTAACTCGGAGGTAAAGCCACTCGGTAAGCAACTGATCCAACTCTCTCTAGAATTTCATATGGTCCAATGAACCTTGGACTCATCTTTCCTTTCTACCAAATCGCATCACACTTTTCCATGGTGAGACTTTGAGAAAAACATGATCACCTATCTCAAAAGAGAGATCATTCCTCCTGTTGTCTGCATAACTCTTCTACCTGCTCTGAGCTGTTCTCATGTGTTTATGTATCAACTGAACTTTTTCTGCCAAATCAACTACCAATTATGGTCCCATCAGCTTCCTTTCACCCACTTCATCCTAGAAATCTGGAGTTCGACACCACTTCCCATATACCGCCTCAAATGGTGCCTTCTGTATACTGGAATTAAAACTATTATTATAAGTAAACTCAACCAAAGAAAGATGTTGGTCCTAAATTCCCTGATAATCCCTCGAACAAGAATGTAACATATCTTCAAATGTCTGGATTGTTCGTTCTAACTGCCCATCTGATTGAGGATGAAAAGCTGTACTAAAATTTAATTCAGTACCCAACGACTTCTGAAGGCCTTTCCAAAAGTTAGAAGTAAACCTGAGATCATGATCAGATACAATGGAGAGAGGAACTCCATGTAACCTGACTATCTATTTAAGATAAAATCGAGAAAGTTGATCTAGGGAAAAATATCTCGTATAACAAGGAAATGAGTAGATTTAGTCAAGCGATCAACAATAACCTAGATTGCATTATTAACTCGAGGTGTCTTCGGCAATCCCACAATGAAGTCCATGGTTATATTTTCCCTTTTCCATTCTGGTACTGCTAAAGGCTGAAGCATCCCTTTCGGTAACTACGGCACTACTTTAACCTGTTGGAAAGTCAATCACTTTACAGTAAAACCAGCGATATCTCTTTTCATTCCATTCCACCAGTAATACTCCCGCAAATCTCTGTAGATCTTAGTACTGCCAGGATGAACTGAAAATGGAGAACTATGAGCTTCACATAACAACTCTTTCTTCAACTGTGAATCACAAGGCACACACAATCTCTTCCCAAATATCAAAACGCAATCATTATCAATGATGAATTCATGCAACTTATCCTTCTGAACCAACTCTGCCTTTTTGTGCAACTCACTATCTTGCTTCTGTGCATGCTTGATTCTGTCTGATAGAAAAGATTTCACTGATACCTGAATCAAAACAGAAGAACATCCTGCACCAAAAAAATCTATTCCAAAGTTCATCAAATCCATAACCAAAGGATCACGTTCCAAATGCAACATTGTTAATGAAGCATTACTTTTTCGACTCAAAGCATCAGCCACTTTATTTTCTTTTCCCGGATGATAATGAATTGTACAATCATAATCCTTGATTAATTCTATCCATCTTCTCTATCTCATGTTCAATTCTTTCTGAGTGAATATATACTATAAACATTTGTGATCAGTATATATTTCACACTTTACTCCATAAAAATGATGCCTCAATTTTTTTAAAGAGAAAACAACAGCAGCTAATTTCAAATCATGTGTAGCATAATTTACCTCATGAGTTTTCAACTGACGTGAAGAATAAGAAATTACCTGATAATTCTGCATTAGGATGCAACCAAGTCCTTTCAATGAAGCATCACTGTAGATAACAGTCTCCCCATTCCTGGAATGTAGTGCCAAAACTGGAGGATTAACCAATCTTCTTTTCAATTCTGGAAAACAATCATCACATTCTTTTGTCCAGGTAAACTTAACACCCTTCCGAGTTAGCATAGTCATTGGACTAGATAACCGTGAAAACTTTCTATCAAACCTTCGGTAATATCCTTCCAAACCAAGGAAACTACAAATCTCTGTTACATTTTTTGGTTTTGGCCATTCTTCAACAACCTTTGTTTTTGTAGGATCAACGGTTATCCCATCTTTAGAAACAATGTGACCAAGGAAAGAAATTTGTTGCAACCAAAACTCACACTTGCTGAATTTAACATAAAATTTCATTTCTTTTAAGGTTTTAAAATTAACCCGTAACTGTCTTTCATGTTCCTCTTTACTTTTAGAAAACCCCAAAATATCCTCAATGGAAACAACCACAAACATATCCAAGAACTCATGGAAAATTCTATTCATTACGTCCATGAATAAAGAATGTGCATTGGATAGCCCAAAAGGAATTACTACAAATTCATAATGGCCATATCTTGTACGAAACGCAGTCTTCGGAACATGTGATTTTTTTAACTTCAGCTGATGGTACCCCAATCTCAGATCAATCTTTGAAAAAAATTGATCTTCCTGGAGCTGATCAAACAAATAATCGATATGAGGAAAAGGATCCTTGTTCTTAACAGTGATATTATTCAAGGCTCTATAATCAATGCAAAGTCTCATAGAACCGTATTTCTTTTTAACAAATAAAACAGGAGCACCCCATGGTTATGTGCTAGGTCGAATGAAACCTTTCTCTAATAAATATTGCAATTGCTCCTTCAACTCTAAAAGTTCAATTTGGGCCATTCGATATGGGGGTTTTGAAATTTTCATAGCATTAGAAACTAAGTCAATATTAAATTCAACTTCCCGATCTAGTATTATTCCAGGAAACTCATTAGGAAAACATCAGGATACTCATTTAGCACTTGCACACAATTAATCTAAACAGTTCCTTTGTTTTCAACGATGTGTGCAAGGTAACATTCATTTCCATCTTTTACAAGTTTCTCGGCCTCTTGATAAGTTATCAACAGTAAGGGTTCATTCTTGTACACAAACTGAAAGTCTTTCTGAATAGAACCCTCTTTATATCTACAGTCAATCATAGGATGGTAAATAGAGATCAAATCCATACACAGGATAACATCAAACTCTACTAGAGGTAAAACAATATGGTTAGCAAGTAGGTTCTTTCCATGGATAGGTATATGAAGATTCTTATAAATTCTTTTTGCCTCAAAAATTCCCCCAGGTGTTTTTACCACAAGTTCGTGAGTCATTTCTCGAGATAGTATTCCCATTTTACTAAAAAAGGTTTCAGAGATGAAAGAATGTGTAGACCCCGAATCAAACAACACACTGGCATAATCTGAAAAAACAAACAATGTAACTGATACATCTTCATTTGATGGACCGACATCTGCTGAAGTAGTTACAAAGGATTCCACCACCCCTTTCTGCTTGTAGTCTAACTGCTTCCCATCACTCATGATCTTTGTCGGACACTCGTTTGCATAGTGACCAATCTCATTGCACTTAAAACATTTCACTAACTGTAAATAAAATTTGGACTTAACATCACCTTGACCTTTTTCAGTGCAATCACGAGCCTTATGTCCCATCTTACCACATCGGTAGGACTTTCCAGAATTCAGAAGACATTCCCCAGCATGCCTTTTACCACATTTATCACAAATTGGAAACTGATTTTTCTTACCGTCAGACATTTTTGAAAAATTATTTCCTTTCTCTTTCCACCTCGGTCTCTTCTTCAACTAGTTGTTATAGAACACTTGATCATCAGAAAACTCCATTTCCACATTCTCAGCACATCGAACAAGATTTTCATAACTTTTAAACTCATGAGAATCCAATGCCCTTCGAAATTTTGGATTTATTCATGAGTAAACACGATTGATTTTACTATCAAGGTCTCGGATATAATTTTGAGCATACCTTGCCAATCGAGTGAACCTTTCTTCATAGGCAGCCACTGAGTCTTCCTCTTTCCTCAATTCCAAGAATTGTTTTTCCATCCTATGTCGAACAGCCTTAAGAAAATACTTCTCAAGAAACATACCTTTGAATTCATCCCAGTCGAGAGAATCAATCTCATCAGCATCCCTGATATTTTTACTATCGACCACCACTGATCTGATTCACCATCCAAACGGTAAATATCAAGACTAACCTTTTGATTTTATGAACACCCCATGACATCGAAAATCTTCTCCAGTGATTTAATCCACCCTTCAACTAGCACAAGGTCAGATGATCCTTTGAATGATGGGGGATGTTGCCTCATGGAATGTTCCACCACTGACATGTTTCTCTATGATTGATCTTGCTGATCTCGTGCATGGATACCACCACCATTTATTGCTTGAGTCAACTGCGCCATTACTGCAACAAACTATTCAGTTCCAATTCTGACCATCTCAGGATGCTTATTCGGAAGTTTATTTCCTTCTGTATGCCTTCCTAGCACTTCTTCCCTGTTTCCTCTGCGGAAGACCATTGTGAACAAAAATTTCATAGATGAAGAAACATGGTAATCTTCAAATCCAATATCATTTCAATTTGACCATAAAAAATATTTTTGGATAATCATTTAATAGAATTATGACTCCTAAAGTTATCTAAACTAACCTCTGATACGAACTATAAGGCCCCAGCCTTAAACATTACTTAATCTTGAGTTATTTCAAGAATACACATTGAGGATATTTTCAGGTTTATAGTTTTATTGAATTAGATCATAAAACATGCATTACATTCCACATTTAAACAAAGTGGTTACATAAAATATAGTACTCATTTTTCCCATCAACAGAAACATATTTAAAAAAACATGGATTCTTTGTTGACACTTCATTGTCACAATCATCACATCATGTTCCTTTCTACTGACCTATGAAAAACATTTCAAAAACTTGGGATGAGCATAAAAATCTCAGTAAGGGATATAAAAGCACCAAATCAAAACATTAGTCCATGTACAAAATCATACTTTACTCATAAAACATAAGTATGTTAACATACCTCATCAAATCATGAATAAAACATAAAAATCACAAGACATAATGGTAACATGAGGCATTCATAACTTTCTTACGTTGGGAGTAACCCTCTTGGTTACGTTTGGAATACCCATCACAGTATATTCAATAAATATCTTCGAAGAAACATCAACTTTTAACCCCTTCGCATTACCCAATGCATTGGAGAGCTATATCGAGCTCACCCACCGTTAGTTTATCGCGGAACCACCCGTCTTCATAATAATTCCCAAGAACCATAACATAATCATATCACATAAAACTTGCATAAAGGAAACACACCATTTCCACTTTTCAATCACAAGATATCAATACAACACATTGATATAAAAACAATATGAAAACGGTTTTCAATACCAAAATAAAACAAAAGTAAAACATCGTATTTATTTTTCATTTTAAAAAAGGTATGGCCTGTAGAGGAAGCTGAAACTCAAATAATGGTCATAGCGGCGGAGAAGTCGTTGTCGCCGCATACGTACGACAAAAACATTCCCTTTTTTTGTTTAGTAAAACACTTTGTATAAAAAAGACTCCTTTTTGATAAACGTAAAAGTCAAAGGGGTTTATAAATCGTAAAAAGAAAGTTGTGTATAAAACATAATATACCTCAATGAAAGGAGATTGAGACGAAGTCCCATACCTCAGGTCCGACTTGACTCGATCGTTCTTTAATGTCATGGATAATAAACTTGCGTTAATTTATACTATCTTAAGAAACATTTCAAGTTCATTATTCCTTTTATATCACTTGTTACAATGTCATGAACACTATGAAATTATTTAAGTTAATAACGGTCGTTTTAATAATCATTGGAACTTGAGTAAAAAATATGCTCTTTATAATTACAAGTTGTTCATATATCCATTATATCCAGAGTTATACTCATGATTTATATATCATATATATCATATATATCCATTATATACATGAATTTATAATATTACATAACAATTAGAGGTAAGAAATCAAATGCACCGTTCATGGAGATGGTAAGCCGTACGTACACATGAACGCTACTTTCATTTCTATTTCATATTTTATGATATGTAATAATAATGATATAAAGGTATATTATAATTCCAGTATAATATCATATATAATATCATTAATTAAATTCTTTATGTGTCCCACATATGGCATTAACGAATCAAATCATTATGAGGGGGCGGTAGTCTGCACTTCCTAAAATGAAGATATCGCGTTTACCCATAATGGAAACCATAAAGGTATGCCATAGATGAAAAATAAAGAAGCATAAGTAAAAAATAAACATATTATATACCTTATATAAATATACTGACATATTAATGGCCACCTTTAAAGGTGTTATATGAGTGTCGAACAATCATCGTTTCATGAGGCAGAAATTCGACATCCACAGAAACAGTATGTTCTTTAACCATTAGATGTATGTGTGTGTAAGTATAGCTCGAATACATATTATAACAACATCCTAGTATATTTAAGATACTGGTGTTGTTACAAAATAAAGGAATAAAAAGATTTTAGAGGGTTGGTGAAGCAAAATAATACATAAGAACACAAGAGAAAACACTACCTTTAAAACGGGTAACTCTTTTTGATTTGAGCTCAAAGGCTTCCTTGGGAAGACTTCTGTCCTAAGTGAGGCTTCAAGGAGTAAGAGAGGGATGTGGAGAGACAAAATGGGAAGGTTTTGGAAGATCCAAATTCTTTATAGGTGTGGGTAAAGAGGTAGAGGTGGGGGATTTTTATAAGAGGAGAGGAGGGGCACTTTTGGAAAGTTACAAAATGTAACTTTATTTTCAAATGAGTTTCAGATTTTAAAGGTCACACATTGATTTATTTCTAGGATAAGGTGATAGGGTTAGAAATATACTCATCCAATTTGTCTTTGACAATTTTAGGTCTTAGATGTTACATTATATTTTCATTTTATTTAAATCGTTAAATAATGAGGTCATCGCTGAATCATCATGGTGTCATAAATAATTTAATTTATTTAATATCTAAAAATTATAAAAAAATTACTATGTTGTAGGAAATATTGTTAACTTTCTAATTAATATTTATAGTCAAAAATATGACTTTCATAACCCCATTTAATTTTTTTTATTAAAATAACTCATGTTTGTGTCATTTTTACTTTTACATTAAATAAAAGGCATTAATGTCATTATCTTACCCAAATGGCTCCATGGGGTCCCAAAAATAGACCAATGGGTTCTTATGGTCGTCCATGACATATCCAATAAGGGTAGGACATGTTTCAAGTTCATTTCATATTTTTAAAACATTATTCTTACCTTAAATTACACTAATTTCCTCTAATCGCGATTAAAAACTTAAAAGTTACTATTCACCAAAAAAATATTTTCATCCCATTGAACCACATTTTTATTCATAATGACAACCATGTTTGTCAGATTTTTGAAATTCAAAACACAGAGGTTGTAAAATTTCATTTAAATGAAAAATCAGTTTTTTAAGTACCACTTAGTGGTTTAACTATTCATCAGAAATTGATGTTTTTTCAGAAAAATATCAAAACTTCACCCTAAGCTATAGTAGATATTCCGAATTCAAAAATGATCTATATTTTACAAAATTCAAAACATATATGTTACATTAATTAATTTAATAAGTAATTCCCGCTGTCAGAGCAAATAGCGTGTTTTTATGAAACAATAAGTATCAAAAGATTGACACTAGTTTAAGTCTAATTTCAAAGTGAAATTAATTCCAACGACCATTATTGGATTAAATTGTAAAAATATATTCTATTTTCACTTTAAAACCAATTTAAAAGATAGTCTATCCATATAATTAAATTAGTTGAAAAAGCAGTTTTGATGTAATATGGAGTATTTTTCACTATTCATTAAAAAAATGAACATTGTCAGAAAAATATCAAAAAATTATCCAATGTAAATTTCAATGTCCCAATAATAAATAATATGTTTATATTGACAAATAGAGATTATAAAATTGTCAAAATGTTGATTTAGAAATGGTTTTCCATCAAAAGGTAGTAAAACAATCTTTTAAAAATATTACTTTATTTCATGCTTAAAATTGGATTTATTCTCATTTTAAGCATCTAAAACAATATATAATTCATTAATAGACATAGATAAGATTATCTATTATTCATTAATTACTTGGGATGTTACATTTATCTTTTGTAAAAAATTTGGTTTAAAAAGTTTCAATTCATTTTATTCATTATCATTTTAGATGGAAGTGATTTTAGAAATTTATAATTGAACTTCTCATAATTAAAATAAATTAGTATAAAAGTTCCCAAAAAAATCCCTTTATCTCTTTTAATTTTATTATAAAATTAAAATATCATATATTTGATTTATAAATATGATTTTTTATTGAAAACTTTATTCATATAATTAAGGGAAAAATCCTTATATTTTCCTTCTTTCATTAATTAAAAATACATAAAATAAAATTTCCATTTTTTACAAGAGTGATTTTTACATCATCAAATTAAATAACAGTATAATCTTTTCCCTCAATAATAGTCACAATATAATTGATGTATATATATTAATCGACTTCTATATTACTTATGTATATTTACTTATGGGATACATTTTATTATGCTTCAAATTTTACAATTTAATTCAATAAATAGTTTTTGAATATCATTAAATTACTATATAGATTATAATTTATGAGACTAAAACTAGCTTAATATAATTTATATCCTTGATTCAATAACTTTTTATTCTTCTTTATATATATGAGACAAATTTCCCATCATTTATTTTAATGTTTTACATTTAATCGTATGTGAATATATTATCATATAAAGATCATCTAAGGGTTTTGATATCTTTTTTAATTACCATTATTATATTTTATTTATTTTAAATGGAAAATAAGATTTAATAATCATAGAAAACTATTTTAATCATCACAGACAACATGAAATCAGTTTATAAGGATCGATAATGACTTTACAGTAATCTTTTCTAAGGTTTATGTTTTTTTCATTAATATTTAATATTTTTTTATGATTACGATGTGTTTTCACGTATATAAAAAATAGAACATTAAATGGATAAAGTATCACTGAGTGTTAAATTTCACTCTAATAACTCGTATTATGTCATTTTAAGATATGATCACCCCGAGTGGGGTAGAATCATGGTGAATTTAAATTATTAAATATTAATTATAACCATATTTATCTCTTTATCTAATATCCTAATCCTTTTTTCATTTTATCACCCCTTTATAGGATATAATTATTTCTACATTAATTAGTTTTGTTTGTATAGAAAATAAAAAATATTCACAAGTGATAACCCTTGATGCATGATTTAGTATAACATGAGACATATCCAATAAACAGGGATAAATAATTTCACCCATGCTAAAATTACTAAGTCCATATTAATGACAAGATTCAAATAGTGAACTCATATTATAGTCTCAATATCATAAAATGATATTGGTTCCACTTACTACGATTCTTATAGGTCACTAATGATAAATCCATTTTACATTAAAATTAATTGGTTTAAAAGTTGATAAATTTTTGATAAATGAATTATATCACAATAAATATTTGTAATTAGATTATACATCACATATATAGACTCTATTAAAGGTTTTATGTCACTTTTTAAATCTTTTCATGCTTTCTTTCTACATTAGCCAATTCATCATCAATTTATTCATGTTTTTCCTACTATTATTCTATGTTTCATTATAAGATCATAGAGTATGGATATTCTAGTAATACCACATACAAAAAATTGAGTTTCTTAAAACATAATCCATTGTATATATAGATTAAAACATTAAAATTCTTTTCAATGATATATCAATAAGGATTTTTTAGGTATATATTCTATATATTAAATGTGACTAATTTTAGAACATAATTTTTTATTCATTAAAAATTTATATTATACTAATATTATTTAGGAAATTTAATATTTTTTATTTTAATTTGTAAAGAAGAAATTTAAATATATATTGTTCTATTTAATTTTACATGTGATAAAAAATAAATTATAGTTTCATCGAAGGTGGCCAGAAACCTAGAACTTTGGAAGATCAATCCAGCCACTAGGGTTATACATTCATTAATCAATGAAAATTAGTATGATATGATATTGAATAAGTAAGACTAGAATTCATGGATTCTTATACTATATCTAGAGTATGTAAGAGGATTTATCCGAAATTTTAGGTGTCGTAAATGTATTTTGAAAAAAATCCAAAGATGTTTTAGACGTGCATATTTCCAAGGAAGAGTTTAATGAATATCATCCTCAGCATGGGATTACTAATAAGAGGTGGAACTATGAAATAATTTATTTCGATATGGATGAATGGGTTACTATTGAAACCATATAAAAATATAACAATTTTACCACTCATGCCACATCTCCCCCATCACAAAGAAGTCCACTACCACTTCTTCGCATCACAGAAATCAACCACCACATTCGGCCACTTGAATCAACCATTAAAACCATTGTAAGATTGTGTTTATCCACTAAAAAACGTGTGAGGAAGTCGAAATACACCGTTTTCTCCATTTGAGTAGATCCCATCAATTATGAAATTATGATATACCATTTTTTAGGCTTTAAATTTCCACTCCATCAAGTTGAATAGGCCTTGTGAGATTGGGGATTCATGGTGATAATGAATACAATGTAGTAAGACCTTAGAGTAACTGTTGGAGAAATACATGAACAATTTAAAAACAGATGAAGAGGTATAACTTTTATTATAATCATATAGTTTTTACCATAATGGAGAAACATATTTGTGTGATAGAGAAGGGTGTACATGTCATTTGGAGCTTGTAGGAGTTATTCCTTTGACAAAAATAATGAAGATGTTTCCATGTCAAGACCTACTATCATCATTCCTTGATAGTACCTATTGTAGTTATGTAGGAATGAAATGAATGTGTCCATTTTTGTCTACTTTTTTTTGAGTTGTGACCAAACTAAATGAGGTGATGCCTTTTTTGAGATATTAATTTATATCATTATGGAATATTATCATGCCATGACCCAAATAACTAGGGAGGAGAATTATTTTTTATTATAGGTTCACTTCACAATGGTTTGGGGGTAATTCCATTCATATGAAACCATGAATGATGAATTTTTATTGAATTAGTCTCACACAACATTGCAGTATTTCTTAATTCAACCCCATATATAGTATATATAGCAAATCTTTAGTTCCCACTATGATAAGATTTTTTAATATCTTTTTAGAGATATGAGTGGAATGATTCAAATTGATTAAAAATGGTTAAAATAAAACATAGTATTTCTTGGATTTCACCAATATATTATATAATATAATATATGAGATCAATGATATAGATAAAAATTATGGGGAGCTATTCATAAATAGTAATTTTTTGTGCATGCTAGAAAAGAATTACATTTTGGGGGCATCATAGGCTACAATATCGTAAAGGGATTCACTAACGTTCTTCAAATATTCTATCTTTTTTTACCTCCAATGGATTACATTAGATATATGTTTTGTGTTGTGAAAATATAATGATGAGGGTTTTGTTATAATTTTTTAAAATTTCATTTTTATTATTTCTTGTGATGGGGTTTTCCAATATTTAATTATTTCATTATCTCTTTATAATTAAACTAATTATGAACGTTTCCATTGAGGTAACGATTTCTCTTTTTATGCAATAACTAGTTTGGGATCTCCCTCATGGATACTTTATTTATTCTTCCTTTATTAAAATAGGTTTTTAGGATACCTAATATTTAAATGACCTGAATTACATGATCTTAAACTAATTGAATCCTTGTTATATGGGGTCTCAATAGGAACTAAGTGATTCACTTATAGTTCATTTCGGAAAAAAATGAGTATGATTATTTTTTATGCCTTATTATTTCATGAACATGAAATTTAATCACCTACGTTCATTAATCTCACTTGGTCAATTATATTATAGTATTTATTTCCATATATCAATGAATAGATAGTTTTATCCAATGAATTCATAGTTTTCCCATGTCCATTTCAATAAAAATAACATTCTTCCATTAGATATAGAAAACATTTAGTAGGGTAATAGGTGGATTAAGTTAATAATTTCCAAATTTTCTCTCTCATAGGATTTGATAACATGATATGAGAGTACCATGTTTTTGGAATTATTACCAATAAAAACGTTATATAACTAATTTTATATTTTTAAAGTCTCCTATATCCCTTTTTTAAATTTCTTGATTTAATTTAGGATTGTGATTTGGTTTTACTTTAACATGATTTGATGTTTTTGAATGTGGATAGAATATAAAATAATAAAAATTGGTCTCACATTACAATATTTTTATATATATAGAACCATTATATGACATTGTTATACTCAATAAGAAAATAAATAACCAATGACGACAGTTAAAGATGAAAAACATAGATTCAAAAACCACATCAAATTTGGTATGATAAAATTTTCTATTGGAAGGAAGAGATGATCAAATATGGGTTAAAAATTTTATAGACCATGTAATTGGAATATGTTGATTCATAGGGGATATCCATGAAGATATCCATGATTAATATATTTCATTATGATACATTTAAGACTGATTTAGAGTTTACAATGAATATGAAGTGACCTCTACTGATGTAATTGAGTTTGAATATATTGGGAATGAAGATAAAATAAAATGAATAAGAATCATTATAAGGTGAAAAATAATAAGATATGATGATAAATGATGTCATCAAGAAAAAAATTATAGACATGATTGCAGATACATACAAATAACATAAAGAATGAATCATGGAGTAAGAACTTCCAAAACCAGTTAGATATAAGTATAATCAATAATAAGAGGAAGTGATGGATGTTTAAGACCATATTAATAAATATAAGATAGTGTTATCAAAAGGAAAAAAGGATAAAATGTGTATTAACATTTTTGGACAAATTATGAGTTTCATTTCAAAACCATAAGTCCATCCAAATGACGATTTCATACTTCCTTAATTTTCATGATGTTTTGAATCAGAAGAAGCTATTTAGATAAACAATGTTTATTTAAATTTATTTTATGTATCAATATAGACCAATCAGATCTATATGATAATCCTATTATTTGATATAAATAAGTAATAATTATCAAAATATCATAAAAACAAGTTTTTGTGGGTGAAAACCTATGTTTATTATTACCCTTTAGTTATTTATGTTTTATTTTAGGGTCATTATATTAAGACCTTTTAGGATATAGTTCAATACACTTTTAAAATATATGAAAATAAAGGCATGAAACATATATATCAGTTTGATATTTAATTTAGTAGGTTAATTATGATTGAGTAATAAAGGACATGGTTAAAAAATAGATTAGTTTTTTCAATAGAAAAAGAATTTTTTTAATTATTTATATTGTTTCACCCTTACATATTTTTATAAAAAAGAGACTTCCAATTTAGTTTATATATTATCATTTAACAATTATATTTTTTTGAATACATTTTTATATAAGATATAGAATTAAATATAAAATCAATGATTCCTCATTTTACATTTAATTAATTAAAATATTAGACGAGAAATGTGGGGGTGTAAATGATTAAGATATGAAATGGGGTTTCAATTTAGTGAATCATGTTTTTAGACAACCAATATATATTTTTTAATTAAATTCAATTACATGTACCATTAAGGTCCCCCCATACTCTTACACCAAGATCTTTTTTTAAAACAAATATATTTAAAAATAAATATTGACACTGAGTGAGATGATCTAACTTATGAATTCAAAAATTTAACATATGTATTTCATATCAAAATAATTTAATACAAATCCAAGAACCATTTTGTCTAGTTTCTATAAGGAATAGATAAATATTAAATTTATTTTAAAATTCATGTGAATAATTCAAAAGATCTTACACCTCTAAACACCCTTTTAGAATTACAAGAAGTTACACCTTAATTTATAATATTGGGAAAGGAAACATAAGAATGGGGTGACAGATATTTCAAAGTGAAAATCATTTCAAAATGTCATCATGCGTTACATAATGAGAATATGAAGAAAAATGGGAAGATGATAAATTTCATATAATAAATAACATTTAATATTAACATTTATGTATAAATAATGATAAAATGGATTGTATTCTCAAATGAACAAGCATATATGATGGAAAATATTGTAGAATCATGTAATGATAAATATAATCAATTTTGGATAGTTATAGGAATATAGAATGGATATAAACCATTACCTTGAAAAATATTAGGACAAAGAACTTTTTCACAATCATTAGAATTTGGAAATTATAATAGTGTGCAGAATCAATACATTAATGCACGATGTTGTGTGAAATAAAAATTTTCACACTCCATGTAATGAAAAAACAACATATACACACTTGTAGTTCTGAACTATGGTATAAATGTTTTTCCTTGGGTTATGAACCATGCGATATTCCCAAAGAGAGGTTGAAACTAACCCGTGAAAACAATTTTGGATCTAAGGTGGCCCCTGTATGAACCTATCAATGTTTTTTTTAAAAATCCAACATAAAGGTTTCATGATAAAGGCGGGGGTAAATTTCCTAGTGTTATCTTTATATCATAAAATCCTTTATAGAAAAAGGTGGTGGTTCGCATTAAACTTTTCAAATGTGCAAGAAATTATTTAATGGGATGGGTTGTGAGATAAAGATGACATAAAATGGAAGAGAACTTACAAGTCTTTCCAGCAAACTCTATATAGGATGACCTGGGTGGCACAAATCCCTACACTATGTTAACTCAACTAAAAATATCACATAGTCCCCAAAATTACATGGTCCAATTACATTTTGTTTGAAATATTTTTAGTTTCATAGCACAATTCCCCATTATTAAAAAAATTATATTAATTGGGAATCACCCTTCCCCATTTTTTGGCAATGGTGGTCAGGAAGTTGAAGAGTCGTGCTCTTAACACATTCAACTCTCCCTTTACTGAAGTTTCTCTACATGAACTGCCCATGGATTCTTGACTAGTATCGAAATAGCTTGATATTCCCCCACATAGTATCTAAATCACCTTGTCAGGTGTTATAGATCACATCATGAAACTTCCCTTTATGTACAAACAATTTCATTCAATATTTAATTCCATCATATAACTATACGATTAATACAACACTAGAAGTTATAGGTAACTATTACTCCACCATCACTGACCCACACTTGTTCTAGTTCCCATGGTTGGAAAACTATAATACTTCGCAAAGATATAAAAGTTGCATAATATTTCCTTTGGGTTCCAAATTATATCACTCCTTTCACCAAATAGAGTTGGGCGCAAGTTGAGTGATCGTGAGAGCCACACCCAAATGTAATAGATTCCATCATGAAAATACCACCCCAAAAACATGAATCATGGAATTAAATGGCCAATACCTTTTCTCCAATATGTATTTTGTAAACATTATGGAAAACTATTCTAAAGTGTATGATTTATCACATTACAACACATGCATACTTCCTGAAAAAGAAATTTTGACACAATTTTCCCTTTAAACTAACATATTTAGTGGATATATAAGATATACATATAGAATTTTAAATGTAATATAACTGAAAAACACCACATTAAATTAATGTAGGATCTATATATCCTCCTATCTTCCCACCATTGATTGAGATGAGAATTTTTACATGTAAGACCCAGAAATATCTAAGATATAAGACATTAAAATATGTCACACCATATATAAGAAACAAGAACTTTTTCTATATAACTGAATATCATAATTTCACAATACTAAATTACATTAAAATATCATTATAATAAAATTTTAATATATATACTTTCACTATTTTATTTAAATAGGATACCACATGCAATAAATATAGGCTTTAATTTATAATAATATTAAGTTTCATCGTATAATTAGAATGAAATGTTCACCCATTCCATAAGGTTGAATCTTTGAATAATCACTGAAACAATCACTTTTTTTATTGCTTCTATGTAATAGTTTTCCTTACCACATTATAGTAAACTAGATCATATGCTCCAATCACATTCTCCTAAACATTAAAAATCAAAATACATGGGGTTTTATTCCTTTCTCTTGAACAGGTACTTATGATTCCTCATTGGAATATAATCCATGAAATAGTACAAATATATTCCCCTATCCTAAGTAATAAACTCATATGATAGACCACATTTAAGGAGAATCAAAAAAATAACTAAGAAAATAAAAGGTTCCCTACTATAATTTGGTAACACCATAGGATGCTAACATATGTCTGGACTAGTACATTGTAAGGATATAAGGGAAACATCCCTCCAATATAAATTAAGTATGTGATCACCCTCACATGGATGTAAATATTTTATTATACCTTTATGTGTAAAAATATTAGGAGGTTCCCCCACCCCTATAGAATATAATCTTATGAGTTCCTTTACAATGTTATAAACATATGAGACCAATGGATGAATCAAAAACCTATGAATAAGAAGAGATCCTAAGATTCCACGAATTGAGGCCTAAACACTCATGTGATGATTATTTGATCTATTCTTCCTCACTTAGGAGATAATCCAATGTTATTACCCCATGTAATGAGCATTAGATTCATTTTCTGTAATTTCTAGAGATCCTTTGCGTGGAGTATATTTTATCTACCAGGATAATCATTTTATGCCTCACATATAACAAATTGATCTCCTTATATGATGAGTAAATAATGCATGAGCTGATGAAACATGTATTTATTACACACTTGAAATAAGTTTCCTCATATTAATCATGATATTTCAAGGGTTTTACACACAAGAGTCTTTTTTTCATGAGTATAATATTCCCTCACCACCTCAGATGTGGAATACTTTTAAAAATTCCGTATATTCAAATTTTCATCATCAACCCCAAACAAATGTAGCTTATAGAAACCTAGTTTTATCAGACATGGATAATACATATTTTTTTATGAATATTGACTACATAACAAAAACAAAAACCTGAAGACCATAATAGTTTGTACATTTGGAATCAAAGGATACATTCTTATAATTTTGTTAATGATCATCAATGTATCCTAAAAAGTCCATGTTTAGTTCTCTATATTAACATACCCTATATAAAAATATTATTCCAAAAAATTTGAATGGAAAATTAATAATTGGTTAGATCAGATGCATAGTAAGGGTAAACAAAAAACATGAAACTCTATGATCATATTAAAACAGAAGGTAAGTATAAGAATATGTGATCACGAACATAAACAATAATGTACCTACACAACAAGTAATAGATCATAAACACGATTCATGTAATAAAACAATATCGTTTCCAAAAAAACCCATTAGGGTGATAAATCATCATAAATCAAACATAAACAATATGGTATTGTCATAAAAGTGTGGAAACATCATAATTATTGAAAACCATTACATATTTTCATGTTAAAAACCAAGACAATAGATATACTAGATTAGGACACACCTTTTGACCATTTTGGATCAGGACACACCAGGTTCCCATAGTGAAACAAGACACACATATTTCATTTCATGAATCATGACAAACATATTTCCCATAGTAGATCATGACACAAAAGTTTCCCATTTTTGATCAGTCCCAACGACTTATTCCCCAATTTTGACGCCTGGGATATATATATCAATTGAATGTATTGAAGGAATATATTCATACCACTTATCACATAATGAAAATCATATGTATGGGTTCCGTAATATCATAAAAAATTAATCATTTCATAACCCAGAAAATATAATTGGTTTCATAATCATTTTATCATATGAAAACATTTGAAAAAGTGGATGGTATCATAAAAATTTCCTCATTAAATAATAGAATAACCCGTGAAAAAAGTACTATTTATCATAATAATGAAATAATGATATAACTCTTAGAAGATAGATACGATTTATAATCATTTTTTTCATAATAAACTATTTAGAGAAATAGTAATAATGATATCCTTAGTTCATATCCCTAATAAATAAATTGTAACATAAATGGATTTCCTCTTAGGTGGAAAATTATTTTTTAAGATGAATTTGGAAATTTATTATAGATAATATATTTTATTTTGAAAACAACTTTAAAAAATTTAAATATTTATTAAATTATATTCTTTGAAAATAGCATTGAAAACAATAAATGGAAGTTTTCAAAATTCTTTTAAACATTTCTTAGAAAATATATATGTACCTATTTGAAAAACACTTTCTAATACTAAAAATTAACGGAAAACATTTTTTGAAAATTACAATGAAAATTTATAATGTAATATTTATTGAAAATAATGGTCCTGAGGGTAGGAAGGTTTATTCATTTTGTAGATGTTAAAAAATGTTTATTTCTCTTTTTTGGTAATTTCTATATGATAATTTCTCTTAAAGAGGCATAATAATTCCATATAAACACATTTTTCATAAATTGAAACATGAAAAAATTATATTTTAAAAAAAAAATTGGATAATAATTAAAAATTTTGTAAATTATTTTAACAGAACATATTTTTGATCAAAAGGCTTTTCTAACTGAATAGAAAAATAAACTAACTATTTAAAAAACATTTTCTCAATTATTTTATGTACCATAGAGAGTAATGTAGAAAAAATACTTTAAAATATCATTAATTAACATATGAGAAGAAAATTAATTGGTTTTTTGAGGTATGGATCATAATTTTTTATCATCATACCATAGTGATACACAATCATGATAAATGAAGAAATTTGTGGTGAATATAACATGTGTCTCACCACAATAAAAAAGTGAGAAGGACATCCCTTTCTGTAAGTATTGAATTCCTTCACACAAGTTCAAAACAACAATATAATAAATATATATTTATTATAAATAAATCGTGTTAAAATAATTTCATATAGAATTACATGCATAATTTAATTATGTCAATTTATTACCCATTTATTAACATTCTAATGTTATAGAGACTTTTTATGTAATAACTACATTCTTTTAAGTATATGTTTTAGTAATTATTTTTGTTTATATTAGATTTATTTTGGTTCCATACTCACCATAATTTTAAAAAATATATAAATATTATATATATTCTGTATATATTTCATTAGAGTAATAACTAAAATTCATTGATAGAAAGTGAAACACACAGATCGTAATGATTTTAGGTTGTACGTACATGTGAATTCTATTTCCATTTTCTTATCATGATAAAGTAAATAAAATTAAATTATATATATTATTATTATTAAATATTAATTTTAATATCATATTTATCAAATATGTTTATTAAAACAACCCATATTACATTCCATGTTTAGAGTGAACGAATAACATCCATTAGAGAGGTGGAATCCCATCATACAGATGAGCAATGATATTGTTTTATCACAAAATGGAAATAATGAATTTATGTGCGATATAAAAATTAAATAAGAATAATATTACCTTAAATATCATATATTGACAATAAATCCATCACTATTTCCAACCTTATAAGGATACAATAGAAAAATGATGACATTAATTCACAAAATGGAAGTATATTGTACACTTGATTGATGATATCAGAACCATTTGATGGAAGTTGATATGGTTGTAGATAATTAACATAACATTAAAAAATAAATTTATATGTAATATAATGATTTGTATATAAAATATTGGTAAAAAAATAATTTATGGTTTTTGGGTATAAGTAAAACAAAAACACTCATTGATGAAAGTTACCCCATCTCCAGCAATCCTCCTTATGGTTTCACAAAAATATTTCCTTGGTTGGATTTTTGTATAAAATAAGGAATATAATAATAGAATATATAATTGAGGAAGTGATTTTCTACATTCATTACTGAACCATAAGGGTTTAATGTGTGAATAAGAGAGGTGATGGTGTTGCCTCTAATAAGTGGGGGAGAGGACACATTTGGTAATTTTAAAAATAATTGAGTGCTCCCACATTTTAAATATGTCATAATGGTCTAAAATGGACCATTCATGAACCTAAGTTGTGTAATGGTCAATATGTGGCCCAACAACTGTTTTTAGTGGTATAGGTAATTTTAATCCTTTACTTTTTAGTTTAACACCTTGTAAACCAATTTTTACTTTAACCACCGTAATTAAATTCTACTGCATTCCATATTCTATAAGGTGAAAATTTATGTTGTAAATAATATATAATATAAATTATAGTTATTATATATATGGAATCCATTTTTAAAAATTTTAATTAAGGAATTATAAAATTTTCATTTAAAATTTATATCGCATATGAGATGAGAAATCATGTTTTTAAAGACAAAATGTTCAATAGTATACATTATATTTATATCTATGTTTATTTTTAAATTTACTCAAATATCCTATTATGTATTAATTTATTAATATTTGAACTATATTTACTTTATATTCACTTCAAATTAGTAATTATCAGTATATTTAAATTAATAAAAAATGTATTTTATAGTTAACATTCAGTATTTGTTTACTATTCGTCAATATGTGAATCCTTTCAGAAAGAAAAAAACTATTCAACTTATGATAATATTTATGTTATTGTTTAAAAAATTAATATTATTTTAAAAAATAAATTTTCCTCATTTATTAATGACTAAATTTAATATAAATTTACCAAAAGCGACAAAACTTTTTTTTAGGAAATAAAACATTAAGCATAAAATTAGATTTATTATTATCTCTTGTATAAAAATAAAATATGATGAATTTTAGAAATATTTAATTAGTATAATATATATATGTATATCATTTAAAACATTCACTGATTGTAATTAAAATAATTGATTGAGTACAAATATATTTATGTGCATAAAAATAGATTTTCAGAAAATGTATTCATTTTAATTTAAAAAGGATATTATTTTCAATCTTAACGAATCACTCACAAAATAATTCATTATATATTCATTTGTAAACAATATATTTATATAATTTAGTTAATCGTACTGATACCCACCATTCTAATGGCCCGTTGATAATTATATTGTAATAATATTTTACAAGTATGTCATGTTTTGTATAAACATAGTCAGGTGTGTAACACAAGATAAACTCGATATTGTGGGTAACAGAATCCAAAAATAGTGTTTCACGTAACAAAAGATAAAATATGTTTTAATTTTAACTAATTCAAAAATATTTTTTCCATGGCACCTAATATATATAAAACATCAAATTTATTTAAAAATAATATTTTCAAACAATCTAATAGGGTATTCACTCTTACAACCATAAAATGATTTTATCCTATAGAATTTTCGTCAGTAATTAGATTAGTATCATTTAAATGTTCCATTATTGAATCCCAAATCATAATAACTAATAATAAAACATGCCTTAAAAATGGAATGTGGGATAAATAATGCTTGTATTAAGTAATGAATAACTACATTTTTATATTAGAAAACATTAGGGGGATGAGATCATTTGGGTAGTGAATAAAATAGTTAATAATTATAGATAGTGATAGAGATAACTAAGGAAGTGGGTGATCTTGATAATTTTAACAACCACAAAACCATAAACCAAAGTGGTTTAAAAAAGGTCGATGAAATCCTCAAAAAAATTGAAAAAAGGATAAAATTTTATTCTAATATATTTTTCCTATAGTTGATGAAAATTAATTAGAAAATATAATTACTTGATTTGAATCCATTTAATAAACATAATTCGACTATTGGTTTGTAAATTCATCAATTTCTACATCATCACTTACTCCAATAAGTTATAGTGGATCTGTTATGTGTGAAACTCTAATAGATCATAAGATCAAAAAATAGAATAATATTTCATTCTACCTATCCTTATTTTTTATCAAAAAATGGTTATTACATGTTATTAATTAATAAACATATGTTAAAATAATACCTTAATCACTAAAGGCTCATCATAATTGGAACATATAAAATTATATAAATTTTTTACTTTTTAACCCTTTCATAAAAATGAGATCCTAAAAAATTTAAAGAGGGTCAATAAATTTATAAAATGTAGTTATCATTAACATCCATGACATCATATAGTATCCCCTCATTATCACAAACCAAACATGTGAATGATCGTATCATGTATTATCATGAATCATGGTAATAACCTATTGTTGACATTGTTGAATGTGTTCCATCCACATTTCCAATGAATTGAAGATTTGAACCTCACATAGACACAAAACTTTGAGTTTGACTAGAAATACATCTTTATTCCATAAGGATAATATTGGATTTCCATGTGGGGTGATGGAAAATGTGCTTTAGGAGGCATAAAATGATCGTGATGCGACTCTACATTTTTCATGGTGGGTAGTAACAATAGTGAATGGACCTAACTAAAGGGCTAGGATTGTAGCCTGATAAATCTCCCAAGATGAGGTGCGGGGGCATAGGCCTTGTGGTATAGTTCAGTTATTTTTCTGAAGTCCCCATAAACACCATTGAAAAATAAGAACATGCAAACCACCCACTTTTACTACAAGAAACCTTCACCCAGGTTCTCATATGTGCCTATAAATAGACCCTTGGGCCTTCACTTGTATGGAATGATTTCCCTAAAGGTTGATTACTGCTCTGATCATCCTAGTACTTTGAAGAAGTCCTCTAAGACCTCCACGGTAGTTTCATAATTCCTAAAGAGGGGAAATCAAAGTGGGATAGTGATACTTAAGTCTATTTAGTGTTAAAAATAAATAACACTTTCGGTACCATTTCACCCAACCCCTTGATTTAAGAAGACTAGCACGATTTACCATTCCCCAAACATGAACTCTTTCTACTCACTTTTGGGAATACATGTAATGAGTATTAAAGGGTTAAGTAAAGTCTTGAGCATGTGTATTCATCCAGTTTGTTCATCACCTATGGTTCCATTAGTTTTCCCAAGACTACATGCATGGAGAACCCTTGCATTGACCTCCTTGGGTTTCCCTACCCTTTATCCTTCGTAATACATTCATGAATCCTCCTTCAATGCCACTCATGGTAGGGCTTCTCATTCATTAGATCCCTTGCATGAAAGATACTATGTCAAAACATATATCATGACCACATTATTTACAAAACCTTCATAAAAGGAACGTCAATTTGTCTACCATTTAGATTTTGATTTCGATGGTTAGAAGTTTCCCACCCTTATCATCACAAATAGTAAGAATCCTAGACAAGTCTTATGAAATAGATATTGATGGTCTTCTGGATTCTTACCTCAGGTATATTGTTTCAATGTTACAAATATCAGATTTCATGGATAATAATATATTTTCCCCTTCTCAACTCTAAGATTTAGATCCTCTACTTCCCCAGAGGGAAGGTAAAGATCACACATGCTTTTCCATTATACATGTAATTACATTTTCCTCCTATTTTGGAACAAATTTATGGAAATCCATCCTTGTGTAAGCCCCCATCCCGTCATGTAGGAGGTTAGAACCTTACTCCACCCTATATAATTAACCTTCATTCCATACAGACCTTGGACTCTCATCCAATGTAAAGAGAAGAGAGGTAAGTTCCATAGCCTCGATCGATTTTGTTGTCGCCCTGACCACTCTTTTTGTAGACCCGACCTCTTCCACCACTAAAGGAGGAAATGTGTGTGGTTTTCCAAATCATACGATTCCATTTATTTCTCACACTGAGAATGAATCACATGGTCTTTGAGGTTAGTTATGATCAATGCATCCACACAATTCGTTGGAATAATTGAACTACAAGAACTCAGATTCCTTCATTAAACATGATGCATAGGTTGCCTTCCTATGGCACAAGTTCAATGGGAATCCTCCTTAAGAATGAGACCCAATCATAATTACCTTAATCTAGGTATCCTCATCAATATTGAACCCTATGTTTAGACCCTAGATCACCATGATATAAAACATCCCTCATGGTACCTTCATAGGGGATATCCTTCTCAAGAATAACCCCCCAAATTGACATCTCAATAGTCCATACTCCCCTATGATACATACCCATGGTAGAACCCAAGAGTGTACCTCCTCACTACCAAACTACATGGGATTTGATTATCATCCAAATGTGATATTTAGTAAGCCTCTATGAGGTTCAAACCCAACACCCCACACCATCCTTTTTTCTTTTGTTCTATATCCCCTGTAGAGTCTAACTCAATATGGAGAGACATATGACTTCCTAGTTCCTTTAGTTTTTTTCGTATATGTCCCCCACTAAACATTTACTAAGAACCATCCACCTAGACGTCCTTACCACATGAAGTTAAACTATATGTTGTGGTTCCCATCACATGATCATAAAATGTATAATGTTCCCTATTAAGTGGAAACAAACAATGTGGGTTCTGATTCCACTCATAAGGAAATGTAGAAATCCCATCTCTGGGTTCAATCCCAACATCAAGACATCTTCTGTATCCCTATTTGATGATAAATTCAATAGTGAAACTCATATACCTAGATTACCATAAATTCAATAGTTCCCCACTACATGGCTAGAAAATAGGCATCATCGGAATAACGAAAAAAGAATTTGTAATTAGTATATAAGAGGATACCATAATGGAAGAACCGCGGATACATACAGATATCTCTATTGATGGGGAACCTCAAATACATATGAAATATTATGAATTCCACAAATTCTAATAATTGATTTCTTATATTTTGATAACTCACATAATACATGGGAGTAAATGATGGATTCATGGGAATATAAAAAATCTATAGGAGAGTCTCAGAGTAGGAAATAATTACCCAAAAAAGGTATGGTTAACATGGCCTCCCATTATCTCGACCAATTCACGTTCTTATGAATTGTGGGTCAAAATCACTAATGAGTAATTTACATTAGATATTATGTCCCCTTGGATATAGAACCATTGGCCATTTCTGGTTCCAAAAAAAACCAATTGGAAACCATTAAAAAATAATGATTTCCCAGAAAAATCCTATTTCTATCGAAAATAAAAATTGGTGAACCCGATATGAATCATTAGATAATAGTTTTACCTACCATTAGTCCCCTTATATTCTCAAAGGAATCGAGGGTTGGAAATGGAAATAAATTATAAATGTGTTCATCTAAAAAATATGATACTTTTTGAGAATTCATTGTTTTTATTTTTCATATATAATTGCAGTACCTTCAGCACAATGCCATACCAATTATGGTGGCCGCCCAACATGCCCTGGTGATAAAAAATAACCCCTGGTCATCTATTCAACAATGACTAGTGGTCTTTAAGCAGATGGATTTGACCGTAGTCTTCAACCATTTAGGGAGCTTATCCAAGAATCAAATAAAAAACCAATCCCACCCATATTTAACGAGGTGTATTAATAGGTCATTTCTAGACTCATACTAAACATACAAGGGTCCTTCTCAAGGTATCCTACTAGAAAACTCCATCACAAATGCCCAACGGGATTGAAACCTCAACATGATAAGTGTATTACCTTTGGATACTTGACCCATGTCCCTCAAAACTGGGTATAAAAGACAACCCACCATGGAAGACAACCTACCAACAGAGAGCATGTTAAAAACTATACCTTCTATGTAGAAGTCCACAAACCTAGTTTGGTGGTAAAAAGTGATTGGGCACCTACACTTGTCTTCCTTCATTTATCCTACAAGAAGACTCACCTAGCAGTATTCAAAGAAGCTCTCCAACCAAATACTACGGCAAACTAAAATAAGAAAACTAGACCTACATGTACCCACAAAACCTTCTAGAAGACTCATCTGGATGCACTCAAAGAAGTATGCTGACCATGATTGGTGGAAAATAGTGAGCAGGTACACACACTATCCAACATTTCTCAGGCCAGCCGGTAGCCTCGTCTAGCTGCACACAATGAAATCAGTCGCAATGTCCCGATGACAATCATATGCCAGACTAAATTCTCTACCCATGAGTATTGTCATTATCCACTGACAAGAAATGGAGAACAGGAGAAGGCACATACAACTACTCCAAACATGTAATGGATGTATATTGAGATTCCATTTACTAAAGATTCCATGAACATCTGAGATATGGTGAAAGGGAAGATTTAAATACCTATACACATCTTATAGAATTTCCAAGAAAACATCATGAGCATGATAGTAGTACTAAAGGGACAAACATAAAGCTCTCACTACAATAAAACAGTGTTTTAGCGGTGGTTTTTTCGTGGTGAATTTAAAAACCACCGCTAAATGTTTCATCTACAAAAATTTAGTTGATGTTTTGAAAATAAGCGCAAAAAACCCGCCATTAATTTTTTTTAAATAATTTTTATAATATTTTAAAAAGTTCTTCCAAAAAAATTTACACTTTCTTAGCGGTGGTTTTTTTTAAAAAATATATATAATTTTTTTTTGAAAAAAAGAATAAAATTATTTATTATTTATTATTTATTTATAATCGAATATATTTTATTATATAAAATTTAAATTATTTATAATGTTTCAATTAGTAACTATTTATAAATAATAGTTAATAATATTTTTAAACTGAAAACAAATCATCAATATGTTGAAAAACAAGCTTCAGCAAAAAAAGAAACGTAACTTCTCATCCTAGAGTCCATTTTAGCTCCACAACTAGTCAAATCAATGCTTGTAAAATGAGATAAAACCAAGTGAGATTTAAATCATGTGATGATGAAAGGAGAATTATATATTCAAATTTAAAAAGTTGAAAATCAAACTCAAACTTCAGACGTCCATAACTTTTAAACTGGGTGTCGGTTTGAGGTCTACCACAAATCAAATCAAAGCTTTCGATAATTTCTATGTTATTATATTTGGTACTATCTGTTCGAGTATTCAACCCCATTTTATTCCAACTAACAAAACCAAAGGTCTCCGAAACTGAAGTTTTAGTTAGAGACCCTGATTTCTTAAAATTCAAACGGTCATAACATTCACACCAGGTGTTTATTCATCCTATACCACATATCATATTGAAGCTAATTTCATGATCTTCAATTTGACTAATAGTGGCATAGAAAACGGATTCCCAGATCAAATTTTATATTAATTTTAGTTTTTTAGGGTTTTAAGAGGTTCATAATGTTTTATGATTTATATAATTAATAAATTAATGTTTATTCTATTATTTATTTGTTATTTATTTATTTCATCAGTTATTTGATACTTATTTATTTATTTATGGATTTATTATAAATTAATTAATTAGTTAATTATTATTTATTTATCTATTATTTATTATTTATTATGTATTTATTTATTGATAAATTTATAAATTTATATATTTAATATTTAATATGTATTTATTTACTTATTTATTATTTTGATATTATGTAAACATTATGTATTAATTTATTTTTAATTTATTATTTAGTTATTAATTATTAGTTTGTTATTAATTTATTATTCTTTTATTCATTTATTATTTATTTATTAATTATTATTATTTATTTATTTATTAATAAATTATTAATTATTACTTATTAATTAATAAATAATTAATTGTTAATTATTTCTTATTTATGAATTCTTATTTATTATTTATTATGTATTATGTATTATTTATTATTTATTACATATTACTTATTTATTAATTAATTATTAAATTTCAAATATTAGATTTCAAATATTAATTAAAAAATTTTAATTTTTAATTTATAATTTTTAATTATTAAATATAAATTTTTTGTTATTAGTTACTATTAATAGTTATTTATTATTTATAATTTGTTGATTAATCAATTATTTATTTATTTATTTATTTATTTGTTTATTATTCTTTATTCATTAGTCATTATTAATTTTTATTTATTAGTAATTTATTTACTATGAATTATTTATTATTTATTATTTACAATTTATTTATTTAATAATCAATATTTATTAATTATTAATTATTAATTTATTAATAATTTAATAATAATAAAGATAAATATTTATAAATGTTTTAATATTAATTATTAATTATGATTTCTTAATTTCTAATGATCTATTATTAATTAAGAGTTATTGTTAATTATTAATTATTTAATAATAAATATTTATTATTTAAAATTTTCTATTTAATTTTTATTATTAATTATTAATTATTTATTATTAATTATTAATTATTTATTATTTATTATTTACTATTTATTTATTTATTTATTTAGCATATATTAGTTTATTAATTAATTATTACTTATTTACCATATATTAAATTATATTTTAATTAATTTTTTATTTATACATTACTTATATATTATATGTCATATATTATATATTATATTATATATGTCATATATTATATATTATATAATATATGTCATATAATATATATTATATAATATATAATATATAATATATATTATATATTATATGTTATATATTATATGTTATATATTATATGTTATATATAATATATAATATATAATATATAATATATTATATATTATATATTATATATTATATATTTTATATTTTATATTATATATTGTTTATTATATATTATATATTATATATTATATATTATATATTATATATTATATATTATATATTATATATTATATATTATATATTATATATTGTGTATTGTGTATTTTATAATATATATTATATATTATGTATTGTATATTATATATTATATATTATATATTATATATTATATATGATATATGATATATTATATATTATATATTATATATTTTGAATAATCTATTATATATTATCTATTATCTATTATCTATTATATATATTATCTATTATCTATTATATATCATATGTATTATATATAATGTATTATATATTGTATATTACATATTACATATTATAAATTGCATATTATATATTATATATTATATATTATAGATTATATATTATATATTATATATTATTGAGTCTTTAGTATTTAGTATTTAATATTTACATGTCACGATTTACTGTTTACTATTTATTAGTTACTATTTTTTATTTTCTATTTTTTTAACCATTTATTTCCATATTATATATTTCATTATTTCTTGTTCATTTATATTCTATATAATAATTTTTAATCATTATTTATTAGTTATTTATTATTTATTATTGATTAATCATTATTGATAAATAATTATTTGCTATGTATCTATTTGGTATGTTTTATTTAGTTTTCTAATATATAAATATATAATTATATATATGTGTGTGTGTGTGTGTGTGTGTATTAAATTCGATTAACTTACTAGATAATGACCATGTTGTAGTGGTAAAGTCAATGTTGAATAAACAAGAGGCATGGGGTTCAAATCTCACCTAATGCAGAATTTCTATATATGGCATGAGCATGTTCATGGACATGGACTCGTTCATGGATATGGGCATGAGCATGGTAATAATAAACAATATATAAAATAAAAAATACAAACATAAATAAATATATTACGAGAATAAAATAAATAAATAAATAAATAAATTACGAAAAAATAAAAAAAATTAATAAATTAAAAATTATTTAGTGATAGCTTAAACCCCTGCTAAAACCCCACCGCTAAATTATTTTATGATGGTTTTAAATAATCGGCACTAATTATATCCTAACACAGGATTTGGCGACAGTTTTCCAAAATAGTCGCAGAATAATTTAGCGGTGGTATAAACCGCCTAAAAAAAATTTGGCGTAGTGTCTATCCCAATACCTGGGAGGTTCCTCATCATGTAACCATATATGAGATACATTCCGTTTCATCTATCAAGGATGTTCATGGAGAAAACTCCCCATAGCATACGTACAATTGGATCAGGAAAATATACCCTCTCTAAATTTAGATAATCATCATATCATAATGTCCACTCCAAGACAGGCACATACATCTAACCATGATGACAAATTTTCTCATCATGTGGCCCCAACTGCTTTTAAGAAGATGCCCAGGGGAATTCTTATCAAGAACAATTAAAAAAACAAGCTCCAATTAATAATCAATATTTTCATGATTATGGAGTTCTTAAAGCCCTCATAAATTTATCTATTTCAACTCAAGATTATACCCACATGTTACAAAATTATGGGTGTGGTAGAAGTAATTCAGAAGGCCCTCATCAGACACTTCACCATGAAGTATTTCTTCAAGAAAATAATTTGGCTGATCTCGATAGATTATCTCTTAATTAGAGCCGCAAAACTCTATATGGTTAGGAGACCAAGAAGAAAAAGGGTCTCCCCTTACTGTAATCCAGCATGGTGGTCCTCTACAATATGTAATTCATAGATAAATGAATCTATGAATTAGTTATTCACATTAACAATAAAATTATTCAATAGAAAGTTTTGTGATGAGAGAGAACTCCTATCTTAAGGCACTTGAAAATACAAGGCGATTCATGTCTGATGAGAAATCCATGGTGGTAGCACTGCTTGTACCCTCTAAAACCTCAATGACTACATAATAATGTAGGGATCCATCTCTATATCATTAACAAAAATTAAAACCTCATTAGGATGATCAATGATATCAGTTGTTGAAATATTTTGAGGAGTTTAAATTCAAGGTCCATTCTTTCTATAATGACCATTTCCCTAGCTACTTCATATCACCTTTGGAAAATAACTTATTCTAATTTGAAAATCACAGTAATCCTAAAAAAATAGTATGACGATGACCTCTCAAACTATTTTCCCTTCCATCAAATTTTGGGGCATCCCATCCATGCGTGGCTTGTTTTCAAGTAACTACTACAAAATATGATGTATTCTTGGAAAATGAAACTAAAAAGTTTTCCAGCCCAACTGGAATATGTTTTTGTTAAATATATGGAGTAAGGATAGTGTAAAGATGTTCCAAGAATGAATAAATATAAGTTAAATTATTATATGGTTAGAAAAATAATCATTTGAACCCATTCCCTTCTATGAACACATTTGAGACCACTAATTTTTTCTCTCACCGCTTCCACCACAACAAATCCATCTTCATCAAAATCCATGTCCTCTGAAGGTGTGTCCTCAATGAAGAGACGTGGCCATAAGGATAAGGAACAAATAGAATAAGATTATCCCAAGTCAATAAAAATGTTATCCTTGAATATCACATATTTCATGATGACCATCTCAAAACCACATGCACCGCCCTGCCAATGTTTACAACATGATTTCACCCCCCGGGGAAGATTTTTCATCGGATGTGGAGTTGATATTAGGTTCTATTAATGTTATATATGCAATGGATTCCTACTAAAATGATGGTTCAGATAATGAATATGATTTCCCCACACATTATTGGGGAACTAGGGGAAGATGTCATCAAGGTCGAGGATATTGGGGAAGGCATTTTCATGCTAAAATCCAATACATAAACCACACCCATTCTCAAACTGATTATCTGGCCAAAACTCATGGGAACATTATCTAGCGAGTTCAAAAGGATCAAGGGAGTTCTTCCTCCACACCCGACATGGTCTTCCCAGATCAAATTATTTTTTATGAAATTTTAGGGGATATACCATTATATCCTCATTAAGTGGGCAGACCTTGTCAGCCTAATTCACTATAAACAATAACACTTTTGGTTCCTTCCCCCAGAGACATCACATCATCATTAGGAACATCAGCTCATAGGGAACCTGCAAATGATCATATCCATGCTTGGAAGAAAGGACATATATATAAAAATTATGGTTTCTTGGTGTATCAATCCAATGTTCCAACTATTTTATATATACTGGATTCTCTGATTCTATCTATAGGACTTTAATAACCACTCGTTGAGGAATTCTCAATCCTTGGGACTTTGAGGTCAAGGCCACTACTTCAGAAGTATATCATGTGGAAAATAATCATGCAGAATGCCATGCCATCATTTCCATCACTGGCCAAGATGAGTATGTTTTCATTCAATGTTATGTTATACCCTTGTATATGTCTTTCATATTAAATTACATTGATTTCCGAGATTTTATTGATTATGGCTCAAGAGTAAACCTCATCCCAGTTCATGAACATCTCCAACCGGGTATTAATGAATCTCACTTTTCTCCCTCCACTCTAATGTTACAAGGTTATGAAATGAATGATAATGAACATCTTTATGTGATTACAATCAGACTGTTATTCGGGGATCTCATTTGAGAATCAGAATTAATTATTGATGGGTAGGATACAACTTTCAATGTTTTTATGGGAAGAACATGTTTACATCAACATGAATCCATTTCGTCATCATACAACTATTATCTCTAGTATTCTATAATTGGTCAAATTAGTTCATTATAATGTGAAAATGCCCAATTCAAATTTTGTGAGCCACAATAAATCGATGAGGGATTCTGTTACCAGGAAGGGGAGAAATCAATGGCTAATGATTATTCCTTAATCAATTTTTCAAATGGCTTGGAGATAATTCCGGCTAACAATTTCAAGAATCTCAATATAGATTACATTTTTCCTATTAATAAAATTGAAATTGTGGGATAGAATTCACATGTTCATTTAGTATCTTTAATAATATCAATCATGAAATTTGATCCCAATGGCTCTAGATATGTTATAAACTCTTCGAGTGATAACTACTTATTTAATGAATATGTTTTCACATCATCCCCTAAGATTCAACAATAATTGGGTTTCCATCCAAACTAGAATAAGATGTATTGAGTATAGGATTTAGTGGATAGACTCATTATCTGTCCATTGTTTCCCCTACAGTACTCCAGAAGTCTCTATTCCAACAAGTGGTCGGATTTCCAGATGAAAACTCCCCACATCCCTCTAAGGAACTTGTTTCATCATCTCATACCTAGGTAGAACCAAAAATAGTGGAGCATGAGGAAGAGGATGAAGAATAATATATCGAGGATTAACCTCTAACATTTGAGGAAGGGGTATCCACCACCATGGATGAACTGAGAGAAATAATTCTGGGTAAAAAATAATATACATTCCCCACTCTAATTAATGTGGATTTGACACCCGAAGAACAAGAGGAATACACCTATTTTTAAAAAGGCATTGGAATGTGTTTTCCTATAATTAAAAATATATTCTGCCCTTGACTATGATGGAGAAACCAATCTGTTTGGTTTTCTATATGATCATCAGGGAAACAAGAAAGAATCCAGGAGGACATACCTGAATCACACATCCAAAATTGAGACAGAAGTGAAAAAATGCATCAAGGATGACTTCATCCAAGATGTAAAATACTCTAAATGGTTATCTAATATTTTCTTTATGAAAAATAATAATGGGAAAATCATATAGTTCATCGTATTCAGAGATATAAAACGGAATTTTCCCAAAGATAAATTTGTGGTTCCAATCACAAAACTTCTGATTAATACAATAGATGGCTACCAATCCCACACATCCATGGATGTCTACTATGAGTAAAATCTTATCTGTTTGTACCCAAAATTTGATGAAGCCACAACCTTCATATAACCTCAAGGTGTTTTCTTCTTTCAGGTAATTCCCTATGGCTTAATGAACATTGGTGTAACATACCAACGTGTTATGAATCATATATTCAAACCCTTCTTGGGGAAGATTTTTTAATTCTATTTGAATATATAGTGGTAAAATCCCAGTAATGATGTGATCACATGGATGGCCAAGAAACCATATTCTGTAAGCCTTGACAGTATAATCTGAATATAAACCACTTCAAATGTGATTTCGGTGCATCCTCGGGAAAATTTATTGGAGTCAATATATTCCATCATGGTAATGAATTTGGTCCTGATAAGTCAAAAGATATCCTCGGAATGTCACCTCCATGAATCTCAAATGATTTAAGAGGACTTCAAGGACACTTATCCAACATTCAGTTCTTCATATCCAAACACACTGGAAAGTGTTCACCCTTTACAATATTTATAATGATGGGGGTAACTTATCTGTGGACTAATGACTATCATGAAGAATTTTATTCCCTAATTAAATAACTCATGAGCCCACCAGTATTTATTCCACATAGTAATGTAAATCCACTCATTCTATACAGAACATCATTTGAGATTTCATTGGGTGCTTTACTTGCAGAAAATAATGATTTAGGGAATGAAAAAAATCCTTTATTATATCAGTTGAACCATGTTCGATGTAAAGAATTGATATTCAGATATTGAGAAGAGCTACATGGTGTTAATATTCACAGTTCAAAAGTTGAGTCACTTCCTAAAACACCCTGATATCTTCTTGGTTTCTCCCAATAACCCCCTAAAATTTATCCTCAGTCACCCTATGATGACATGACGTATGGAGCAGTGGGTAGTTATCATGTAGGATTTGATATATAGTTTCTACCTCGGAAATAAGTGAATGGATAGTCCTTATAATAATTCTTTACTGAGAACCCATCTATGGATAAGACTTAAATAAAAACATAACTACCTAATACTGAAATATTATCCATTCAGGACACCCCTTAAACATGGGAAATGTATTTTTATAGTGCTTCTAGAAGTCTAACATGGAAAATAATGGAAAACCCAAGGCTTAACAAAGTCAGGATTGGATTTTATATTATCTCACCAAAAGGTAGTGTTTCTATATTACATAATTTAGGAATAAGGTCATTCTAAAAATGATCTATATTATCACGATGTCATTACTATACTAGAATTGGAACTCCAAATATTGGTGAATCACTATGAGGAAAATGATGATTCTGAATTGATAATCAACCCAATAAATAGGGATTACACCATAAGAAAAGAAGATCTAATTCACCATTGTGATTGTGTCATAGGTTTAATGGTATAATTTCCCTTAGATCCAACATTGAATCACGTATCATGATCAAAAAAAGATCAAGTATATTCGTTGCAAAATGAAGCTACAACATTGGAAGATCCAAATAAAGATTATAAATTCATCAGAATGGCCCAATGTCACTTGATTTTACATTTTATTTGAATTAGAAAATATGAAATAAATTAAATTAGTCCCATCCCTGAGCCATATAACACTACTATGGGATGGATGAAACCCATCACGGAATATCTCCAAGACAGAAGACTTCCACCCAAAAAGGATGGAAGATAGAAGATCTGGTGGCATGTGGATAACTTCACTCTTTATGATGACCCAAATATTCAGAAATTTCATTACATGAATTGATTTCATGGATTCCTTCTCAGGTGTGACGATGGATAAGAGATTGAGTCTGTTATAGAATAAGTACATGAATTATCTTGAGTTTTCCACCAATCTGGATATAGGATTTCAGATAATATCTAATGGCTTAGATACTTTTGTCCTTTAATAATGCATTATTTCAAAAACATCACTAAGATGTGTCATCTCTATCAGGTGAATTCTAATTTCATCCATAAACCCCCATAGGGATTACATATTTCAAAATACTCATATCATTTCCCACATGGATAATAGATGTTTTTGGACAATATCTTCTATTTACAGCTAATCATTTCATGTACTTCCTCACTACTGCAGATATATTTTCAACATGGGATGAGGGAATGTATGTCCTAGAATTTAGACCCAAAATAATTATTGGATTTTCAAAGATAACATCATTAATAGTTTATCTTTCCCTCATACCATTTTGAAGGAAAATTGATCCAATTTCTCTTCTGCTGAGGTAATGAAGTTATATCAAGAATACAATATCAATTCCAACCAATTTATCCTGCTATCAACCAGTTTCCAATAGAGAGATTAAGGGTTTCAATAGGACTCTATCAAAATTACACCTAAAGATGGTTGATAAAGATAATAAATCATGGGCATATTATATCATTCAATCCTTATGGTATAACAATATTACCACACGTACTACTATGCGAGAAATCCATTACTCGAAGGTATACTAAACAGAAGTAGTCTTACCCATTGATGTTTTGTTTTCATCGCTTTGTGTTTCCATTTTTGCCCAGTTATCCACAAACGATGAATCCAAGAAATTACTGGATGAGCAAGAACAACAAGACGAAAGGATATTGCACACCTTTCATCACTTGGATGTCTATCAGAACCATATATGATGATCTTTCATATAGAAAGAATGTCTCCATTCATTCCTCCAAGGAGAATTGGTATTGGACATTAGGAATCCAATGATACTAGGAAATAAGCCTCCAAAGATTGATTGAATTTGGTATGGACCTTACTCTATACATAATGTACACTCTAATGGAGCATATTCCTTAATCTCAATGGATGGAGAACTCACTACAACTCCAAAAAATATTAAACATTCTTGAATAATTATTTTATGTAATCACATAGATATTGTAACAGCTACATGATATAAAATTTTATAGAACCCTATTCGTCCAGGTTGAATAATGTTTAACTACATTACATCATTGTTCTTATTATATGATGATAAACTAAATGATATATATCTAAGATGAAATATATTAAATTCTATAACACTAGTTTTCCTCACCATGTGACATCAAAATATATGTATAACAACTTCTTTATTCGATGTTTATAAATTCCCAGGATCACACGAGTAGAAAATCCATATGGTCCCTTTAAAGATGAGTAGCTTCCAGGCACAAACCTCGCCCACCTCATTACCACTCCATAATGTCACTTGTTCCCCATTTCTCCTTGTGTGTGGATCTGACCTGCATGAGGAATAATTCTCAATAAGTATGTGTGGCTTGATTCTTTCCCCACCATGGTAAATAGTGACACTTGGGTCTTATCCCTTGATTTAGCCATAATTTTTCTTTCATGTAAGGTGACCTAACATCCTCGCTACATGATGGTTAACTTAATAGTTCACCATGAACTACATGTGACTTGATTCTCGTTTCAATGAGATATGTTTTGATACCCAAATCTCTAATAATGGGTCTATCCATGAAAATACGAACCAAATATATACTAGGAATTCCTCTAGAACATATGTCTTGATTATCATAAAATTTTGTGTCTTGAGCCTAACGATTATTCTTGAAAATATCTGAAAAGTATTGAGGCCACCTTCCTCACATAAAACATCAGTTTTTGTGGGAAACTTTATCAACAACTATATGTTGTTTGATTATTTCCCTAGAAAGATACATAGTGACACCCAAATATCCTATCTCGGGTATATGAACAATATTTAAAAAAGTCCCATTATCAATTGTGTGCATGAATCATACCTGTATAGGAAGAATTTTCTAGAACTACATGTGGCTTGATTCTCAGACAATTAGATACATAGTGACACATGGATATCCAATACTTGGTCTAGCCGTGATTTTAGAAATGAAAATTCCCCTTTCTATTCCATGTGTATAAACTCGATCTGCACCGAGAATCTTTCAAAGGCTTTATGTTTTCAGCCCAAACATCAGTCTTGATGTTATCAAAATACCCCTTTACCACATCAATGTCTGATTGGTGTTGGGAAAAAAAATTGATAACTACATGTGGCTTGATTATCATCCAAATGAGATACATAGTGATGCCCTGATTTCCAATCTTGAGACCAATCACGATTAATCATAAATACCCTTTACTTACACTCCATGAATCAAATAAAAATAGGGAGGCTATCAAAGTCCACAAGTGGCTTGATTCTTACCACTATGAGATATTTTGGGATGCCCAAAAAATCTTGGATGGGACCAACCACATTATTTATATCACTTAACGTCAATTCACCATCATCCTTACTACATGACATTAAAATGGAAAGAATTATAAGAACTACGTGTCACATTATTCTCAATAAATTGAGATAATTAGTGACACATGGGTCAAATCCCTTGGTCCAACTACAATTTAAATTCCCCCACACCCTATGTACAAATCATACATTTATGTTGAGCCTCTTCCAGAACAATGTGTGGCTTGATTCTCACTGAGATGAGATATATAGTTATTCTCAGACTCTAAATCATTGGCCCAGTCACAACATGATGAAAATAATGACTCATATCTACCATGTAATATTCAGAACTATATGAGTTGATTCAATATATATTCTCATCTTATTTATGAAACCATATTCAAAGAATCTTCCATTACCTTCATCATGTGAATTCAATCAGGGTGTGGACCTTTAATTATGAACTATGTGTGTCTTGATTCTCATCCCATTGAGATACGTAGTGATACCCAAATCATTAACCATGCGCCTATCTACATCAACACATATAAAAATCACTTAATCTCCCGGGTAAAAGTTATATCTACATAGGAAGATCTGATATGAGTTTTCATATTACGCATGAAATCATATTAGTTAGAAATATGTGTTGATTAATTATTTCTCCTAAAAGATACATCATGATTCTTTGGATACATACACTATCCAAACCACAATATTTCATTTCACGTCGGGATAACCCATGTAATTTCTATTAGACATTAAACTACATGACAAACGTCCTTGTTGGATGAATTCAAACCTCATGGTACCTCTAGAACAATGTGTGGATTGATTCTCAACTCATTGAGATATGAAATGAATATTAAGACTTAAACCCCAAATCCAACCATGGTGTAAAATAAAATTCCCTCTCTCTAACATAAAATCAAAAATATATGCAAGGGATTTTATTTTGGGCCCTCTCTTTAGAGAACCTACCAAGGAAACAAGAGATATCACTTTCTACATATGGGTCAAATCTATGCAAGGGACTCCAAATACGTGGATAGTATCAGCATGATGCTTCTTTTAGGAATTGAAAAATACGTATTTTCACAATTGATACACCTAATATTGAATACCTTCGGATCTCCATAATATCTCCTCATCTTTTGCTGGATGTCTTTATGAAACTTGAGGAATCCTTTACCCAAAAAGGATGTACACACCATCATTGACCTTGCATATATCTCCCCCACAATGGGTTTTTCAGGAAATGGATTCACCTATTTGGTTATATAGTATGTTCCCCAGTTATCCTCAAATAAATCAGCCCCCATAACATGTTTTTCAACTAGCAATAACTTATCCCTTGGGAGAAGAATCTTTTGTCCCTTTAAGCTTTGATAACGGTATATTGGAACCCATTAATCATCATTCATCATTTATATATTTATCTCAAATCCTTTCTCATTATTTGAGAGTCTCCCAGACCATGTTTTACTCTTATACCCCTTCCAATTGTTCAAATAATTTTGGAATAACATTTAGTCATTTGACAACATATCATCCATTATTTACATAATATTATAGTCCAAGACATTTGACCTAAAACTACAGGAACCATAACTACTACTTTTGGGTCAGAAATATGTAGAGCATCCATTTCCCCAATTCATTAGAAATTATTACATGAAGTGTCCCTTTTATATTCAAGTACCTTCTCCATAACCTAAACTCCTTGATCAGGAAATTATAAATCTCTAAAAAAATCTATAGTCTTGTAGCGATATAATGTCAGAATTTATGAGACCACTTTGTCTTAATCATGAATTACATGCTTCAGTTGGCCTTGCATATGTCACCCTCATAATGGGTTTTTAGGCAATAGAGTCTACTATTTGGATATACAGTATGTTCTCTGGTAATACTTTCATAAAACAACCCTCATAACAGGTTTTTCAACTAGTGTTAACGTCTTTCTCAGGAAACACTTCCACTAACGTCATAATCCATTTTTCCCATTCCACTATTTCGAACCAGAAACCCACAAATCATTGGTTACAAATTTTTCCACTCATACCATAATATAGTAGTACATTTGTAGATATATTACCATGAATTTGAGAATCATCAAAGCTTATGTCAAATATAATGACCTTAAATTATATTCCCAATAGTTTTCAAGTTGCATGAAATTAAAATATACACCATGATGTTCGTGTTGCATGAATTTAAAATGAATAGAATAATGTATTTTCTACATGACTTTAAATTACATAGCCCATGAATTTCCATAATATATGACATTAAAGTGAACAACCCCTATTTACCTTGTTGCTTGAATTTACATAGAATATCACAGTATCATAAATCCCCTTTCTCAAAAAAGTTTCCCTCCTTCACACATCAAATTCATGCAGGATTGTCTTCTTATTAATGACCTGTGACAGTACATATGATTTTTTTATTCTCAATTATCATTCCTTGGAAAAACCACCCATTGTGTTCATACGACATCGAACTCATAAACATTGTTTTTCATCAGTAAAAGAATATTAAAATTCTTGAGAAATTCATTGAATGGAAGTGCGGTACGTACCCTATTTGGCCTTCTTTATGTCACTCCATAATAGTTTTTTTAGCCAAAGGATTTCACTATTTGGATTGTTATGATGTAACCCTACTGGACTTGCATAAAACATCCCTCATAATTGTTTTTTTAATAGTGGTAAGATCATTATCAAAAGAGGTTCTGACTATTACTGAATACCATGTTTTAATTCATAAATAAAAAAACTCCCAATATTCCCCTTGGATATATCTAAAGAATATCACAATATTATTAATCCATAAGAAATTGTTTTGGTTATCATCTTAAAATTCATGGTCAATTATTTTTGATATAAAACACTATCCCTTTTAGTACAAAATGAATGAAATTATACTACACAAAAAAGAGAAATAGTAATCCTTAAATTGAAACCCAAAAAGGGAACTCTAGACCAAAGTGGAGTCTCATCTCACTAGACCCAAACTCTATTTGGTTTAAAAAAATAGATCAATGAAAATATTAAAGTAACAAAGATGGTATGGATGAAAACCGAGAAATGTAGGCCTAATCAAAATCGAAGTCTCACCCGCTAAGTCTCTTCCATACCAAGCTAATGTAATAATTAGTGTGATGACACAAAGAAAAAAAATTTAATTGGTTTTTCCATACAATACAAATAAAATCTAAACTACACTCACTAAACCCCATAATTATGTAAAAGATAAATATCCCATATCCCTGTCATTGTAATTATGATTATTTGATAGGAAGATGTAATTCTATTGAAATAATATTTGGCATTATGATTATAATAAAAAGACATGGATGAAGACATAGATGACTAGAAACAAAACTCTTCTCATTAATGGAGAAAAAATCATAGGAACACAGAAAAATTGGTGTCTCTTTATCATTTATTACAAGAAACCATTAAACTAACTATTAATCAATTGAACAACCTCTAAATCCCATATAATTCATATTTAATATCAATCTGTTGAATTATATGCTTCATAGCCCCCATGTTTTAGGAAATAATTATAGAATCTTTGAATACATGAAGTAGCTCCAATGTCCACGAAATGATCTTGGACATAATCAAAGTTCCATACTGTTACATTACTATAAGATTATTTTCATTCTGAGTGAATCTAATTCCATGGGGATATTTTTTTTGATAGAATGAAATGTCTTCCACATAATTTTATGTATAAATAAATATTTATACATTACATAAGCAAAAAAATGTTGATCTAGAGTATAAATACATATTTATACTGCAAGAACGTACAAATTAGATTTCAATGTCCCCTGACCAAAACCACCTTGAGGATGTTCGAATAGTTGGTGATGCAATTTTATATTATTCATGGGGATTATTATGGGTATAAAAAGGACATTGAATGATCCTAATCATGGGTGTGGGGGAGCATACCCTGTGGTATGGAGCATCGATTTCACCTAAGTCCCCCAAAACACCATCAGTACATAATCAAATGTATGACACCCCACATTCATGAATAGATAACTTAACCCAAGGTCTCATATTTTCCAATTAAATAGTCCCTTGGGGCCTTCATTTGTTTGGAAAATTTTCCCTGAAGGAAATTTGCTGCTATGATCGCCTTAGTACTTTGCTAAGGTCCTTAAAATCCTAAAAGTATGTTTTTTAATGCCTAAAAAGATGGAATAAAAATTAGATAGTGAGTCTTAAGTCCATTTAGTGTTAAAAAAAATAATTCCTACATGACTCATTCACCCACCCCCTGATTTAGGAAGACAAGCATGATTTATCGTTCCTAAAATAGGAATTTGTGATACTAACTTCTGGGAATAATATTGAATACAATTTAAGGATCATGTGAAGTATTTACCATATTTTTTCATCCAGGTTGTTCATATGCTATGGTTCCATAATTGTTTCCAATCTTACATTCATGGAACACCCTTGAATTACCCTCCATGGTACACCTTACACTTAATCATATGTGTGCCTTTCATGAAGCCTCCATCAAAGCCACTCATGCAAGGGATTCTCATTCACATGCTCCATTTCCTAAAAGGGACTATGATGAAACCTCTACCAAGATATAATAATTTAAAAAACCATTGGGAAAGGTACATCATCATGTCACCTGTATATATTTTTATTTCTATTATATGGTCATGTGGATCCTTACCAGAGGGGAAATGTTGTAGAGTTCCAAACCTTGAATTATGAGGATATGACTCTATCCTTCCTTTCTCGTCTCTAAGCCCTCAAGCCTCTGGTTCTAAGATGTTAGAGTAAGTACCACACATTATTTTCCGTTAAACATTGAATGAGATCATCCTACCAATTTAGAATCAATTTTAGAGCAACCATCCTAGTGTTATCCACTATCCCTTCATGAATGAGGTTGCAATATTTCTCCTTTATACATCATTGATCTCCATTTCTTCCTTACCATGGACTCCCGTACAATATAATTTGAAAATATGGAATTGTCGTAGCCTTAGAATATTCCATAGTAGACACGGACTATTCTCTCATAGATGTGACCTCTTCCACCAACAAAGGAGGAAAAGTGTTAGGTTTTTGAAATCTTCTGCTTCCTCTTCTTTCTCACACCGAGCATGACTCATGTGGTCTTAGTGGTAAGGGATGATCATGAATTCCACATAGTACACCTGATGAATATAACTATAAGAACTTTCATTCATCTATAACTATGATACATTGGACACCTTCCTAAGGACTAACCTCAAAGGGAATCATCCTTAGGAATAATACTAAATTATAATTACCTTAATCTAGGTATCCTCCCTGGGATTAATCATGATTTAATCCGACCGATCAACACCAGTTAAATTATCCTTCATGATCCCATCATATGGGATATCATACTCATGAATACACCACAATATATCATCTCAGAGATCCATACTATATTGAGTGACATACCCTTGAGGTCCCCCATAGTGGGTCCTCACTACCAAACTATGTGGGCTTGGATTCTCAACCAAATGGGATATGTTGGAAGAACCCTGGAGGTTCAAACCCAACACCCCAATCCAATATTGTATTCTAGTTTATATCACCGGTATGGTCTAATTAAATGTGGAGATTCATATCCCTTCCAGGTTCCATGAGCTATTTTAGCATAATTATCACACTAAACTTTGAGTAGGCACCTTTTGCATGGACGTCTGTGCCACATGATGTTCAATTGTAAGGTTAGGTCCTCATAACATGACCATAAAAGGTATGATTTCCCTATTAAGTGGAAACAATGTATGTGGGTTCTGATTCCTCTCAAAAATATACATAGGAATATCATCTATCGGTTCTGTCCCAACATCCTAACAATTTATGTCTCCCTAGATGATGATAAATTCCAGGGAGACATTATACCACCTGGATGACCACAAACTATAGAGTGCACTACTACATGGCTAGAAAACAATTATCATTATAAAAATGATTATAGAATCCTAATTTAGTATATAAATGGATAATATCAATGTATAACCTCTAATACATGCTAATATATCCATTGATGAAGAACCATGAATACATATGAATGATTTTGATTTCCACATATGCTAATAATTGATTATTAATATTGTAATAACTCATATCATAGTTGGAAATTAATAAAGGATTCATGAACATTTCCTAAATATATAAGAGTGTCATAGAGTGGGAAATAATTACCCCCAAAAGGGTGTGATGAGCCCGACCTCCTATCATCTCGACCAATTTGAGTTCATAAGCATCGTGGGTCAAACTCCACAATGAGAACCAACATTTGGAACGAAATTCTCTATAAATACAAAACCGTTAAGTGTTTCTGGTTCCATGAACACGCCATCTTGAAACCATTCGGAAGTAATTATTTCCCTAATGAAGTCTTATTTCTGTCAGAAACACCTATATAACCATAAAACCTTAATCATTACATAAATTCATCATGATAACTATGTGAGAAACACCCCCATTTCATGGGGAAGGGTGTCTTTTCCCTACATACAAGTGGGAGTATGGTTGTATGGTTATTGGATCGTCCCTGCTCCCTCTTCAAGGCATTGGTAGCCCAAGAATCTTTAGGAAGGTTGCAGTGTGGTTGTGAGGCCCGAGTGTCTTCAGGTGAGGTGTGCTTTCCCAGGAATTTATGGAATGATATGTGGTTTTTTTCCCCGGTGTCATTGGGATGAGGTTTGGATGTATTCCTATTGTCATCAAGTGGGATTTGGTATGGTTCTCACCCATGTTTCTATAGGCAGGATGTGGTGAGATTCATTTTCTGAGGTTGATAGACTATCTCTAAGGAAAAGGTGTGTGTGGGCGGGTTGTGACATGGGGATTTTGGAAGATAATTGAAGTTGAAAGACTTTATTCATTAGTGTATGAGATTTTAGTCATTGGGAAGGAGTGTGAGGTACCCAAACGTTGATGTACTTATTATATTACTTTACTTGACATGAGTTATTATTTTAGAATTCTTTGTTGAGGTTGGGATGGCTAGTATTCATTGTGAGGTGCTATTGGTTTCATATATTTTCTCACCGGGGAATTAGTATGCTTCTCCCACTTTTTCATGATAGACATTGGTTTTTCCAAACTAAATATACTAATATTTTTACCCTACACATATAAAAAAACAACTTTCAGGTTTCCAAGAGGACTACTTGGACCATGATTGGCATTACTAGCTCAAACATTAGGATAATTTTTGTGTCACTACTTGGCCTTATTTGGGGTATTTACATTGGATACCCTTGTTTTGAGGTAGTTACATTTTCAAAAATTCATATGGGATGGTTTTTTATTTCATATGTGTGTGTGTGTGTTAGAGTTGTTTTTGGATGAACCATCTTATCTCAGATTTGCTTTTATTATAAATGGTAATGCCTCCAATATTGTGAGTTCCATGTTCCCTTGGTGCTAGTAACCATCCCATGGACAACTGATGATAATCCTTTGGGGTCATTATCTATCTTCATTTATTGTGATATTAAAAGGGGCATCATTGAAGGGAGGGCGTTGTGATAAAATTGTATTTGAGCTTTGATGAGATATTTGATAGAGTTTAGAGTTATGAATAGTGGGCATTGCATGGGTTGGTAGGGAAATAGAGGTAGGTGAACTTGGTGTGTGACATAGGCTAGGGAAGACCGGCTAGGACACAATATTTTACGGTCCCCAATTATCCAATGTAAGGACTCTAAGTCTACAGGTTGACGAAGTGGGGCTTTATCATTTATATGGTAGAGACTCTAGGAATGGTACATTCATCATAATAACTTGTGTTCTTGATTGAATTGGGAATTTTAGGAAAATAAAATATGTAATAAGTTAAACATAATCTTAAATAAAATGAAATAATACTTGGGATGAAAGTTCCTTGTTTACCTTTTTTGCTATGGTACTCGGTCATCGTTCACGTGTGGCTCAGACATTCAAGGCTCGATAGCCTGATCTGGTTGTCAGCAGAGGGTTGATCTAGTGGTGGAGAATGAACAATGGTAGAGAACAGTATGTTATTTCCAATGGAATAACATGGTAATGTATGAGGTCCATTTTTTGGACATGGATTGGAGTGTTTTATCAAGGAGATTGTGATCACCTTCATCTTGATGAGGGCACTAATGGAGTACTGAGTTCCTTTTCTAGTGGTCTAGATAAGGGGAGTTGCATGTCAGTGGAGGGTGATGTACCAATGGTAGAATAATGAGGATGAAATTATATGGGTAAATTTTTAGAAGTAGTTCTGAGTGGAATTCCCTTTATCGACCATGAAAACTGGGAAGAGATAGGAGTTACTCTCCCTCTAGCATAGGTCTATGTCAGTATAGGTGTTGGGAATCAAATTCCAGGGTCTACATCATTTTAATCTGGATCCCTTTTCAGATGAGGAGTCTCATGTGATATGTCTAGGGGAGGCACTTCATCCTTCACTCCGGTATGAAATTACTCCCTTCGCCTTTCCATCATAATTGGAGGTCCAGAAGAAGGCATAGGTAGTTGATAGGATGGCATAATTATGATGTCTGCTGCAAGTGGGAAGCCAATATAGTTCTTCTAAGGGAAAGGATACTAGCAGTAGGTCTATGGAACAAGGGCCTTCTTGGTTTTTTACAGTGGGGTGTCAACCTCAAAAATTTCTATTTTAGCCTTCATGCCCTGTTTATTTTCTTATGAAATTATTACTGAGGTATTTTGACTGCATATATAATGGGAATAATAAGAGTGAGTTCCAGATGGACGTTCGAGCTTTGTATGGTGGAGGTGGGTAGGTAATGTACCCAGCCTAATAGTATTTGTAAGAAGGGATGTTCTAGAATCAGGGTAAGTTGGATCATTCTCCCCATAGGGGGGAGGAAGTAGGTTGAGGCTGACATCAAGGTGCTTCCCAGGGACATCGACCTAGGCATGGTTTAGTAGGTGGATGTCCATAGAGGAGCAGATTATCTAGGCATGGTCATCTTTATGCGGTAGAGGTAGCAGTTTCGGTAGGTACATAGATCATTCATTTACAATTATCTTATTTAGTACTATTGGTTGTGTTATTTTTATTTATGATCTTCCCACCAACTATTTTCACACTGTCTATACCATTCTCTCGGATTAGACACTGATAGACTTCTCGTTCCCCTGGTTTTGAGTACAATAGTCAGAAGTTATACTAGTTTTTTTGAGGTGTTCCAGGGATGTAGACTGATGATGGTACCAAATAAGTCCCATGTGGATCATTTATTTATCTAGATATAGCTATACAGTATCATCATTAGTATCGAGTGGTTTTATTCTATTCATGTAGTCATCGAATGATTCCGAGTTAGATTAAATGTTTTCTAACATGAATGGCATGCATGTGGATTTTTTTGGTGAGTCGGGTTGTCATATTAGAAGTCATCATGTAGTGCTTCTTATTCCATTATTGGATGCGATGCAAATGGGATCAGTGGATTATTTGCCCCTGTGGTATGATGATTAGGTGGTGTGGATGCATGGAGTTCTGATATCCATTATCTCGGAATGGGAAAAACATTTTACCTCGGGATTCTGGAGGAGATTGCAGTATGATTTTGGAACTCGGTTACACCTCAACACTACGTTCCACCCTCAGAAATGTGGGAAGACATAGTGAACTATCTAAATTCTAGAAGAAATGTTTTAGGCTTGAATATTTTAAATTAGATGGTCTTGGGTGCATCACATTCCCTTGGTATAGTTTACTTACAGTAGTAGCTATCACTATTCCTTTGGAATGCCCCCATTTGAATCTTTTTGCAGAAAGCCATGTTGGTCTCTCCTATGTTGTACATAGGTTAGGGATATAGTTTTTGTTGGTATGGATGTAATGAAGAGAACAACATATAACCTTCATCTTGTTTGTGAGTGGATGAAAGAAGAAAATGATTGGTATAATTCTTATTCCCATTTTCCAGAGGAGTCCCTAGGGTTTGAGGATGGATACCACATGTTTTTTAAGGTTTCACCTTGATCTGGTCATCAGTGGTTTGGCTAAGGGAGAAATATTTCCACAAGGTCCATCATACCTTTTGAGGTTTTTGGGAAAATTTACAATGTGGAATAATAGTTGGTGCTACCAAAGTAATACGAGAAGGTCTGAAATGTATTTAACATATCTCATCTTCATTAGTATCTTTATGATGACTCCAATGTCATTGAATGGGGTGTGTTGGATGTTGATGAAGATGTGACATTCATGGTGGGAAATGTAGTGATGTATGATGGTCGGGAGAAGGTGTTGTGTGGACAAACCATTCTGTTGGATCAGTTGTTGTGGATTCATGGTGACCAGGAGGATTGTACTTGGGAGTGAAAAACACAAATATAATCCCAACTCCCAGAGTTTGTTTGAAATTTTCCTTATTAATTTTTTCCTTTTAATGTGATGTTTGAACCTTGATTGTTATCATATGATTTGTTTCTTTGTTTTGTAATGTGTGATAATGTCATAACATGTGGTTAATGGAAGACATGATTCCTAATCAATACACATTATTTGTGATGGGATTAAATAGGCATGGGCGAGTTAGTGCTTCCCTGAATGGATAGTATCTTGACATGGAGGAAGGAATTCCTTGATTCATGTGTTTGGAAAATCTGTCCTTTTGTTATTTTGTGGTGTTTATTGTTATCAGTTGGGTTAGTAAGTGTCATTAGAGGTGTTCTTGGATGTTTAGGTTTCACTCCTGCTTTTAAAAACTTAGGGTGGTTCATCAATGGAAATTGGGGAGTCAAAATTGTAGTGGTGTTTCAATTACAACGTGATCTTTGAGTGGTATCATAAAGGGTGGAAATATGGATACCTCTTTCTTCTAGGTTTTATTTTGAAACCTTGAGGGAGATAATAGTTTTAGAGGTATCTTATGTAATAGATCAGACCTTTCTGGTTCTTTTTTTGGAAATCTAATGCTTGTGGTTCTTTTGGAGGAAATATTGAGTAATTTCAATAGTTTTTCAAAAATCCCATATTTCCAATGATTGCACGCTGAATGTGGGATGCAATGGTATGTTAACAATAATGAGTCATGAAATGGTGAATCATTTAAAATGTTTTTCAAAAAACCAGTTTTTTCAATGTTGGGTCACGAATGTTGGGCTAGGAACGATAGGTGATGAGCGTAAGTCACAATAATAAATCACAATGGTGGCTCGCGATGGTAGTTCCGAAGGTGAGTCACTGAATGGTCAATCATCCATTGGTTTCTCATCCACCTGTGACTCTCAATGGTGACTCGTGAGAAGGGGTCACCAATAGTATGTCACCCTATATTGACTAATCCAATAGTAGCATATCTAGTGGTGTCTCACAATGGTAGGTTTCCAGTAGTGACTTGCGACGATGACTCGTCCAACAATGACTCGTCTAATGGTTAGTCAGCCAAAGATGACTCACCACATGGTCACTCGTTTATCGATAAGTCATCCAATGTTATGTCACCTAATAGAGAGTCTTCCAATGGTCCTTCATCCACTGATGATTCATTTCCATAGATCATCATATTTCTAGTTTTTCTTAGTTGTTTTTTCTAGTTTCACCCCTTTAACATTTCATTTGACATGACTTGAGTTAAAAAGAATATTTAACTTATTTTGAATCTATTTAAAAGGATATAAAATATAACATTAAATTACTAACCCTTTAGAGTATTTTAGATAGAAAAAACACATTGAATAATTACACGTGTTGAGCCTCTTGGGAAAATTACCATGATTGCTCATGAATTGACCAGTAGTACGCAATGTTGTTAATATTACGTTGAAAAAAATCAATTTATATTGACATTGAAGTAGTGATTAGTACACTTGTTATTCATTAAATAATGCCATATATTTTTTTTAATATGGTTATACACATTTATTTATGACAGTCATGTTTATTATGATAATTAATACACCACCATATACCATGAATGTTGATCTATTGGTGAAAATAAAAATGGGAAATTTTTTGAAAATGAAATATATAACTCCTAGAACAAAAATATTCTTGGGGATTAACATTCTATTGATCATAATGATTATACATTTAGTGGGATTTGATTAAATTTGGTGTATGGATTGACATTGACTATAAAGATCAAATACAAATTTCCATGAGAATCAAACCACTCTCTATATTGCAAATTGCCCCATGATTCCGTACAAGTGCAAGAAATTGGATGAATCATCTTTGGAAACATCATTTCAAGAGTACATATTATTGTCCTATAAGAAATAATTTCATGAAAAAATGATTTTTTTTATAATGAAAATATCATCTTCAAAGACATTCCCATTGTGAACGAATATATTTTTCTATTCCCCAAATAATTTCACTGTCTTTATCTTAGCTGAGATGAATAGTTTTCAATCATTGTTATACTTGGGGAGTTTACATTATACAAGATTCTATATACAATGGATTTTTTTATCATTAGTATATGAGGAAACAATGACAAAATAATCTAGGTAAGGGGATTTATTCCCATTTGCTTCACTATTGTGTCCACCAGTCATCTTCATAAAGAATAAGGATGGGTCAATGCACTATTACATTGATTGTTATGTGCTCAACAAGATCATAATAAATATTGATTATTCTATACCATAGATTGATGAATTTTTCAATCAGCTATGTTGATCCCAATAATTATCCATGGAAGTTCTTCAATCAGGATATTATGAATTATGTTTTATGAAGGAGGGTATCCTCAAGAACATTTTTGATACAATGTATGGGAACTATGAGATCATATTAATTCTATTCATGCTTACTAATGTTTTATAAATATTCACGGTGATGATGAATAGAATATTTATATATTTTATCAACACATTTGAGAGAGAATTAATAGATTTTTTTCTAATATACTAAAACTATAAGGAGTAGAATGCAGAGTATATGAGCACTATGCTATATCCTATACTAAAGGAGTATAGTAAGGAAAAATAAAAAATGTGAGTTCTGGTTGAAGGTTTTCACATTCTCATGGAATATTATCATAAGAAATGAGAGATTTTTTACCTTTACAATATAGGTGAAATTTAATGATGGATAAAACCAACATCTATGATTTAAATCCATAGTTTACATGGATTCCCTTGGTACTATCATTGATTTAAAACAAATTTTACATGATTTACAAGCCCTATAATCATGCTAAACCGAAATAGTGTTATGAAAAAAATGATAATGGCCATTTTATAGGACTGGATATACTCAAGGGGAATTGTCTCCCCATATACAAACTCCAGTCCAGACTTTTCAAGTGTATCCTTTAATTTCTTTTCTCTAGGAAACCTTCATAGGTAATCACCAAACTATATATTACGACGTGTTTTTGATCGAAAATTGGGATATAAAATCTGGTGAGGAAATTTGGTATGTAATTTGGGTAACTAATGAAATATCTTGAGGAATTTGAATGTTAGAATATGAAATGAAATTGGGTGTCCTTTTATAAGAGAGTTGATTGGAACACTTGTAATCGTTTTCAACAAAAATCTATACACACATTTTTATCATGCCAAAGGGACCAATAAAAAGAAATTATTAAGACATATAAATCATAAGATCAAAAATGGACATCAAATTAAATTTAGATATGTCTTTAGGAAATTATTACACTTACCATTTATGTTTAACCCCCATTAAAACTATTTTCAGCTAAACTATTGTGATTTATTTTTATTGCATGGACTATTTCTTATGGTTAAAAATTAATATTATTTTATTATATAATATAAGTATATATTATTCCATATATTAAATCCATTTTAATAAATTCATTTTCATACTAGTGGAAAAATTTATTTAAAATTTAATGCATAAACGTGATGAAATAGAGGGTTTTCAAAAAGTTTATTTTTCAAGGAAAAGATGATTATATATTAACTATGTTATTAAAAATAATCATTCTATGAATCTAAATTAATATTTAGTTATTTATAATATATACTTTAAATTTTTATAATTCCTCATCAGTGGTATAAATAATTATTTAAAAATGGAATCATTATTCAGTTTAAAATAATTTTCATAAAATTCCCATTTTTAATCCCAAAAAACGTAAACTAAAATCGAATATAAATATAATTAAAAAGAAATTAACTGTTTAAAATATAAATAAATAATACTAATTTAGCATTAGAACATATTAAATTCATAATATTACTATTAAATTTCATAATATATTAAAAATAAATTATATTTTTAGGAAAATAAGTATTTTTCACCATTCACTAAAATATCAGTGTATTCTAAAAAATCCAAAAATCTAACCCAATGTGAATTTCGATATTTAGATTTTAATAATTAATTTAATTTTCAAAAAATTAATTTTAACAATAAAATTAAAAAAATTTAATTACAATATTCATTTGATTAAAATAAAAAAAATCATTTTTATAGAAAATGAATTTCGGAAGAATAGAATCACTTTACTAAAAACTGATTGATAAATATAAACAAATAGATAAAAAATTTAAATTAGTTAGGAAAATAATATATAATTATATATATTAATGTATTTAATACTATTTATACCCACTAATTTAACATCTAGGATATAATGGTTTTCTTATTCATGGGTTTTTTTAGCTCGATGTTATTTGTCGAATATTCAATAGAATAAAGTTATATTCATCTAAAATATCATGGTGATAGAGTTTTTAAGCAATGTTTTAACTTGAATTATTTCATTTATTATAAATATTATTCTATAACTTATTTTATAGAAAAATATTTTTTCCCACACTATGTTTATATTTTATTATAATTTATCTTACTATTTTAAAATTTTAACATTGGACTCTAATATTCCTACCCATTTAATTTATACCTTAAAATATTATTTCATTTTAATGATAGTTACCATATATTTTATTAATGTGTTTTATTATATCCATATCTTACTTCCTACTAATGGTTCCCTTTAAAATTTTATACCTAATTATGTTTTATCTCATGTAACTTTCCTAAAAACCATGGAATCTTTTAAAAAGGTTGTTCAGCTACACATATAATGATGTGATATTTCAATAACTATATTTTGAAATATTTAAATGGTTTTCCATCTTTTCAAAATATAATGTTTTATCCTCAACTACCCAATTTGTTTTATAAATTTTATGATTTTACAAATTTATTTTAATTAATATTATTTTTATAAGAAAATGTTTTCAATTTGTCTTTTTGAAAAATAATTTTTCAAGTGACTATAACTAAATATTGTAAATGAATATAAATGTGAATTATAAATAAAATATTTAACAATATCACTACAATTTAATATTTATCTATATAGTAATTTATTCCTTGTAAATCATTTTACATGAATCACCTTATGAATGTTAGTATAAAATATGCATTTGGGATAATTTAATTTTTTTCGTATCAATCTTTCACATTTTGGAAGTCAATTGGGATGATAATATTTCAAAATGATGGGAAACTGATATACATTCTTTGGATTATTAAAAATATGACATTTTATAGTTTTTTATATTGAAAAAATATGTCTGTATCATTTTTATGAGATGGCTTAGGACATATAAATCACAATGATGATTGGGTTTCATAAAACCCTAAGACATTATTGATCCCAAAATAACAAAAAAATTTACGTGTCTAATAAAAGCCTAATATTGTTTAGTTATATTAAAACCCTCTGATTATTTGGGTATAATAAATCATTGAGAGAGTTTGGGTATGATAAATCCCCAATAAGGTTTGGGTATTATAAATCATAGAGTTTTCTAGGTCCGTTATAAACCTATAATGAATTGGATTATCTTTATATCTCTTTATATAAGAATGTTTAGTGTGATTTTTTTGAAGCTATTTCCTAAAATGTGTTCCTAGGAACTACTCTCAGGTTGGGGGAACCACATCTATTGAATAGTTTTGGTCTTCAGTTCGCCACATTTACATCATCTAATAGAAGGAGATCTCCGCAACTATGGTTAATAATGTTAGATCCTTCAACAGAATGGGTTGATGAAATGACGGAATATCCATTGATGTATTCCCCGTATGTTTTTTTCACCTTGTCCAGGTCTCCCTTATATGTCTAAGGAATATTCAGGAATCTTGATCCTATATCAATTTTTTTGTAGACACTAATTATTTATGGTGTTTTCTACCATCATAGGGAGGCTACATGTGCTTAGAGAACATGATGATTTTGGGTATGAAATGAATTTGATGACATTGGGTATGTCATGAACCTGTAAAATACATAATCATTTGTTTTTTTGAGGTAATATAGTTCTCATTAAATATGTCATCTTTTATATAAAACCAACAGAATCCTTTGATCCCAAAGAGGAAACGTACATCCTGTACATGAATAATTCTAGACTCTACACCACAGAAATAATATGATGATAACACAAGTAAATAATTGTTTTTATTTGATGCATCTGATAGTCATTAATCAATAAAAATTATTCTAATTATATTAATCTTCTAAAACTCTCCACTTATGAATTCTTGTATTGTCACATGAGGTTGAAACTTTTGATCATTCCCTAGTTTGGGAGGAAGATATAATATCCTCATACCATATGAGTATAATTATCACTACATAATGTGTCATAGGCTGACCAGCTACTACCATGTTATTGAGTCATCAAGGGGGGTCATAGTTTTACAACTGAGTAATGAAAGTCACGCAATTATAGTCTAATGGGGTAGTGACTCTACCTATATACTCAACATTTACCTGATTATGAACAATATTATACTCGTGTGATGGTGATTAAAGATTTATAGTGTAGTATATTTATTATTCCCATATACATATATTACATAGTGTTAGAGTCATAGGTTACTGTCTTTTTGTGAATTCAATAGCTGGTGTGGAACAAAGGATTTAATCAATTATGGGTTCTAAATTATCGGGAATGGTGATCAAACATTAGTAATTCTAATTTCTAGGGGTATTTCAAGTAATTTTATGATTTTTTCCCAATGATTCATCATGCATAATAAATCAAGAGATAGGGATCAAGAACCACACAGCTCAATTTTAGTTTTTGAGGTTTGGAGATGGGATCATACCATATATTTTATTTGCATGTTGTTTTTTTTATTTTGTCATTGATGGAGGGACATCAAGGGATGATACATGGCTTATGGATAGAATATTTTCATAGTGAATTTTATACTCATCACAGAGGATAAGGCTAATGTTAAATGTCTTTTTGTGAGTAAACTTACACGAATTTTATCATCACATGATTACTATATTTTGTTTTGTATTTTAATTACGTTTATTATGAATATGTTGATATGTAATTTATTAACCAAGAGATAATATGTTTTTATGGTATACAGGAAAATATGTTCCTTCCCAGTTTTTGTGGGAGGAGAGAATGATATAGGGATTTGGACTATAGGTAATGAGGAATAAATGGTTGGATTCCCTCGATGATTCAATAGGAAAAACATACATATCTATAGAACTTTTGTTTAAGTGTCAAAAAGGGACATAAACTACCAATTTTAGGTAGAATAAAGGGGTTCTAAGGCAAGGATGTTTATTACTTATTGAATAACAAAGTAAATCTACTCAGAATGTTTTATGAGAAATTGAGCCATGTGTGTCCATGATATTTGTTTTGTGGATTTTATTTTCATGGGTGAATCATATTCAAATGTGAATAGGTCTAATGAGAACTAATATTTCACCCATCAATTTTTGGAAGAAAGTGTAATATAATTAGGGACCATGATTTTTAATAAAAATCATGGTTAACATACATATTTAGAGTTTCTACAAACATAGGAACTACCAAATGGGTCTGATATGGATGGTGGATAAATATTTGTTCAGAATTTTTGGTGTTGTGTGAATACTGATGTTTCACTAAATAATTTCATCATGTGATTACTAGTTTGGTAATAAAGGGATGTTTTGTGAAGTAATCTATAATATAATTACAGGTGATATTAGTTACATGTGTGTTTTTTCATAGAAGTTCTATACATGTGAGAATCCATTATAGTATCAGGTTATATAACATCAAAAAAGTGAGAGTTTCATGAGATGGAAGGGTGGTTCTCCGAATTCTATAGGATCATCCCCAAAATTGAGGTGGTGATTCTATATTTATAGAATTTTTCCTACTAGGGTGTTGTGTCATAAAAAATTATCCATATTTCTCATCATTTATTTTGATTTCATGGGATTATGGGCTCAGTGCTATTCGTTGATTTTGTCATGCAATATTGGTTTATGAAACCCTGAAGACCATGAAACTATACTATAGCTGGAATTACTATAGAACATGGCCACATGGAATTGCCTTCCTCCTGAAACACTCCAAATTATATAGTTTCATTCATATTTGGAATGTTTTGTGTGAAAAATTCCCTTTTTGAGTTGTTTTTTATTATCCAAAAAACTACATTCATTCGACACTAAACTTTGTTGTTTGATTTCTTAGTTGAAGGAAAATGATAGAAGATGAAAAAAATGGCCTCCTTCATTATAGAATGCATCTCAAGTATTATTTTCATTGCTCCATGTGTATATCATGATCTTTAATATCCAAGATTCATTTTTTGGTTTCTACTCCCCCCTAGAATTGCATATGTCTAGGAAGAGAAGGGTTGATTTTTAAGGAAAATAGTAGAGGAAAAATAAAATGACCAGTGCCACACAAAATTTAACTATGACACATAAATGGTTCGTGAGCTCTGAAACCATGTCACACAATTCATGTGACCCAGTTTTAACCCTCACTCTAAATATTGGAGGAGTTTTCTATATATGGATCACTAACTTTTAATGATTAACCATAGATAACTCATACATGGAACTATAATATTGGTTGAACACTCAATTCCAAGAGCCTCCCTATTCCTGTATCTCATTCCCCATCATGATTCTTGTTTATAAATTCTTCATGGATGAATTTTACTCATACAATTGACCAATGGAATTATATGAAACAACTAGTATTGGATTGGAGAAGAGAGAAATTCATGAACTTTGTTAGAATTATACATCCCAAACGTAGAAAACATTAAAAAATGGATATATGGAGTTTTATTACCATGAAAAATGTGAAAATTTGTGATATTGGATAAATAATTAAAATTCATCAATCAAACAGGTTCATGATAGAAAATTAGTTACTACTGAATTTTCTAACAAAGGAACACTTGGATTATGTGAAGAAAAAAAATTTCAAACACTATAATTTCGTTATGTTGTATAATTTCAATTTAGATGATGTAGAGTTTGACACAATAAAAAACATTTTTTTAATTCATGGTGTGATCCACTGATAGATCTTGGATATTTTTTGTCATATAGGGATGACATAAAATAACACAAATGATTACACTCTTAGAAAACAAGATAATATCATTATAACAGAATAATCAATTGTGGAATCATTTCCACGTCATTATTATACCATTGTTCCGAAATGAATCATGAATAACATAGATGGTTGGTATGAGTATTGAGACTTTTATTCTAGTTGTAACTTCAAAATCGAATTGGTGTGTACATATTATTACAATACACATGTGTAGAGTATCAATATTACCTTTGATAAATCATGCTATATAAGGGAGTATCTACATCACAGTTCCCGGACTAACATTATTTTAACATATTAAAAAAACAACTGAGTCTGTGGAAATAATACACTAAAATATCTAATTATCACCATGAAGAGTTCACAATTAATATATTGTATATTGGCTACATTAGTGGGATTCTCCCATCCCAACAATTTTTTCAGTATGATGACTTTCTCCTAGTGACTATTGAATTGGGAAAAAATTTCAAACACTCATAAAATAAAAGAGTATTCATTATCAATTGACATTTATGTTGAGACTTAAACCATTCCTCCACATATATATCTAGTTTAAATAGTGGTTCAATATTTTTTAATAATTCAGGGGGTTTTATGTCATCATAATAAAATAATATATTGTAAATAGGCAGTGTATTATTGTAGGTTCTTTCCGTCTTACACTTGAGAAAAAAAACTATCATCAGTGGTGGTACAATGTTAGACACATGAGCCTAGAGTTTTAGTTTGAAGTGTTCCTAATAATATCCTTAAGAGGTTTTTAACTACCCATGATGGTTACATGTATAGGGGTATGTCAAGTTACCATTGAAATTGAAAAACTCATGGCTTTGAGAAAATATTTCACCCTCAGTGTCCCAGTGGTAGCTAGGATTTATAGTTCATTTAGGAATTTCAATATAGGGGACATACCTTGACCATCTTCATCCCTTTCCATTTCTCTATGGATGAATATATTCACATTTTGGGGAATATAATTCACCAAATAACAACCACCTGAACACCAATTTTAGGTTGACACTTATCAGAATCATTGTATTAATTTTAATATCAATCAATGAAACATCAGTAATGTCCCCTATTAGGGATGAATATTCCATAAACATCAACTCTTACACCATTCCTATAATAGGTTGCATCCAAAAAATTACGGGGACTAATTAGCATTGGTAATATCAATAAACCTTCAGATTTGGGGTGTTGGTTGTATAGAGACCTTCCCATTACAAAACAATAACATTAAATAATTTTTCCCAAATACTAATTAAATATTCAAATTGACACACAAGGATTGTATTTTGTATAGTTCCTTTGGAAACATGGAAATGTAAACACAGGTACATGAGCGAGGAACATTATCTCCCACTAGTTTCTCAATGACTAGAACCCCTCTTAGAAATATTATACAAAATATATATCTTCATAACCTGGGTAAGGAAACATGAAAATGAGTCATCATAGATGATTAGTAAGGGTAAAAAATGGAGACATGAAAACATAGACCCATGAATATTGGTATGAGAACATGTTCATGAAAATAAAATATCATACCATGCATTATAAATATCATAAACATGAATCATAGAATATTTCTTAGAAGTTCATGATACATTAATCATAAGGAAATAAAGAACATCAGACATGAAATCATAACATTGGAAGAAAACATAGAATTTTGGGAAATATATAAGAACATAATATGATTTTCATTGTAGTAAAGGCATCACTACAAATAACATATTGGTAGTATATGTTTAGTCCCAATACTATCTGGGTAGTCATAGTTCACTCTCATCTCCAATTTGGTAGAATGAGTTCACTCCTCATACCATCTTGGTATTCATGGATCACTCCTATATCTGTATTAGTAGTCAAAGTCCATTCCAAATACTATTTTACTCTATCTATGAGATATATAAAATTACCCAATGCATTGGCGGGAGATATAGGTCCCACCCATGTCATAGTGAAAATATACATAATTGTTCCAAAAAATTATAAACAACCATATCATAACTCATGAAATGAAATGGGAATCATAAAAATGTAAAAATATCATATCCTTTGGAAAAAGATACAAGTTTCATAATCATCTCATAAAAAACATAACATGTGAATAGAAATTTACTTCCTAAACATATAACCCTTGAATGGGATTTTTTTTCATAAGCACATAACACATGATATTGAATAAGATTTCATAAACATATAACCAGAGTAATAGAAACGAGTTCCATGAAGACATCGACATTAAACATAACACATTCATATAAAAGATAGGAATGGATCCTTTAGATTATTTCGAATAAACGAATGGGAAACATAAATAGATGTAATCTCAAATGGAAATAATTTGGAAACAACCTACAAAAACGTTTCTTGAGAAAATGCTCCTTTATTATTTGAAAAAGGATTTTTAATACATAAAATAATGTTCTAATAAAATACCTTCAAAATTAATAAAGAAGACTTAAAATTTTTTTTAAAATATTTATCCTATAAAACTTATAATATAGGCTTAAAAGCATTTTAAAAACCTTTTTATTTGAATAGATAATGGAAAATCATTATGGAATCTTGAAAGTGTTTTGAAAAAAAAAATTACTCAAAAATATATGAATGAAGATTCAAAACATTTTAAAAATATTTTCCCTTAAAATAATTTAAAAACATAAAAAGGATTCTTGCAATGATATTAAAACCGTTTATTTGAAAATACATTAAAAATATATAAATAAATCATGATTTTTTTGGGATACATTTATATTAAAATACTTTGAAAAAATATAGATAAAGACTGAAAATGTTTTTCAAATCAATTCTTTGATAATAATTTTAAATTTTATAAATAATTCTTGAAAATGTTTTGAAGTATTTTTAGAATAGAAAACAATTTTGAAATGTTTCTTCTCTAAAACCAACATTAAAAGTAATTAATATCAAGAATTGTAGGAGAACATTTTATTTTATAAAGAATGAAATTTTAATCATGTAAATGGAGATTGAAGGGAATGATGGTGGGTAAATCCAAACATGTCATTCTAGATGAAAATAATATTCCATTTTCATAGTTAAATGGTTAGAAAAATTATTTGTTTTGAAAAACAATAAGAAGATTATTTTGTAAAAAATTATAAAATAATAAAGGGGTAAAATTATCTTTTAATGATCATATCATATTATTATAATATTATTAGAAACATTTTTAGAAAATATTGTTTTGAAGGAACATATATTTCTGACCGAAGAGAGCGTAAAGTTAGGCTTCCTTAAAAACACTTTATTAAATATAATATATACAAAGGAATGAATGAAATGTTACAATAAATGAATATATTATTAATAACCGTAGGAGAATAAATTTCATTATTTTTCTTGTGAGATGGATCATATCATTTTATAAATGATTTATATACATAAAAAATCTCGAAAAGTGATTTGATTCCTTCAATTAACTCTTATCACTTAGAATCATGGGACCATACACTCCATGTAATAGATGGAAATTACATGAAGCTTTAAATATACCTAAAATAAGTAGATTCATTATATAAAATCTAAACTGTAAATATATACACCTAGAAAAAGAGTTTAGGTGTATAACAAAACATGAGTCTCAAATAAGGAAAATTGAGTCCAAACATTTTTATCAATTAAATACCTTTTGAAACATAAACCCCATGATATATTGATAATATAATTGATATTTTAATACCCATAAATTTAATTATATGACACATATAATACTATCATGTTCATTATATACACCACACAAAATGAATGTGTGTTGAACATAGCATATATCTAATGGAAAAAGTGAGATGAAATCCTCTTGCCTTCTGTCTTCCCTCTCTTCATAACCATACAAGCTTCATGAATATTACATATATGTTTCTTATAAATATTTTAATGAATAATAGTCTTATAAATAATACCATATACGGTTTCATTATGAATTTATATTACCCACGTGTTAACAATCATATGATAAGGTTTCACTTCAGTTAATATTCACTTTGTTCTTCGCAAGTGCCTTAATTTTTAATATCATTGGTCCTCGTACATATATAATGATTCAAAAAATGGAAATAATGATATAAATATAATTAATAATAATTTAATTTATATAATAATTATAATTATAATAAATATGTATGAAATAGGACACACAATTCATGGAGACAATAAGTTCTACGTACACATGAATATTGTTTCCATTTTAAATGTCGTGTTGAAAGAAATAATGAAAATGACTTATAAGTTTATATTTATATAATATAAATAATTTATAATTATAATACTATGTATATTTTATAATTTTACTAAACCCATCCTTAATACATTCCATGTAGTGTGTGAACGAATCACATCACTTTGAATGGGCGATATTCCACACTTCCTCAAACAAAATTATTGTAATTAAACATAATAGAATGTAAAATAGATATGTGTTGAAAAAAAATTAAATATAATTAAATAAATAATAAATATAAAATATGACATATATAAACATATTTTCTGTCATAATATCTAAAATAATAGGTGATAAATGAGAAATGAATAATCATCATTTAGTGAGGCACTATTTTTTTGTATACGTAAACAGTATGTTTGTTACCCATTATATGGATTTTTGTATACGTGTAGGTCAAACCATTTCATAAAATCATCTTAGTATGTTTAATATAATTATTTTTTATACAATAATTCAATAAATATATTGTAAGGGGTGTATAATGAAAATAAATGAATGGATCATGAGAGAAGGCATCACCTCTTAATCGGGTAACTCCTATTGGTTTGTGCCAAAAATATTCCTTGACCTACCTTAATCCCATGTTAAGGATTCTATGAGTATGATAGGGATTTTTGGAGCATTTTAAAAATTGTTTTTGTGAGAAATGGGTCTTGAGATGTGTGAGTAAGTAGTTAGAGTTGGTGACCTTTTATAGGGAATAGAAAGAACACAGTTTTCATTTTTGAAAACAAGTTAGCTGCACCAATGATTTTAGAAAAATATATTCATAAAAAAGAAAAAATATAATGGAAGATTTATGTCCTAATAATTTCCATAAATTGGGTTTTGGATATGTTTTGAGATCTTATAGGGTCTTATATTTATGGTTATGTACTTTATCAACCTTATTTTACTCTTAACCAATGTAATTAATTTTAATCACTTTAAAAACTTTTTTTTGCTAAAAAAACCAATTTTTCATTATTATATATTATACATTATTCTTATTCAAAGTATGGAAAGCACTTTTCCAAATTATAATCTCAGATGTTGAAGAAATTAATCCAGCTGATGGGACGACACTGCGGGTTTTTAATGTCAAAACGTTCAAATGTTTTCTAAGTTATTCTATTTTTAATTTTAAAGTGAAATAAGTTAAATTGAAAATAATTATATTAATTTATAAAAATTTTATCTAAATAATCTATCATAAAAATTTATAATATAATTTATCCTTACAATCAAATTAGATGCAAAAGATGTTTTTAATGAAAATCTAGTATTTTAACCATTCATTAAAAGATGAAACCTTATGAAAAATACCAAATATTAATCCTAAACTAATATCTGTTCCTCAATTAAAAATATGAAGTTTTTTTGGAAATATAAAATCGAGAAATAAAAAAAAAATTAAAATCGGTTCTCCATTAACGGATGTAAAAATGCTTTAATAAAAATTTATTTTTTTACGCATAAATTTTGGCTTGTTATTATAAATGAATATCAAATATATTGGATGGATATAAAAAATATTTTATTCAATATATATCATATATATTACATTAATATTACAAAATAATTTTTATTAATTTTATTTATTAGGTTTGAACACATTTGTGACCATATAAACATTTTTTATATTCAATCAGTTTTCAAATTCATTTCTAATTAATCGGTAACATATTAATACATTATATATTTTTGTAAACCAAAATATTTTATTATTAACTACTAGGTTATATCTCATTATAATAATATTTTAAATAAGATAATGTAGTAATTTAATACTTAGTCTTTCAGGTTACGCAATCCATCGAGGAAGGTCAATACTGCTTGTAATGTTTGTTATCCTTGTTTTTCCGTGTAACGTGCACCATGTTGGTGTTCAATGTAATATAATATAATTAGTTTCACTAATAAAGGAATGTTTGAATTATTGAAAAACTATTTTTAGTGTGTTTTTAAATGAAAAAAATCAACAGAGTAAATTAATTTGTAAAATATATTTCACAAAATCTCGTGGTGATCCATTCTACCCCCATTAAAATTAATTTCACCCTCGAAAGTCATTTGGGTTATCAAAGGTTTAGTACATAAAATATTCATTCATTAAAACGCACATTGTAAAAATATATTCTATAACACCCCTTAAAAAAGAGAAGTTTAAACTATTATAGTTACCCAACGTAACATATAACAAGGTTTCGACATAGGAGAACACAGGTTGGGAGTGAATATTGGAAATCAAGGAAATGTGTAAATATTTAAGGGGATTGATTGAGGTAATCAATCATAAAAAAGTGAATAGTAAAATAAAATATTCGGGCCCCAAATTCATAAATATATGATGATTTATAAGGATATTGGTTCATAAAAACATAAAGTATTAGGTCCATATATTTTTTTGATCATTATCTTATATTTTAGTAATTGTTATATTGACCAAAAAGACAAGGAGATATACTTATATGATATGTTTCTAAATAAAAAATTTCATTCTCTAGTTGTTCTTTTATTTTTTTTCTAATACATCCGTTACATTATGAAATGGATGTACAAAATTTAAATTTGATTCCTGAAGCACTAATATACACTTTTTATAGATCCTAACAACCATAAATGAATGAAAACTATAACTATTTGTATCTAACTATCCAAAAAAATAAATATGGTTAATCATAAAAAGCTACACCATTGTTTAATCATAAATATTTATTCATCAAAAATAAATATAAATTAAATAGGACATCACACATTCCATTGGTAAGCATAATGCCATGATCATCCATAGGCCAAGGGTTCACGACCCACGACCTTATTGGACATGATTGGTTTTCACCAGACATAAATGATGTCATTTAAAAAACCTCTAATATAATTTTCAAAATATGTAATATTTACTTTTTTGAAATAATTTTAATCACTAAATATCCTTTAAACCAAGGTTTTGAATACAAAATTAGTACATAAATACATCCTCTGTAGTTTAGGTTAATGTTTTCATGGACAGTTAACCATATAAACATTATCAATGATGATAATCCAAAACATTAGAAAGATAGTACTGAAATAATCTTAATATTTATTCACATATATATTAAAAAGTATATCATGTTTGACACATTCCAAACACATTAATAACCTCATCATATATTCTCTCGAAACTAGGAAATAACCAGAATTATCACAAATCAGTTTGAAAAACATGAATTTTTATTTATTCCAAAGTATTATTTTTCTTTTCCTTAAATATAAAAATGTTGCAATATTTATCAATGATACCATAAACCACCTATAAACATGTCGTTACTTAGTTCTAGGGTAATAAGTACCATTTGATTTACATATCCATATCTATATATCTTTATCCATACAACATTATATTAACATAAAGAAAATATTAAGGGTTAACTTCACTTAGTCAAAGTATAACCTTGTCATTAAATCACATCACCAGTCCATCATAAACATTCTACGTAAACTTGTAAATATGGAGCGAAAAAACAAAAGTAGAATATTCCATGTATATTTCAACATTCATAGATTTTGATTCCAAAACCATAATAACATATATTACTTCATCCTTAATCTATTATCAATGATGTGTCATACTATTACATAATATCTCTTTACTATCATATTTCATATTTAGGCTATGATCATCCACAATGTAACTATTACTCTCACAACCTTTTTGATTCACTTAAGGAACTCACTTCTTTGGACATTGAGTTACATAATGACCTTTTTCTTCACACGTAAAATGCATAATCTTTTATGGTTTCTTAGTGAGTCCAACATTATCATCCACTTCTTTAACCCAAATATTCATTTTTACCATACATTCCAAGTCATTGTGTATTTATTTTCCATAGTCACAACATATTTATGTTCCTCCAACATATTCCATTATGTGATCCTTTCCACATTCATGAAATAAAGGAAATAGAATATTTGAAACATTTTGGTCTCCATTTCTAACACTCTCAGTGAATTCATTTCTCTTACATGTTTATATGGAGAGTTAGTAAAGGTAAAAATTTGTAATGTGTTCCAGAAAAAACTGATTAGGCATTATCACAATATATTTCACTCTAGTGATATTTCCAGACAAAATAAAATCTTTCTGAACATTCAACATTTATCCAATTATTTCTGGTTCAAACCATTGACTAAAACCAAAACCATAGTGTGAGTGTTATATATCATAGAATAAGACCACATAGTCATGAAAATAAATTTATATAGGATAACTATATAAAGACACCTTCCCTAATCTATGAAACCCTTGGTTTATCCGGGGTTATTCCTAGTCATCTTATATTAAAATTATTCATGTTGGTTAATGAAGAGTTTTTGAATTTCCAAAGCATATCCCCTAAGAGTGTCAAACCAGATGTGCATCAACGCCCGTTGTCATATACCCGATTAGCCCGAGTTCAGCCCAAAAACATCTTGTTGATGTTTTTACCCCTAGGTATATATGTACCATATCCAGGTAAAATTATTGTATATAGAAAAGGATTTATTTCTTTGAAACCACCCTCTCTTTACTTTAACAAAATCTTATTAAATTTTCCTATGTGTTAACTCATCGTTATAATTATCCTTTGAGAAATACAGTAGACATATCCTTAGAAATATACCTATATATCCCACTAATTATTTATCTTCCTAGATTATAGAGGTTAACTATAAATTTTCTATGATAATAGCTATAGTGACTCTGAATTTTCAAAACATCATCATTAAATAAATTTTACAGAATACTTAAATATTATACAAATAGATGTCGAAAGACAGTATTTGATCTAACACATTTGGAAACATGGAAACTCAAAAAATGGTACAAGAGTGAGCTACATTATATCCTAGTAGGTTATAAAAGGCTAGGATGCCTCTTATACATAACATACAAAAATATATATGTTCATAACCTGGTGAAGGAAACATACAAATTGGTGAGCTCAGATGCTTGAAGTTAAACATGGAAGAAATGTAACCATAATCATGAGAAGAAGGGTATGAGAAAATGATCATGAAAATATAAGATCATACCATACATGTAAAAAATTATAACCATGAATAAAGGAAAAATCAAGGAATATTATTATACATAAACCATAATGAAATAAATAACATAAGCCATAAAAGTATCACATAGGAATAAAACATGAAATTCAGGAAAAAAAAGCATATAATATGATTTCTATAGTAGCTAAGGTATCACTACCAATACCATCTTGGTAGTATAGGTTATATCGCCATACCATCTTGGTAGTCATCGTTTACTCCCATGTCCATATTAGTAGTATGAGCTCACTCTGCATACTATCTTGGTAGACATGGTTCACTAACATGGTTATTTTAGTAGTCACGGTTCATTCCCAAGACTATCTTAGTCTATCACATGAGATATAAATATTTACCTAATGCATTGGAGTGGGTCATATGTCTCACCCATATCATAGTGAAATCATACATTCATGTGTTAAAAAATCATAAACAATCATATCATAACATATGAAATTAAATGGGTATAATAAGCATTTAAACATAAAATAGCATGTTGAAAAAGATACAGGTTTCATAATCATCTCATTAAAAGAATAACCTATGAAGAGAAATGAATTTCATAAATATATAACCCATGAAAGAGAAATGGGTTTCAAAAAGAACAATACATTAAGAATAACCAATTCATAGAAAGAATAACAATGAAAACGTTAAATAATATCCTATAAAGGAATGACTAACATCAGCAGATCCCATCATAAAAGGAAACCAATTTTGAAATATCATTCCAAAAAATTATTAATGAAAATATCCATTATTATTTTAAAATATATATTTAATAAATAAACTCATTTTCTTATAAAATACCTTGAAATATTATAAATAATAATTTAAATTATTTTTAAATCCTTTTCCTTGATAACTTTTAAAATGGGATTCAAAACATTTATTTTTTTTTTCAGAAAACATTGGAAACATATTTAGAAATCAGAAAAAAAATTTCAATACCTTTTTTCCTTACAGTCATATGAACTAATATTGAAAACATATTTACAAAATTTTTCTATGAAAATATTTTGATAACATAAAAAGGAATTTTGAAAACATTTTGAAAACCATTTCATTGAAAATACATTGATAACACAAAACAACAGCTTTAAATTTTTTAGAAAAACATTTATTTGATAACACATGAAAAACATAAAACTAAATCATGAAAACTCTTTCAAAATCATTCCATTGAAAATACATTGAAAATTTAAATTTAAATCATTAAAAAAAATTAATACTTTTTAAAACATAAATCAGTTTTGAAAATATTTTTTCTGAAACCACATTAAAATATACAATACACATAATATTATTATAATATTTTATTATAAAAACAATAACTATTTAATATTTTAAAGGAATCTTCAAGGTAAATATTGTGATTAAATCTGTACATGTTATACGAGGTGAAAAACATTATTTTTTCATGGTAAAAATGATAGAAAAATACCCCGCACAGAATGTGACAAGAAAATTATATTGTAAAAAATGGTAAAAGACAAAAAGAGTTCAAAATATTTTAATTATTTTATTATATGATTATATTATTCTTGGAATTCATTTTTAGAAAACATGGTTTTGAAGGAACATATATTTTCTACTGAATAGAGAGTTATGTCAAGCTTCTATATAAAAACATTATCTAATATAATATGAACAAACAAATACACTAATGTTACCAATACATGAATATTTTATTAATACCTAGGGTATATTAGATTTAATTAATTTTTCTTAATATATGGATCATATTATGTCATCAAACGAAGCAAAAAAAACAATCAGGATAAAAGATAAGATTGTTTTAAAAAAATCTTATCACTAGGTAACTTGGGATCGTACTCTCCATGTAAGATAAGGAAATTACATTAACCTTGAAATATCATTAAAATAATAATATTCATGAAAAAAAAATTAAAATTTATATATATTCACCTTAAAATAGAGTTTATGTGTATTGTAAAAAATGTGTCTCAAATAAGCCAAGTTGAGACAAAACATTTTTACCGATTTGGTATTTTTTGAAACATACACACCATAAATATAATAAAATGGATATGTTAATACCCATAAATTTATGTATAATACACATATATTACCATCATAACAATTACATACACTATAAAAAATGAAATAGTGGTAAACATAACATATATGTCATGAAAAAAGTGGGATGAATTCACTTTACCTTATGTATTGACTCTCCTCGTACTCGTAAAATCCTCTTGTATAATAAATATAGATTTATTATACATATTTTACATAAGACAATTATTTTACTTAAAAACAAATATTATTTTATTATGACATTATATAGCCCGCTTGTTAAAAGTCATATGTTAAGGTTTAAATTTGGGTAATATTCATTTCATTCTTCACATGTTCCTTAATTTGTTATATCATTGGTTGTTATAATTATATCATGGTTTAAGAATTTTAATAATGATATAAATATAATTATTCTTATTTATATTTATATTATAATAATATATAGCATAAATAAGTACGAAAGGGAATACATCATTTATGGAGACGGTAAACCGTATGTACTCATAAACATTGTTTCCCTTTTAATTATAATATTGAATGAAAGAATGAAAACAAAATATAAGTGTATATGCATATAATATCTTCAAAATATAATTATAATGTTATTTATATCATATAATCTGACAAAACCAATCTTTAATACATTCCATTTTGTGTGTGAATGAATCACATCGCTTTAAGGGGGTGGTAGTCAACACTTCCTCAAATGAAATTATTGTATTTACACCGAATAGAATGTTAAATGATATCTGTTGAACAAGTAATAGATATAAATAAATAAAAAATTGATATAATATATTACATATATAAATAGAGTTTCCATCATAATTTCCATTATAGGAGGCGGTAAAGTAGAAATGAACAATCATCATTTAGTGAGGCCGTAGTTCACTGTATATGTATAAAGTATGTTCGTTACCAATTAAATAGAGGGGTGTGTAAGTGTAGGTAGATAACATAGAATAAAATATCATATTAAATTTATGTTACTATATGTTTCATACAATAATAGAATAAAGAGAGTGGAGGGGTGGAGAAGGAAAATAAAGGAATGTACTTTGAGAGAACATGTCACCACTTAATCTGGAAAATCCTTTTGGTTTGTGTCAAAAGGCTTACATGATTTTCCTTATGCCAAAGGTATGTATTCTAGATGTAATGTTTGGGATTTTGGAGATTATTTGATTATATTTTTAGTTATCCATGTGTATTGAGAGGTGTGAGGATGTGAGTTTATTTGGTGGCATTTTATAGGGAAGGGAAAGGACATACTTTTCATTATTGAAAACAAGATAGGTGCACCCACGTTATTAAATAAAAAAAATTCATAAAACCCCAAAAAAATAACTAATTTAAGGTTAATGGTTGAATAATCTTCCTAATAGTTGTGTTTTATGAGTTTCTAGGTTGTTATGGGTATTATATTTATTGTTTAGTACTTTATTAACCTTATTTTTATCTTAAACAATGTAATTAATTTTAATCACATTCAATAATATGCTTTGGTATAAAAAGAAATTTTCCATATTAGGCATTATAAATTTTTATTATTCCAAATATGGAATATGTTTTTAGAAATTATAATCACATAAAGGGAATTAATTAATTTAAAATAAATTTGGTTGATGGGGCGACATTGCGGGTTTTTGAAATAGAAATGTCTAAAAGTTTTCTATGTTCTTATATCCAAATTCACTGTTAAATTTATTCCAGTGATTTAAATTAAATTATTTGATAAAAATATTTTATAACTAAACTATAAATCAAATTAAAAAATAATTTATCCTTATCAAAAATTAGATGAAAAAGAAGTGTTGAATTAAAATCCAGTATTTTTAACGATTCATTAAAATATGAAACCTTAGAGAAAAATATCAAATATATATCATAAACAAATTTTTACATCTCTATTAAAATTAAAAATAATTTTTGAAATATTAAATCTATAAAATTATCAAAAATTAATTAAAAATGGTTTCTCTAGTTAATGTAGTAATAATTCCATAATAAAAATATATATTTTAAGCATAAAATTGGTGTTGTTCTTATAGTATGTATATAAAATCTATTCGATAAATATGAATAATATTTTACTGGATATATATCATATGTATTAGGGTAATATTACTCACTAATTTTAATTAATTTCTTTTATTAGTATATAATAATTTTTTGACCATAATAATATTTTCCTTTATATTCATTCGTTTTCATATTCATATCTAATAAATTGTTAACCTATGAGTTAATATTATATTTCTGTAAACCAGATATTTTCAAAATTAATTGATATTTTATATCTCATTATAACTATATTTATTATAATATATTATTGTTAGTTAATAATCATAATTTGTTATCACACAAGCCATCAATGAAGTTCCATATTGAGTGTAATGTATGATAACCATGTTTTTTGTGTAATGTATGCCAAGTCATTGTTGTGTGTAAAATATTACAATATGGTGTTGTGTAAATAGAATTGTTTACAGAGTGAAACACTATTTTCAGTGTTATGTGAAATAAAAAATATCAAAATATAAAATTAATTTGAAAAAGTACTTCACAAAATATAGGGGTGTTACAGGTTTAATGGATCGGTAGTGAAATATTTTTTGATAATTACTCATGATACATATTTAATTTCTTTTTTTATAAATTCAACATTTTATGGAATATTTATACACCATGGATCATTATGTGATGATCTTATATTTAATATTTCAATTCTGGGGAATGTTAGTCTAGCAACGTTCATGAAGGGAAATTAAATTTCCATTATCCTTGAAAAAAGCATCCATTCTCTTGATCAAACACCCAATTCAATGACAATGTATCATGATGTTGGTTTTCAATGACAAGTGAGGATATTCGTTGCTCCAAATGAACTAAAAGGAATGTATGGAACGACTCAAGATGTATAAATGGAGCTCTCCAAGAAGAAAAGAGATCCGATAAAGGGGTAGCATATTCCATCAAGGAACTCGAAGATCATCATTTTCAACAAAATTCTAGAAGGACCCCTAGAGAATTTGTATTCATAGATGAGGGGACCATTAATAAGTTTCCACATTATCAAGTTAAGAGATCATAGGATACATCTATAAGGTATCCTGAGTCTCTAGATAATTTATTTTGGTACTTAGTGCATATGGAAGAAGATTCCATAAATCCCGAGCTATAGGAAGACTGGTATATGTTGTTGTTGTGTCAGATAATAAAGTGGTTATTTTGGAGGCCTTCTAAATATAATGTTGTACTTGCGAATGATGGGATTGAAAGTATGAACACTCATGTCATATAACAACATTATTTTGAATACAAATGAGACACTGGTACCCTGGAATTATGGCATAGGTAAGGGGATAGATTCACTAGCTATTTATAGGTAACGTCTGGTAGGGATTTGGGGGGGGGGAATACACCACATAAGAGGAAACTTGGTAGGAACTTCCTAATGGTTCAGACTCCTAGTACACTAGTGATGATGACTTTTGTGGAACATATACTAATTAGGAAAATCTATAGGAGTGTAGGAAGGTCTCTCATGAGGATAACAAAGCCAAGGCCCTTATTGGTGATTTAATCCTCAAATTCATGGGTTTGATGTTAGAAATGAATTTTGATAATTTATAACTAGTTATTTTAATTTATCCAGGAATCATTTGGAATGGGTGAATATGCCTCAATAGAAGGTGGAATGGGAACCCTTAAAGAGGATCAGGAAGTATCCTATATGTCATCCCAGAAAAAAATGATAGGGTAGCACATAGAAACATTTTTTTTGTAAAATCTAGATCTCTTTCCATTCATGGAAAATATAAGGGTCCACCCCTTACACATTATAGGTTCCATCATCAATGAAAGAGACTCACCATCCTAGAAAAGTTATCATTTTATTCCCACAACATCCTTAAGGTAATCCTAGTTTTATTACGCATATTTCGTCATATTAAGATATTCACATGGATCGTTAAGATGAAAATAATATTTTTATTTTTCAAATTTCTAGTGAATATATCCTCAAAATATTCCATGGATGTTGAGGGTGTTCCTACCATAACATATGAATCTATTTTGATAGATCATAACTTTAACACATTAATTTTTTCTAACATTATGTTCGAGGAGGTGAAGGAAATCAAATTCATTAGGGACAGTGTGTCATGTTAGATTTCACTCGAGAGATTTTATTTTAAATGGTCATTTCTGTAGTTTTTTATGTAGACAATTTTCACATGTGAGGAGGCACAATATTAGTATTCTGACAATCTAGAGTGGATTTTTCTATTGACTCTGGTCTCAATGATCCAGATGATCGTTTAGGATTGACTACATGGGATGGGATTACCATAGTAAAAGAAGATAATCACACCATTTGGTGGGCGTTTTGTGAAGGATTGGTTGAGATTATAGGCAATGAGGATGTACCTTTTAGTAACTGGTAAATCAAATATGATCTTAAACTCAACATGGAAACCAACCAATCAGAGAGGTTTCAAGTGGATGTTTGTGTGACCAATGTACATTGGAACTTAAACGATTATAATATCGTAGTACTCTATGGCCTCGAGGATTATATTTGTGAATCCAAATAATATAAACATCTAGTTTACTGCATCACCTAGACGAGCATACATATCTTTATCAACTACACCTGATTGGATTATTTGGTATTCCTAATAGGGTCACTACACAACTAGCTGGTGAATCAATGGACTGATGATATGGACAACCACCCCTACCATGTTCTATACTTGAAATTTGTGTTGTATCGGTGTGTGTGGAATGTAATTAGTTAAATTTCGTACTATATGACTATAGTTATGAAGTCATATATGTACTATAGTGAGAGAAACATTAGCCCAATATACTTGAGGATAAATCACACTAGCACAAATATGTCATCATATTAATGGAAGACACCATTAGTTGTCCAAGGGTAGAGTTGGAGGTGGATTACGATAATGTGGAAGAGGTGTTATCATTATAGGGAAATTATTTTAATGAACTTGAATGGTAATAGGACTACATTAATGGGGGTTTTCCTGTGACCAAGGAGGATGTGGAAAATTATGGAAGGTGGTGGTGGGTTCGTTATGTGACCGGGATAGGCTAGATGAGCGAGAGTTATCACTCACCCTAGATGACCAATACATGAATTTTTTTCATAAGGAAGCGGATCACACATGTGTATGGGAGTGCTCATTGGTACATTATTTATATCAATAGAAGATTTGTTTTTTATGCTTCTTTATATTGATCACTGTATATTTATCATACGAACAAGAAAACCAAATACATATCCTTAATCCCATGTTATTCAGAATTAGTGTCGTAATAAAGATAAATTTAATATATATTATTTATAATATTTTATATTATAGGGTATTAAGGAGCAATGCTTAAATATTTCACTAATCACATCTAGGGCCCATGGAATCGGGAATCGGGTTAGTGCAATTCTTGGGGTTTGATATTCACTACTTGACTGGAGGGTGCATGAGGGAAAACACCATGGGTTTTAGAATTCCACATGAGAGTGTGGAATGTTGGGAGAGATAAAATACAGTCTCTAGTGTCGATATCAATTTAGATTGGAAGTTGGATCAATGATAACCATTAAACATATTTAAAACATGGTTTCCAAATATATACTACTAATGTTGTTTCTTCTTATATGTGTACCCTAGATGGGAGGTGATCCTATTTTAAAAATATTTTGTCAACATAGGGAAGTACTTCGAGAGGTGATAAATGAGGAAACTATAAAGAGTGTTTCACATATAGGAAGTGAACTAAATTTGTACATGTGATTTTAATATTGGGGTTCACATTCAGTAGTGAAAGAGGTTAATCCTCTGGGGAATGTCCCCTATAAAGGAGGTAATCATATGTTCTCCATGCACTGTCACTATATGGGATCCATTTGGGACACAAAAAATATATTTTGACTATAACTTGGGGTAATAAATTTGTGTTGATGAAGGATAGTGATTAGGAAAGAGATTTTAAATACTATTATAGAAATAACACTATGTTCCTAGCTTTTTGATTTAATCATAATAAACAAATAAAAAGATTGAAACATAGAGGAAAAATTCAAAAAAAAAATAGGGTAAATTACATGAGAGGTTGGATCAATCATACTCAAAGGAAGAGAGTTTTTTCACTTTTTATTTTTAAATTATGGTTAAATCGATTTTACGAACAATAATTATATTTAGTTTCATGAATCCATTATTAGTGGGGGGTGTATAGTCTAATTCCACATAGCGAGGACTATATGGTGTGGGGATTTTAGGTAATATATATTGTATCAGAAGGAGGTGAAACTAGAATACGAGGTATATAAATCCCAATGTGAATTAGAGGAACTAGCTAGATCCAATTCCATTCAAAACAAATCTCACTAGTATTAGATAATTTCATGACTGGTCCCAAGAGATATGGTTTGAAGATCACTATGTAACCCAAGAATAATAATTGATTCGTATATAGTTCAATATGGTGTAATTGTAGATTACCTTCACTGGTTGTGGAATATGGATAGACTCCCACACGATTCCCAATATTCCATATCTAACATGGATCAAGATATCATTGGGTTTGAGATCCTGTGATTATGAAATAAACTACGAAAATTAATGACTTGTGGATAGGATGTTAGACACTTCATATAACATTATATGACATTTATAAAAAATGGAAGATTTAGTTAACATTTTGTTCTAAATATTTCATTAACCAGTGGGTTCATTAAGAAAAACTAGGGTTTGTCAAAGGCCCAATACTGAGCCTCATGGAAATTATACCTTTTACACATTCCACTACATTTTCAATATTCATATAAGTGACATGGATAGATAATAGATTATTTTTTCATAGGATTCTATTTTTTGGATTTTAACCTAAAATTATTTTTTTCTTCATTTATTGGGTTGATTATAGTCATGAAAGGTTTATTTCTAGGGATATAGAGTTTATAATAAAATCGATTTGACATCGTAATTATTTATATTAATGTCTAATAACATTGAATTAAATGGTGGGTGATGTATTCCATGCGAATATGTATGGGAAAACCATGTGTGAAATAAGGGTACCGATTATAAAAATTAATATCTTATAAATAGGTTCATTAATATTACAGTCTTGGATGTTGAAAAAAAGGGGTGGTTAGTTTTATAGTCACATGATAAGGACAACGACTATTATGAGGGATCTCATGTAGAATGAAATATAAAATTAATTATACATGAATAAAGGGAATGAGTGGTCTATGCCTACACACACATAACCCAACAAGAGGTACGCAAATTTTTAATTTTCAATTATTGGTCCACTTCTATATGAGTTTGACACCGTCTCTATTCACAAATATTACGAAATGTTTTCCCACAAAACACAATGATACAAAAAAATATGGCATAAGTGGGAAAATTATGTCCAAGACTACAATAATAGATAATATATTTTATATGTATCCCATTTTATAGGAAACAGTATTTATGTAGTTCTAGACGGTTTTGTTGTGGGATAAAAGGTGTGGAATGTGGTAATCCACTTTAGTGAGTGTCTAAGGTGTCACATAGTTTTCCTGCATGTTATAGGGAAAATCTAGTAGATATTAATTTCATTTTTATAGGATGTATAGGCATAAATTGTTATTTAATTCACTAATGGTAATGTAAACCTAATTTTAATGAAGAGACAAGTGGTTATAGGATGCAAAAAACAAGAAATTTTGGAGCAAGTACAAAGATTTTTGGTATAATACATGGACCAGTTGTAATACATTTGGTGTAGAAATTCATAGACCAAGGATCTAATATGATATTAAGTTCATTGAGCTCAGATCAAGAGTTTTTTCTCATTTAAAAGTCATATATCTTAGATAGTATGACCCTAATGTCAATGGGGAACCAAGGAGGCCTTGCATCAATTAACATAATTGGAATCATCAATAAATTGTTTAAGGTCCGGATTCTTAGTAATATTGGATGTAATTATTGGGAACATATTTACAACATAATCATGTGGAGGATTATCAACAAAAATTCTTAATCCCATTTGGGTAATAATATATTTCTGAAAAACTAGTGGTGGGATACCTCCCATGTCACGTGATATTGAACGATAGGTAAAAATATGATATATCACAATAAGGATACGAGGAACCTGAATTTATTAGAAAATGTGCATGAATACGTGAAGTGGTAACATCAGGTATTTTAAAACCCCCATAAAATAAAGGTAGGTGAAGATGAATTACATTTTGACTTATGCGATGTAAAGAAAAAAGATGATAATTATCAGTTGAGGATAATATTTTAAAATGTTCAAAACATAGATCTCACAATCAAATTTTCTAGGATGGGGTGAGTAAAAAAAATTGTATTCATTAACCATATTTGACAGACAATATCCTTTACTTTTCATGAGGATTTCTTCAATTCATTTTCCTTCAATTGGATGTGAACCTATTTTTTCAATGCGTCATTAACACATGGGTGCTCATTTGGATTCGGAGGAATGATGAAAGAGTCAATGCGAACTTGAGAGGATTTATATGGTTATTTAAACACCCTATACATAGGAAATTTTTCATTTTATAACATTAAATGGGTGTATCAATGGGAAATGTCCATACCACTCTGGAAGGTGATATCTAAAATAGTTTAGTAGTTGGGAAGATATAAAATAATTTATATACCAATATATATCACATGAAATTTGAATAATGTAATTGATAGTTATATAAAATGGTGTGCTTGATGACTTTCAACAAAAGAATATGTCCTCTCAAGAGAGGGTTAGAGCATCACATAGTTTCATATCATGCACTATGGAAATAAACCATTCAATTTAAAATCTTAATGTCAGGGTATTGTAAAACATATTTTAAATTTTTACGACGAGGATTATATTTCCAAAAAATTAACATAATGACACTTGGAAGTTTTCATATTGTTTAGCATTAGGTGAAAATGAAATTATTCCATACAGATTAACATCTTGTAACTAGGTTGATGTGTAAGATTTCATTGTTAAGTGACACGGGGGACGTCCCATAGTTTATGATCATAAGACTAGTACATTGTCAGAAATTTAATGCAATTTAACATATTAATATCCTCACATTTTTAGGATTATTTTTGTCCTCTCCATCCAAGGTGATAAATGTTGATGCACCATTAGAGTAAACATCATGCGTGATAAATGTTTCCCCAATGATATGATCCATGTTTGGTAGATTATTTTGGGGAATCATTAGAATCATTTATTCCAATACCATATAACCCTAATTGATGGAGTATATGAAAACAATTACATTGAATTCTTGTGATACCCAATTCTAATGAAGTTGAAGGTTAAGCCGTGCATGGAGCCTCCTCTTATTGAGGGATTCTGAATCAACTTTGATGACCACTTATACCGGGGATGGTGTGAACCAATTATAATCATTCATTTGAATAATCATTATATAAAACAATATTGGTAACAATTCATTGTCAATTCACACAATATGTTATAGAGTCTCCAAGGAGAATTCTGGGTCATCCACTAATATACCTCTTGGGAATTAGAGATATTATTGAGCCAACTATTCTGATTTTTACAAAACATATTCAGGAAAATATTGGAAAATTTTATGTTGAATGTGTCAGTATACCCATTTACCAATTCCTGGTAGTAGGAAGAATGATTTCACTATATCCCTCACGTTTTGAATTTACTATTTAGTTTAGAATCATTAATGATAGTGTTTTTTCTTTTAGAATAGTGTAAGTATTATCAATTATATTAATGATTTGGGATTTTAGAAACATGATCATATAACATCCCTATAGCACATTTAGGGTAGTGGATTCTTTCAATTTTGAGATGTTTTTTAGTTATAAGGATAAACCTATGTTGAAAATATTTCACAAGGATATAGGGTCCTACAACGTCAGATCCCCAAGAATAAATGGAATATTATTACATGGTGAAATAAAATTTTTCTGTTTGATGGCGTATTAAATTATAAATGATCTCACATATATGACATTTCATTATGAATTAAATTAATACATGACTCATTGAGGGTGAAAAGTATGACATCTATTGGATCTAGGTTGATTGATTCAACCCTTCTTTATGGGACTCAAAATACTAGAAATGGACTTCATGGAAGACATTATGGACCTAAAACCCTTGTATATAATTGAGAATAATTATATAATATCCATTTATATTGATGTCCTTGTCTATTTCAAGCCTATCGTAGATTGTAAAATTCACTACACACTGATGGGTTGTCTACAATTTGGCATGTCTAGATGGGTGGGTCCTATGTTAGAGGTACATGATGAGGGGGGTCACCCATTAAATTTCCTATTTAGTAAAACACGAATTTTTTGGTCATTCTGGGGAAGTTGTGGTGAAAATTCGGTTCATATAACTATCCCAATCTTTAGAAGTGATAGGTGTAATTACTTTCATAAGCACCCTGGAATGATAATGTAATAATGGTTGAGATGTCAAAATGATTTATCAAGGCATTACAATTAATCTTTTAAATCAATATTGGTTCCCAGGACACAAGTGACCATTTTCTTAAATAGAGATGGGTTATTAGCTCATGATTAAACACTAGAAATGGGATGTATTATTCTAATGATAGTGTAGTTTCCATTGATCTATTTGGTGACTAGATCAGAGTCATCCTTTACATGAAATTGTGGAACTTAAATTATGATATCCTACGTGAGATAGGTGATGAGATCTTGGTATTCAAATTCATTGTTGTTACATAATTTTGGGAATGGTAACATGTACAACATTGATCGATATGAGGGAGTAGTGAAGAAAATCCCATTGAAAAACCTATTGATCATTTTTATTGACCCTTCTCCCAATAAGGCTCTAGGACAACCTACTATCATGACACGACATGATCAATGGATATGATTGATTCCTATGGGTTTTTTACTTCCAAGTGTGGATATTTTGAGTTTGGATGCATGAAATGTAAATATAAAAAATACATTAAACTTAACATCATTATGGGGAAATGAACATTATATAGAATTATTATAAGATCACCTTCCACTGTGATAATACTACATTCATCATATGTATCTTATGATGAACTTTGTTAGTTCAAAGTATAATTCTATATATTTATCATGACGATAACAGTAGGGTCTTGTTTTCAATCACATGAAGATAAAGGAAAAAATAACTATTCTTGAATAAGGAATATCTTTTCATAATGTCGAGAAGTAAGTGTCTGAGTAAGTATATTCTATTATCCTCTACATAGTTGTTGTTTGGGTATAATGGGGCACCATGAGATCATTCTTGGGTGGTCACATAAAAAACTAGAGGATCCTGCTGAAATGTTGAAATCAAAGATGGTGTTTTTTAGAAAATATGTATTGATGTTATCAAACATTATATAACATACCTTGTCTTATTTTTAATATAAACTTTTAATCATTTGATTTGAAAAGGGATTACATTTTCCATCCTAATTTTAGAAAAAACATTAAATGTAAGATTAATGACCCAAAAGACCCCACAACTCCTTAAGATTAAATAGGGCTACATTCTTCTGATATCCTTGATCTTTATGGGATCATTATCAATTCCATTATACATATAAATGAACTTATGGAAGTACCAAAATGTAACCTATAAAAAACTATTCAAGGGATTAATTTTCAATTAATCAGATCATATAAGGTTGAATGTTTTTTCAAAATCATTGGGATAGTTCTAGATTTTTTTTATTTTACCTCCAATTAAACTACATAACACTCAACAATTTTTTCTAACAATATTCTTAAATATTCGATACATGAAACATTTATTTTTATATTATTTAATCTTCAATCCAAAAAGCATCACTCTCTAAACTAATGTTCGTTGAGGTTCCTATAAAGAATTTTTTTCTTCATCCTTAAGGTATATAAAATTTTATTGTAACTATAATAAATATCCGTGAAGGATGGATCCAAAAAACCAAGAGTCATGTCAATCGGTAGTTCTTCCATAGGGATGAGGAAATATCTCATTGGGTTATGGAGGTTGAGATCATATATTTTGATATAGATCATGATCTATATAGTATTCATTCCAACTAGGAAAATGTGGGACAATCTCGTGGGATATTATACTTCCATGGAAATGTTCTCATAGATAATATTATCATTAATGGCCTAAAAAATGAAACAATTGGAGGGATGAAACATTGTTGACACATTTTTGGACATGTCTGAATGATTTTCAGTATAAGGTTTTGTGAAACTACTAGTCATTGATCCCAAGAATTTCTATCCATTTTAATGAAATAATATTATTATCTTTCTTTAGGAATGATCCATTTTTCTATTTTTCCTCTCGAGGCATGAGCACACCAATCAGTTCCAGCCTCAAGCCGTCTTTATTGATGATATTCCCCTATGTACTTTATTTTATTTTTTTGATAACCCTTACTTAATGAAATGAGGGTATTTATCTATATTCTCTTCGTCACCAAAATAATGGGGAATAGAAGAAGAAAATGACTCAAAATTAAAATAATTTCATAGGGTGGGAATTTTACACATTTATAGAGGTGGAAAATTTATTTATGTATTATTATCCTTTTGAAAATATAGAGACCATGGAAATAGAAGTTTACAACCAAGCCACTAGTGGATTTTGAATGAGTGGAACAACATTGATATTGAAACAATAATTCTGATTTGGCTTCTATCTGGTTAATACCACCCGCTAGATAACATTATGATATCTAGGCATTCTATCAGACGGATAGAAATTATGATATAAAATATTAGTTCGTATTTATATCTTTAGTGGTTCCCACCCATTATAATAATATGTGTTAATATATATGTATTCATTATTCATGAAGATGATTAAATGGTTTCCATTTTCTTTAGTTGTTTATTACAATTGGTTGATCGAAAGGGTGAATTTATCATAAAATCAATCCCTTGATTTTCTAATGTGGTTTTCAAGCCATTGGTGGAATTTATTTTCATTAATATGATGTTATATATTAGATACCCCTATCATTTATAATACCTTATATTAAGATAGTGGGATTACAATGAGTTTAATGGGGAAGTATCGCCATGTATTAACCCTACAAAACCATTAATGGAGTGTTTTAGGTATCAGAGATATGATGAGCGGACCCATATATGTAGACGAGACTATAGATTCCTTGAAATATATTACTGATAGTATCTTTTCACACAATCATGGTCCTAGTTTTTCTTACCATGTAACCAAATTGGGTCTCTAACTAATTCTCACTATCTGTTTTTTTATCAGTCATTTAAAATCCATAAATTATCATGTTTGACGGAGTAAAATCCGCAATAGAGATCTATAAATTTTAGAGTTTCCAGGATTGTATTAAAATTATTCTAGATACATTTCCTCATAGAATGTGATGTAATTCCACACAATTTAATTATCATGAGACAAAAATACACTTTATATTACCATTTATCATTTAATCGTCATCCTTCTCGGAGAAGGATATGATGTACTAGAACTCTTTCCTTTTTCGATTCCATTATTTGATAGGACTGAGTGATAGATTGCACATTTTCAAACTAGATAAGGATATTATGGTCCTTTATATTATCCTTATATGACTTCATTGATTGGAATATTCCATCACAGATTTAAATTCATGCGTATATTCAAGAGATGTTCACTAACAAAATCTATTTATGAGTAAGAAGAATGTTACTACCACTTAAAGGTGTATTCTTGGAAGGAAGCATGGTAGGTGCAGTTGGATGAGGTTATAGGTCCTAGTTATTTCTTACAGGGATCCACTGGGGTATAGATCACATATTATAGATTATAACAGGTTGAGGGTAGGCATTAACTATTGTGGATGAGAACTGGGAAGCTATGACATATCCAATTGACTATATGACCTGATAGTTCATAGGGGTATGTTTGATAATTCATCCTATGAGAACTATAATAACTAATACGTGAGTAATTCCTCCTGACTATTCTTAGTAAAAGAATATATCCTCATTGGGGTACCTCGTTAATCATTCTCCATTTGGGAGTATCACCTTCCCTTCTTGTGATGGCATAAGAGATAGGTTTCGGAAGGTTAAAGGATTCACTAATAATTCTAGAAACATGATCCACCAGCATAATTACATTGACATAATAATAACCCATCTATTTGTCTAAGGATTACTCAAGGAATGTACTAATTCTTGGGAATTATCCAAATTCAAGGGGTATGAAATTAGTATGAGTGAAAAATGTCATCAACAATGGTGGTGGGTCATAATTTATGTAGAATTTTCTATGATAGTTACTTTTAGAAATATATGGATTAAATGTTTATAGATAAAGATGATTAGGTGTTCTGTTTATATGACATGTAGGCTACTCCAATGATGTACAATTAAATATGTGGGCTCTAGCAACTGACATATCTTCTAGTGAGTCATCGAAATACTACACCCATCAGCCAAACATTAGTTTTCATCCATATAAATCATCGTATTCCTAACAATAGGTCAGTGAAACAAATGTAACCTATTCCAATGGATCACCCAAATCAACCATACGTGGTCTAATTAGTGCTGGATTAATTCCATATAAGAAATTCACTCTAAAATGTTATTCCTAAGGATCAAGTGGTAATGATAGTAATCAATGAGTTTCATTAACCAATCCAATTGTTTCCTTCTTCTCTATAATAATATCAAAAGGATATTCTCTATATAATAGGGAATTTAACCTAGTAATTTCTCATTATTTATAGAAATTACCTTATTCATTTTATATATGATGTAATCCTTGGGTTCCCGGACATACCCTGATCTTTAGGAAGAATTCTCATAGTGAATCTACGCTTAGTGTGGCTAGTCCTAAAGTGTCCCTAGAAGGTGGATTGGATGTGGGAATTTGTAATCACAAAAAGTATCCTTCTCTTTTGTCACAGGTTTAATTAATTTTCATAGAAGAGGTAACAATAATGACAACTACTTTTTCCACTGTATGGATTCTTCCAAATAATTATCTCTATCGAAATATTAGGGAAACCACCTGAGATACTTCGGGTTTAAAGGGGTTGGAATTAGTTCATCTTGATAATTTCACATATAAATCCATAATATATGTTTATTTGGAATCTAATAATTTAGGGAATATGTGAATCCATTAAATTTGGGGATGAGGTTTACAAAATTCTGACCATCCTTATAAATTCATTTGGAAATGTTTGTGTCATTGTTTTAATATAGTGTGAAAGTGATACATTAGCAGAACATTCTATATATATTATATAAATTGGTCGATGGTACCTAATAATAATTGAATATAACATAAATTATTAGTCCATATATGTTCTAGATGAAATTTATAATTATGGATGATATATAGTTTTTTAGGCTTCCTTGCATCAGGAAACAACCAGAGGCTATGTAGACAATATGTTTCTCTATGTCATTTGTACAATTTAATGAGGTGAATCTCATGATACCCAAATTTGGAGGCGGATGTTTATTACCCACCCAAAAAAGATATGACTTCCCCTATATTTGGACTGATTCTTCTCCTATATCTCTGGACTTAGGATGAGTGGTTATAATAAAAATAAATTTATTTAGGGGAGGTTTGGTATTCATTTCTCCATATCTAGTTTGTTAGCTCATGAAGTAAAATAAATATGACCTAGATATGGGATGTCACATTGAGAAATATATGAAATATTTATGGGGAACATTATATATTTTCTCTTTTAATAAGGAAAAATTTCATATATCCTTATTAGATGCTTGCAAATTTCAACTATAATATTAAATTATTGAATAATGTGGATTTGTTTTGGAGGTTCCACTGAGGGAATGATCTGATCCTTGTGGGTGTCCTCTAGATATTTCCATTATGTACATATAAGTACTATAGTGATCCTCTTGATATTATCAGGCTCCAATATTAAAGATTCCATCCTTACACTTTCTTGATAGTCAAATATATTCTAATATAGACCAATTGGTTCATTAATTCCCATACCCTTGATGAGGAACTAAAAAAATGTGGTAATGTCTCAGGGAAACTCTATAGATGCAATATATAGCTCTGCAAAGAAGTTTGGGAACTTATCAACAGGTCTCCCCAGGGACAATCCTTCCCTTCTATGTGGATATATTTCCTCACAATCCTCATCACCATTATATTTTTTATAATCACTAGGTGGTTGACAATGATAACAATCATAAGTTGTCATGGTGGGAGAGGTAATTATACCATTGATGTGTGGATTATATTGATAGTATTATTCTCATTGTGATGAAGGACCGAATTAAAGGGAAACATACTACTCCATTCACATAATCATTATATGAGGATATTTTTATTCATTGATTAATAAATTACTAGTTAGGATAAGTTAACTGAATGATATTTTTTCTCCCATATCAGGTTGGGTGTTTATCCACCAAGAGAAATGAAATTTCAACATTTCAACACTGGTGATATTGAGCTTGATGAGGTTTTGCCTTCCTAAATAGGTCACTCAATAATATCATAGATGGTTAAAAATCAAAAATAGGTTAAAGAGGTTTTGTCAGTATGGTTGGTGTTTCCAAAATACATAATTATGGTGGAGTTCATAGACTGCATAATAGTACAATGTCACTTTTCAGAATTGTGAAAGGAATACATAATTTATAAGAAGGAGGTGGTGAACAAAACATTACACAAAACGGATCTGTACTATGATAACTTCAAGGTGTTCTATGCATAATGCATAGAGAAACCAATTTATGGGGGGATTGTTGTTTGTGGGAAGCTCATCGTTTATGGTAGGATCATCATTTGTATTTTGTGGAAGTAATATAAGGATATAAAAAGGGTTTTTTATTTTCAGTTGAAATTAGTCACTATATGAATAAAGGTGATACGTGTACCATAGATCAAGTTCACCGTGAATGTTGTACCACAATAATGTTTTCTCTGTTTTTGATTAGGATGTTTTATTGTATTTTATATTCATATATAAAGGACCCTCATCAAATATTTATTTAGGGTGAATTTAATTAGATAAGGTCATCTCTAATGGAATAATTCCGGTAAGTCTGATGTAGTTTGTGAAGGAGGATTCATTTATGGAGAAGATTTTCGTGATGTTGGATTTCCAAAAAGTTTTTAGTTCAGAATGATAGTTTACCATAGAGTATATCAAAGCTTGTAAGATTTAAATGTAAATGGTACTATTAATAAAATGTCTTATATGATGCATTTGGGTACCATAGGAATCATCCATTTGAAAAGAAGTGGTGGTATGTGAAAGGGAAGGTTATCTCTGAATCACTCACACCACACGATGAAAGGTAGTTCACGGAGGATGCAAGACAGTTCATAGAGGGTGAAAAGATATTTGAAATGAAACTATACTAGTTCATGAAAGAAATTGATGCAAAATAAATGTACATGGGAATGTGGATTTCATATACTAGGTGAAAACATATCATTAACTGAGCATATATCTGAATTTGAGGATGTTAAAATTATTGATAATGAAGGGACCTACATGTCCATATACTATGTCTATATCTTATTTTGGAGTATTGAGAAAAGAAAAAATAATTAGGCGAGTACTTCTATCGAAAATGATCCATCAAAGGTAAGATTTAGGAATTGATCCTTTGGAAGAAGTAAACTATTCCAAAACATTATAAATGTTGTGATCTTGGGTATAAAATTAATCTAGCCCGAACACTGAGTTGGTAGTGAACCTTCATAACTTTGGTACATATGCAAATTGCCATTGTATACTCCTTTAATATATCCTAGTGAGGGTAAACCAGGTAAAAATCTCTATGTATCATTCATTATTTAATTTCTATTTACACACTTCTACTGTAAAATAAGATAATATCATTTTGTTTAACGATGAAACAATTTCCGAAGGGGGATTTGTTTTAATCTATTATACCATCATTCATCCCCCACTATCAGGGTATTTAAACTAATTGTAATAAAACATATCATTCCATTCATCTTTACAAAACCCAAAAACAATCACTCCCTAACATCCTTATCCAAGTTATTGGTCTTTTGGTTACACCAAATTAAAAACCATAGGTTCCCTGTTAAGATATCCAAAGGATGTTCTTCTATGATACAATAATTTTTTTACTGAGATCATTCTTTTAACTTTAACTTTTTTAATCATCAATAATGTCTTAAATAATCCAATATAATAACAAATTAGGTCCTATAAAAGGAGATATAATAATATTTATGGAATAATATTTATCCATATTATCTTCCATCAAATGGGAAACCAAACTATCATTCATTTGAACGATGTACTACAATCATGTGATCCAATATAATTATTTATCTAGGACCCCCCCCCCCCCCTCACAGAATAATTTGATGATAAATTTCATTTATATATATAATATTAAAGTCATATTAATTATTATGGAAATGTATAATATCATATAAATACATTATAATTAGGATAGCGTTTGGAGGATGACCCCATACGAGGATATGTGTTAGGGTTTTTCACATCACTACCACCTTCGTATCACTCGTCGCAACTCGGCCATGTTTCTCCCCTAAATGCTTTGACTGTCTATTTGGTGCTGTGCGGTGTATCTTCATATGGATTCGTGGCTCCATGGCCATGAACAAGCTGACAAATCTCACTATTTATTGATCTTTTCACCTGGATGGGGTTTTCATGGCGGAACTGTGAGGATCCGTGGTTAAATTTACAAACCTCTGCGATGAACATCGCCGCCAGACTTCTCCATCGGTTGTGGGTTCATTTGGCGGATCTGGTCATCGTGTGCAATTTGAAGACAGTGATGGGATTTGTGCTTCAAGATTGCAGTGGATCATTTTTGGTTGATGGTTTTCAATGAAGTTTTTTTATGTTGATTTGATGAATGTGGTTTTTGGTTTTGATTGTGTGATTGGATGCGATTCTGGTTCATGTTTTGGAATGGGGATCGTGATTTGAGGTTGGATTTCTTTGGTGTTGCGGTGGTGGCGGCGACATGGTTTATTATGACAGTGGTTTTCATTCACGTGGATTTTTGTAGTTTTTTCATGTTGGTAAGATCAAAGTTTTTGATGGTCAAATTTGTCACATTTTTTCAGATTGGGCATTGAATAGTGTGGAATGAATTATGAGGGGGTTTGTGCTGTGTCACTGTGGTATGCTGTCAATGGGGGCATGGCAACCAGCTCACCTACATGGGTCTTCCAAAAGAGGTACAGAGTAGAGAGTTTTCACTATCCATTTCTATTTGGATTTGGTTTTTCGAGAGGGTATGGAAATTTCCATTGGTTCCAGTGCCATGCAATCCTGCATGGGATAGTTTTCCGAGCAATTATGTGATGGTGAAAGCTTGTCTTATCATGATTGATGCTAGGGTGGGGTTACATCTGTATTCAATTTGGTTGTTTTTTCCTTGTGACATTGTAATGTGGGGGAATGATTGAATGTTTTAAGTCACTGATATCATGTTGGGTTTCCCACTCCCTTAATGAGTGTTTATGATAATAAAAAAATTAATTTTTAGTGAGTCATTATAATGACCTTGAATTCTCATAAATGAATATTTCATATTTTTTGTTGAATACTAATTACATTACCAAAACCCATTCCAATGGACAGTAATAGATTGGTGGATTTGGAATCCTGGAATACAATATTTTTATTTCTTGAATGACCATAAGTTTATGCCATAAAAATATTCCCATTAATTACTCTTCACATACATTACTCACATAAAACCTTACTTCAAAACATGTGGAAAGGATCAATAATAAAGGGTGAGCTTAGATGCTCAATAAACATAATCATAGAAGATACATAAGGATAATATGAAAATAAGGGAATATCAACATGATAATAACGATTTAAAACCCAACTGTTCATAATAGAGATCATAATATTCATCCATGGAATATAGATTAGTAGTTTATAAGACATTAATCGTGAGTAAATCAAATAACATGAGCGCTGAAGAGCATAACATTGGTCTCATACATAAAATGGTGGCATACACATAAGTATAGAAAATAATTTCAGTTTTTGACAAAGATAACTACCAAGGCTATCCTGGTGGATGGGGTTCACTCCCCAAACCATCATAAGAGGCCGGGTTTACTCATAACATCATAACTAGGGATAAATTTCCTTTCAAAAGTATGTTCACTCCTCTTTCCAATCATATCTATCTCATGGAATATAAATCATAACCAATACATTGTAAGGAGATATATGTCCCACTTGTCTCATAATGAAAACCTTATTTATGTGTTCCACATTATCCTAAAAAAATTCAACATATCATAAACCTTGAAATGAGATGAGTTTCATAAAAATTTCATCATATCATAATCTGTGGAAATGACACATGTTTCATAATGATTCTATCATTTGATCCTAGACTAATATGTTAAAAGTACCTAGTTTCATAATATTTGTCTCATGGTACAACCCAAAGACGATAAATTGGTGTAAATGTGTTTTCATGTTTTAAAAAATTGGAGAGAAATGTGTTTCATAAACATATTTTCCTCATAAACCATTCAGAGATAGAATAATAATTGTATTGTTTGTATATAACCCCATTAATGCATAAGTTACATCAAATCATTTCATCTATAAATGGAAAATGGTTTTGAAATAAAAATAACTAGAAATTTTTTTAATATAAATTTTCATTTAAAATCATTCATTAATAATATATTTTAAATCATTTTCCTTGAAAATAATTGTTACATTTTAAAAAGATATGTTTAAAATAATTTAAAATGTTTATTTAGGAAAATAGCCTTTATTATTTTAATAAATACATTTCAAAATGTAAAAAAAATTAAATTCATTTCTAGTGAAAATAATATTGGAATTATATAAATAAATCATGAATGAAAACAATTTTTATGATCATGGGAAATTTTGTTCATGTAGTACATGTTAAAAATGATTACATTCACATTTTTTGTATAGTCCAAAAGGGAATTGTTTGGAAACTGATATGATGATTAATCTTAATGAATTTTTAATGATTAAAACATGGGTAATAATGTCTTTAATTAATAATATTATGAATTAAAAAAATAAAATCACTTTAAAAAATAATGGTTTTGAGGAAGAAGTGTTCTGACCGAAAATTGGATTTTTACTAAAATGTTCATTTTAATCTATTGAGTACCTATATTAGTGAAAATTAAGAGAAAGAAATTATTTTAATTAAATAATCATATGATAATAAATATTAATGATTATCTTGGTATTTTTATAATAATAATCTATAATAAAAAACATAATCATAAAAAATGTAATAAATGATGATATTGTAACATAAAATCACTCCCAATTAGATAATATTGAAACATAAGCCCCAATAAATAATATAATAAAATGAAACATAAAACATAATTATTATAAATATATTCATTATATTACATGTTAATTATATATATAGATACATATAATTCAATAAAATAGGTGAATAACATAATCATGTCTCAAAGAAGTGAAATTGATACATAATTCCCTTACTCACTTGGTAATTTTCTTTGTAAACACCATGCCGGATTAATATTAGAATACATATATTTATATAAATAATTATAAATATAGTAATCATAAAATAAATTCAAGGGGTATATATAAGACATATAAAATAATCATTTTTCTAATTTCGATTTTGTCTCAGTGAATGTAAAAGCGAGGCAGAAATCCATTACCTTTCTCATGACCTCATTCACACACATTCAATCCTCCATTATAATTAATATATTTTTATTATAAATATAATAAAATAAATATTTATATATATGTAACCGTATATGATTTAATTATTTTATTTAATTCCCTATTTATTAAAAAATCCTTGTAAAAATCATGTTTCGGGTAATAACATCTTTGTTTTACATTTATGTTTTGATTTGTTATTATTTCATTCCTATTACATTGATCAAGGTTTCAAAATATCCAAAAAATTAATAATGATATTATGATAATATTTATAAATCCATTACACTTTGAACACCAATCATGAAATATGGTTTTGATAAATGAACTACATGGTGATCATTAATATGGTAGTTCATATATACACATGAGTAACACTTCCTATTTTCACCGAACATTATGAAAAAGAGGTATATACTATTTCATCTTCCAAAAATGATAAGAATATCTTAAATAAATTATTATATCATTATATAGGATTATACATATCATCCATGTTGTATGGTGAATAAAAGGTAGAGTCATATTTCTTTGTGAAGGCAATTGTCCACACGTATATGAATGATGTTATCACAATCCAGTGAGTGAAAAGTACATGTATAAAGTGATATATTATATCTCATAATGGAAAAATTTCATGAATATAATAATTATTTCATTAAAATAATATAATATATATTAATATTTTACATATTATATTCCTTATATATAGTCAGTGTAAATGAATCAAATCACTTCCGGAGGTAGTAGTGCTCCGTTCACATGAACGATGCTATCTTATCCTTAAAATAATAGAATGTAAAAAATGTATATATGATATAATTAAGAAAATGGTGTAATAATCTTATAAATATTATATATATATATATATATTATCGATCGTTATACCTAGTCTTGGGAGGTGGTAATGAAAAAATGAATGACATTGGTTCGTTATGTTATAGTCCACCATACACAAGAACGATGATTTTTTCAAACATTGGATGGAAGGGAAGATGTTATTAGTTCCTAAACATATCATAAAACATATAATTATATTTGAGATATTGAGGTTATTATATCATCAATGTTTAATAATAATTTATGCATGTTGAGGAAGAAATAATATAAAAATCCTTATTGAAGAAATGTAACTACTCTTTCAGTAATCATTTTTGGAATGAATCAAATGCCTTCCAAGGTTGGAATTTTTCTAAAACTAAGGTTTTTATAATTAAATTTATAATTTTTAAGGGATTTTGATAATTTATTTTCCAAACCAAAAGTGGTTGAATTTTTTTTAATAGAGGAGATTAGGTGGCGTTTTATAGCTGATTTTTGTGGAACACATGTAATTTTTTGAAATGAAATTTCATACAAATTCATTATCATTACAATAGGATTTAAAATTGGGTATGTTTTATACTTATACATGATAGGGTATAAATATTTCCATACAATATTAGATAATATAAAATTTTATTTTTATTAATATGGAATATATTGTTTCAATTGAAATTATCCTAAGTGTAATATTTCATATTAAAATTTATCCCATAGACATAAAGAGAAAACTTGAAAGAGAAAATTTAAAAAATGATTAAAAGTTTTATATAAAAAAATTAGTATGAAAATTATTAAAATGACCTCAAATTTATTAATAGATATATTATTGAAATAAATTTAATTTAAATACACTTATATATATCTTTTATTTTATAAATAATTTAAATTTGATGGAATTTTTAAATAAATTTTAAATTATTCACCAATCAGAAAAAATAATCTTGTTAGTAAATTTAAAAATATTCACCTTAATATATTTTTGATATTGTGATATAAAAAATTGCCTTAATTTTTTCATATAATGTTTTTAAAATTCTCTATAATAAAGGTTAAATTAAATCATGAAAATGGTTGTAAAATATCTTTTTAGGAAAATGTAGTTTTTAAGTTTAAAAATGGATTTCTTCATATCTCTTGTATATAAAACACATATTATTAATCCTAAATAGTTGAATGAAGATATAAAATATTAATTTCATTAAACAATTTAACCAGAAGTTTGTGGTTTAATTTATTATGTTAAAATATGTTTTTTTCATAAAAAATGTTTCACAGGAAATGTTTTCCTTTTTTCAAATACAATTTATTATCATTTTTAATTAATTGTTCACCAATGAATTGAATTTATATATATTTTTAAACCATATATTTTCCTAATTCATTTAATCATGTTCATACCCGCCATTCCTATGGTTATGTTATAATTATCATATAATAATATATAGACATGTTTCGTTTAATCTCGTTATTTTATCTATTTGATGCTTAACTCGGTGATGCATGTAATGAAATCCAAACATAGTGTTGTGTGTTTCTAAAACTAAAATATTTTTTTATTAAATGACAAATATTAAAAATGTAAATTTAATTGTGAAAAAATTATTCATAAAATCACAGTTGATTATATTTTAACCCCATAAAAAGAACGTATCTTTTGAAATTCATCACATTTTTATGATAAATATTGGGATAATTTTACCTCAATACATACATAGTATCCCGCATATAGTACAAATGTTGATGGTTTTTTTCAAAAAATATTAACTTGGTAAGTGGTCCTATTTCATAGAATATTTTCTATTAAATCCAGATACTCTTCTGTGTTTTCCTCATAATGAGTATCTTGCTCTAACTATATAACCTCTGAGTTCCATACATGTGATGGATCATGTACGTAGTTCATCATGAGAGATACATGGAACACATCTTGAAACTACGATAGATTTAGTGGAAGCACCAATTTCTAAGATACCTTCCGGATAAAATCCATAATTTTAAGGGACTAATATACATATGGCTTAGATTTCCTTAATACCATAATATAAATTACATCCTTTTACTAGGATTTGTTCTATATAAACGTCATTTTAGACTCCATGAAATTAAGATGAAATTTGTATGCCTAAACCACTAACATATCACAAGATCTATAATATATTTAGAGTTCAATCCATTTATATTTAGTTAAAAAATTGATTTTTTTATCCAATATGGATATATTTTAATTGGGTGAAGTAATAATTTTATAAATAAAAGCATATGAAATATTATAATTGAATCTTTTCAAAATGGTAAATGTTATAACCCTTCCATAATTTAAAATTTATAAATAATGTCAATATATTTTTAAAAAAGAACTAAAAATTAATCCCCCAAATATCAATAATATTCTACTAAATGGTTATATTCCAAATATGTTAATAACATCGTAATATATTCCATTTAATCATGGAAAATACCAAAATTACCATAAAACCTCAAGGAAATAAGAATTATTCCACTTTTAATAAATAAACACATATATTATATAACATAATTAATTTATAAATTAATTTTGTAAACAAATCAATGAAAATAGAATCCACTTTTTCTAAAAACTATTTATATTCCTAGAGGTAATATATACAATAAATTTAATTTGTCAATATAAAGAATGAATTTATTCAATATAGACCCCATTTACTCAACCTCATGATCATATTACGTACTATATCCACTTAATCATGGGTTTCTGTAAAATATAACATTTAAATTAAATCACATTTCAAGGTCATATGTACTATTAAACATATTCATGTATATCATTAATGATAAACATTTACAGAACAAAATTTTATATTTTTTGATTCATATAAAAAAAATCCTTGAATTGAAATATAATAATACTCAAACAACCCCACTTACTTATTGAACCCTTAACTAGGATTCATTTGCTTATAACTTAACACCTTTCTTCATTCATATGTCATTCATAGTATCTTTATCGTCAATATAAAAACCATTACTCGTACAACACTTATAATTATATTCAAGAGATTTCAAATAAGGGATTTTACGTTCATAATTCTCATACACTCAAAATATTAAAAATTCCACCATAGATTATATCTTAGGGAGACCATTATAATCATAATTTTCATTAAACACACACTTCATTTTGCCTTTGAAATTATTTTTTTGTAATTTTCCACAAAAAAATCATCTACTCATCCACCAAAGATATTTTCATGAATTTGTATTCCCACATTCTAAAAATATAGGAAATTGAATATTTATTTGTGCATGGTCTTCAATACATGGACTATCAAAAAAAATATCCTTATCTTCTATGGTGAGTCTGATTGTTGGTTATATTTCATGTTGTTAATAATATATCACGATAACTAGTAAGGAATAACCAGAGCATACCTTAATCCCTTTATCAAACCATGGGGTTTCTCATCAGAAAATTGTATGTTTCATTAAATAATAATCTAGTTCCTTCTATTTCCTTCCATTATCAAAAAGAAACTAAAATACTATCATAAATACTAATCAAAGTGGGGACCAAATTATTCATTAAAATACATTTTTGGATGTCTCAATCCTAACACATTATTTTGAATCTATGTAACCATGTGTTTATCCATTTTCATACATTGTCATAATCTATTTAAATACATCATCGTATTTTGAATATATTTTAAGAATATGCAAAGCATATACACTAGGTGTGTCAAACCAGGTGTCCATCAAAGCGCGTTTTCAAATACTTGGTGGCGGTCGAGTTCGTCTCAATGCAACTTTTTTGGATCTAGTACCCCTAGGTACCTCTGTACCTGAGAGAAATTCAATTGTAGTATCTAGAAATCGATTTAATTTCTTAGAAACCCCTATCTCTATACTTTAATATGATGGTAAAAACATTCCTCATTTATATAATCACTAATAGAAATATATTTACACATATCCTTTGACATACCATCAGAAATAACCAATGGGATCTCACTAAATTTTTCTCATCAACATCTTAAAAGTTTAAGTGAACCTAACATCTAATACCATATATTATTACCCAAAATTCGCAGACAAAGATATTAAATATTATTTGAAAAAATTTATTAAATTATAGAGACATGTTCCTAAGGGCCATAAAATTTTAGTTCCTTTCAATATTCAGAATGCAATCATCTAATTTTGTGAACGATATTTAATTTATCAAAAACTTAGCTTCACATAATGTAATATTTATATACATACATTATATTAAACCATTATTCATAACCTCGTAAAATGGAAAATAATAAAGGTTGAGCTCAGATGATCATTATGGGAAATCAAGGGAGATATATAAGAATAATGTAAACATAAGGGTATGAGAACATGATAAAAATACTTATAAACCATAAATTCTATATCAAATGTCATAATCATGAGTCGTGGAATAATGTTAGCAGTTCAAAGAACATTATTCAAATATAAATGAATGAACATGATCCATGAGTTCAAAACACTATCATAAAATATAAAATTGTGGAGAAAAAAAATATAAATTAATCCCCATTGTAGTCTAGGCACACTACCTAGGATGTTAAAGTGGAATGGGTTAACTCTCTATAACAATATGTAAGTAAATGATAACTCAAAAGAACCATATATCAATGAATGTCCAATAATGAATTGGGTTCACCCCATTTTCTAATTTATTATATCTCATGAGATATAAATCATTACCCAATGAATTATAAGGAGATATTATTCCTACCCAACTTATAATAAAAACAATATTATTTGTGTGAAACAAGATCATAAAACAATCATCACATAATAACCCATTAAATTATATAGGGTTCATGAATATTCCATCATATCATAACTTGTAGAAAGTTCCAGGGTTCCTAATCATTTCTTTATATCATCATAGTATAACCCATGAAATGAAAACTATTTCATTTGATAAATAACATGGGAGAACTCTTAGAATAGATGTATATTTCCAAAAATTTTCTCATCATATACCCTGTTGAAGATAAATGGATTCCATATACATATTTCCATCATAATACTTTTATAAAAATAATAGAAATGGAATCCTTTGTTCATTTCCCTAATATTTAATAAGTAACATAATATTATGTCATTTTACATGGAAATTGATTTTGAAAGAAAAATCACATGGAATTTTTTTTTTTGATAAAGATAACATTTATTTAAAAGTCAATGTCAATTAATATTTTGGAAATAAATTTCTTGTAAAATAGCTTTGTAAATATATAACAGATCCTTTAAAAATCATTTAAAACATTTTATAAAGAAAATAACTTCTTTTCTATAATTTTTTTCCATAATATATAAAATTTTAAAAACCATATTTCATTTAAAATAACTTTGAAAAAATATAATGTAATTTTAAAATAAATCAACGTTCACAATGATGGTAAATTAGTTTTATTCTGTACATGTTAAAACTAATATTACTTTCAAAATTTGTGTAAAATAAAATTGAGAATGTTTTGGAAAACAACAAAAAGGTTCCATTAAAAACATTTTTAAAAATTTCTGATATTGATAAAAATAAATATAATAACTAATTTTAATAATGATAATAATATTTTTAAAAATATTTTTAGAAAACATGGTTTTGGATGAAAATGGGATTTTGAATGAATAGTTTTGATTTATTAAAAACAATATTTTTGAAATATTGAGTATATTACAAGAGAAAAATGAAGAGAAGAAAATTATTCCAATGAAATCATTATATGTTATAAAATTTATGAGTTTATTGATATATGAATCAAAATAATCTATCATTGTTAAAATAATAAAAAATAATCCTGATAAATAATGACATTGTAACAAAAAAACAATACCCCTTTTGTAATTTTGAAACGTAATCCACATGAAATAATATCATTAAACGAGACATAAAATATAATGAGGATAAATATATTCACGATATTACATGTTAAATGGATGAATATATACCTATAATAATAGTATATATTCATAATATAATCATATGCCTCAAAGAAGGAAAGTTGAGATAGAAATCTGTTTCGAAATTAGTGAATTTTGAATCGTAAACCCCTAGAATGAGAGATAATAAAATAGAAATTTAAATCAAAATAATTTTATATAGAATAATATTAATTTAAATTAATGGTATTTATCTAAAATATATAAAAGAATGTGTTTAATATTTAATTTTCTCATATAAAGTAAACATGGGATGAAAATCCCATACCTTAAGGGTCGATATCCTACATACACATTCGAAAAACATTTATAATAAAAATATGTTTATTATAAATATATTAAAGATTAATAACTATATATATAATTATATTTTTATGTCAAATATAAATTATGCATTTAATTTTACCCTCATAAATCTATACTTTACCATTACCACATTATTAATTTTTTATTGTTTTCATTATTCATTTTGGAGAAAAATTATATTTACCTTATTAGATAATTTAAATTATTCATATTAAAAATATGGAATTAATATTTATAAATTCATTTTATATATTTGTAAAATTTTAATTTTAAATTAATCCTATATACGTGATTATAGAGTGGGTTTTGAAAGAGAAAATGTTCAAAATGTTTCATTTTTTATTTCAATAATTAATATGCGAATAACTAAAAGGGATTAAATTTGATTAAAATATATTAAATTGAAATAATTTTACTTTAAAATCACATTAAAATGTATTTTATACTTATTAATTATTCCAATGAAAAGTTATGTTTCAATTCGAATTCATTACAATTCATTATCGATCAAAAAATAATATTCTTGAAACTTTTAAAATAATTAACCCTTACATAATTAAAATATCATGATTTCTGAAAATAAAAAATAATTCAATTAAATTTCCAAAAAAGTAAAAATATGAATTTTGAAATTAGTTCACCAAAATGTGATGAAACTACTTATGAGAAAAATAAGGCTTTTAAGTGTACCATTATATTTAAAGTTATATCTTATATAGAAAACATATAAGATGAATTTTTATTATTATATTTAACATATAATATATAAATTTCATTAACATTAATAACCAATAGTGATTTTTCTATATAGATTATGTGAAATGTAATTGAAAAAAATAGATTTACCAAAAAATATTACTTTCACATTCAAGTAGTTTTATTTATTTTTAAATATTTTATCACAAAATTAATAATTTTATATACATGTTAAAAAATATAGTTTAATAATTTATTTTATCATATTAATACACTCCATTATAAAAACTAGGTGATCAGTATCATATAATAATATTTTGATACGTTTCATTTATATACATTGTTTCATGTGATAGAATATAAACTTTTCGTTCCATGTAATGGAAGCCTAACTTTGTGTTGGGTGTAATATAATATAAAATCATTATTTAGAGTAATTTAAAATACCAAAAGTATAAATTTAACTGTAAAAACATCACATAAAATCTTGGGGATTTGTATTCTTACCTTACCATCCATTGAAAATGATAACATCATTCTTGTGTACAGTGGAATACCTCCTTTGGAATCAAGGTGATTCATTTTTAGTTACCATATCACATGAATGGTGTATTTAATTATATTTAAAAATAATAATTTTTTCAGTATAATGATAATTCTGAAATTTTTATATAAAACATACCATTTTCCATCATCCTGACAGAAATATTGAAATGTTTCAAATGTGTACATAAAATATACCCTCTCCATGATTGTAACATAGATAATTTTTTACAATCATATGTCATTAATAGTTTTAAAATAATAATTTTTGTTTTAAATTACTATTATTTTAGGATTATTATTCTATAGTTGATGGAATAATTATCCCATTGACCATGGTTAACATACCAATATCATTTTGAAATTATGAATTGATCACCCTCAAAACAAAAAATAAAAAAATAAAAAAAAATAATTATATAAATATATAAATAAAATAAGTGATATAATGGTTTAATAATAAGTTATTAGACCTTTAAAAAAATTTTAAATGAAAAATAATTGATATATTTTTACCCTATACACAGTAAAAATAGCAAAACATAGACTATATGTAAGGGTTTTAGCTTAAAACATCGTTTTTTTGGGACACACGTTATCTAATGAACAATATTTATATCAAATGGTTTATATACATCACCATTATATATTATATCATTAATCCTTAATAATTCGTGATATTTTTAGTTACAATTCCATTACATCATTCGTTGTTGTTATGAAGTAAATTTTACTAATGTGGCAAGGGTTAATGTCTCAATCAAATTTTAATCTCGATTCTTATGCTTAAATTTTCATTATAGGAATTTATATAATCATTTACTATTTCTTAATTTTCTTATTTTATTTTTATTCATGAAATATTCAATTAATAGTTCCATGATACTCTCTATGGTTCTAAAAATGGCAGATAATTTGTTTTAAAAAACATAATTCAATTTTCTCTTCATTTGGAAATATATTTTCTTCCAACTGCATGTTTTTTAAAAATAAATAAAATACTATTTTCTAATTTCTACAAATGATTTATTAAAGTTAATTTATCCCAATTTATAATTTTTAGAATTGTTTTTGAACAAAATTATCCTCTCATTTTCTGAACAAATCACTTTCTTCTACTGTGTGAATGAATGTTTTATTTAATTTATATGAAATGTATTGAACATCCCAAAATATTGAACACTAAACCCACTAAATCATCCTTTATGTGTATTCATGCTTTTTCAATGAACTTTTGCATAATTATTTGGATAAACTTTTTTGAAAAGTGATTTTTAATACGGATTGGATATCTTCCCCCAGAATGTTATATTTTTTAAAAAATATTCCCACTCATCACCAAAAATAACATAAAATGTTTTAAAATGTGTGTAAATATTCCATATATCTCCCCTAAATATATTTTGTTCTCAATCTGTATTCCTTGTAATGGTTAATTGACACCTTCATATCATTTCTAAATTTTCATCGTTAATAAACATATTTTTATTATGATATGTGGTATGATTATGAAACCATTTTTTATCCATGGGAAATTAATATATTTTTTACTAATGATTGATTTTATTATGTTTCAATCATATGAATGTAAATTATAATAATTTTATGGGTGGGACTAGGATTATAAATCCCTCCAATGAATTGGGTAATTTTGTAGTCTCATTATATGTCATATATAGGATTAATGAGTGAACCTAATTTCTTATGGGTTAACTATATGTTTCTATATCAATGGTTAGAATTTACTAATGTTTAGGTGTTTTTTATATTTCTGCAACATTTATTATTCTTATATGATTATATAATACCATTTTATTTATAAAATTATTCTATTTAATTACATATGTAAATTATATTTTATGATATAATGTTTTAAATTTCAAACATGCATTATGTTTCCTTGTCATGTTATTTTTACATTTTAGGATTTTTGTCGCTCCCCTTTTGTCTATGTATTACCTAGTTTATCCCATTGAGTTTTAGGAGTTCTAATGGATTTATTATTTCATAATGTAGAATAAAATAGATATGTCCTATTTTAGTTTCAAATGATGTATCATGAACCTACTCTTCAAAATACAATCGGCCTTGTGATCTGTGGTAGTATGTAATAGATGTGTATGTTAAGAATCATTTAATAACATGTTTAAAGGCTTGTACAATTATATCTATTATAATAAATAAAAAAGGAATAAAATCACTAGGAACTATCATTTGTGAGAGTTCAATGAAGCATGGAACTCCACCTAAGAGACATATATGTAAAGGTTTTCCACTATGGATAGTGATATGAATCCTTCCTTAGAGGTGTTTTCCCTATATTACATTCATAATTATAAATTATATCTAACTGGTAATAAATTAGGACCACTATATATTTTATCAAATAATGTATTAGTTATATTTTTTTAGGATTAATATAATCTATTGATATCCATAAGGGTAATTATAAGGATAATTCTATGTACAAAAACTATCATGGATTTTTTTTTTGATGTGTAGAGTTAGTGAGTTCTAAGTAATTCCATCCATGTCTTTATACTATGATTGGATGTGGCACTAGAGCAGCTGTACCTAGGGGTAAGAAATTTATAAAAAGTTATTTTTTCTGGAATCGATCTTCATTTTCTGCAAAAAATCAAGGTGTGATGAGCACCTTGTTTGACACTCCTAGTGGATATTTTTGTGAAATTTAAGAAATTATTTTCAAACCAATATGAATGATTTTAAAAAATAAATTAGGTTCGAAAAAAATTTTGGTACCGTTATCAAGGATAATCTATATTGAAACCTAGATGCTTATAAGTTAGTATATACTTATAATTTACATGTTATTTTTTCTTGGTTTATATGATTCCCATGTTTTATTTTAATTCATTCTCATCATGGTTATTTTATTCATTTTAGTAAATGATGTTAAATATGAGAATTAATTCCAACAACCAATGTGACATGAAATTTAATGGTATCCCTAAGGATATTCCTAATCCAATAATAGAGGAAGATATACATTTTGTGTTTATAAAAATTTATCTCTCTTAAAATATGATAAATAATTGTAAAATATATTATATTATAATCACAAAAAATAATGAATGGATGGTGTCTTATCAATGTTCATGAGTGAAATATGATAAAGAAAATAAAACTCAATTTTATACAGGTCAAAAAATTGTGAAGAGGAACCATGAAACATGAATTAATGGAACATGAAGATGGTTATGTGTTGAAAAGTAGAGAATAATGAAAATATTTTCTAAAGAAATATGAACTGTCTGGTTAATTAGATGGAGGGAAATAATGATCAACCTAAGGAACAACTTACAATTCAATCCCGTAGATGTGGGGGTACTTGTCCATTATTTGATTTAATGACCTAATACAGTGATTAATCCCTACGATCCTTGGTTATGAAAATAATTGAAATGAAATTACTGGTGTGTTTAGGTTTTGGAATTTTTGAGTCATGTTATTGAAAAATATTTAATAATAGTATTTTGTTTTAAATAATTATGAACCATATATGTATTGATGTTATTTATACATTCTTAATGAATTTTCAATAATATGTTGAATGTAACTAATGTAATACAATGGTGATTTTATGGTGAGGTAATATTTTAGGGAAGAAATCAAATTTAGGAAAATGAAATCATGGATATGTTATTTATGTGGATGTAATTATAATTAACTATGATAAAATTATTTTTTTTGAAAAACCATGTTTTATATAAACCCTTGGTGGTTAAAAAATTGTGTGATTATTAATGTTATTTTGAGTATGTTAATAATATTTTTTTTGAAAATTATATGATTCATAAATATATATTTTTAGAAAAGGTAAACGTTCAAGATAGGTGAAAAATCATCGTATCTATAAAAGCAATGGGGATTCAACCCACAACTGAATGGTGGTAAAAATGAATTTCCTGAAACATGTTTATGTGTAACACCCCAAGCTTCCAAAATACATTTACCTTTGAATAATGAAATAACTTGCTTTGTACGCAACTTCGAGATTCAAACACAACGCGACCAATCAAACTAGCTGTTATGAATGGTAATAGCACACTTTTTGAAATTTTATAAATTTTATTATTCAAATTAGTCTTCATTTTTGGATTCGTAATATGAATTTAGACTATGTTGAATTTTTGGTATTTTTCTGAGAACTTCCAATTTTTGATGAATTGTGAAACATACTAAACTATAATAAAAAACAAATTTTTTTACAAAAAATAATTTATAGTGCTAAATTATACTATTAAGTGGTTTTAAAGTATAATTAGAATATAATTTTACCATTTACTACAATTTTTATCATTGGACATAATTTCACATTTAAACTGGACATAAACAAGTGTCAATCTTTTGATAGTTATTATTTCATAAAAACACGCTTTTTGTTTTGACAAATGGGATTAATTTTAAATTAATTAATTAAAAATATATATTTTTAATTTAGAAAAATGGATTCCATATTTGGAATTTGGATTTCATAATTGGTTAAATATGTAACTTTTATTTTTACACATTATGAATAATTACTTCGGTAAATATTTTATTAACCGTTGTTGAAGGGTAAATCAGGTAAATAAGGGTAACAAAATAATATTATAATAATATAAAATTACCCTAACACGTGTCCTACCCCTATTTAATGATACGTTTACAACCAGGGGCATCCTTGGGTCGATTTTGGGACCCCATGGAGCCACTTGTAAGTGAAAATGACTCTTAATATTAATTATGTTAAAAGGGATACAACAATGACATAAGCATATATCTTTTAGTAAAACGATTTTGACATAGGGTTATATATGTTATATCTTAGACTATAAATATTCATTAGAAATATAAATGTATTTCTTACATAATGATATTTTATTTATAATTTTTGGACATCGAATTATTAAATTTATTTATGACACAATAATGATGCATTATTTTATTTATTAATGAAAGAATCAAATAAATGGTATTATAAAAGTTAAAATGAATATAATATGAAATTTGTTAGGACATACAATAATTTTATAGGTTACTATGCCATGTTAGGATTCATTAAATGAATTTATTTCCAAGAATTCATGCTGTTACGACTTTAAAAAAAATAAAATACCAAATAGTGTCAAAATTGACATAAAATTGTTTTGAAAACCAATATTATATTATTAATTGATATTCTCTTCATAAAAATCTACAGTTCTGCCTAGAGACTTATATAATTATAGGTGTATCATTAATGAGCCACTTAGGGTTCTTTGGAAAGTTTATAGTAAGTTTATTAACCATATAATATAAAACTACAAGGAGACATGGTCACTGTCAGACTAATTATCTAAGAGTTAAATCTAAGAGATGAGGTTAATATAATGACCCTAACCTGTCTAAAACCTATTGTCTTAGTAGATTTCGACCCATAACCACATTATCCTATAAATAATCCACATTGTAGACATTATAAACCGAAAATTAATTTATTATAAAATAATATTTCACTCTCTTCCGAAGGTGCCCCTCACCCCTCTAATAAAAGGGAACTCCCACTTCTCTTTAATTAACTCCTTCAAATCCATTTGGCTCGGACAACCCCTACCCACATATCTTACCAACATCCCTCACATCAACTTAGAGGAATTATTTTGATCAGAAAGCCAACCAATGGATCCCTTTTGATCAAATCAAAAGGAAGAACCCGAAGAAGAGGTAATGTTTTCACCACCATCTTCCAAGTTCCTCTCTTCTTCCACTTCTTCTTTCTTTGTTATTTCCTTTCTCAAATAATAAATACATATCTTATATATACTTTGTTGTTATTAAAAAAATGGTACAACAATATTCATTATTCTATTCATCCTTTGAATGACATGTCACCATACGTGCGTATGTACGACTTACCTTCTCCACGTCGTGGTGTAATTGTTATTCAAAACATTATTATTTGGATGGGTATGATGATGATGTGTAATAAATTTAAATAATAAATATAATATGATTATGATTATTTATATATGATATACCATACAATTATATATTATTTTAATATCAAAAGAATGATATTGTCACTCAAGTGTACGTACGGACTACCGTCTCCATGAACACGATGATATTCATTCCCCATCGTATACATTGAAGACTAATTTTCATTTGATAATTAAAAATAATGGTTAAGTGCTTGATATCATTTGGTATATGAATGATATACAACCTATCCATATCCAACATGTCTTATGTAACATATAAATTAAATCACGTAAGTTAACACCCAAAATGACGATAATACTAATAGATTATTAACAAAGCGATGTTAAAAGATCATATATGATATTAAGGTATATGATTCATGTATAATTTAATAAAAATTATTTCACCATTATAGAGGGGGTTAACCTACCCTCAACCATGTAAAATTACAAGGTAAGGGTTAATTCCACAATGTCATTATTATCCAAGATTGTTTATTTGTAAGTATTTACTGGGAAATTTTTATCATCCATGTCCATTTTCCGTAAAAATGGTTTCAAAATGAATATTTTATGGATTTTTGAAAGGTAATATTTATCAAGATCATAATACTAAATGTTTTAATGATTTTTCTTTATAAATCATTTTGATTAATTCCAATGTTTTTAATATTATTTTAAGGATTTATTTATATAGACATGAATGTTTTGAAATGATAATTCTTTTCAAAAGTTTCAAAGTTGTATGGGACACTTTGATACAAAAATATCTGTAAATGTCTTCCTTTCTAAATTGTGTCACATTAAATGTTTTCTTGAAAAATGGGATATTTCTCTCAAAGTGTTTTAAAAATCGTTTTCATCTATGTCAAAATATTTTAATTGATTTTAAATTAGTTTGAAGTAGATTTATTATGATAAAAATCTTCCATATTGTATTGAAGATTTTGTGATATGTTTGACTGTAGATGTGTTATTTTATACCATTCACGTTTTATGGGTAAACTATTGACATTTCGTATGCCAGTTTTAATAAGAATTATTATGTTATGTTTAAACGTTTTCATATGTGAAATGTATTGGAATTAGTAAGTGACGGGTTGAGTCTGCTATAGATCATCGATGCATCGGTAGGTCTCATTAGACAAACTAGTGTCTTGTAACAAGGCCTTGACAAAATTGTATTGGATGTCTTTGAATAAGGCCTTGACTATGTGGTTATGATGGTCTCGTATTATGCATTCCATCATTATGAAAGTGGCTATTGATATTGCATCTGATTATTTGACTATTAGAATATCCATGTGATTTAGTAAATGGCATTATTTCATTTTATCATAGCCAGATTTTGTTCAAGTTCAAGATTAAAAGGATTTTGTTTTAGTTATACATTGCCTTAAATGTTTATGTTTATATATAAGAGTTTACTATATATTTTTATCCTTACTGAGCCTATGTTCTCACCACCTTCTATGTTTTAATTTTTCCTAGGATGTGAAGAAGTATTTTATGAATAACCTGCAGAAATAGTATGAGGGGATATGAAGAAAAGATGTGTTGTAGTTTTTTTTCACTTTATGATGTAATGTAAGACTTATGAATATATCTAGTGATTCCAAGGCTACTAAACTAATAGGTATTTCGAGACATGATATTTTGTGATCATGCCAATGTTATGTAATAATAAACCAGCCCTGGGTAACGAGGGTCGGGGCCTTACACTATGTATTGAATTTTTTAGTATGAATTTTTTATTTAAAATAATTTGTTGGAAAATTTGATGTTGACTTTGGGAAACATATTATTTGATCAAATCATCTAAAATTTTAAGGATTTTTTGGGGAAACAATATATTTTTGGAATTTTTTTTGGATAACATATATATAAAAATTAGGTTTAACAAAGTGGATTATTTTAAATTAATTCTTTTATACTTTTGAATATGTAAGGGATGGGTTATAAATATAGTTTTATTTTAATACCTTCTTTCATGATGATTTAATTGAGGATATTTTGGATATTCAATTGTTTATTTATGGAATGATCTATGTTTAACCATTGGATTTTTTTGACTTTTGCAGATTAATATATTCATATTAATTTTGGATTTTATTTAATTTTATCGAACTATTTTGGTTTTAATACAAATAAGAGGATCTGGTTATTAATTTATATAGATTATATGATCTATTAGTAGATACATTTAGTGCTTCGGTCTAAAAATAAAATTTATATTCGATATTGATTCCTTTGGGTAAGATGTGATTTAAATATTTTGAGAAACAAAATGATATAATGGAATTGTGATTTTTAAATAAAAAGATATCAACAATATTTTACGGAATTTTCAATCATTATAGAAAATAAATCCTTCATGTGTTGTAAAGTATATTTTAATATAAATTAAGCCATACTACCATCATGTCTGATGAATCATGGTAATTTCAATTCAACATTGATTAATGGTTTTGAAGTTGTTAAATTTATATAGATCATTCAAATTAATCTTATAAATAATATCTAAATCTCTCCATATTTATTTAAACATTTTTTCCATGTCTATATATTAACATCCCAAATATGTTCCCCTACATTGAAACCGAGTTTTGTGTTAATATGTATGGACATTTTTTTCTCTTTCTCTCTTTTAAAAGGATCTCTTATTAACATTTTTTATGTTAGGGTTTTTCTACAAAAGATATTTTCAAATGTAAAAAAACTTATTTTAGATAAAAAGTTTAAATTATGATGTTTAGATTTATAAAAATTTTTAAAATTTAAAATCCTAAGATTTTAAATGGAATCCTTGTTTAATATATTATTTAACATAGAAAACTAAGTTTAAAAAAATAATAGAATATTATTAAATTTTTAGAATTTCAATATGATCAATATAACCTAGATTTTCAATTTCATGTTGTTAATATTATTTAATATGTTATTAAATATGTATAAATGTTACAATTATTATAAAGTTATTTATAAATGTTTAGAAAATATCCACTAATTTTGAAATAAAAAAATCAATTTCAAAATATGATTTTTATTAAATAATGTGAAAAAATATTATAACTAATATTTGGGTATTTTATAAATTTAATTTTATAAAGCTAAAATGATTTTTTAAACCTCATATCAATGTTAATGTATGGTGATTTTTTTTGGATTTTTCATAAAATGTCAATATTTAATGAATAGTGAAAAATATTGAAAATTTTAAAAATATCATTTTTTTATAAATATTTTAAATTAAAAATACACTTATAATTTAACTTTTATTTAAAATTATCTATTTTTATTTAGTTCTATAAAATACAAATAATTATATTTAATTCACCTTTATATTTGATTTTATTATTAGATTATTTTTAAAAATAAAAATACATTTTTTTGAGAAATATTCTAATGTTCATAAAACATACAAATTGAAAATATAATTTATCCATGTATACCATAAATTGGATGTTTGTTTTCACTTACTAAACATGTGAATACCTTTATCATGTAATATATTGAAACATTATAATAACATGAATATCCATAAATCCTTTTTGAAAACATATATCCTCCGTTATTCCTTAAATAAGACACAACTTATTGGATATATTCATTAAATCAAACAATGTTTAAAAATCCATCAGTGATAGCATAAATTTGTTTTCCAAAAATCCGTAATCTGTTCCAAGGTCATTAATACTATCCAATATACATTATTCATATCAAATATCTCTTTATAACAAAATCATTATCTCAACATCCAAAACATATAATGGTTATATTACTTTAATCAAAATATCACATTTCCATTAAATCGTATTTCAGTCCATCAGTACCATTTAGCATATTTTTTAAAATCCTTATCAAAACATATATATTGAACAATACTTCTATATTTTATTATACACAATCCTTTCATTTCAATCCAAAAAACCTTAATTATTCCACCTAATCTTAGATTCATTAACTATGATTAATTATATTATCTCTTAATATTTATTTTCTTTTATATATCAATTTAAGTCTCTTAAACATCAGTAGTATATCCATTACTCATAACACCTGTCTAAATTTCTGGATTATCATTCCCCTAATACATCGATGTTCGTGATTCCCATACTTTCCACATTTAAAGTATTCATTCATTGATAATACTTATACAGACCAATATTCCTATCTATTTCATCATCTGAACTTTTCCTTTTTCCTCATAAATTTCTTACTCTATATACTTATTCTCAACACATAAAAATAGTCACAATACTTTAATACATTCCATCGAGTTCTTCTTACAAAATTCATAACATATATGAAATTGAGTCTTTTTTCCTCAATGGCCTCCAGCCTATGAACTCTCAGAAAACTCTATCCTTATCTTATTATGAGTGTATGGGATTTCATTAAGTTGTACATTGTTAATCATGTTTGGATATACCTTCTTTGGAACATTCACAATATCCTTCACTCCATTTATCACACTATTTAGCTACTGATAATAATATTTTCCATCACATTCAATGCTAACCTAGTTACTTATGGTTCCATCCATTGATTAAAACAAAAACTAAATTTATGAGAAATACTCATCAGAGTGGAAAAATACATAATCATGAAAAAACACTTATAGGGTGTCTAATTCAGGACAATTTATTTTATATATATGAAACATTAGGATCAATATTTTCCATTCATATTCATAATATATTTAAATTCTTCATGATTCATTATAATGATTTTTTTAATTTCCAAATACTATCATAAAGGAGTGTCAAACTATGTGTGAAAAAAGACCTATTTTCATGCAGCCGATAATGATTGAGTCTATCTAAATGCATCATTTTAAGAGATATTACCCCTATGTCACTCTGTGTTAGATCCAAATCCAATTATTATATATAGATTGGGATATAATTTCTTAGCGAACACTTTATCTATCTTTCTCCATAATTACGATAGTTTTCTTATACATTGAACCATCCTTAGACTTATCCTTAGATAAAACCCTAAACATATCATTATTAATATCCATAGGTTTATCAATAATATGTTCTCATCATAGTTTTTAAAGGATAAATAAACCTATACTAAGATTCCAGCTATCAGAAACCATGCATCTCATATATGAATATTACGTATTTGTATATGAATATTAATTACATTACGCAGACACATGCATGAGTTCCATAATAGTTTATTAACATTATAAACATGGAAAATATTATTATATTATTGTGAGATCTATTCCATGTTTCCCAAAAAATATTATCCTATTTAGTTATATTCATCAAATTCCATGCATAAAACCTTTCTTGAAAACTAAGGTAAAGGAAACAAATGAAAGGGTGAGATCATATTCTCAATAAGGGTAAAAATAAGAGATATCTATCTATGATCGTATGAAAGCATAATATAATAATAAGGGTCAATGATAATGAACAGAAATTATAAATTTCATACCCGAACTATCATAGATCATAAATATGAGTCATGGAAAGAAAATTGGATTTTCATATAACATGGGTAATAAGGGAATCAAAAAACATGATTTATGAGAACATAAAATTTTCAAAAGAAATAGATTTGTGGAATACACATAAGCATAGAAAATCATGTTTCAATGATACCCACCAAGACCTCCAAAACATTTCATTACTAGGAGAAACAGTTATTTACTTGAATTTGGGTTGTATGAGCTCAATTATACCCTATTTAAATCTTAGGATAACCACCCATGTGCACTCTTTTTTAGGCTTGGGCTGACCACCCATGTGTACCCGCATTTTGGGGCTTCGGCTAACTACCCTTGTACCCTCTATGTTCATAGATCATTTATCATTAAAAATTTTATTGGGAGAGATATATTTCCCACCAATCCCATAAATAAAATCATATAAATGTGTTCCATAATTTCATAAAACATTAATCACATCATATCCCATAAAAATGGGTTTCATAAATAATTTATAATATCATATCTTGTGTAAAGGAAATAGATTTCATTATCATCATAGTATAAAAATATAAAAAGAAGTGGTTTGATAATAATATTATCATGGAATAACCCATGTAAGATAAACAGGTTTCATAAACATCACTCATTCGTAAATATTAACCGATTAGAAATGATTAAGAAAGGTATCCATAGATTATATCCCTTGTAAAGAATAAGTAACATCAATAGATGTAATATCATATTGAAAACGATTTTGATAGAAGATTTAAAAAAATATGAGGAAAATTAAATCTCATTGAAAATAATTTTGGAAACATATAACATTTTTCAATATTCAATTATATGGAAAAACCCATTTTAATATATAAATGGTTCTTTAAAAAATATTTAAAAAATCTTGAGGGAGAAAAATTTTATTTGAAAATTATTTTTATAAGATAAAGACTTATTGAAAAAAAAATTCTTAAATTACATTGAAATCAAATAAATTAAGCTGCATATTAATTAATGGTCACGGCATCATACAACTACATCCATGTAATAAACATTAAAATGGAGATTCTATTCACATTTTTTATAAAATACAAATAGAAATTGTTTTGAAAATGGCATGAATATTCATTCACAAATAAAAAATCATTGGTAAATATGAATTATAAAAATAATAGGGGAATAATTTTGAAAATATTAATCAAATTAGAAAAAATTGTTCTGTAATAAAGAATATTTCTGATAGAATAGAGAAGTAAAGTCAAACTTTCTTACAATAAAATCAATTATTTGAAGTACCAATGAGTGTAAAATGGTACTATTACTTTAAAATATCAATAATAAATTAATGTGGAGAAAATTAATGGGTTTCATTATAGATTTACCATAATATTTTTTCATCAAAAACATAATCCCAAAAAAAATGTGATAAACAATGAGATTGTAACATAAAATATTTACCACTTTGGTAACATTGAATCAAAATCCCTATGAAATAATAACATAAAATGTTGCATAAAATATAATTAGGATAAATAAATTCAATATAGTATGGGTAAAAATAGATTCATATACACATTGTGAACGAATATTGGTGTATAACATGACGCATGACTCATATAAGGTATATTGAGACAAAACCCCCTACTGATTTGTTACCAATTAGAATATAAAACCAATGTAAAAAAGATCATAAAATTCATATATAAATAAAAATAATTTTATATATATTAATCATAAATTATAGTCATGTTATAATATATTCCACATAATGTTATGATGTGCTGAATATGGAATTTGGATTATAAAAAGTAAAGGTGAGAAAAAAAATGTTTACTGCTTTTGTAATATTTTGATTCATAATCTAAAATAAAACATAATATAAAATAAAACCTTAAAAATATATGAATTAATATTATTCAAGATATAACATTATAAAGGGATAATATATAGGCCCAAAAAAATAAATGAGTGGTGGATTTTCATTTGTCTCCCAGTAATAAAAGAGAGACTTGAAATCCCATACAATAAGTCACGAATCAATTTTTACTCATTAAAAACTATTGTAAAATAAATATAATTATACTATACATGTATTTTAGAAAAATAATTACAAATATAATACCATATATTATTTATTTATGTCTTTTTATTTCCTATTTATTAAGAAACCCATGTTAAAGTCCTGTAGCAGATAATAACTGCATTTTTTCATATATATTTTGATTTATTATTTTTTCCACTTAATTTATCTTGGTTCCATAATATAAATAATTTAAACCATGTTAAAAAAAATTTATATATAATCATTATATATTTCTTCATTGTAATCCATAATATTTAGTGATGGAAAATGAAATTCATCATTCATGGAGATAGTAGGTCGTACGTATGCATGAACATAGTTTACTTTTTCTTATAAGATCGAATGAATGAAATGTAAATGATATATTAATATTAAAAATTAATTTTTATTTCATATATATCATATGTTTTCATTAAACCCATCCATAATTTCTTCCATGTAAATCATGAATGAATTAAATTGCATCGTGACACGGTTGTCCACCGTACACAAGATTGAAGTTATCATATACCCATAAAATAGAATATATAATGGTATGGGTGATATAATAATCAATTAATCATAATAACATCATATATATCAAATATATTATTTATAATCAATAAATAAAACATTTTTTATAGCCTCAAGAGGTGGTAACGGAGAAACGAATAGAATTGGTTTGCGAGGTGGTAGTCCATTTTACACACAAATGATGAATTTATAACCCATTTGACAAAAGTGGAGATGGTTTTATGACATGAATTTAATATAAATAAATATAGGTATATGAATTACACATATTATATTATAAAATCAAATTTAAAAATAATTTAATTGGGTGGAGGATGAAATAAAACAGTGTTTATCATTAATGAATGTTACCTCTTCTTCAGGTATCCTCCTTAGCTTTTTATTAAAATCCATAATATGGGGTATTTATGAACAATATAAGGCTTATAATAAAAGTATAGTGATTTTTTTTGTATGTATTTTCTGATCTAAATTTGTTTGAAGGATTGAAGGACATAATAGAGGGGTGTCCTTTTATAAGCATGGGATAAGACATAATTGGTATTTTATAAAAGAATTATGTGATCCCACGTCTTACATAGGTCAAAAGAGCCCAAATGGGCCATTATATATCTTTAATGGTATAATGGTCTAAATATGACCACCCGGGAGTTTTTATATTTGTTTATAAGTAATTTTAACTGTTATATTTTTAGTTTATCCCCTTAGTATACCCTTTTTTACATTTGTTGTGGTAATTAATTTTTATTGTATTCACTATTCATTTTTGACAAACAAATTAGACTACCGTATTAGATAATATAAAATATTATGATTATAAATATGGAATACATTTTTCTAAATTCTATTCATATAAGTAGAAAAATTTAATTTAAAATTAATCATGTAGACTTGACAAGAAAGCTAGTTTTTAAAAAGAAAATGCTCAAAAGTTTATAATGTTTTCATAATAATCATCTATTAGAAATTAAATAAATTTGACTAAATTTGATTAATGGATGATAATTTGATGAAATGTTATATTAAAAACAATTTAAAAAATAATTTAACATTATAAATAAATTTAATAAAAAGACATCTTTCAATTAAAATTCAATATTTTTCGTTATTTATCAAAAAATTAAACTTTTTAGAAAAATCCAAAAATTTCACCATAAGAAAAATTTGGTATTCCAATTTTTAAAATCATGTTTATTTTTTCAAATAATTTTTAATAAAGTGGTAAAAAATAGTTTTAAAAATAGTGTTCTATAAAAAGGAAACAAAACTACTTTTTGGAAAAAATATATATTGTTTAAGCTTAAAATTATATTTTTATCTATATGAAGAATTTCATAAACATTATTTAATATATATATATATATATTGTTAATATAATTTACCAAGAGAAATTTTTTAATTTAATGTTATAAAACTCACTTGTGCGAATAAATATATTTTTTTAGAAAAATATTTCCCCTTAATTTCAAATGGGTTTTATTTTCATTTATAATTAACTGGAATCAAAATAATTAATTTTATATCAATTTCTAAATCATTTATTAATAATTTATTTAATCATATTGACACCTAAAATTCCAAGGGCCAAGTCCTAACTATTATATTAAATAATAATTTGTTAATCATAAGTAATATTTTGTTTAAACTCTTCATTTCATTTAACATAAGATTAACTCGGTATTGCATGGAACACAAGAAAAAAAAAGTTTTCTATGAAATGTAAGATATAAAAAATATTATATTTATTTAAAAATTAATTCAAAATATATCAGGGTGTTATAGGTTATGGACAATACCATTTTTTGGTCTGGTGTGAAGGGGAGTTCTGATTTCATTGGGAATCATTCGAGATGTGTTAAAAGAAATTGAGAAGTGTGGTGGAATTATTTACATGAGGAACATTAGTGAATGACTACATAGATTATATCCATGAGTCATTAGTAATTTTTAGTTAATGAGCTCCTCAAGGATCGGGGTGATAATGTGTTAATTTGATTCTTGCAAATAGGGAGACTCGAGGCTTGATTGTTAGTTTGTCATATCCTTTTACCAAGAGGTGACATCAGAATTTGATGATGTTATAGTGTAATTCATAAATTTTGTCATAGATTACCCCCATTTTATAGATTATAATGCACAATATCTTGAAATGTTCTTAAGCATTCTAATAGATAATTATCTATAATTCAATATATCTTAGTAACAATTATGGGTTGATCAAGGGGTTATTTGAGAGGTGTGATCATGGAATGATGTAAATGATTTAATGTTTAATGATATTCTATAGGATCACGTTAATAAATTTTTAATGGGACACGTTCGATTAGGGAGATTCAGGGATTTTTTGATGTTTGACATATCCCTACAGCTTTGGATCACATCAATAGTCGATGAGGTTATGGTGGAATTCATCAATTTCATCATAGTGTACTCCCAGTTTAGATATAATAATGCACAATTTAGTGAAATTTCCTTAATTATTATAATATAGAATCAAATATTCATAATGTTATCTATGTGTAAATTATGGTTTGATGAAGGGGTTTGTTCGGGGTTGTTCTCATAGAGCAATGTAAAAGAATCATGTGGGGGGAGTTAAACTTTAGTAATCTGTGATTAAATTCCATGGTATTGGCTGGATGTCAAGTAATTTTTTGACATTCATTCTTGGAAGCTGAGAATGGGTGATATTTTACTTTTCTTAATATGACTCGAGTGAGGGAGAGACGACCATATCCAGTTCTCACTTCAGTTATTCTTGGTGAATGGGATATAGTGGTTAGAATTTTATTGGTTATTCAGTGACACTTACACCCCTTTAGTAGGGATATATGTGTTGTCCACAAGAATAAAACCTCATGTTTTATGGGTCATGAAAATATATAATTGTTCATGGGTTGGTTGAGGCGGTACTGGGATGATAATGAGCAACTAAGAAAGTGTGTGCTTCAAATCTGTAAGGAATACTATCTTGAAAATGGATGGAGTGGATGATCGAGAAGATTATTGTCTTCATTTTCATGGTGGTATTGAAAATTAATTCAGTATTCTTGCCTTAGTGATGTTCTTGGGTGCATTGGTTCACGATGAGGGTTTTGGGACAGTTGGGGTTTTCACTATAGAATATTACCAAGAGTTGAGTATGGACTCCAGTGAACGTGTCGATTGGTTATGGTATTCCCCTAATAATGGAGTTTTCATGAACAAGAAAGTGTAAAATTAACATTTAGTGGGATTCGAGTATTCTCAAGATCAACTGGTTGGGGAATGTACATATTGGGATACCATATGGAATAGATGCGGTGAGATTCAATCCACATCATATGCGACTTATTGGAAAATACAGGTATAATCTAGAAAATGAAACTCTAATTTTTGTGGAAATCCATCTTGTTCTTAGTTCATCAATGTATGTTATGTATTTTTCCTTTCTTATTGGTTTCCTGATAATAAGGATAAGTGTCGATGATAATTGGTGTTCTCATGGATGTTTATACATGATATGTTTTGAACATCACATAGTATGTTATGCGATTATAATATCTAGTTTCTTTTTCTTTTTCAATGGTGGTGGTTCTAAGTGTTTCGAATTAGTGGTGGTGAGATAATGATTTCTGTGAGGAGAAACATAACTCAAATGGGTGATCAGTCGATGATGCAATCAATGTTCTGGTTGGATGGGTGGGGAAGTTCTCTATTTTATTATTATGGTTTTGAATGGATGTGTTCGTTTGAGTATTAGTTGGTTGAGTTCCTAGAGATTGAAATTGTGATTTAATTTTGTTTTCAAAATATTTGATGTTAAATGATGTTGTTGGATGTATTGTTTTACTTCTATAGGTCGAATGATGTGGGGATAATAACACTAAGACGTCATGGGGATACGAATTATTAATGGTTGGGAGGTTATAAGATCATAACAATTTTAGGAGAAACATTTCTATTTAATATTTCATTAAAATCCATTAAATATTTTTAATATGATGCTTCCAGGTTGTATGGAGGTTGCTACGAGTGTTCATCGGGTTTTGAGGCAAGAAACTTATGGGAAATGGGAATTACAATGTTATGCATGTGGTTGGTGTAGGGTTAGTTTTAATCATGCACCACGACTGTGCGGATTATAGGATTATGGTTCATGGTTTACAAACTGTGTAAGATGGCCCAGGAGCCCATACAGCTGGATGACCCTCTAAAACAGAGGGGAATGCTTGGCCTCTGTATGGTTTAAAAAACCATGCCGATGGAAAAAGAAATAATGTTTATTTATTTCCCCTCGAATTGAGGAAACTGAATGATTTGAGTATTGTTTATAAAGGCATGTGGACAAACATTGTGCCTCGTTAAAAGTATAAAATTTACATTTTTTCCCTCCCAAAACATAACAAATTTAACCATATTTTTCTCCTCATTTCTTGTCCAGTAGCCTGTGGTGAGAACCAAGAACTCCCCTACCTTCCAAGGTTCACTCCCAATCAAAAATTATATTTTTTATAGATTTTTAATGATAATATAATATCTATATAATTATCTTCTCTATTTCTTTTTATTCTCTATAAGAGTATTTTCCCGGTTGTTTCACTTCTTCTGAATCCTAAAAACCATATTTCTATGGAGTTCCTCAACAGGGTGTTTGACTCCAATTTAGTTTATATCAAGGTTTGTTGTTGGATGACATGATTTCTACGAGTATGAGGTAGGAATAATTCATGTTTTCACATATTTTTCATGTTGTTAATGTGTATGTAGTGTTCCAATAAAAATCCTTGATATGGTTTCATGTATTTGTGTACAGAAATATATTTTAACCATAAAGTGATGTGTGATACCCTTCAAAGGCCTAATTGGGTGGGTTGACGATGTGAGACCAATCCTAGGGCTACCCATGGGGAATGTGTATCCCTTGAAAGTTGCATAATGTTATAGGAAATGATGAGTGTGATAATTTTAAGCAAAAGGTGTGGTAATATTATTTTTTGAATGATATTAAAGAAAAAGGGATATATGAAATAAATCATGGATAAGTGTTCATGAAATGATTATATGATGAATTTTAATATATTCAATTATAAGAATTTGTGTATTGAATAAGAGGCTTTTTAAATGATTCAAAAAAACATGTTTTTTTAATTTTTTTATGGTTTTCAATGATTGAAAATGACTTTTTAATGTGGATGATATTTTGAAATGAGATTATGGATTTATGGTGATTTTAATTGGGTTTTTAATGGTTTAAAAATTATGGTTTTAAATTTAGATAGGTTTTATATTTGTGAAAATTCTTTAATGGATCTATTTAATGGGTTGTAATGTAAATTATGTCCCTGGGAACATTTTGGGTTTTTGAAAGAGGATGAACCATTTTTTAATTGGAGGTTTCAAGATAATTTAAAATAGAATTTGTTTTTGGTGTAGTATACAATAAGAAAGGGTTTGGATTTTATTTGACACATGTTCTGGTTTTAAGTGTCCCTTGGGACCATGGTAAATTTTATAATAATTTTTGGTAAATTAGAAATTGGTATAGGGGAATGTTCCAGTTAATAAAGGTTAATTAATAACCATTAATGATTATTGTCAAAAAAGGACAAGGGTTTTGGACCTTGTAAATTGGTTGTTAATAAACATGTCTCTATTGGTGAACCTTGAAAGATATGGATAATTTATTGATTTGGATGAAGGACTAATGATTCCCATCATTGGGTTTGTCCAGATATATGATCAAGGAACACTAATGTATTATATGGTTTGTATGTCAGATGGAGGTTCCTTCACCATGAGTTTGGCCAGAATAACTTTATAGTCCCACTAATGTATTGTTGGTTTGGGTAACTATACTGATGATCTAAGGTATATTCAGCTGATGTAAAATGAATAAATAACTCCCTTGTGACTTATAGTTTAACCCCCGTTTGGAAAATGGTTTAGCCTTCTAGCATGGGTCAAAGTATGTTTGATAGGTTAGAGTGTCACATAGAACCCAAGATAAATGTATATAGTTTGAATACTGATAAATAATGAGAATAATTTTGTTTTCCACCTTTTTATTATTCCATGTACCCCTACAAATACTTTTTTTAAACTGGTTATTTCTTTAGACACTGTTTTTGGTTGGCTACTGATTTTTAATCACACCCTAATCATAAAACCATAGCACATGGGTGCTTGAGTATATGCAACTTGATTTAGGTACATTGATAGAGTATGGAACTGAATTTATTCTCTATTAATGTGATTATGCGATAAATAATTGGATGTGAGCATTGGGATATGACATGATGACATTTTTGTGATTCCAATAGTTTTAGTATTTGGGAGTTTTATTATATAACTAGATAATATTTAGAGTGTACACTACAGTTTTATATCATGTTGCACTTGGGTTGTGGTTTACACTAGATCTCTATTGTTTCATTTACATGATATCCATATTGGTTTATATATTGAAATTATTTTTCCTTTTATTTTACACTGATAAGCATCTATAGACTCCCCGTTGAACCTCTATTCACATACTCTACTAGTCGGTGGCCTCTGGCATATGGGAAGGAATGCATGAATTCATATGACACATTGGGTTAAGGAATTAGTTATAGTGGAAACAAATATGGGATATTACATTGATTTATAATATTAATATCATAACATGTTAACAAAATATCATTAGTTTTCATTGAAAACATTCAAATCAACTAAATTTATGGCATCACCTTCTAGAGTCGTAATTAAAATTCTCATGCGATCAAAGTTTCAAATTTTAATTAATCATGGGATATATTTTTCAAACTTATAGGTAATCTAGTAATGGTGAACATGTTATATGAGATTAATGATCAATAATAACATAACAAATCATGTCTTAATCAATTAAATTTTTTAACACATGTTGTTAGAATTAAGCCATATTAAAAAACTATATTCATAGTAAATAATTAAAATATATAAATATAAAAGGGATACAGAGATTTATAATAATTTTAAATAGATAATTAATATATTTATGTTTCTTTTAACTAATATTTGATTGTTTTCAACTATATGTGGAAATATGGTATGATATTTTTATCTCAAACTCCATTCATTGAGACACAATTAACTTTATGCATAAATTTACATTTATATGATTCCTTTTGTACCCAATAGATATGTTTTCATGAAATATATATTATTCTTGGTATTTGGGATTCATTTTCTTGATCATCCCATTTAAAGGGTTTTCATTAATTTGATACTCAAGTCGTAATTGTTTTGTCAACTCAAGTCCTTTTTCTCGTGAGCCATGAAATTTCTTCCTGCTTTCGATATCCCAAGTCACTCCTTCCGACCATTATATTATATATTATTATATTTTAATATTTATCTTGGTGTATTACTTATCTTCATTAATATCCTACTCTTTGATTAGATGCTTCCAGAAAAAATATCATTACGTTGATAAGAATAACTCATATAATTTCCTATGGATAAATTTATTTTGTGTCCATGTTTTACCTGTAAAAAGTGTGATCTATAACCCATGCATGTTCCATATAATGTAAAATTTATGTTTACCTTCACCTCATTAAAAATAAAAAACAATCATTATCCCTTTTTAGGTGGGTTTCATGGAAGTCTATTAAATGATTTTTAACATTTTCCACATGGGTAGATTTCAAAAAGGATTTTCATATCATGTAATGTTATATTTGTTTTACATAATAATCCTTAAAGAATTTTTCAAATTAAAGATTGAATATATATAATTTATATAAAAAATTATAGAAAATATTTTAAATGTATTCCACATGGGTCATTTTTAATGGAATGAATTTCTTTTACACATTTCCATGTGAACATGTATTTTCAACACCTTTATTGTTTTCTAAGCGACTTCCTCTCAACACATTTATGTTTTCCAATGTAAAATATTATTCTCATAGTTTAATAAAATATTCCATTTAATATTTTATAAAAGGATAAGGAGGTTTATTATTTTAAATGGAATTTTCCTAATTCATCTAGGAATGTTTTTCATCCATGTTTTATGATTCATCAAGGTTATTCTTCAGATGATACTAATGACCTTATTTATATAGAGGGCTTATGATATACCTTTTTACAACTATTGAATGATCCATAAACACCTTTTCCATTAATAATCATCCAATTTTATATGGATTATTTACTTATAATGAATTTCTTCTTTGAATTCCCTATGTTTAATTATAATATTGAACTATGTTAACCTAGTTTTCCAATATATCAAATGATTAGGGAGACTATTGTATAAAATATATTATCATTTCCGTAATGTGTAAAACTCATAATGATAATAATATTTTTTGAGTTTAATTTAAATAAATTTGTTATTAGTGTGATTTGATACCGTTTTATATTCCATGGTCATATCTTGTCATGTTTATTAATGAAATTTTGAATGATTCCTAAGGAAAATTTGTGAAATGAATATAAACCCCATTTTATTTCTATGAGTTTTTATGATATGTTTATTTAAACCATGTGGTAAAAATATGTATGATTCTAATTATATGGAGAGAAATCCAAGATGTATATGTCCCTCCAATGTATTATGTAATGTTTCCATCTCATTAGATATCATCGTAAGTGGAAAGTGATCCTAACAAACTATGGGAGTGGGTATTTATGATTTCATTTTTTTGTTTTTGAAAAATTATTACAATTACATGATATGATTTTATGATACTTCTCTAATCCTTGTTTTTATGATAACATTTCTGCATTCCAAGATATTAATCTTATAATAATTCCAAATATGATATCATGTTTCTCTTTACTTATATCATGTTATGATTTATTATGTTTACTATTTCTATGAATTTGAGATCATTCCATATTATGATTCCCTATCACTAGGTTATTAATTAAATTATGAAGTCAGTTAATCCTAGAATAGCTTCAGTTTTGAAGAGTTTAAGGGAGGCATTCAGTAATTATTATGTATTAATTTTCTTCTTGTATAGTGAAAAAATTGTCTATTTGATGATAAAACATGAGATTTATTTGTTAGTGATTTGATTTTATTTTCAAAAAAATTAATATAAAAATATATTTTACTATAAATATGAGAAATATTTTTTTATAATAGATATGTATCTAATAAACATTGGTTAGTTATGTGTTCTAGGTACCTGGTCTGTGAGTGTGGGTCTTGAGGTGCAATAGTTAGTATCAGAGCTATGTTTAGATATCTATATTTGTTAGTATTTTATTGGTTAAGGATTATTTAAGATTTTTAATTAATTCCAGGATTTATGAGTTATGGATGATCTAAATTTCAAGGGTATATATAGACATCTATGTTATAACTATTTAATATCTCATGTTATTTAGGGATTATCAAAAGAACACATTATTGAGAACCCAATGAATAATTATTAGTATAGTAGAACCACTAAAATTTATAAACAGTATATATTATGTTACATTCTTAGTATTTAAATCCTTATTTGGATACTGAACGTGGATTTGGTTTTTGAACATATGCATCTATGGGTAAAAAACCTAGAAACAATTTGGTCGGGTATATCTCATTAATCATTTTCGGTTATGGTGAATGTTCCCAATCTATGATTCTATCCAAAAACTCACAGGGCCTATTCTTAGGTTAATTGAAATTATAATTACAAAAAATTATAAAGGATTTAAACATAATATTTTATGGATGTTAACTAGATTAGAAAACATAATATTAATGTAACCATATATGACCTAGATTTATGTTTATGACTCATATGTTAGGGTATATATTTCATTCATATAAACTCACAATTTTCTTTTTTTACATTTAAAAATATATTTATTCTTATCCCAGTTTTTTTCTAAATTGATTTTTAGAGAATAAAATAACCATGTTAAAAATTGATGAAATTGATAATATAGTGATTATCCTTACCCAAAATCTATTTAGACAATAACAAATGTTATAAATATTGTACTTACTCAAAATAAACTATTAATAATTATGATTAAAAAATGGATATAGTTTATGTTCATATCGCATAAATGATGAAATGGATATAATCGCATGAAAATTTGTTCTAAATGGATTATGAAGGCTAAAAGGTAAAATTTTCATAATGTAAAAAATGTGGGCAGAAACAAACCTGGTAATTTCTCAATGTAACTAGAAAATGGTTAATTTATGGACTAGGTGTATATAAACTGACTAGTTAATAAGGGAGAATGAAGAATATGGTTAACATTATAACATTATATATAATAATGATTTTTTAGGTTTAATTAAGATTATAATGTGTAAATTTCATTTGAAATTTTATCTTAATTCATGAATATTTTTTAAAAAAAACTTAATTGATATATTCCTAGAAAATGTAAGGATGAAATTTATTTAAAGGGTAAAATATAACAACCCAGGAATTTGGATCCTTCAAAATAGATACATTGTTATATAATGTATGTCACATGCTACACCATACATGAAAAAAAACATCATATTATAAAAAAATTACTAATAAATCTAAAATGAACACTAATTTGGGAATACATTAATATTTTTAACCTTTATATGATGAATAATTAATATAATATTGAAAAGGTTACTTTCAATTAAATTCAATTTATTTATATTATATATTTTATCTTGAATAGATAAATTTACACATTTCAAAATTTACATTTGATAAAGTAATTTTTTTTTGAAATCCTTATAATAAAATTTCTTATGATATATTTTTAATATATTTCTAAAAAATCAATTTTTAGGTAAATATTGAAAAATAATGGTTTTTCCAAAATAATGACATTCATAACATTATAAATATATTTGAAAGGAAACAAAAATAACAAAATATTTTAATTGATTGAATATATATTTTGAAGGTATGATTTTGAAATCTAAAATATTATTCTGGACTTGTAAATTATACATTCAATAGTTTAGGACTTAAGAAAAAATTTATTAGAATTTTAGAATGTTTTCACTTGTTTCATTTAATTAAAAAAATTACGGTGAAATTATTTTTTGGATTGATTTTAAAGCTTTGTAACGTTTTTTTAATAATCCTATTAATAACATTAAATACATTAACTATCAAAAATTGTTCTGATACATAATTTAAATGATTAAAAATACACTTATTTACTAAAAAAATGTGCGTAATGTGTGATTAATTTAAAGTAAATATTTCTTATATATATGAAATTATCATGGTTTAATAAATAAAAAATTCAGAATCATCATGTTAAAATTTTGTAATATTGGTCAAATTATATTTTTAGTGATAAAATATTTGACATGATTAATATTTAAGTAAGAGTAATAAGTGTTTAAATGAATAATATAAGGTGCATCAATTTTCCTAAATTCGATTGACCTTTAGACCGTATAATAGAAATTTTTTGGTTTTAGTGTTTTGCCTACATGTATTTCCAACAATTCCCAAAATCACCTAACTTTCATTCCATTCCATTCATAACCCTTACTTGACATTATTTTTCCATGGAAACGTACATTCCATTCACTTATAAAAGGGACCGATTAAACTCCTTATTTACAAAACCATGAATCTAAATTAAATTAAGAAACACTACACATGTTTTCATTCTAGAATCCTATCCCACTAAAAATAGCCTTTATCAACCATTAATTAGTGTAATACCTTTATTTCCAAGTATATCTTCGAGGAAAATAGAATTTTGCAACATATGTGTTACTCTCCTCTTATTAATTCATTTAACTTTTACTCTACCATATATTATGTAATATTATTAATATAATTATTTAAATGTCACATATATACCAAAAAAATATTATATTAATTTAAAAATAATTATTCAATCATTCTAGGCCATCCTCTAAAAAACGAATGCTTTGATCATATTTATGTGAAAACTACCGCCTCCATGACACAATACAGTTCCATTTTCATAACCACATATTATATATAATTTAAGGGAATGGTTTTATTAATAATAATTATTTTTATCTTACTTATACATTTTATAAATTATATAATTGAAAACTTACCTTCAATATGTCAATTTTTTATGGAATGTAATCATTAATCATGCGTATACGGGGACTACCGCCTCTATGAGGGTTGTGTTTTATTGAACATAACAACCTAACATTGGTTGAACTAAAAGTGTAATTAATGATTTTTTTATTGTTATACTATTATTTTAATTATAAAATTATTATGTTATAAATACCTTCACTTCATCCATTCAATGATAAATTGGTTCATCAATCATATGTACATGTGAACTATCTCCTGCATAAAGAAAAAATTTCATTCTTTAGAACCACCCATCATTCATGTTAATAATAAAGGATATTTCGATGAAATTTGATATATGTTATATTTATAAAAAAAATTATATTTTATATTATCATTATGTTATATCCTCTCTTTACTCATTGGATCATTACGACACTCTTTTATTTGTGGTCGTTTTACCACATACTTGAGAGATGTTGTCAAGTTTATTATTGAGTGATTAATTAATGAGATATAATATTCATTATAGTAATAATATAGTATTAAAAATGTTCTAATTGTTTTGTATTAATATTAATAATATTTAAAGAAATAATAATATAGCATCTATGTTCATTAAAAACTATCGAGACAAGTTTGCCTTCAGCAACATCTTTAGTAGTCATAATTAAAACTCTCATTGGATGAAATTGAAAAATTATAAAGAATTATGGGTTATATGTTATATAACTATAGGTATTATAATACATATAAAATTTATATCAAATATCAATAATCACCCTTAATATTACAAATTATCTTTAACACAATTAAAATTGTTTACACATAATGTTTAAAAAACATATACTGAAAAATTATATTCATAGTAAATAATTAGAAATGAGGTATATAAAAGTATTATAGATATTAATAATGTTATGAAATAGATTATTGATATATTTATTTATATATTACAAAATTTAAAAGTGTGATAAACTAAATAGTGAAATAAGGTAAGGGATATTTTACTCAAACTCTCTTCATTGAGAGACATTTTACTTTATGCACTAATTTACTTTTATATGGTGTATATACTCCCCAATTGTTATTTTATAATGAAATATATTATATTAATATTATTTTAGTTTCATTTTAATTTTATTATCTTTTCCTGTTTTATCATTAAAATGTTAGTCAAGTTGTCATTAGTTTCTCTACTCACATCCCTTTTCCAATGACTCATGAAATATCTTGTTGATTTTGATCTTTCAAGACTCTTTTTATATCCATAATATTTTCAAGTGGTATATCTAATTTTAATATGGGGATATTAATTATCGTCATTGATTACCTACCTTTTGATTAAAATATTCCTCATCTAAAATATGATGTTTATAAGAACAACTCATATACTTACTAAAAGATATTTTTCTTTCATTTCCATGTTTTACCTATCAAAATTATGATCTATAAACCAAATACTTTTAATACTAGGTTAACATAAACATTAACTTCACCTATTATAAAATTTATTAACCTTTTTATGATTTAGATTTAATAATTATTTAATAAATTATTTTGACATTATCCCTATGGATTGTTTTGAAAAGGAGTTTTCATTTCATGTAATGTTAAAACTGTTTTTGAAAGTACTCGGTAAAGATTATTTTGATATTATTTTAAAATAAATTGAATATATATTAAATATATATAATTATATATTTTAGATGTCTTACATGTGATTCATTTTCAACACAAGGAAACTACTTTACATGTATATTTTTTAATGTGTATTTCCACCACCATTTTCATTTTCTAAGAGACTTCCTCATAGCGCATTAAAGATTTCATAAAGGAAATTATTAATCCAATTGTATAATAATATTTTCCATCTTAAATGTTTTCTAAGGGAATAGGAATTTCAAATTTTATTAAAAAAATTATTAATGCTTCTAAGAATCATCTTTAACCATTCCATATAATTGATAATGGGTATTCTCCAAATCATACAACCACCATATTTATCTAGGTGGATTATGATATTCCCATTGAAATGTATGGTATTATACATTACTTATTTTTTCATGTATAATCATCCAAAATTATTGACATGATTTACTTCCACTATACTCCCTCTTTGAATTCCCAATTTTCCACTACTAGATTGAACGGTGTTCACCTAGATTCCCAATACATCGAATAGTTGGGGAAATTATTTTCAAAACTATATATACATTTCCAATAATGTTTAAATTTTTTTAATAAACATGTTTTATATATGATAATTTCATATAATTATTATTAATGCCATTGGATACCCTTTTAATTTCTATGGGTTTATCATATCATGGTTATTAATGAATTCATGAATTATTCATTAGGGAACCACCTGAAAAGAATATTGAACACATTTTATTTCATTGAGTTTTTATGATATGTTTTTTGAAACAATATTGAACAAATATTTGTTATTTTTGTTATGTGAAATGTGGGACCAAAATTATATATCCCTCTATTGTATTGGGTAATTTTTTCATCTCATTAGATAACATTGTGCCTAGGTTGTGAACATATATAACTATAGGAGTGTTAGTTATCTAAAATAAATGCAATATATTAATAAAGAGGGGAGCCATAACTTATTCTTATGATGTTATGGTTGTTTTATTTAAACATTTCTATGAATAAATTCTCTTATATAATGATCATTTTATATCCATGTTTCTATGATATCAGCTCTTCATTCAATGCTCTAAATATTGTGATCATTCTCTTTATGATATCATATTATGCCTCATGTATCTAATTTTATTCATCATTATTATGTTTACCCTTACAGAGTGTCCTTTATCTGAGCCCTTATTATGTTTCCATTTCCCCATGTTATGAAATTAATTAGTAATTGTGATAATACTAGATGGTTATCTTATGTGAAAAATTGATTGTAGAAATTAAAGATTCATTATATATTTATTAGCTTCTTATATTGTGAGAACATTGTTCATTAAATGAAAATATATTAGATTTATTAGTTACTAATTTTTATTAACTCTACAAACTATAAACTTATGGTTACATAGATTTTTAATATGAGAAAAAATGTAATCTTATATGTTTATCAAAGCCAGTGTTGTATATTATGTGATTTTTTCACGAGAATTGGGTGTGAATGATCAGGGGTGCTAAAACTAATTCATTATTAAATTCATGATTCATGATTTAGATGTAGTACTAGATTGGATTGGTTCATTTAAATTAATATAAGGGATTGACATAAGGTGATCCAAGGTTGATACATATTGTAATTACATCAATTTTAAAGGTTATAGAATGGTGGATGATTTTTTCTGTCAATGAGGTTGTGTCAATGGAAGTGGGTAGTTGGTGATCCAATTGTGAGATGACAGTGCTACTTGAGTTTGGAGTTCTATATAGTTATTTTAGTGGGTTTTTGGTGCCTCTAGGTTATAAGGTATCATTTTTAGGTGCAATAAGAGAGTGTTACAATGGATGAGATGGATATTTTTTGGGAAACGTTAAATATAGGAGGACAAATTTCTATTCTATGAAGGGATTTGATATAGTGAGGTGAATATAACCTTAGTAATGTTGTTCAAAATATGGGTGGTGGATCACTGGACAACTAGTACGTAAAGTTCATTTGGGGATTTCTCTGGGGGGAGAACCATGGTTTGGAATCATACGTTATTTATTTGAATCCTTCTACTGGGGATAATCATAAGTTTTAAGATAAATTGGTTGACGACATCAAGGTGTGTTGGGAAATATTGGTGTGGTTGAGCTCGATATCGATGTTAGAAATGGAAGAAAATGTGTGTTTCATAATTTAGTGAATGGTGAGCTTTATGTTTTTAATTTCATTCCCAAATCATGTTTGTTGTTGAAATAAATAAAATGTATTGTCATTAGTGAATTGAAAAGAATGGTAGGCCGAGTTTGATAGTTGGAAACCTATCACAACAACCTAGGTCCATGAAAGGATTTAGTGGAGTTTTTTTAATTCTACTTTGATATGTAGAATGTGACACATAGAAAATGTTTTAGTTTTTTGATATGGTGTAGGGGATTCCATGAATTAATATTTAGATTGGTAATATTACAATTGGAGAATCCATAAGAGGTGTTATTGGATATGGAATGAGGCCTAGATGGGGATTTAGGTTCTTGGGTAAGTGGTGGTGAAATGATTGGGTGAAAAAAATATAGAGGTGGCTATCAACTTCAAACCACAATGCAGTATTGATAATTACGGTGTAGTGAAGATTGTGGATTTTTTTTTAAAGTGGATAATTTCACTTCATTGCTTAAGGCCTACATCACGGTGCTACTAAGTATGAATGTGTGTAATGATAATTTAATGGGAACATGGTGAAAACCTGACAACTATACTATAAAGGAGAAAATGGGGGGATGTGGGGTTTTCCCAACCTTTTTTGGGTCGACAATGATGCATCCATGAGGTCACCTATCAGTGCATCTTTAAGATGAATCATATGAAAAACCATGATGGGATAAGTACATTAGTTCCCTCAAGGAGATTAATAACAAGACAAACATAGAGGTGGGCCTTGATGTGGATCCCTATCCAACATCATAGCTTATGGAATGTGTGTCCACTTTCACTAAAACCCATGGGGTTTCTCCACAAAACATACCCTATACAGTTTTTGTGTGGTGGAAGGATGATAATTTATCAGTTAGATCCCCCATTATTTTCAGTCAATTAGCACATATGGGATGTTTTCCTCGACTAGTGCCTCCCTCGATCTTCCACCCATTTGATTCCCCTTAAAGGGGTTATTTTTTTATTCATTAACGAGTATTAGGAATTTTATTAAACTCATTGTCATCCATTATTTTTTCTGTTAATTATATATTAATTTGGATGAACTAGATTAGGGATTTAATGTTTATTCCAATAGAACATTGTGTAATTGGGTGAGAGTCAACGTTCGTCTTTGTGTGGTTCCTATACAATTTCTCGTAAGGTTTTTCAAACATTTTCAAAGGTGGTTTTGATGAAATAGTGATACATGATGAGTTATTAAGTGATTATTTACTCATAATTTAAATTGAATAATTAATTATAATGTTTTATAATCAGTTGTTTTTTTCATGTAATAAGAGGAAATTTCTTGGCTGTTGAATCTAGCTCAAACAAGTTTGTATGGGATCGATTAATGATTTGAAAATATTATTTAGGATGGTACCTGAATTTTAGAGGTATGTGGTTCCTTTAATAAAATCCAATATGAATGTTTACACAATATTACATTCCTTTATTCATTATTCAAGGGTTCAAGTAGAGTGGATATGGATAAAGAGTGGCCTGGATAATGACATGTACTGGAATTGGGTGTCCTTTGCTTGAGATGAGTTCTATTTATCACATTGGGTAATTGGAATCTCTTTTCGACTATATAATCAAAGGTATATGTTATTTATTTTTTTGATAATAATTTTGGGGTAGGTCTTAGGGTGGAATGAGTAACCTAGGTAGCCTATATTTGTTCCCCTAAGGCTAGCGCGCTAAGGGAATGTCAGCTAAACTGAATAGGATGATTACTTCGGGGAAAATAGGTTGTGATAGTGAGGTTATTTCATATTGGTTATAGGAAGAGATATATCCATTAGTATATGTGATACATGACTCATGTCAAATTCAAGAGAACTATTTTGGACTTGGAATACTTTTTCTAATTTTCATAGACCGTGATAGCTAAAGACGGTCCCTCGATAATGGGATAATCAGTGAAGATAGACTCTATTATGATTAGAATGAGACTTATAGTCTAGGTTGGAGGATACAATGGGATATATTGTCAATAATGGGTGAAAAAATTATATATTATTCTGACAAGGTGTTGATATTTTGTGATGGGATATGGTTCATGTGTTATGTTTCATGTGTGTGCTTTCATGTCTTTGTGATAGGGAAAAAACATGGTGGGGGAGATAAATCTTGATGCATATCCTCTACATGAGTGAGATAGCATTGGATGAATTTATATGGGAGACATTGGATCCTTTTTTTCTTGATGTTGAACCTTGCCTTTCGTGAGATGTTTGGGGTTGTGGACCATAAGAGTGAGTGGGATTGTCTAGATATAATGTGACACCTAAACAGTGTATGACCTCGCTTGGGTGAAAAGGTATGGATCAAGAAATTGTATTATGGATCATGACATGTCACTTATTTTAGTGGATCACTGTCATGGATGATATCTATCTAGAGTATTTGGGTATTTTATGGGTTATGGGTTCAATAGAACTGATAGGTGATGTGGGAATGATCTGATTCCATCTTAGGTCGAAGAGGCCGTAATTGGAAATCATGATGTATATGCTATCACTAAATAACCAAATTCTAATACATGGGGTGGATATATGGGGCATGGTGGATTTGAAAATTGTGTAGAAAATGTATAAATGGATTTCATGGTGGCTTTATTATGACATGATGATTGATAAGTTGTGTGACGTGTTTTCTTTTTTCCCCACGTATACAAAACATCGATGGTATATGGTATGGGAACATGGTGAGACTGTATTGATATGTATTTTTCACACCCTTCATGGTCACTATATTGAATGTCAAAACCTAATGTATGATTCAATATTAAATATAGTTTGTGCAGTTGATAATGTTATGTAAGCTTGATAAATGTTTATAGAAAGCGATTTGTGGGGTACGAGTATGGAAGTATTTCCACTATGTGTATATAGTTATTTTTTTTTTAATTTTATATATGTATGATTATATAACATCCACATGAAACATTTTGTAATATAATTATGGTGATTTTTTTACTCTAATTTTGTTTCATGGTTATTGTTTAGTTAATTTACATTGTGTGTTTGACTCTATTTTTGGATATTTTCTCCTCAATGTACGATTTTTACCTCCATTTTTAGTCAAAAGCCTCCGGAATATGGGAAGGAGAGTATAAGGTAATGTGACACTCCATCTTAGAAAGGTCCTCTAATAAAAGGTTTCACCTTAGAGTTATACATTTCTTCTAATAGTGGTATTTATATGGATCTATCAAAATGGATGTTATTTTAATATGATAACTTGATTAGCAGAAGGAGTGGATCCTATACTCTATTAATGTTCATAGAGAAATATTTGAGAATCTATTCCCAATATTGAATGGAAATTTTAGATTATCCATTTGTATAAGTATTATTTTTTATATTGAATTTTATCTCAATGTTCAATTTCATCTAAAGGTCCCTTAAAATTTTTTAAATGAATCTCAATTCTCATCATGTTAGAATCAATAGTTTTTTCAATAAAACCTCACCACATCTCTGATATATAACATAGAACGTCGATTAAGTGAAAATAATTATCAACTATAAATGAATAGTGTAGTATTTATAAGATTATCCACCACAACCCGTATGAAATTACTTTTTTATGTTTCATTGGAAGACCTTTGAAAAACTCTATAGTGATGTTTGTAACACTGTGAGGTTTCATGAAATTCTTTTTTTCAAATAAATTTAATATTTTATAAATGTTAAATAATGAAAAACATTGAGTTTATATTTCATTAAATATTCTATTGATTTTATATTGTGTTACACATAACACTATGTGTATATTTTGTTACACATAACACTTAGTGTATCCTAAATTACATGTAACACCAATTTTAAACGAATCATGGAATACTAATAAAATATTATTATTTACTATGATAGTAATCACATACTTTTTGGAATATAGTCACTAAATATGATTAACTAAATTATGAATATATTTGGTTTACACATTTATATATAATGTATTTTATGCTGACCAATTAATTATAAATTAGAATAAAAAACTATTTGAAAATAAAAACAATCCTTTTCTGAAAAACAATTTTTAGGTGCACAAACAGGTTTTATCAAAATAAATTAAACAAATAAATTTTTTTAAACTATTAAAATCAAATTTATATATTATTTTTTATATTAAAGTTTATAACACATATCTAATGTGTTTTTAGAAATGTGATAATAATATATCCAATTTTATGTTTAAAACAGTATTTTTCTAAAAAAATGTTATATATAATATTGAAATATTAATTCAAAATTAATTGTTTACTCTTTTAAAAAATTTATTTAAACAAATTATTCCTTTTATATTCATAATTTCATAATTATCCTATGGTAAATTTTAGATAATTTTCAATGAATATTAATGTTTTCATGAATTGTGAAAAATATTTGTTTTTATAAATAATTATAATTTTTTTTAAATCATTTCAAAAAAAAATTTAATGATATATTTAAAGGTAAAATTAGTTTTATTATATATATAGGAATTAAATTTTTCATTTTCATAAATTTCATATTGAATTTTTATATAAAAACTTTTTACACTTTTCAACATATTTACTTTGGAAAAGTATTTTATCATCACGTCAATAGGATTTAATTGAATTTGAAATTTACCAATTATTTGAAAAAGAATTTTAAAAATTCAATCAATATTTTGAATCATAATTATTTATATTACATAATATGTTAATCATTATTTTTCACCATATTTAAAAGTAAAAATTATTTATCACGGTTAAGTTAAAAAATGGATTTACTCGGGGTTAAACTAAAACTATAAGGGTAAAAAATGACCCAAAACATTTAAAACACCCATTTTATTCTCCCAATTATACTATATCGCTTATATGGTATATAATATCTTCTTTTTTACCCCTTTAACAAGTTAAAGACCTGGGTAAAACTTTTTATTTTCTAAAATTACTTGTCTACCGCTCAAATCACATATAAATTGTAACTCAGTCCCCTATAATTTTAAAACTTAAAAAACCATTTCAGAATAAAATAACTTCTAAAATAAATTTCATAAAAATATACTCTCATACTAGTATCCTGATTTTGGTAACAAATCAAACTTAAGTATCTATTTTGTGCAAACCAAAAGAAGTTTTCTAAAGAATAGGTGATGTCTCTAATCGATAATTTTATTTTATTTATTCTTCCACCTTCTTTTAATTATCATAAAGCCAAAATTATTTAATAACATTCTTATATTAAATGTAATATGATTTTATTATGTTAATTTAATAACCTAAATCTTTCTCTTTTATCATCATGTGGGATAAAAAACATCAATTGTGTGTATGACGTACTACCGCCTCACGAACCAAAGTCGTTTGTTTTCCATCACCACCTCTCACATATGGATATATTTATGTGTTTATTATTGTTAAATGATATTTATGATTTTATAATTCTTATTTTATCATTATATATAATATTCTTTCTTACATTCCATTCAGTGAAAATATGATAACATCGTTCGTGTTTCTGGCAGACTACCGCTGCCTGAAGCAAAGTGATTTGTTAATGCTTTAAATTAAAGGTATTAAGGATTTTTATTTTGAAAATATTTAAAAAATATTGAATAAAATTAAATTTTTAATGAAAATATAATATTTAACTTTATTTCTTTCATTATTTCTGGAAAATGGAAACAACGTTCATGCATATGTATGACCTACCATCTCCATAAAAATTGTATTTTAATTTATATTGATTAATTTTATTTATAACAATAAATACATATGTAATAAATATATATGATATTTATATAATTTTTAAAATTATTTAAATTATAGAACCATGATAAATGTTGGAGTACAAAAATTAACAAATCAAAACATAAAATAAAATAAACCATTTATTTACTAAAACATCACTATAAAATTAAATTTATGATAAAACAGTAATAACATTTCATAAGTAAATCATATATAGTTTGATATATATAATTATAGTTAGTTAATATATTTATTATAAAATTTTATCTAATATATATTAGTTCTGAATGTGTATGAAGTAATTTGACACTTATGAAAAGGGATTTCCATCTCACTTTTATTTTATATGAGACACATTGTATAATCACCACGTGTTCATTTTGTGTGGTTTATATACCACAAATGGACATATTTTATTATTTTTACAATTAAAATTATTTTAATTTAAATCTCCATTTTATTATATCTCTCTAATAGGGTTTACATTATAAAATTTACCCAAGTAGTAAGGGTTTTATGATAGAATCTAATCATTTATTATCATTGTTTATGTCTATAACATAAATTATGAAATATTATGAACCATATATAATGAAAATAATAAAATTTATTATCCAATGGTTATTTCATGAGAATACATTGTTTCCCTTATCTTTCCTATATTTTTGAAATTAATATTTAAAGAGATATTTCTTTAATTTAAATGAACTTCATTTTTCTCCTCATACAAAAAATCATTTTTCTTCTAACATAATGATTTATAAAAATGTTTTAAAAAATGTTTTTTTACACTCAATATGATTTATTATATACAATTATACCCATGTTTTAAATTTTTACATTATTATTTTAAATTAATCATCCTGTTGATTTGCCAAAAAAATTTGTTTAGCTGTTCCAAAAAAAATGAATGGAATTTTTATTTTAAAGTGTACGTCATGAAATGTATTTTCCACAATCATGACCAAAATTGTTTTTTAAATATTACTTTATAATTTTAAAATTATATTTTCGAAGACATGTATTTCCAACAAAAAATAGTTAATGTTTTAGTTTTAAAAAGATATTTTTAAAATGGGGAAGATATTTTAATCATGAATGTTTTTAGACGTTTTTAATGAATGATTATTTTCAAATAAAATGGTTTAAAAATTGTTTTATTATATTTTAGATTTTAAATTTATTTTACAAATTGAAGGTATACTTACCAAAATAAATTATTTAAATTATTTTTATATTTTCCTTTATAATTTCCCGTATTTATTTTTAAATAAAAGTATTTTTTAAATTTTTAAAAAAAGTTTATTTTCGATTTGGAAAGGCTATATTAATCAAGAAATATTCCAAGTGATATTTCAAAATAATATTCCATATAATATGGAATCCTTTGATGTTACATATGATTTAATAGAGATTATATTGATTAATACCATCTGTATTCTTTCCCTTGATGGGTAATTCTTCTGTTGATGAAATATTTATGAAACCCATTTATTTTTAATGGGTTGTTCTATGGTGAATTGTTTAATTAATTATGATTCCAATTTTATTTAAAAGGTTTATAATGTCATGATATGATAAATGTTTTATGATATTGTTATAGAGATAAGTTTTCAGCATTATGAGATGGTTGATACCTATTTATAATTTTAACTAATTGGGTAAAGTTATATATCTCTTGAAAAAACAATGGGAAACAAGTTAAATTTTTTGATCCTCTAATAGAGATATGTTCTCCCTAATAAAATATAAGAAAAATGTGTATCATAATAAACTCTAGGAAATAGTTTTTTACTTCATAAAAATGGGAAATAAGTGATTAGTTATGATCCACTATGTTTATTATTTTGGTAGTTAACAATGACATGTGAAATTTTAATTCTAAATTAATGATGCTTACACCATTTAATTAAATGAGATTATGGTTAAATATTGATTCAGGATGATCTTAGACTCTTATGGGACATGTTTTATTAAATTACAATGTATTATTCCGTGAGTCATGTTTATAATCTATGATAGGTTTGGTATAATCTTCTTAAGTAATGTTCAATATCACATACCCTTATGATTATATAATAATTTAAAATGATCCAAGATTGATATATCTTATTCTTACCCTTACTAACCATGTGATATCACCGATTATTAAATTTCCTTCCCTAGGTAATTAAAATTTGTTTAGTTTGGATATGTCTAAAATATGTACTAAGATATAATTTCATTTTGTGAGATATTTAAGATCATTCATGAAATAAGAATATTGTGTTTCCAATCTCCAAAGACACTAAACAATTATTTTGCTCATGTGTGTGTTTATGAAATGTGTTGATTATTATTATTGAAATATGTGAAATTTTTTTATAAAATCATGGGTGTCTATAATGTTCTCCCAATTCAATGTTAGTTTTTAATAGTGTCATCATCCTCATGGACATATATTTTTCTGAACTAACTTGTTAGTATACCAAAAACATTGATGCATATTTAATAGTTTCCTTCTTTCTATTAACCCACAATAAGTATATGTTAAAAAATATATTCATCTCTGTGTTCCCTAGGTGTATAGAGAATTCATAGATATAAGAATCTTCTAAAATATGCATATTATTTCATGTTTTAATGGTATATATAATCATTTCCCAAATCTAACTGCTCTTTATTTATCAAATTTGGACTCTAATAAATAACCCTTAGTTATTTATTACACATTATTTTTCTTATACTCATCATTCCTTTGTGCCACCTTAATATTCCCTAAGAAATATTGATGATTAATCATTTGAGAAAGATATGATTTTAGACTTTCTATAATGATTCTCATGACCATATTGAGTTTAACTAATACTGTTATATCACGTGTAATCCTCATAGGGAAAAAGGTTGGAGGATCATTTATACATAGATAAAATTACATTTTATTTGATTTTGTAGGTTGGTAATGGAATGAAAAATAATATTCTTTGATTAGATATAACCATATTAATTATCACAATTTGAGATTTTTTATGTGAATAATTACATTAGAAATTTATAATCAATATATATATATATATTTGTCTATAGAGATCCTTAAAATGTCCATGGAAAATAATATTGATGTCGAATTCCATCCATGTTTTGAGTAATTATATTGATACACTTTCACATTTTTTGTGGAATGTTATATCACTTTATCATTTATAGGAGTGAAATACCCAATAATTTCATTAAATCATCACTTTATATCACAAATACTTCCCCATTTATGGGTAGTGTGATTATTGGTATTGTAACTAGCCTCTTATAAAATTCAATAAATTTAATTTCAGAATACTATATCTAGAAAATTCTTAATCATTTATAATATGGCTTGGATATCTTGTTTTAAGATTATGATATATTACAATGAAATAATCAATATTACCCAGTTAATCTAAAGAAAACATTAATCTTTATCACTGATTCTAGTCTAGGTAAATGAAAAATCAACTTGTTCATTAAAGGATAAATAAATATCCCCTTTATTTTTATGTATTTTCCCATGATCATTGATTTATCCATATATAAGTCACATTTTGTGTACTTTGCATTCAACTACTCATTCCACAATGTATATCACATAGTTACTGGATGATATTCATTTCATAATTAGATTTGGAATATATAATAATATAATATATAAATACCCCCACAAATTGGTTTAGTTAATATCTAAAAAATTTTATCATATAGTACATGAATATTTATAGAGCATTAGTGAGCCTTAACAGCTTCACAATAAAATAATAGTTTCCATATCTTATATGAAAGTCAGTCTCAAAAATATCATCATATTTTCCTAAAAATGAAAATATAATGGTAAAATATACTATTTTCATATGTATCGATACCCAAATAGTTTATTAAAAAATATCAATTAATTGTATAGGAGACTTGTTCATAATCGTAATCATATTAAGATCAGGATAATAATTTATAGATGGATTAATATATACTTATTTTTTATGAGGATAACTAGGGAATTATATGGGTAAGTAATAGGATCTATAAAACAATATCTAGGTTCTATTATTGTTGGGCAAAAATCTGTCAAGGCATCATTGAAGCATTTTTTAGGTGATTGTGTTTGTTGACAAAGTGGGCCTCCATGTTGTGTTTATTGGCAAAGCAGACCATGATGTTTGAGTGTGTTGACAAAGGGGGTTTCAATGATGATTTTTCAGGTTCAAGGGACGCTTTCAATAATATATGCTTGATTGAAGAACTTCGACAAAAGAATGGATGTTCTAGAGGCGGTACTAAAAGAGAAGATACAATTTGGCGTCGTGTTTAAGTGTTTGCCAAATTTTTGGTCCTGAAAATCAGAAAACGGAGAGATGCAATTTTGGTAAAGGGAGGGGCACGCAAATGTAGTGCGGCACGCGAAAAATAATTTGTGGCATGAAAAATTTGCGGGATGCGCGTACAAATATAGTGGCGCACATAAAATTAGCAGGTTTCGCGAAATATTTTCCCGTTGTACAAAAAAGGAAAATGATGCACGAAGTTGTAGAAAGATATTTTTTGCTCACGAGGTGTTTCGATGCCCGAATCTTGAAAGTTGTAAGAGGCATGAGTTGTGTGAAAAATTGGACAAGTGCACCAAAAATGAGGTTGCGTGGAAGATGTGTTTTCCATGCACGAGGTGAATTACGTGCTCAAGGTGGGTTTTTTGCGCTGGGACAGTTTTGACTATAAATATGAGTGACCCCCCTCCATTCAGTAGAATCTCAAGACATAGAGAGTACCTGAGAATTATTGTGAGAAATTGGAAGGCATAAGAGGGTTGCGCGCAAAACAACAAGTTTGCGCGTAAAAGAACTATTTCCGCGCAAAATAGAGGTTGCGCGTAAAATAGGTGTTTCGTAAAAAGTGGATTTCGCGCAAAAGCATAAAATTCTGCGTAAGGTTGTGAAGAGGCTGCGCATAAAATTTGGTGATTGCGTGTAAAAAAGTTGTTGCGTGAAAAGTGTATTTCGCACAGGTCAAGGGAATTACTCTCAAGGTATAGTAAGGGTAGCACGTAAAAAATTGAGGTTTCCCAGTACACCCAGTGCAAAGAGATATTCATTTGTGGGTGAAAGTTTAATGTCAACAGAGAATCTATCAATAGTTAAGGATGCATATTTCATTATAGATAATGAAGAGACCTACAGGTCAATAAACAATGAGTTTATCCTTTCCAGAGTAGTGAGAAAAGGAAGAGGAAGAAGGTGATCCTCTCCACCGACAGTGAGCCAGAGAGTGAGAAACATAGAGTGACCAATGCGAAAGAAGTGAGATGACCCAAAACATTGTAAAGGCAGTGAGCCTGGGAATAGAAGTGATCTATACCAGTCCTTTTAAAAAGAATTTCTCTTATAGTGGACTTGGTACATCAGCATATTTTCGTCTTATGCTCCCTAGACGTAGCCCAGTGAGGGTGAACCAAGTAAAAATTGTTTTGTCCTGTGCATGATTTACTTTCTGTTTATATTGTGCAATGGAAAGAGAGAGAATAATGTTTTTCTTAACAGCGAAACATGATCAGAACGAGCTTCAGTTTTAAATTAGTCATACCCTGATTCACCCCCATCTGAGGGTATTCAGCCTTGTGGACCTAACACTTATACTTTCTTCTTCAACTATTCTTGTTTTTTTTTGCAGTGGACTCATAGATACATAGAGAGCTCTCTTTATAAGTTCTATAGATAAATAAATCTCTTGATCAAGAGAAAAGACGGTAAATTATTCTTTTAATACATCATCATATTCTCTTATAATGATAATATATTCAAGGGAAATAATTTAATTCATGTTAATAATTATATATATATATATATATTCTTGATAATAAGGAAATAATAACCATCTTTGGGGACATTAAAAAATACAATAATAATTATCCTGGAACTTATATAGAATCAATGGATTGATTTGGATATGGAATATTACTTTATTGTATTGATATTTTATATTATCTCTATATAATTACAATTGTTCCATATTCATTGTATAATAAAAGTTTACTAAAAAATAATAAAATAGTTCTTTGGAATATTCTCCCCAAATATATTAATAGGGTAAGAGTTATATAATTGAGGTATAATTATTTCATCTCCTGTTGTTTTCACTGGTAGATCAACCTATATATAAAATGTATTTTTTTAATAATTTTATATGATTTTATTTTTATGAATGGATTTTTATAACCATAATCAAATAGGAAATTTATTATTGATAAATGGTTTATATGTTCACTTATCACCACTTAGTTTTCATGCCCCCTTAGTGGTGGTGATGGAATAAAGTCACCATTTTCCTGTAGGATTTAGAGGTTTCTGGTAATTTATTATCCTCTATTCCCCATGGTTTATAGAATTGAATTTCATAGTATTTTTCCTTGAATTTCAAACATTGGACCATGGGAGGATTATTAAGAAGAAACTCCCTTTATTCCCACAAAATTATAATCTTCTTTATGTAACCTCAACAAATTTATTTCTTGGAGACCATTATTTCAATAATTGAAACATTTAATTATTATATTGATGCAGTACCTAGGGTATATATCTCCACACTTTTGACATAAATGTAATTGAATCTTCTTCCCCCAGTGACCCTTTATAAAAGAACCTATAATATTAAATTATATTCTTATGTTCTATTCTCTTGTATCATTATACCATTAATATTTACCAATATTTATCTCCACATTATGGTCACTTTGAACTATTTATTTGCATATATTAAAGTATTTATTCACTAAATAATTTTGAAAAATAGTTTTTATAAAAATTATGAACATTTTATTGTTTACCTCAAGGAAAATAACCCACCTAAAATTCAGTTTATTTTCCAACTATTTTGATATTTCCATGAAATACACTCTCTAATTTAATATAGATAGTTAGATGAAAACATTTGATGAATAATATTTTATTGAATTCACCACATTTCATTTAATGAATATCTTACAATAGTTTGGAATTGTTTATTGTTATGAACCATTGATATGATTTCCCCTCAAATAATTAAAAGGATAAGATCACATTCTAGTTAATGGTGCCTTCAACAAAAAAGGGAATTTATCCATTTCCCAATGATTAAAGGATCATAGGATCCACCAAAAGAGGGTGGTCATCAAAAACTAGTTTAATAACTCACAATTTAATCCATCTTTAAATAAGTTCGTTGTAAAACATTGTTCAAGTTAGTGTCGATAACTTGAGACTGTTTGGAAATATCCTCCATGAGGTTTTTGACAAAAACATCCATTAGAATATTCACCCCGTTTTGGAAATCATTGAATTTACCAATGAATTAATTAATAACATCATTACTTATATTTCCAAAAATTTACTAAAACCAATGAAATTTATGTTTAATAATATTGAAATTATTTGGAATATTGAAGAAAAAACCAAAAAAATTGAAATAAAAACAAATAAATCAGTAGTTCATCCTAACTCATTACTTCTTAAGTTTCAATATAAGATATTTAGGGTGTATTTTCTATTACTGGTTTCTAAAATAATCCACAAAATTAATGATACCTTGCATTAATTAGATATATAATCACCCAAATCTCATAAATATAATATTGAGACATTTTGAATTAAAAAATACATATAAAACTGGATACTAAATATGGAGGCCCTATATATTTGATATATTGGATACCTAATAAAATATGTTCAAATAAACAATTGAATATTTTATTCCCATATTCATAAATATCCCTGTGATATCATCATAAATGTATTACTAATTTTTATTACATGTGGACATGCTTAAAATAAAGGGTAATCTAAAAATCTTAGTAAGAATATAAAATATGATAAATATAGAGTAATAAATAATCGGGGATAATAGTCATAGCATGAAATCCAAAAAGTAATGTTCATAAACCATCACATAAATAAATGAAATAAGACAAAAGATAACATAGTAGTATGATAATCATTATAATCAAAATAATTTTTCACAAACATTAAATATTTCATCATAAAATAATGTTCAAGATCTTTTTCAAGGCAACATAAAATAATATTATACTCTCTTTGATCTTGAGCTATACATAGTATCTCATGAGATGAATGAATTTCAAAATCAATTGAGAGCTGTATAATTTAAGAACCTCCCTTAAAATCTCAATATGTGAATCTTGTTTATCTTATATTAAGAAAAACCCAACATAAAAAATAAACATGATATAAAGACTTATTAATGAAATGAGTTAAATAATAATGTATAAAGGATATATTAAATGGTTAATCATGTAGATGATGAAAATAATGAAAGAGATTTTCATATTTGGAATTTAATTATAGAAATCACAACATAATAAAAAAAATTAGGTCATAAAGGAAATTATAATGGTTGAGGATAACAAATGAAGATATCGGGGGAGGAATAACAAAAAATGAAAAATTTACATTTCAAATTTCATATCATTTGACTTAAAGAAACAATAGAATGGGATAAATAAAGGCATAGATATCTATAGAAATTTTAAAATTAATTATAATGGATATAAAGGAATAATATAATGATGAAAAATTGAGGAAGATAAAAATCTATTGTGTGATAGAGAACATAACCACAATAATTGGGAAAAATTGGTAGGAACCCATACCTATATTCTCATATTTCTTCGAATTCTATACTAACCAACTAAATTGATCAGATTAATTTATTAATTACTTGATTTAGAAACCATGAAATATTTATTTCATCTCTTATAATCCATTTTATATCTTCATTTATTTTTTAAATTCATATGTTTGAATTGGTTTTTTTGAGTTGTTATGATTTATAATTCCATATATTCATTGAAGTAATAGTAATGGTAAATGGTCAATATCTAAAAGTAATATAAGCTTAAAATGTGTTATATTATAGTTTTCATGTAATCCCATGGTAAAGGTAGATTAATAGGTTATTATATTATTATAACTCGGGTAATCATCCTTGGTATCCTTGTTTTAGACGCTTAAACTAAATTCGATGAATTATATTTAGTATTTTTTCCATAATTTTTATTTTATAAGTCAAAAATAGAAAATATAGAAAAATTTTATTATCAATATTATATATATATATATATTGGATTAATTTATATAAATTCATGATAATTATAAGTTACAATAAAAACATCCTTTACTTAGGTAGTGTAAAACTACTCTAGGTGAATGTGGTTTTTATGATATTTTTGAAAAAATGAATTATAATATTGTTTTTAGTATCATAAAAAAATTATAATATTTTTTATGTTTTTATAAATATTATTTTTTATGGAAAATGGTGAGAGGATAATTGAAATGAAAAACATGGCTTTTGAAACACTTGCCTTTCTTTTTTAGCCACCTCCTTTAGATTGACCCTAAATCCTTTAAATGAGGGTCTTCTGAGTGGACCACGACCATAGGAACAAGTATAATATATTTTATTGATTAATTTGGGTAGTTATTTTTTAAAAACCTTATTTCTTAATATTAGGATAAAGACATGGTTGAGCGATGCATATATAGCCAGGTGGAGGGTTATCTTTGAAAAAAAATTGATTATTTTGTTATTTTGGATAATGATTATGATTAGTGTTTATTATTGTAAATATTAATAGAGTTTTATTTATAAATATAATTTTTTTGAAATTTAAATGTGCCAAAAACCAAATGGTAGTTTATAAATATTTCATTAAATGTGAATATTCAATATCATTTTGAATAGAATAAAATATAAATTGAAAACTGAAAATTGATATACATTTTTGGAAAATATGATTATTAATGTTAAATACAATATTTTACACATTAAATAAATATTAATAAATTCAAAAAAAATCTAAATTATTGAGTACTATTTTTCATCATAATAATCTCTTAAAACAAATGGTATATATAATAACAATACATTTTATTATCCACCTAAAATTCATTCTATAAAAACAAAAACATCACCCTATGATAATAATTATTTACTACTTGTAAAATTGATATAAATTTATCAAAACAAATTTATAATTTAATTTTTTATAATAAATTTATTTTTATATAAAAATTAATATTGTAAAGTATAATATAAAACATACCGTATTATGTTTTTAAAGAGAACACTTCATTAAAATGTATACTTATTTATGAATTATGATTCATAATTTTAGAAATAATTTTATATGATTATATTAATTATAATTAATTATTTTTTTCATTTAAATATTAATTATTTGTAGTTATACTATTTTCAACGATTTGGTTACTATTTCAATAGACAGTTACATTTACAAAGGTCATATAATTTTTATATTTCTTTTAAATACCATGTATTTCCTTTATTTTTCTATTCATTTTATTTCCCAATAATTTTAAATACATTTCATCTACAAAATTTCAATCTTGTTTCAAATAGGTTAATTTAATTTTATTTTTTGATATTTGTAACTTACCACAACCCTAGAGAATTTAGATGTATACTTATATTATATATATATTTTATTTTTACTCTATTCTATTTTCAATTTTCATGATATTTCGCAGTGGTTCCCATGCTTCATCTCCCTAATCAGGCCTCCAATAGGCTTGGGACTGGTGACTAGCACCGAGTATGGAGACTAGCACCGAGTATGCATATCCATAACATGAGAGGAAATGCCTATGTACCTATATGCACAGACACATCTCCAAGATGAAGTTTTTTTTTGAAATTTATGAAAACTGAAAGAAATCAAGAATACCAATATGATCCCACAACCAAATTACTATAATATGTAAAGAAAAGTAAATAGCTCTATAATAAAAGCCCTCTAAAAAGATTCTGTAACCACAAGTTCAACCTATATGAAAAGTGGACTACGAATACCTTATGTACCTACCTGAACACACCTTTGTTTTTCCTTCCTCACAAGGAACATTCTTGTCTTAGTCCTCTTAGGAATCCATTAAAATGTCTCTTGTCTACACAATATGCGACATGTGTGGGATAAGCCTTTGCAGGGGGTGTATAACAATACTCAGTAGGAAAGCCTAAAAACAAAAAACAAAAAGCACAAATTAGTCAACTCAATATACGACATACTACTATATAACAGATACATGTAAGTAATAAAACCCGGATATTAATTGGAGATACACCATGCCATCAGGTGGTCATAACCAACTTCCAACCATAGGATTCCACTCGAAGCACACTCATTTTGGGATAACTCACTCCTCAAACCAAGATATCATCATAGATACTTGACGAAGTGGTCCATCTAATTTTAATTCCACACAAATAGAATGTATTGGTCAAGGAATACAATGATACATAGATAGAGGATCACACCTAAAACCATTGTGGGATACAAAAAACCAAATCTGGATCAACCTGCTACATGGGGGATCATATAACAATTATTCAAAAAACACTATAGATTTGGCCCGCTGTAAGGAGGACCAATTCCTTTCTCACACATTTCACACCAATTCCAAAAACTTTACTAGGGGTGATATAGGATCTCAATCCAGTCTCATAAAGGGATTCAATAACTCTATATAATACTCAACCTCTAGAGGGGATTACAATCCAATGATATAGATGTAATGTCATACTAAACCCTTGAGGAAATGACCATGGGAATAATCTTAATCTATACATATCCAAAATAAAAACAAAACATTGGTTTCAAAATGATTATCTTAATGTTAGCGTCTCAACACAGTAGATGACTTTTCGATTAGACTCTCTGTTTAGGAGTTCTGACCATTTGAAAATGGAGAGGGAATTATTCATGTGGACCAACTGTCACGGTCGATCCACCAACCGCACCGATTGACCATAGAAGTCACCTATTAGGGTTAACATACTATAGAAAAGACACATAGTCACTAAAAATGGAATATTAACCTTTTTAGCACCACGGTCCACCATCATGATCGATTAATGCAGTTGACCACTACTGGGTTTCATCCCGGTTACCCCGAATCTGACCTAGGTCTGGCCTGGGTTCAGCACAACCCATTGGCCGTACCCAAACCAGTGGCCTAGCCATATCCTATAATCATCACCCTACAACATATTACAATCCACATCTTTCTCCTTCACTAGCGTGTATCTATAGTGTTGATCCATGATATATGATCTTGGATTGTTGTACCAAAAATCAGGCACACAACGATCGAGTGAACGAGATGTGTTGAACCCCAGACCAATGAATAATGCCCATGGAGAAACTCATAATTGGTTGATAAAAGAAAAATAAATAAATATAAAGGATCCATGATTGATATCCATATCAATCGTGGTTCATATCCGTTAGAACAAAAATATGAAACCGTCAATAGATTAACCAAAAGAAATTCTTCCATCAAATCCCCACAATTAAACCAATCCAGTAAGGTGATCGATCTACAAATAAATATGTTCACCGATTTACTTGTGTTTAATATATAATTTAAAAATGAGTAATAAATGCACATAAACAAAATACAACCTCAATTTGGATCGTTTCGTAGAAGAGATCAGTAATTTGGTCGTTGTCGTAGGATAGATATACTGAAAAACAATTTGTGTTGATCATCAGTCCTTGATATCTCATTATTCATTGGAAATTATTTTCTAGATCACCATCCAATGACTCTCCAAATGATTCAAGGGTTATGTATCTAACCATATAATTCTCATATACCAATTTATGTATATATTTTCAATCCACCGCATTAATAAAAATAAAATAATTTCCATAAATTATTTTAATAATTTAAAATTACATGGGTAAACTTTTCACAAAGAAACCACACCGACCAATGTTAGGTCATTCCGGGGTAAAATTTATTTTCTTTAAATCAATGGTTCCCTCAATTATATGATTAGGTCACTCGTTTGGGAGTTATTCCACTTTTTCAGGAAAATCGCATGCAACTGAAATAAAATAGTTTAATATTTTTCATACATTTATTCCAAGAACCCCATGCCTCATAATTAAGTTTTTTTTGTAATTATTGGTCCTGAAATCAATCCATATAATATATAAAAATAATCAATTTAAAAATACAAAACATTACATTCTCCCTTCCTTGGGGGTTTACATCCTTGAAAATCCAAAACAAGGGCTACTCAAATAGATGAGGGTACTAAGCATGAATATGATACTCATGTAATCCCTTCCATAATCGATATGTAAAGAAAGCTTCCCAATATAAAACTATCATCGACATAACTCCACTGATTCAAACTATCTCTTGCTCATATAGGTACCCCAAGAGATTTTCAGAACTCTACTCATGAATATCTAGGAAGTGGGCCGACATGGTGGGTCTTTCAATGATCACCCAAATTCCATTGTGTCCCTTATATGTATGCAGTCAACCTGTGATGAATTTCATTAATATCACATTCCATTTATATTATGGAACATCAATGGGTTGATCTAAACCTACTGGATATTTCGGCTCGGCCTTCACTTGTTAAAGAGTAAGGAATCAAGAAAAAAAGGATGCAAGTCCCTTCTTTATCCCTATCCATAAAAATTAGATTCATAGTTACTAGTAAATCATCACCACACAAGGATGTACCAGAAAAGGGGATGTATGAAACTATTTCAAAACCTCATCCTGCAATGCCATAGGTATCATCTTATGTGCTCTGAAGAGAATGATTTTCTCGCTACCTTTTTAACATCCATTAGAAAAATGACCTATGGGAATATGATCATGTAGGTTCTCACAGTCAATATCCCCATGTTGTGCCTCCCAAAATAGTTGTAAGATTAGAGGAGTGAAAACCATCGATTAAGGGTAACATTCTCCATCTCTATCCGTATTGGATAACATCAATGATGTTAATTCCTCCGATGTCTCATTCATCAACTGCAAACTTGATTTTATACTAAGAACATCTTCCACCACGTTCCCCTTCCAATGAATATATAAAATATAAAACTCATAGTCTAAGAGGAACTTTATCAATTTCCATTGTCTCATGTTAAGATCATTTCGAGATAATATATATCTGGGACTTCTATGGTCGAAGTTGATGATAAATTGGTCACCTATCAGGTAGTGTTTCCACATCTTCAATGTAAAGACAACTACTACATACTCATGATCGGGGGTAATATAGTTATACTGATGTGGTATCGTTTGGTGTGAGCCATAGGAAATCATCACATTCATGTACATTAGGACAAAACCAATCCCACTCCTTGGTGCATCGCAGAACACCACGTTCTTGATGCGTTCCTTCAGTATCCCCAATATGGGAGCACTCGTCAACCTCTACCTCTGTTCTTGAGAGAAATTTTGGAACATTTTGATACACATGAAAGGATTACCCTTTCATGTTCAATCTATAAAGGGTGATTCCACTCAAGAGATTTTTGGTTCCATCCTCTGATAGTATCCTTCAAACCTGAGGAAACTATGCAGCTTGGTAACACTCTTGGATGGATCCCAAGAAAGCATTTCCTAATCCTTCACTTGATCCACTGCACCTCCATCCTATTAGATGAAATGTTCCATGAAGTGGACATCTAGAATCCAAAACAAGCACTTTGACAGATGCTTGTAAAAAAATTTCTCTCATAGTGTATCCAATACAATCCTCAATTGACTCACATGTTACTCCTCCTACAACAAAGAGAATAGTATGTCATCGATGAAAACCACCATGAGCCGGTCTGTGTAAGCATAAAATATCTAGTTCATAAGTCCCATGAATGCTGTTAGGTATTTCACCATGATAATATTCATCACCAAGTACACATATTGACAATAATGACATCTAATGACTATCTTTATTAGATCATCATATCATACTCACAGTTGGTGATAGCTTGATCTGAGATTTATATTCGAGAACCATAATTCTCCATCCAACTAATCAAAGTGGTATTTGATCCTATGTAGTGGATACTTGTTCTCCACTATCACTTGGTTTAATAACTATTAATCCACACATAACCTCAAGCTCCCATGAACATTCAGGGAAAATAAAACTGGGGCTACCTGGGATTAAACACTTTGTCTCACAAAGCCATTCCTCTATTAGTCCTCCTACTGTATCATCATCTCATGAAGTTATACGAGAGCCATAAGATATGCAGGTGTAGATGTCAGTGCCATCCTAGAATATAGAATAATACATATTTCTTCCACTATATGGGGAGCTAGACATAAAACATCTTTGGGTTATACTTTATCAAACTCTGCCACTACAGCAGGAAACTGAGGAATCATAACATCCAAAAAACTAAGGGTCATGCTAGCCATCTGATGAGTAATCAGTTGTACCCTCCTATGTGTGAGTCTATCCATTCCATATTGAGATTATTTTTCACCAAAAATCAAATCTTGGTTCCATCATTGAGGGTAAACTGATCCCTTTAACTATAACATTCAATCTATGCATGAATTATGGGTAACTAGTCAACACCAAGAATGATTTTGTAAGGAATCGACGCTGCTACCAAGAGATCGCAAAAAAAAAATCACATCTCCAAGAGTCAGTTCACCCTGTTGGTATGAATTAGAGGTAATATAATCTTCTCCCATAGAAATATTCGAGCATAAGAGTTGATTCAACGGTTAAACTAGAATATCTGACTCTTAAACAAGATTCATGGAAATAAAGGTTTGACTAGAACATGTTTCTATAAAAACTACCTGTATGTTTTAAAAGACACAGATCATACCATGTATCATACCTAGAGTCTTGGGTTCATAAGACTCCATTACCTATAGTTTTACCCTTCCTTACCCATTAACTCCCTATGATTTGCATGGACCACCTACGGGTCGGGGTGGTAATTTGTTGAAATGTAAACCACCTATTATTTGTCTCATAGATCCTTTGTCACATATGTTTCCCTACGAACCACCATTATCCTATCTCCATATCTACCTAAGAAATCCCACAACCACATACTAATCATCTTCATGATGGTTCATGAAATCTCGTGTCTGATATCCCCAAACACCGCACTAGTAACAATATATGTTCCTTGGATAGTTCAAGAAACTGTGGGACACCTGTATTATTCACCCAATGTCATGGGATCCCCTCCTGATGCACCTGTACATATTGGATCCCTCTGACTACCATCATCCACCTAGTTCTGAGCTCTCAACTACCTGGTCCCTCCTGCTAGATGCCACTACTAGTGGCCTCTATCTAGGAATCATTTCACTTGGAGGGATCACTCAAGTACCCATGAATTAGTACAAATGATCAGGGAGAACACTTATTATCTGATAGACCAGTTAAATCCATGACCGAAAGTTCAAGCCCTGATGTACTTGTCTAAAACCATGTCTATGTAGTGGCATGACAGATCAGTAAACATCATTGAATACTCCTCCACGTTCATACTTCCTTTCTATATATGCATAATCTATTGCATGCATACTGATCACAATATTATCGGAGAGAACTCCTCTCGGAATAGATGTTATAAGTCTTTACAGTAGCTAGTTTTCTTTTCATGTGTCTGACTCACCATGCTCCACAGTCACCTAGCGGAGTCCTAAAGACAACTCACCACAAGGACTTTCATCTGCTCAAGAGGAATCCAAAAAAGACAGAAAACACGGGTGAATGCCACTATCCCATACTAATACATATGTTCGTCTGGATCATCCCAAAACATGGGAGGTCACATCCCTTAAAACATGGGAAATAGACTCATCCTGTATGAATCCTTAGTTGGTAATGATGGTAGTAACTATTATTTCAAAGGTTGTGCTATAGCGGGTAAATCACCCGAAGTTGATATCTCTATTACATTACCTTGTATCGATGCCTCATCAATGGGATGACATCCCTTATGACCACATGGTGTAATCCTGGATGGCTATCTACATGGAGGCATCCTCTAAATAACATGATGTACCACAGTTAATAATGTATATCTGGGGAGCTAACTCAAGAAGGATATTGAAGACACAACCATTTCTATGTGAATAATGTATCATATTTTACCTAAAACCAGTGGTTTCTTGTACCAAGTGGAAAAAAGGTAATCAGAGTCCTCATGTATGGATACACCGGCTGTTGTACCAGCACTTGATTCCCTTTCCTGAAATATGAACTCAAAACATATAACATTTTCCCTTAACCCAATTTCATAGACACCCAGCCCTAATGTATAACCAACCTGCCTGTAATACAACTCTATCATAACTCATCTCGGTGTTTCCTGTGATGTGAATCCCCAATCCCACCTCAAATAGGTTAGAGGATGGTGAAAAGAACCATGTAGGGAAATCACTAACATGGGATACATTTCCTTTGTACCGCTAAATAGACACACACATATCCAGACCCAAAAATTGATGAAATGTAAAACCACTGAATGGATAAATGCATAAAACTGTGATACCACTACCAAAGTATTACATAATGTAAAGTGATGTAAACGAGGATAGAATAAAATCACACCAAAGAGTTTCTTTGACCAGATGTCTAACCTGTAAAAAAAGGGTACGAGGACTGATTTTTGTAGTTGTAGGAACACACCATGGTATGTCCATCCTCAAAAGGAACCATCATGTCTTAATCGACCTATGAATCCATCAAAAGGTATCTCATCTACACAGTACATGACATATGTGGGAAAATACCATTCATGTGTGAGTGTAATAATAATTAGTAGGACATCTTGAAAAAACAAAACATTAAGCACCAAGTAGGCAGCTCAATAAAATATTTAACACTATATAACAAATACATAATGAAAACCCAGACATACCCAGGTAAGACAGCACACCATCAGTTTGTCATAACCAACTTCAATACATAGGGTTTTTTCTCGAAGAATGCTCATTTTGGGAGAACTCACTCCTCAAGCCATGATATCGTCAATGTTAAATGATAAAAAGGTCTAGCTCATTTGGGACCCACCCTAAGAGAATGAATTGGTCAAGGAAAAAAATGATACACTGAGAGAGAATTACACCCATAACCATTGGGGGACACCACAAACCCAATCTATATCAGCCTCCTATGTTGGGGATCATATACCAATGATTCCTCAAACCCTACTGATGTGACCTTCTAGATAGAGGACCAACTCCCTGCTCATAGAGGTCACACCGATTCCAAAAAACCACTATGGGTGATAGAGTATCTCTCTCTTGTCTCATAGAGGTATTCCATAAATCTATATAGAACCTAGACTCTAATGTTGATTACAATCTAGTGATGTGGAAGTAATGTCACACTAAACCATTGATAAAATTACCAAGGGAATGATGTCAACCTATACTATTCCAAACTAAAAACCACCATTTGTCACAAAATGAAAATATCAACGTTAGGGTATCAATATCACAAATGTCTAATCAATTAGATGACATGTTTACGATTTATGACTATTCAAAACTGGATAGGTTGTTGTGCCTATCGATGGACCTCCAGGGTCGATCGCCTTACCATGCTGACCAACCACTGCGGTTGACTGCCCATAGACCGACCTTGTGGTCGCTACTCCCCACCTAATCTCAAACTATCTCACACTAATACAAAAACTAGAAAGGGATGAGCCACCTTATATCAGTGATGAGAATAAACCACTGATAAAGAAACCTTTTATCAGTGCTAAAATTTTAGCACTGATAAAGGGAACCGTTATCAGCGCTTGTCTAGCACTAATAAAGACTCCATGTATCAGCGCTAAAATTTTAGCACTCATACAGGGTTTTTTTATTAGTGCTTTTATAGTGCTGATAAAGAGTCCCTCTATCAGTGCTACAAATGTGATGATAAAGGGTAACCTTTATCAGCGCTAAAATGTTAGCGCTCATATTGGAAGGATTTATCATCTCTTTTTTAGCACTTATAAAACTGTAGTCCATTTTTTTTATAAAATCAGCCACAAATTTCCCTCATTTTATCATGACCTATCTCTCTTGTTGTCCTGGTACCCTATGACTCCCTTCCGCTGCCCCCTGAGCTTCATGTTGCCAGACATACGCCGCCCTCAAGCTTCTCATCACCGGACCTCTACTGCCTACGGAGCTTCGTGTTGTTGTACCTCCCCCACCCTTGATCATTGCTTTACCAGACCTCTGCAACGCACTGAGCTTCGCGTTTTTGGACCTCCAACGCCCTCAAGCATTGCGTTGCCGGTCCTCTTCTAACCGTTGTGCTTCACGTGCCGGACCTCCGCCGCCATTCGAGCTTCGCTTTGCACAGTCTGAAAAATCTATGAACCCCCTTGTAGTGTCTTATCATAGGATGAATGGTTTATTTGGAAAATTAAATGATTTTCCCTAACAATGATCCAACCACGAACACCCCCCCCCCAAAACCACCAAAATTTCTCAAAATACACTCAATAAATCTTTAGATAATCTCCAAATATAAGGAGACCAAACCAATGTTCTAAATATACCTAAAATAGGTTAATGATATGTTTAAGGCATGTTTTCGAAATCATTTTTTTTATTTTGGGATTTTACTATTGATGATTGTGATGAATACTTTGCTTTAAGTTTGGTAGTTGGTACATGGGAGACCTTAGATTTGTGAGTAATCAAATGGGTTCTACTCTAGTGATCCTTGAGGTGATCCCTTGAGTCGATTTTTTGATGTCCCCAAGAGGCCTCATTTATATTTATTGTCTTGTCACATAACCAGTTGGTGTTTCATGAGTGAGTAAATTTCAAATAGAACCTATAGGTCAGATATCATCCTATGTTTCTCCAATTAAAATTAGTTTCGTTCCCATAATTATTTTAATGGATTATTTTGTGATTATGAGTTACTCCCATTGATTACCTTTATTATTTACTTTTTTTAAAGTATAGTTTTTATCTAACCTTGATTATTTATTTTTTCTTTTATCATTACTCTGTTATTCTAGGATTTTCTATTAGTATTGTTTTTTTAATGTAAATCAAAATGTTGAATCATTTGGGAATGGTTGACATGGGTTGATTTTATTTAAAAGGGATTTCATAATAGTTGTGTTTTTCTTTTTACAAAATTAGATTATGTTAGGAAAATAGAATTCCTTGTGAATTTTTTCATTTATAAAAAATGAAATATATATTTTAAAAAATGGTAGACAACTGTTTTTTGTTTTTTTAATAGATTGAATGAAATATTTTAATATATAGAGTGCATCCATGAATTAGAGAAAAACACGTTTTCATTGACGGAAGTGTTGAGGTAGTTCAATGAGTGTGTTGAGCCAATGATATATAATTTTTCAGTCTCTTGATATCCCATGATATTAAATGGAAATCAATCATTATTTAGTTCTTCAATATGGTGCGGTATGTGATCGACATTAGAAAGAGGGAGCCCTCTTGGTTGAATAATAAATTCATTTCCAAGTTTTATATCATACAATAGGGACATGAACCAAGTTTTTAACTTCATTAAATGATAACATTGGACAATAATTTTAATATCATGTGATTAGGAATATGATAATGTATTTTAAGGTTCAATATATTTTACCAAAATGTCACACGGTTTCATATCCTGCAACTAGAACATATAGTGAGGGTGATGTTAAATTTCCATCCATAGTGTCCCTACAGCATGTGAAATATTGGTAGAGGATGAAAAAGGTTTAAGTTCATGATTCATGGACCAAAGGGGGTGTGTCCTAGAATTTTTTGTGTGTCATTCTAGAATAACGACCTCATGTGAAAAGGGGCTTCTGGCCGTTCAACACCACATGAAACAACATATAACTAGGATGTTGGATTTTTAGTTCAAATATATATATCTCAGACTAAAGGGATGGTTTATTCATTTAAAATGACTCTCGAGAGACCTAGTATTGGTGGAATGATTTATATTCTCATTATCAATGTCGATCAACGAGTTTACACTATTAGAGTGATGTTTATGAAAAAATTAAGGTCCTTCACACTTGGATTCATGTTTCACTAGATTCCTCCTAGGGATCATCAATTCCCTTAGATCCAACACCATGTCACTATAATGTAAGTAATTTAGGATTACCTTTTTCTTTATGGACAACACCACCCAGTTTTGATGCATTTCTAAGTCATCCAATGCTTGAACCCTATTTTCTTTGAGGGGTTCCCCCCTTCTTTACTTCATTCTATCTAAGTGACTTTGTCTAGAAGTTCACTTGTATAGCATGATGCCCAGAACACCAAGATTTCTAGCCTTTCCATCCCTACCTCCATCTCTGTCCTTCTCCCTCACTGAGGTTACTGACTGCTTCTATGTAGTGGCCAGGACCCTTCCTAATTGTGTTTGTTCTGTCTCCCTTGGCTTTGAGCCTGTCATCCAGCTCCAAATACTTAATGATCCAGAGATAACTCCCTCACCCACTCCCACATTTCATTACCAATCCTTCACCTTCCCCTTTGGATCCTCATGTCCCACTCATATGAAGCATACCAACTACAAGGGATTATGGACATGTTTAAAAATAAAGGTACCTCAATGAGAGATCATCCTTCCACTTCAATAAGGCTAATAGCACTAGATCCAATGCCAAAGCCCTGACTTACCCATCATTATTATCTTCATATGTAATGATCACGCTATTCATGCCTGTGTTAAATCTAAATTCCTCACTATTGAAATCAAAAATCCTAATTTCATTGTTGTTGTTGTCAAATAACACAAAAAACCCTATAATAATCATATAATTCTCCTAGAAGATTAAGCATCATGTATTTTTTCACTCTGACCCCTCTAACAGACACAAATGGGTATTTTGGAAAAATAAATATGTTGTTGAGACTGTTCAAGATTAAAATCAATTCATCACTACCAAGGTTTCAAAAAGTGACACCTCATTCTTTATGAATTTTGTTTTTGGAAGCTATAACCCTCTTCCAAGGGAATCTCTATGGAGTGAACAAAATACCTTATGATCCTGGCCACCATCCATTGTTTGTTGGTGGTGAATTTATTTTCATTTCCAACCCAAAGGAAAATAAAGGTATAATCCCATTCTGGAGGAAGACCATCATGGAGTTTGTTCAGTTTTTGGCTCGGAAGGGCCTCATTGATCTCAGCTTCTCAGGTGACAGTTTCACCTGGTGAAACAACTACAGGGGCCATCACCACATGTGGAGTCTATTTGATAGGTTTACAACCAACATGAAATCCACTAAACTATTCTCAAATACAATGTCTTTTAATATTTCTTGAGGTATATTGAGTCACTCCCCCCCTCTTGGTTTCCATTTCTTCTTGGCATGTTCATCCAGAACGGTTTCACTTCCACTAGTAGTGGGTTAACATCATTGGGTACCTGGACATGGTTTGTGAAATAGAAAAATAACCCTTTTAGGAGTATCAGTCCACCATAATCCTCAATGACCTGTCCTCGAACCCTGATAGGTGCATGTTCACCCCTTCCTCCTCAGGAACCTTCACCACCTGGGACTATTGTGGCATATGGGCTCATTTAGAGAATTCTGATAGATGGAATGATATCTTGGGTTTATTTGAATATTAACACTAGTTTGAGATTTATGTTTGAATATATACTTATTATATTTTCTTAATATTTCTTGCACACCACCACTCCAGTCGAGTAACCTGATTGAATTCCATATTTGTACTTTCGTTATGATGTAGATATGGTTTTTTAAGTGTTTGTGACATGTGTATGTGTGGATTTATGGGTATTTTGGAATGATGATATTGAATATAGGGAATAGACCTAGGAGAGGTAGATGTATCATTCTTGATTATTCTTGTGTTTGGTCTGGGTTGATTTGAGGGAACTATAATGAATCTAATGTAATTATATTTAATGGAGATGAATAAATACTAATGGTTAGGCTCTATTAATCTCTATTTTTATAAGTAAGTGGTTCTCTTCTACTATATCTGGATGTCTTGTTTTGTGTAGTTGAACCATAAATACTAATATTTTAGATTCAAATTGGATGAATATTAATACAGATTGGATGGATGCTAATCATCTGACAATAGAGTACGAGAACGCAGTGAAAGAGTTCATCATGTTTGCAAATGAGCATGCAAAGGATCCTTATCAAGTCCTTTGTCTATGCTTATGTTGTTGTTATTCTAGACGACTAACTCCAGAGGAGTTGGATGAACATTTGATTTGTCACAGAATAGATCAGAGTTATAAATATTGGAATAAACACGGAGAAAAAGCAAATGTAGCTATTCGCTAGGATAAAACTGAATTTTATAGATCATCAGATATGAATACAAATATGGATAATGATGAAGACTGTATGGAGGATGTGATTACAGATGTCAATGATGATGAAGAATGTATTGAGGAAATGACAAAGACAATTGGCGATGAACTCCATGATTGCTCAAAATTGTTAGAGAAGTTAAAGTGTTGTGAAAAGACGCCATTGTATGATGGTTGCACTAATTATACACCATTGTCAATTGTATTGAAGTTGTATAAATTGAAAGCAGGCAACAGATGGAGTGATGTCAGTTTTAAGGAACTACTTTCCCTCTTGAATGACATGCTCCCAGAAGATAATGATCACCCAAGCCGAACATATTAAGCTAGATGAATGCTACGCTCGATGGGTATGATTTTTGAAAGAATACATGCATGCCCGAAAGACTGTATATTGTTTCGCAAGGAGAACAAATCACTTAAAAAATGACCAAAGTTTGGTGCCTCTCGACACAAGAAAGATAAATCCAATCCTACTAAAGTTATATGGTACTTTCCAATCGTTCCAAGGTTTAGGCATCTATATGGAAGTGAAAAAACTAAATGACAATTGTCGTCGCATGCAGATAAAAGAAATAAAGGTGGGAAATTATGTCATCCGACCAACTCTGCTCAATGGAATAAAATTTATCATGAGTATCCTAAATTTGGAAAAGAGTCGAGAAACCTTCGTCTTGCGTTCTCTACAGATGGAGTGAATCCTTTTGTATTCAAACCAGCACTCATAGTACATGGCCTGTTATGTGGGAAAATTATAAAATCCCACCCTGGTTATGCATGAAGTGGAAATTCATCGTGTTATCTATGCTTATATCAGGACCAAAACAACCAGGTAATTATATTTTTGTTTATCTGGATCCTTTGATCGAGGATTTGAAGTTATTGTGGGATTCATGTGATATGTTGTATAATTCTTAAACAAGTGAATACTTCACGTTGAGAGCGATGTTTTATGAGATAATAAATGATTTCCCTACGTATGGAAATTTTTCAGGCTATAGCATTAAAGAAACTCAAGGGTGTCTTGTGTGAGAAGAAGATACAAAATCAAATAGGTTGAAACATTCATCAAGATATGTGTTTCTAGGACATCGTAGATTTCTACCTGGTCTCCATAAGTACCGATCATGGAAGACATCATTCAATAGATGTTTAGAACAACGCGCAACACCGTCTCCACTAACAAGTGATCATATTTTTGAGAAAGTAAAAGATCTGAACACTATTTTTGGTAAACCATTTTCAAAAAACCGTACGAAAATCGGTTGTAAAATGAGATCAGATTTTTTTTTGAATTACCATACTAGAATTGTTTGTACATCAGTCATTTTCTTGATGTGATGCATATAGAGAAAATGTATATGACAGTGTTATCGGAATGTTGCTAAATTCCCCTGGAAAAATAAAAGATGGAATTAAGGAAAGGTTGGACATGGATGACATGGAAATACGAGAAGAGTTGTCTCTCGTGAAGGGTGAAAATTGAATGTTTCTTCCTCTAGCTTCTTATAATCATTATAGGGAGGAGAGATATCAGTTTTTCAACATATTCAATGATGTAAAGGTTACAGAGGGGTATTTATCAAATATCAAGAACATTGTGTCAATGAATGATTTGAAGTTAAAAGGTTTGAAATCACATGATTCCCATATTTTGATGCAAGATCTAATCCCTATAGCTTTACGTTGCATTTTTTCCATGAATTTTCTTCATAATTTAACCAAACTATGTTTCTTTTTCAACGATATATGTAGCAACGTTTTAGACCTGATAAAATTGCTAGCTATGGAAAATGAAATTGTCATCATATTATGTGAATTAGAAATGTTCTTCCCGCCAAAATTCATTAATATTATGGTTCTTTTGAGGATTCACTTGGTAATAGAGATTCGACTTTGTGGTCCTGTGAACTATAGATGGATGTATCCTGTTGAACAGTATATGATGATTTTGAAAGGGTATGTCAAAAATCGAAGTCGGCCAAAGGGTTGTATATTGGAGCGATATATTGTTGAGGGAGCCATTGAATTTTGTACTGAATACCTATATGATGTGAAAAACATTGGTCTCCCAAAATCTCATCACACTGGATGTGTTGAAGATGTGGGAATTTCTAGAAGAGAAGTTGTCAAAATTAGTATTACAGATCAGGAGCAGGCCCATCATTATGTTTTGCATAACAATTGGGAGGTTTCTCTATATATTGAAACTCACAATGAAATTATTACGCAGTTGAATCCGTCAAGGGCTGAAAATTATTATCAAATACACATAATAACTAGTTTATAGGATGGTTTTAGGACCATATTTTTATGCAGTTGGATGAAAATATGAATTCAATTTCAGAACGACTTCTTGGGCTAGCCGTTAGACCAAGTTTGTATGTATTATCTTACAGTGGTTATGTAATTAATGGTTATACATTCTATACAGATGAAAATGATGAAGATAGTACCATGAAAAATAGTTTAGTCACACTAGTGGATGAAGCGATGCATGTTTCTAGTAGTAAGGAAAGAAATCCAATTTATGAAAATATGTCATACTTTGGAATTATTAAACTAATATGGTCGTGGGATTATACGATATTCCAATTGCCTATTTTTCAATAAAAATGGGTTGATAACAAAAGTGGTGTTAAAATAGATGAATGTGGATTTGTGAAAGTTGATTTTAGTAAATAAGGGTACAAAGACGAATAGTTTATAATGGAATCACAAGCGGTACAAGTTTTTAATGTTCCATATCTTGCAAACCGAAAGTGGTCAATTGTTCTGTTATCATTCAAAACTACTGAAAGTTCTGATGAAAATTCAGTTGAGGATGCTCCTTTCAGTGGTACGTCACAATAATTTCGAAGCGGTCCCTATGTAGATGATGTTTTGTATGTTAGATGAGACCACAATGAGGGGATTTGGATAATCGATAGATGGGTCAAATCCCTTCAACCTTTGAAAAAAAGAAAGACAGCTCAATAAACATGTTATATTTAGTTTGTAATATAGATCTTATTATCTCATGTTATTATCGTATCATTACTGAATTTATGTAATCTAAATTAACTGTTCAACCACTTTTGCAGATAATGACTTCTGTACGTTCAGGTGCGCCTAACCTTGAGGCTGAACAAGTCTCTCAAGCTGCTGCTACTGTGGCTGCTGCTGCTCCTGCTGCTCCTGCTGCGGCTCCTATTTCTCCCGGTGCTCCTCCTACTGCAGCTTCTGCTGCTCCTGCTGCTCCTGTTGTGGCTGCTGCGTCTCATGCTTCTCCTAGTGTTGAGGTTTAACAACCATCAGTACATGTCGTTGATACCATTTCAGATGAACATATAGATGATGTTGATATCAATGAAATGGTTGGGAATGAAGGACCGGCGTCACAGAAAAGACAGGTGAATCGTATTTTGATGATGTTAGCCAATGTTCATAAGGCAGAAAGAAAATGCATCAAATTTGATGTCAGATGGAATGCATGAGGCCAACATGTGAACCCTAACAAGGGTAAGTTTAGCAGCTACATTAGAGTTGTCACTCGGCAACATGTTCTGATTGACATAGATTCATGGAACCATGTTGTGTTCGGGCTGAAGGATGTCATCTGGGAAGAAATTACGTTAACATTATGAATTTATTTCATTGATTTAATAGAAAATAAAATAATAAAAGAATTTATTACTCTTCTCAATCTCTTATAGAGTACATTTATAGTAGACGATTCACAGAAGGCTTGTGTACTATGTCTTGAAAGAAGGATTCATCATGGTTTTCACACTATTTTAACAAGATGTCCCTTGAATGATTCCAAAGTTAAAATAAACCTTCACCCACCTATTTTCTATGCACACCTGATATCCCAGGAAGCATGGGATGCATTTATTGGCCGTCATGGGGATGATAAGTTTTAGGTACATTGTGGGTGACAATACGTTGTTTGAGGATACTTGTATTCATCACTTTTATAGTCAATATTTCATTTATGAAACAAAAAATCTGTACTGAAAATAAGGAACGAGTATCAAAACCAACATACACTTATCGTAAAGTAAGTATGGGGTACACTTCATTAGAAAAGAAAATGGTACATATTATAAATTTACAGTAATACTGTTAGGTGCTAATATAAAACATCAAAATTATCATTCTATGTTTGTATGTAGGTTGATGAGTCTAAAACCAAATACACTTCCATCCCACGTCATGTGCTATGGAATGAGGAACGTGTGAATAAGGAAGGAAAGTTAGTAGATGAGAACACATAAAAAGTGTGGGAAATATGTGTATGTATTACACGATGATTAAATGATTTGTTTTAAATTGATTTTACATAAAAATTGTTAGTTATTTTTCTATATCTGACATTCACAGGAATCAGCTACTTCTGTTGCAGATACAGACCTATTATCGAAGGCTTTGAAGAAGCCAGAAAAATACAGTTCTGTCAGAGGTGCAAGGTTTGGGGTGACACCCCGAGTATATGTTGAGAAGAATACAAAAACAGATGATAAAGATGAAAAAATGGAAGAAATGAAAAAAATAGAAACTCTTGAAGAATAATTTCAATGGCAGGGAGAGTTGCTAGCAAACATTTATGGGTGGGATGCAAAGGGAAGACACAACTCAAGAACAACCAGTGCGTGAACATCCCGCCCCACCCCCACCAGCTTTGAGGTGAGCCATTCCCCTCAAAGAACTGTTTTATCCATGTAAATAAATATTCTAATAATTATTCCCATGAAATGTGAATCAGACAAACACTAATAATTTTTTTGAACTGATCTTCCATAGGGTGATAATTATTGTTATTTATATCTATTTATAGCCACCTTCCACCTTGTAGCGAGGTATACAGTGTTCAATATCCTTAATGCCACACATCATAATAGACCACTTCCGAAAGATCATCTGAAAGTGATGATTACTGTAGATCATGAGCCAAATGCAGAGCTACCTATTCAACATGATGATGATGATATTCATATAGTCAAAAAGGATATTGGGGCATTCATTGCATGGCCATCACAACTTGTAAGAGTACATGCAGTCAAAGAGGTATTTATTACTTTTTTTAAGCTAAACCTTTATCAATTAATGAAAAAAGTGTTTGTACCAATGATTGTTGTTATATACGGAGAAAGGGAAGGGGGTGACAAACATCGGCTCAAAACCATCTAAAGGATCGACCAACCGATCCCAAGGAGCTACTGAAAGAACAATAGCACCACATGTTCTCTATCCACATTTACTATAATTGAAGACTCATGTGGACATGAAGCTAAAAGATGGTAACAGTCATATAGTGGTTTTGGAAGATAATATATACGGAGAGGAAAGTCAAGATTTCGTTGCTGCTGAAAATGTAAATGAGATCCTTGAAAACAGTTGGCTAGGCGTCACATTTGTAAATGTATATGTGAGGTATGTTTCCATGAATTGATTTTCTAAAAGCTGGTTAATGTGAGAATTATGACTAAATGAATTTTATATTGTTGACATATACATTTATGAAAAACATTTGTAGTAATTTTCCCATGAGACATGATTTGGACTCGTTAGTCCTCATACAATTTCAACACGCCTAACAAAATTAGAGCCATCCAAAAGGGAAGCAATAGTGAACAACTTGATGAAAACATTTCAGAGCAAGATTACAGATGAAAGAATCTTCCTAATTCCAACCATGTCGGGGTAATACTCTACGATTAAATTATATAAATTATATTTTCACTTATTTTATTACTTATTGATTTTTGTGTTTTTAGGCAACATTGGTCGTTAATTGCGGTGAACTTGGATACTCCAATGATTTGTTTTCTGGATTCAAAACAAGGATATCCATCAAACTGACCTCACATGATAGAGTTTATGAATCTATAAGACACTACATCCTATGTTTTAGGTCCAAAAATCAAGTAATATAATTTATATTATCTTTTACTGGGGATTATGTTATGATAGGGCGTTGTAGCATTATCGTCTAAAAAAGGAATGAGGACAGGGGCTAATCATAAGGATGTGAGAAAGTACTACGTCTGGACTAATATCGGGGTATATATAATACAATTTCACTATCCAAACACATCTCAACACATGTTACTTATTCTCCTAATGATAAATTTTTTTGCGGTGTCCAAAACAAACAAATGATACTGATTTCGGTTATAATGTTTGTAAATTTATCAAAGAGATAGTTTTTCATCAACAAACTAGAATCCCTAGAGAGGAATTTTTAAAAACAACTTCTAGTTTGTTTAATTTATTTATTAATTCTTTATATTTATATTTTGAAGTACTACCCTTATTGAAGAAAATCCGCATACTCACAAGACGATATAGATGTGTTCAGAAATTAGTGGCCCGCATACCTGATTGAAGATTGTACACAAATACAATGAAGATCTGACTTGGGGACGTGTACAATTGGTGGTCATTTTTGAGAGGTGTTACGGGGATTTAATGATGAAACATTTTTTATGTAGGTTTTCGTAGGAAAATTTGAATTGTTATTAAATAAAACATCCTTTCGCCAATGAGTCATTATACCATTTTAACAGATGATATGCACCAGCAACATGCAAGAATGCTGAACCACTGAAAGGGTCTCTCTATTGATTAAAATGGACACAATTATAAGTGAAAACAACAACTGACACACAAAAATCTGATGAAACACATTCAGATTGTGTTGATCCTTTAGGATAATGATCTACGGGTCCTTTGTGACATGTACAAGTCATCCCCGCCTCAATCCAAGGCATGGTGTGACCACTATCACTCAAAGGGTCTCTCTTATGTTTAAAATGGACACAATTTTAATTGAAAACAACAACTGACCTATGAAAATCTGACCGAACGCATTCGGATTGTCTTGATCATTTATAATAACGGTCCATGTTTCCTTTGTGATGTGTACAAGTAATTCCCTCCTCAATCTGAGGCACGGTGTGCCCGTTACTACTCAAATGGTCTCTCTTTTGATTAAAATGGACACACTTTTAAGTGAAAACAACAACTAACCTATGGAAATCTGTCCAAACGCATTCAGATTGTGTTTATCCTTTAGGAGAACATTACAAGGGTCCTTTTTGACGTGTATGAGTCATCCCTACATCAATCTGAGGCATGGTGTGGCCGCTATCACTCAAAGGGTCTCTCTCTGGTTTAAAATGGACACAATTTTATGTGAAAACAACAACTGACCTATAGAATTCTGACCAAACTCATTGATATTGTCTTGATATTTTATAAGAACGATCCATGGGTAATTTGTGTTGTGTAAGAGACAACCCCACCTCAATCTGTGGCATAGTGTGGCCGGTACAACTCAAAGGGTCTCTCTTTTGTTTAAAGTTGACACAATTTTAAGTGAAAACAACAACTGACCATAAGATATCTAACAAAACCCATTTGGATTGTGTTTATCTTCTAAGAGAACGATACAAGTGTCCTTTATGATGTGTACGAGTCATCCCCACCTCAGTCTGGGGCACGGTGTGGCCGGTAGCACTCAAAGGGTCTCTCTTTTGTTTAAAATGGACACACTTTTAATTGAAAACAAAAACTAACCTACGAAAGTCTGACAAAACGCATTCATATTGCCATGATATTTTATAAGAACGATCCGAGGGTCCTTGGTAACGTGTATGAGTCATCCCCGCCTCAATCTGAGGCACAGTGTGGCCGGTATCACTCAAAGGGTCTCTATTTTGTTTAAAATGGACACAATTTTAAGTGAAAACAACAACTGACCTACAGAATTCAGACCAAACACATTCATATTATGTTTATCCTTTATGAGAACGATCCACGCATCCTTGGTGACATGTACGAGTCAACCCCCACTCAATCCCAGGCACGGTGGGGCTGGTATCACTCAAAGGGTCTCTATTTTGATTAAAATGAACAACATTTTAAGTGAAAACAATAACTAACCTATGCAAATCTGACCAAACACATTCAGATTGTGTTGATGCTTAAGGAGAATGATCCACTGGTCCTTTTTTGATGTGTACGAGTAAACCCTGCCTCAATCCAAGGCACGGTGTGACCGATATAACTCAAAGGGCCACTCTTTTGTTTAAAATCGACACAATTTTAATTGAAAACAACAACTGACCTATGAAAATTGGACCAAACGCATCAGATTGCCTTGATCTTTTATAAGAACAATCCAAGGGTCCTTGGTGACATGTAAGAGTCATCCCCGCCAGAATCCAAGGCACAGTGTTTCTGGTACCACTCAAATGGTCTCTCTTTTGTTTAAAATGGACACAATTTTAAGTGAAAACAACAACTGACATATGAAAATCCATCCAAACACATTCGGATTGTGTTGATCATTTAGTATAACGATCAACGGGTCCTTTTTTATGTGTATGAGTCATCCCCGCCTCAATCCGAGGCACAATGTGACCGCTATTACTCAAAGGGTCTCTCTTTTGTTTAAAATGGACACAATTTTAATTGAAAACAACAACTGACCTATGAAAATCCAACCAAATGCATTCTGATTTTCTTGATCTATTATAAGAATGATCCATGTGTCCTTTGTGACGTTTATGAGTCATCCCCACCTCAATCTGAGGCATGACATGGCTGGTACCACTCAAAGGGTCTCTCTTATGTTTAAAATGGACACAATTTTAAGTGAAAACAACAACTGACCTACGGCAATATGACCAAACATATTCAGATTGTGTTCATCATTTAGTATAACGATTCACATGTCCTTTTAGATGTGTCAAATTCATCCTCTCCTCAATCCGAGGCACGGTGTGGCTGATATCGCTCAAAGAGTCTCTCTTTGGTTTAAAATGGACACAATTTTAAGTGAAAACAACAACTGACCTATGTAAATCTTACCAAATTCATTCGGATTGTTTTTATATCTTATGAGAAAAATCCATAGGTCATTTTTGATGTGTAAGATTCAACCCCTCCTTAATCTTAGGCATACTGTGGATGGTACCACTCAAAGGGTCTCTCTTTTGTTTAAAATGGACAAAATTTTAAGTGAAAACAACAACTGACTTATGGAAATCCAACCAAACACATTCGGATTGTATTTATCCTTTAGTAGAACTATCCAAGGGTCATTTTTAAAATGTAAAAGTCATCCCCACCTCAATCTGAGGCATGGTGTGGCCGATAGCACTCAAAGGGTCTCTCTTTGGTTTAAAATGGACACAATTTTAAGTGAAAACAACAACTGACCTACTGAAATCTAACCATATGCATTCGGAATGTCTTGATCATGTATAAGAACGATAAATGGGTCCTTTGTACATGTACGAGTAAACCCCGCCTCAATCCAAGGCACAGTGTGGCCGGTCCCACTCAAAGGGTCTCTCTTTTGATTAAAATGGACACAATTTTAAATGAAAACAACAACTAACCTACAGAAATCTGACTAAACACATTTTAATTGTGTTAATCCTTTAGGATAATGATCCATGGGTATTTGGTGACATGTACAAGTAATCCCCACCTCAATTTGAGGCATGGTGTGGCCGGTAGCACTCAAAGGGTATCTCTTTGGTTTAAAATGGACACAATTTTAAAATAAAACAACAACCGACATACTGAAATCCAACCAAATGCGTTCAGATTGTGTTGATCATTTATAAGAACGATCCATGGGCCCTTTTTGACGTTTAAGTGTCAACCATGCCTCAATCCGAGGCACGGTGTGGCCAGTACCACTAAATGGATCTCTCTTTTGTTTAAAATGGTAACAATTTTAAGTGAAAACAACAACTGACCTCCGGAAATCTAGCCAATCACATTCGGATTGTGTTTATCCAAATGGAGAATTATCCACAGGTCTTTTGTGACGTGTACAAGTCATCCCCAGCTCAACCTGAGGCATGGTGTGGCTGATAGCACTCAAGGGGTCTCTCTTTGGTTTAAAATGGACACAATTTTAAGTAAAAACAACAACTAGACTACGGAAATCCAACCAAACGCATTCGGATTGTGTTGATCATTTATAATAACAATCCATGGGTCATTTGTGACGTGTAAAAGTCAACCTCACCAACCCCATGGACTGCCCCCACACCCTAGGACACCAACCCACCCCCTGGACACCCCCATCCCTCTGGACACCCCCACCCCCAATAAATCCCCCCGACACCCCTGACACCAGTCCACCACCTGGAAAGCCCACCCGGACTCCCCCAACCCCCCTTGGATAGCCACCTTAATACCTTGAATAGACCCCAACCCCCTGAATTTTAAATTGAATTCTTTATGTAATTAATTAACTTATAAATTATGAGTTAATGGTGTATGGGTATACTTGTTGTATGGGTATACTTGTTCAAAGTAGCTTATGATTCATGTGTTAATTTTATATGGGTATACTTGCTCTAATTATCTTATTGAGATGATGAATTTTTTTGCAGGTTTTTGGGTGTGCTGCTACAGATGTTTTCATAGCATCAGACAGGGAATTTATTTGTGTTTTTTAGCAATGATAAATGGAGATTTAATCCTTTCTAAAAATGCTCTGATAAACCACACATTTATCAGAGCTTTTTTAGTACTGATAAAATACCCCTTTATCAGCGCTCTGTAAGCACTGATAAAGGGTACCCCCTTTGTCAGCACTGAGCTTTATAACAATTTTTTAGCGCTAATAAATCCCAATTTGAGCACTGATAAAGACCGTTTTTGTAGTAGTGTCAATACCAAAATTGACCACCATGATTTATTATTGTAGTCTATTTCATCAGGGCTCCTCCCCTATTTCTCAAAATATGAAATTGGTCTGACCTGGCTCTTTCCTAACCCATCTATCCCATCCTCCTCTACTCGTCACCACTCCACATCCACTACCACTCCACAACTTCCGACATCTTCATCATGCCTCCATCACATTGTTCCAATCTTGTATTTAGAATACCATATCACTGCACCATGAATCGGGCACACAATTATTGACTGATCATGATGTGTCAATCCCTAGGGTAATATAAAAATTCTTGTGGTGAAACATAGAATTAGGGGAGAAAAATAAAATCAATCAATTGGAAAAAACCTTGAACAATTTTCATTTCGATCATCATTAGTATTTATTATAATAACATTGGGAAAACATAAGTAGATTAAACAAACGAAATTAAACAATGAAATCTTTGTAATTAAACCCATCATACAAGGTGATCAATCTTTAAATCAATATATTATTCGATTGATTTGTGTTCTTCACAAAATTTATGAACAGGGAATAAATTCACAGAAATATAATTCTACCATGATTTGGATTTTTCACTGGTGATGATCAATTGTCAAATCATTGTAGTATAAAAGATCTATTGAAAAATGAAGTGTGACGTTCATCAATCCTTGACCCTTAACCGTTTATCAGGAAGGATTCTAGAGATCTCCACCCAATGAATCATCAGAGGATTATAGGGTTATGTGGCAAACCCTTTAATTCCGACATAGAAATATATTTAAATATTTTCAATCTACTACATAACCAAAAAAATTCCTTCAATAGTTATACTCAATTAAATACGATGGTAACGTTTTCATAAACAATCTGTGATGACTAACTTTATATCTTATCTATAGTAAATATTTTTTTGTTATTTCAATGGTTCCCTTAGATCTTTGATATGTGCACCCATTTTGGATATATTCTATATTTTCAGGAAAACCATGTGCATGTACAATTAAATATTTTAATATTTTTCAAACATTTCTCTTGGCCACCTTAGGCCTCAGAATCACACTCATTCTCAAATCCTACTCTCAAAATAAATAAATATATTATCTAAAAATAATATAGGGAAAAAATGAGATATTACATTAATTTTATTGCTTTACATATCATTCATATATAATATTCAATGTTTATGGTATAAAATAGTGTTTTTTAATTATATGGTTCTAGTGATTTATACATAGATATAAAATCCATATATATGGAAGGGATCTTTTTTATGGTGATTTCTAGGTCACTACATCACATCCCTCTAATATCTATATTATTATCAAGTCAAAAAATTAAATAATTGACATCATAAAAATAAATATCATATAAAAACAACACATATCTCAAATCAAAAAATAATCCATAATAAATAACCATAATCAAAGAATACAAATAATTACAACTCATCTCCTCATGTATAAACATCTATATGTCTTGTGAAATCTCTCTTAGTAATGCATAGTAAAAACTGCATAATCAGTATCTCAGAATATTGTCATCACATCATTATTGAATGGTTATTAGAATTCAAAATATCTTATTTAACCAAAAATATCTCACTACACACATATATTAACCCAAGCCTTATATACATATTATTTCATTATTATTTTGCAAAAATACCCCTTAAATAAAAAAAGTCGATTAAGAATCCATAGTGTCTTTAGAATATGGGGAACCTAAAACTACTAAAATAAATCTTCTCTATTTTCATCGTAATACTGAGATTCCAAATTCAGTTTAGCTCCTAAAGCTTCATAAGATATCATGGGGAATATATAAAAGAAATGATGTGTTATAAAAACATATTAAGGAAATAAATATGATAAATAAACATAACATGTGATTTAGATGTATTACATGATATCGTAAAAGAAAAGGATCCGTAGTAATCCCATGGGAGTGCAACATAAATAAAATAGTATCATAATACCATTAAATTGGATAAAATATGGTAGAAAATTATATCATCTCATTAAAAAAGTCCAGTTTAACTTCCAAGAAAATAACATATATTGGATATTGTTCCACAATGGATTAGGTTTACTCCCTAGTTTCAATCATGATTTCTCGTGAGACTAAAGATTTACACAATATATTAAACCACTATCTGAACATGTACGTCATAAAATTATCATGATTTTTTTCAATAAAATTAAATCAATCATAACGCATAATAATTTCCCATGAAAATAAAAGGGTTTCATTGTCTTTTCTTAGATCATAATAAAAATAAATTTCATAAATGTGGAATTTGGGAAACAAACATATTACATATATTAACCCATAAAAGTAATAGAAATTAATAAAGGTATATAAATGATAGAAATATATATATATATATATATATATATTATAATAATTCAATAACATTACATAGAAAATATAAAGTGGGTTATAGCGATAAATGAGAAAAAAGAAAATGGGTTTTTTAGAAATATTAGTTACTTAAAATATAAAAATTTCACAAATATGAAGGAAAATATTTTATTTGGAAAAAAAGTTTTAATCATATAAAGAAACCATTAAATAATTTATTTTTCATTATGGTGTAAAATTCTATTCATTCTATGCATGTTAAAACAAATATTCTTTTCACATTTTTAGTAAAAAGTCAAAATTCACTTGTTCAAAAAATAATATGAAGATTCAATTTAAAAAATTTCGTAAAAACTAAGGCATGGGTTCAAATGCCTTTAATAAATACTTTAAATATAGTGAAAACATTATTTAAAACAATTTTTTAAAAACATATACATATAATATAAATAGTAATAAAATAGTTATTTTAAAAACATTGTAATAATTTTTTAAAGTATATTGTCTCTAAGATAAAACAATAAAAAATTTCCTATTTTATAAAATTTTAAACAAACAAATATGGATAAAAATGAACTATATTTTACATTTCAACATAAATAAAAATTTTATACAATCACTTATAAGAACATGAACATCATGGAAAAATAGTTGGGAGGGAAACATTGAAAGATGGTTTTTTAAAAGAAAGTCCCTTGCCACTTTGGTAACATTTGAACAGCAAGGCATGTGAATAAGATATAAAAAATAAACATAAAATATCATGAAATTTATTTTTTTCATTAAATATCATGTCAAAGTTTTATTATATACAACATGAAAAGGAACATGTGGTGAATATGAAATAAGTCTCCTAAAAATAATTTTTAGACTAGAAATCTCATATCTCATGTATAGACATTTCATGTATACACATTATCTTATATATAATAAACTTATATAAATTATTGATTTTATGAATAATATTTTCTAGGTTTAATGCCATATAATTATGACATTTAATTCAATTTTTTTAATGAAATATTTAACAACTTAATTAGTAATGTCCACATCGATGGTTTTGAGGATGTTCAGCTTGAAAATTCAAAATAGAATCAGTGTGTTGATTATGGTCAAAGGGGTCATTATTACAAAAAATACAGAATAAAAACATTATATAATTATATTTTTATACATAATTATACTTTTAAAACCCACCATGAAATGTTTCTTTGAAAAATAAACATGGTCACAATCATGAAGATTATAGGTTATACATATGCATAAGTAACGTTTCAATTTTTCAAGAGTGTTGATAGAAACAAATTAATTGTTAATATGTATTTAAATAATTATAATTATATCATAAATATAAAATTATTTCCATAAATTTACTTACATATACCATTATTGTGAAGAAATATTAAAAAAATGAATCACATAACATCTCATGGATGTAGTCCACCGTACACACGAATGGTGAATTCATTTTTCATTGGATGTTTATGTAAGAAAGTGAATGATATATAAAGTTTCCATAATTATTAATATTCCATTAATTACATATATAATAAGTAAATCCATAATTATAAATAGTAGTGGATGCAATGATGGAAAATTAATTACATTCGTTCACTACTACAAAATGTGCCTTTAAGAGGACCTATATTTATTTGTGCTAGGAATATGCACTGAGAATGTCCATCTTTATCAGCATTACAATAAGCACTAATAAAGCGGGACCTTTATCAATGCTAAATAAAAGTTCTAATAAAGGGAACTCTTTTTCATCACTTTTTATTTAGCATTGATAAAATCCACCTTTATTGGTGATTTATTTTAGCGCGGATAATAGTTATGATTTACGAGGGATAAAAATAAAGCACTCATAAAGGTCCACAAAAAAATGAAATAATTGAAAAATATAATTCAAATAATTATCAATTTAATTAATTAATTCTGTATTTTTATGAAAGAATAAATTGACCATACATATATATAAATTTTAAGAAATATAAAAATATTGTATATTGAACACATAGATATGTAAAATGACCAAAATGAAATAATTAAAAAAATAAAAATTCAAAATTATTAAATTAAGAAAAATATAAAAAAATTATTAATTAATTTATTTTTTTTATAAAAATAAATAAATTTAATATACATATATAGAGAATATAAATATTGACAAAATTTATATGTTAAATTTAGATATATAAATCATTATATAATTCAATAAAAAACAAAAATGAATAAATTGAAAAATTATTTAAAAATTTATTAATGAACTATTATTAATAAAAAATGAATCCGTAATATATATATATATATTAATTATAAATATTAATAAATAATATATATTAAATATATATATATAATGAATAAAATTTAAATTAAAAATATATTAATTTCATATTCAATTTTAATGTTTTTTGATTTTTTTTAATTTAATATACATCAATTTTTGTGTGTTATATTGATTTCATATATGTATATATATATATCTGTGTTTGTGTGTGTGTGTTTGTGTGTGTATAATTAATGTAGTAGTATATACAAATGCACACAATAATATATTTACACAATATATAGAAACACATAAACCTAAAATTAATTTAATTTATTCAAATTTCTGTATATTTTAAAATTTCATTATGACTGGATATATTAAATATATTATGGTTTTAATCGGTCAATTTTATATTGTTATTTTTAATACTATTATAATCACAACATTAATTTTTAATATATTTTTATTTATATTTTATTTTTCAATTTGGTAATTTTATTAGTTTTTATTTATATATATTTACATTCTATGTTTTAGTATTTTATATATGTATTAATCATACATCAATATATATATCTTTATTTTTAAATTAAATTATATTTAATTGGTAAATATTATCTATTTTTTAAATAGTTTTAAAGTGTACTCATTTTGAATAATAAATTTCACACATTTTTAAAATTAATGTATTTAAGATTATTTCTCCCATAATAATGTTAAAAATATATGTTTAAATAAATAATTTTATAAATGTGTTTCTACTATATTTATAAATTTATATTTCTATAATTATTATAAATATATAATTATTTTTTTTAATAAGTATTTAGATAATTATATATAAATAATTATATATATTTAATAATTAGAGATGATACATATCTATCTTTATCATTGATTTTTAATAACTGATAAATATCCATTTTATTAGTGCATATAAATATAACACCAATAAAAGGTATATATATCAACGTTTTTCTCAAATAACTGTAATGATTGTTCCCGATCTATTTAAATGAGACCTAACTGGTACTCAGCCAGTCGTTATTCTCAAACTCTCATGGAACTCTTCTTATATTGGGGAAACGCCTCTACATTTTCTAAGAGGAATCAATGCTAGAATTCAATGCAATTTATTTAATAATTTTCCTCTATCATTTTTTGATATTTTTGGTTCTACGTTTTGCGTTTTCATTTTGCATTGTTCTTAACCACGATGAACCCTACATCTCATCTCATTTCCACTACCAGCTTGACTCCACTAAATTCATATAAGGATCATAGATATTTACGATGATATTATTCAACATCCTTTTTCCAATAATTATGAAATGAATCATAGTTTTCCTCAATAAATTTTATACCTATATTCCAGTGAACGAAGAATAAAAAAACCAAAAAGAACCCTTTCAAAACATTTTTCCTTAATAGGAAATGGGATAAAATAATGATGGCTTTATTGAAAAATTATTCATGATCAACAAAATATAATGATGTAGTGTGGGTTATACTAGATCAACTAACTCAGATGAAAAACTTATGACATATTTAAGAGGATGACTCAATTTATGAACTCGATTAATTGTGTGGAAATGAGTTATTCATGCTTCTAGGTGTCCTATCTAGTGTTGTATCAGATAGGGATATGATATTTTTATCTTGTTTATAGAATGTTCATAAATATTCATTGAGGTAATGGGTGAAATTTTATTCTTTCAATTTTCCATAGACTAACATCCATTTTAATCAGACTATCTTGATATCGGAGGATGTCCTTTGAGCCTTAATTCATGACTTCAGTGGATTTGGGAAGGATTAACATTCCTAGGTGGAATTATATTATAAAAATAGTTTGTAGTCACTTATACATATGGAACCGTAAGAATAATTATATTAAATACATTGTACTCTCCTTTATGACAGATAAAGATACAAGATCATTCTATGAATAGAACTAGTATTTTCCAATAAATAAAATACTGAGTGGTGTAAATTATAAAACATTTTTAAACTACTCAAAGTCATCTAATGTCTTACAAAACAATTAGAGGTGTCCCCTATAGTGTGTTTAATGTCCCCATCAGACCCAAAAATGTTATATCGTTTAATATATGTATAATAGTCTCATTTTTGGTGTATTTTGTTTTTAATGGGAGTTAAAGAGGTGTTAACGGATTTGATAGAAGTGAGTGGTGATGAGATAGAGGCACCCTTGTGTGGTATGCACTAATTACCTGAAGGAATGCAACTAGGTACATGTGATAGGATAGTTTGGGTTTGACCACAATTTATACAACTAAGAACCCAGTGGCCTAGTTATATTTATATAGTGTTACTTTTGATATTTGACTAGTTTTTGGGGTTGTTAATCTTTTTAATTATATTAAACTCATATACTAAGTAAATTATAACCCTATACTATGTTTTTGGATTAATAATGACTACTAGTTCATAATTCCTATGGTATAGCTTCAATTATATATCATTTTGGACATGATTTTTGTGAGTAAGATTTTAAAATGAAAATCATTTTGAAAATTAAATTAATTTCATTCAAATTGTATCTTATTAGAAAAAAACAGGTTTTAAAGGAAAATGTTTTGGAATAAAAATTGGATAAATTATTGGGTTTAGTGATAAAGTGGAAGTGTTACCAATGATATTTCTTAGGACTGTTTTTATATGTGTTGGTATGTGGATAATTGATTCTAAACCCGATTTTATGATTTTTGTTGTTGTTCAGAATATATTTCTAGGAAAGGTCCTCAATGTTTCTAGTGGGTCTCACCGTATTTCCAAATCTCCTCAGTTTCTACCCATATTCTTTAAAATAGAGGTTCATTATAAGTAGTGAAGTGTCTTGTGGATGTTTATCATATTTTCAATGTGTTGTGAACTCCCAAATTTGATAGAGTTTGTGTTGTTTTATGTCATATTTGGGGTCCAACTTTAGAATAATATGAGTTTATTTCCCTACCAATGATTAATGTTAGGATGACATGGGAAGTTTTATGTCCGTATTTGTCTAATGGTTTATAACTGAGTTGGTGAAGATGAATAAAAATGAATAGCTCTTGGGTGACCGGAAAGGTCAAAGGATGGTGATTGATTATGATGAAATCTTCAAAGAGATGATTTACTTTTCTCTATAGGTGGAGTCATAGGATATGTTGAAAGATTATCTTTTCATTATGGGTTTTCATCTAGGGATCATGGATCATGTCCAAATCCCAAAGGATCTACATTTTTAGAAGTAGGACGAGGACAATTTTTGGCTGAGTTGTTTTAAAAGACAAAAACAACACATTGGCTCTATTTCTTTCCCATTTTGGGGTGAAGAAATTAAGAGTTTCCATGTTTTTGGTTTTTGATATTTTATATTCAAAATTCATTATTATGTCTAATTAAATCTTCATTTCATAGTTCAAATGGTTATGTTTTTCTGAATGTGAACATCCAAATGGTTAGTTTTTCTTTAATTAGTTCCCCTCTTTTTATCGTGCCTATTTTGAGATGTATAATTTTTATGGAAAAAAATATTTGTGCCTTGCGTGTGGCTTTTTTTTCAGATTCTATATCTTTTGTTGGAATAATAAGAAAGAATATGGTTTTATATTATGGGAAAATGTGTCTGATGGGGGGTCTGTAAATCTTTCAAACTAAGGGAAATGATCCATAAGTCATTTGGGACGTGTAAACATTAGCCTCACCTCAATTCCATGCATGGTGTGACCATTATGGATAAATGAGTTACGACTTTCCAACAATCATCCACACCTAAAAACCAAACAAACACTTTTAGATAGTTTTGATACTTTAGTTCAAAAAGATTCACTCACTGAGAACTTAATAAGAGTGATTATATTTTCATTATAATTTATAACAATGATTATAATGTCATTTATGACTTATGAGATTTTGTTTCATGTCAAACTGATACATGATGTGATCATAATGAGTCAAAAGTGTGTGTTTCTAGTTTAAAATTAAATTTTTGTAAAAAATAAATCTAACATAATAAAATCAAGAAAATACATTAATTTTTTTTCATACTTGAGGAAAATGTTACAGAATTCATTTGAGACATTTTGGAATTAGCCTCGCCTCAATCATATGCACGGTGTAATAGGTATGACTCCAAGTCCATATTTTTATTTAAAATTGACATAAATTTTATTAAAATTAACACATTATGTTAATTAATTTATATATATTATTACACGCATAAGATTTTTTTCTTATATAGGTGTATTCTTTGCTCGATCATGGGTAGTTTTTTCGGAAATAGGATGAGTTGGGGAATGATTAAAAGACAAATAAACATTGATGTTTTTCAATGTTTCTAATAATTTATGTTTATGTAATTGTATAAACCAATGTTTTAAATGTTTATAATATATTGTTTTTTTTGTTTTAAATTTCATTTCATTTCATTTAAATACAATATTGGGACTCATTTTTTTATATCTAGTGTTTTTTTGGTGTTGTGGTTTGTCGTAACAGCACACTACAGTGGTGTTATGGTGTGCTGTTACAACACCCCGGAGAATGGACCATTATTAGTGCTTTTAAAAGCTCTTGTAAATGACTTTGGCTTTTAACCTCTATCATGTAGTTAGAGATTTTCTAGAATTTATAATTTCAATTTCAATCATTGTTAAAGGCCTATTTTTTAGTAGTGGTTTGGGATATGATATTCATGTGTACACATGAAAAAATGTTTTCATTTTCCATTTGATGGATTAGGAGAGGGATGTGTTTTATAATATTGAAATAGTAAAATAACAGTATATGTTATATATTGATGTTTTTATGTCAACTAAATTTTATAATATTTTAAGGATGTTTAAGAAGAATCAAAACCAAAAAACTCAGTTAAGAATGATACATCTTCCAAAGACAACCTCTTTAATATTAAAACTAAATATTCATCAGATTTTATTTCTGATAAATGCATGTGATATAAAACATCGGGAGGGAATTACATATGTATTTTTTGTATTGTATTTATAAATCACAAGTATTTTGATGTTTATACATGATAGTATATGTGGTTTCCCTCTATAAGTTAGGATGAATGGAATTTTTGTAAATACCAAAAACAGTTAAAAAATGTGAATTCAGTCTCAAGATTAGTCCCTCTAAAACTGATAATTAATATATTTTAGGTGTTATATGGTTAATAATATCCACCAAAAATCAAAAATAAATATGTTTTAAAAATTATATTCCATTTACCACTGAGGATACTCACTTTTATATTTTAATTTTTCATCACGGTAACTATTTTTTTATACATTTCACTATTCATTATAAAAAAAATTAAGTAAATTTTTTTACCTAATATAATTTATGGGGATGTATATTTGGAATAAATTTTTTCAAATTAAAATATAATAATTTTTGTAATTCAATTAAAAATTAAACCCATAAAGCATGTCGAGAAAACTGTTTTTCAAGAAATACAATTTTCAATCAATATATGATCTTGTGTTAAATATATGAATAAAAAATTATTATATGAATTTTAATTATTATATATATATATATAATAATTTAATTTTACAATTTTCTTACAAGGGGTTATTTTAATTAATAAAAATGGATAAAAATTATTCACATAAAAATAGTTTCTAAAAAACCATTTTTATAAGAATACAAATTAAAATATACCAAAATCATCAAAATTATTGATTAAAAGTAAAGTAATTAGAGTATGTATAAACAAATAATACTTATGTTACTTCTAATTCAAATTAAAATCATAATTTGACTTTTAAAATACATAATTTATTGAAAATAAATTACAGTTTTACAAAAAGGATTAATTTTAACTATTCACTTAACAATAGTTATTTCCATAAAAATAAAAACATTTATAACTAAGATAATTTTTATATGATTATTTATAAAAATATATACTTTTTATAAAAAAATCTATAATTTTATGTATCTAATTATAATAATCAATAAAAAATTAAAATCTTTTGATGAAAAAATGTTTTTGATAAAAAATTTCATTATTGAAATTGGTGTATATATTTATTATTATTCAATAAAAATTACATTATATATAAAATTTCGATATAGTTTTATTTATACTATAATTTCTATTCATACCTAAAATTTTATCTATTAGGTAATAAGAGCCATGTTTAAATAATAAAATTTTAATTGCATATCACGTTTTATTTAATATATATGTTGTATGTTGTATACGCTATCAAATATAGTGTTCTTATAAAATCTATAGGTTTTATATTCTTCCCCCTTAAAGAAATTTTTTCCACATAATTTTATCCTGTGTTTAGAAACCAATGGTTTTACATCAAAAAATAACATTGTGGAAAATCCACATTTTAAAAATGATTAATAAAACATCCTATTAGATAGAGGGAAAGTGAAATACTGGGGCCATATGAAATAAAAAATCAATGTTTCCACATAATGATAACATTGTCCTATTGTTAAAATGTTAGTTTCAAAATATGATCAATTTATGAGATAATGGTAAAAGAATTATGTGATGGGAAACCATCAATTTAATGAATAAAATTTTTATTTCAATATAATTTTATTAAATTTTGGAGATAATTTTACAATATAAATTGAAAACATAAGGAAATATACTTACATTAAATTTATAATTTCATCCATTAATAATCATTTCACCACATTCTAATATGTGTCTCAAAATAATGTCTATTCACAATGAATTTTTAATGCCCAATTAAAAAAATAAACTTCTAAGAAATCACATAATCCAGAAGTGGGTGAAAATATATTCCCAATATATTTAAACATTAAACCAAATTTAAAATGTTACCACAATGTAAGATAACATCCAAAATGTATAAACCATCATATTAATCTCCAAATCCAAATTTAAATGTAAACCACTCCATAAATATATCAACCTACATGCTAAATGACCTCAACATTGACAAATTTAATTGTCTTCTTACTGTCTAATATTGCATTTTAAATAAGTTTTTAGACCCAAGGGTTTCATATAGCTCAACCTAATGAAACAGTTTAATAATTATCACTAATAACCTCAAAATACTAAAATCCCAAAAACATATTATCCATAAATATGTTTCCCTAAACAAACATAAAATATATGGACCAAAAAAATTATCAAAATTCTTATTAACTTGGACATCATGTATGCCATTTGTAGGCATTGCACACTTTTCAACCTTTGGATTTGAGTTCAATCCCCATGACCATGCTGGAAAAATATCTAAAAATATCTCAAATATTAAAGAGAAAATTTTCTTTCAATGAACTTTTGAAAATTTTAAACGAATCCTAAAATAATATTGTGTTCATGTTGGCTGTAAATTTCATTCATTCCATGTACCTCAAAACAAATTTCACTTCCATATTATTGTTAAATGTTTTAAAAGTATCTTCCTTATAAAATGATAGAAATTTTATTTTAAACATTTTTTTAAAAGTAAAACATACCTAAAATATTCACTAAAAATTCCATGATCATTAGAAATAAAATTATTTAAAACATTTTTTTGGAACATATTAATTGGAAGAGAAATATTTAGAAAATAAATCATTAAATCCATTAAAGTGGGGATTATAAAGTAAATTTTCCCCCATGTAGGACCATAAATGATTAACTTTTTAATAAATTTATGTAAAATAAAATATTGTTAAAAATTACCTTAATATTCCATGTTTTTTAAAATATAAAATATAAAAAATTTATAATAATGTGGAAATGATAGAAAAAGTGTTAGAAGGGAAACATTAAATGTAACATCGCGAGTAGATAAAGAATAATACATATTTTATATTTATTAATATTTGTGAATTAAATATTAGTCTTACTATAAATGGGTTGTTATTTTTGATAGCATACCAGATACACCGCGATAGGTTTCTTTGAAATCTTATGTTACACACTAACAATATAATATTATTATTTTAATTGGTAGTTAACGCATAGCCATTGTATTAGCAGGAATGTATAGATCTAACTAAAATATGATTATATATGTTTGATAAATGTTTTTACATTAATCTTATAATTGTTAGAGGTATAAAATAAGTAATGAATTCAATTTTAAGCATAAATACTCTAATATTCACTAAAAGATCAATTTATCGCCTTTTGATGGATAACCCTCTTTAATTATAGATTTGGTAAATTTCATACATTTTAATTGACCAAATAAAATCCTTATTTATAATCGGGACATCAAAATTTACTTTGTGTAATTTTTTAAATTTTTCTGATAAAGTTCATTTTTCAATGAATTGTGAAAAAATATTGTATTTTAATTCAAATATTCTGTTTAATCTAAGTTATTTATATGGTTACATTCACTTTTTAATTGGTTTTAAAGTATAAATAGACTATATTTTTACCATTTAATCCAATTTTGGCCATTGAAAGTAATTTAACTTTGAAAATGGACATTAACAAGTATTAATATTTTGATATTTATTTCTAAAAAAAGGTTTCTGTTTTGAAAATGGAAATTATTTATAAAATTAATTAATTGAACATCTATGTTTTGATTTTGGTAAAATAGTCATCATTTTCTAATTTGGAATATTAAATTTATCTTAGGGTGAAGTTTTGGATTTCTTCTGAAAACCTTCCATTTTTGATGAATAGTGAAATATACTATTTAGTAGTTAAAAACCGACTTTTTCATTTAAATGAAAATTTACCACTTCTGTGAATTAAATTTAAATAATTTGACATACATATTTTTCATTATTAAGTAAGATGTTGTTCAATGGGATGAAAAAAATGGGGAATAGTTATTTCACTTTTATTAACCACGATTAAAGATAATTTGGGTAATTTAAGGTAAAAATAATGTTATAATGATATAAAATTTCCTTGAAACTTGTCCGAAAATTATTGGATGAGTCATGGAAGACCACAAAAATCCATGGGTCAATTTTGGGACCCCATGGAGCCACTTCAGTAAGATAATGACATTAATAACTTTTTATTTAATGTAAAAATAAAAATATCATAAACATGTATTGTTTTACTAAAAAAAATTTAATGTGGGGAATAATAATTAATATTTTTGACTATAAATATTCATTAGAAATCTAAAAAAAATTATACATCCTGTTAAATTTTATATAATTTTTATACATCAAAAAAATTAAATAATTTATAACACGATGATGATGCAGTGTTTACGTCATTAAAGAATGATTTAAATAAATAAGAAGATAAGAATTAAAAAAATATCCAAAACATGTCCAATTCTTATTGGATGATTTTATTTCGAACATGGGACACCTTATCTTCGAATTTAATTTTTTTGGACCATTATAAACTGAAAATACTTATATAATAAAATAATATTTTCTAACTTTCCAAAACATCCCCTCCTCTTCCTTATAAATAGTCCTTATTTCCTACCCATTTCTCACACTTATCAAGACTTTGTCTCATCAAAACTCTACTCCAATAAGCTCCTATTATCCCTATCTTCATCCTAGAAGCCTTACCTTAGGAAGAAAGCACTTCAATAAACCCTTTTGAATCATACCAAAGGGAGTTACCTGATTTAAAGGTAACATCTTCTCTTAAGTTCTTTTCTTTTATTTTACCTCTCCAAACCCCTATACTATTTTAATTCCATTATTTTATAACAACACAAGTATCATAAATATATTAGGATGTTTTATGATAATCATTCTATCTACACTTACCGACACATCCATCTTATGGGTAAGGAACATAATGTTTCTATGGATAGAAAACTAACACCTCACGAAACAATGATTATTTAATTAACTCCTACCGCCTCTCATGGTGGACATTATGATGAAATTGTATTTATATATGATATATATTATGTTTATTTTTTCTTTATGATTCTGTATTTTTCATTTATATCATACCTTTATTGTTTCCATAATTGGCAATCGCGATAGTTTTATTTTAGGGAGTGCAGACTACCGCCCCCTCCATGTAATATGACTCGTTAATGCCTTATGTGGGATGTATAAAGGGTGTAGTTAATGATAGTAAATATGATATTACCCTGTTATTATAATATTCTTATGTATCATTATTTTTTAATTCCATTAAAATAAGAAATAGAAATGGAATTAGCGTTCATGCTTAAGTACGGCTGACAGCCTCCAGGAAAGGTGCATTTCATTTCTTTTCTCCAAATGTTATGTACTGTTATAAATACATACATATAATGAATATATTTGATATATTTGATATCTAAATCATTAGTATAATTCTGAAGATAATGGATATTTAGCCACATCAACAACTTGTAATTATAATGTGTTCATTTTTTACTAGAGTACCAAAAATCGACAAAACGACCATTGTTAACTTAAATCATTACATAATGTTTACAACATGGTAATATGTGATATAAAAGGAATAAAAAATAAGAAATATTATTATTAATAAAGTAATAAATTAACTTTAATTTATTATTTAGGAGATTAAAGAACAAACAGGTCAAGTCAAACATTAGATAAGGGAACTTCATGACCCAATTCACATTCTTAGGGTTGATCTTATTTTTCTTATTTAAATTGTTCTTTAATTTATACACGAATTTATTTTATAGTGTATAAAAACCTTTTAATTTTCATTTCATTCAAAGGAAAATTTTTTCTATGAAGCATTTTACTAAATGACAAAATGGAATTTTTCTTTTTTTAACGTACGTGGTGATAATGACATTTTCTCCGCTGGGGGTATTATTTGATCTATGGCTTCCTTAACAAGTCATAATGTTTTTAAAAGGAAAATAAATATCATATAGTATTTTTACGTATTTTGGTATTGAAAATGGTTTTGAGAATGGATTTATTATTTCAAAATATAGAAATGATATATTGTTATTGCAATGTGGGAATGTTATCATTTCTTTATGGTTATGTTATGTTATGGGTCTTGGGAATTGTTTACGTATACTAGTGGTTCCATGATAAACCTAGGGTGGGTGAGCCCGTGATAACTCTCCAATGCATTGGGTAATGTGATAGAGGTAAACATGAATGTTTCTCCTAATAGATTTAAGAAATATACTATGATGGGTATTCCAAATGTAACTCCCTACGTAGTTGTGATTGCTACAATGTAAGTATGATATGGATTCCACAAGTTACCATTACAATTTATGTTTTCAATGCTTTATTCAGAAATATTATGATTTCATGAGCTATGTTAAAGTGCTTATGTTATGTATGTAATTATGAAATAATGTTTTCATTCTTTGTTTTATAACCCTTAATGAGCATTTTATGTTCATACCACATTTTGAAATTTTTTCACATGACTTAAAGATGAAGACTGTCATGGATGGGATCAAGGAAAAGTCGTGCTATCTAAAACATGGATCTTGACATGGCACTTTTTTTCAAGAGTTTATATTTTGGGAAAAAAATGGAAACTGAGAAGAAGTGTCTATTTTGTAATCTTATGAGATGTAATAGTTATGTCCAATGTCTCTAAAACTATAAACCTGAAAAGATCCTCAATTTGAATTATTCATTTAATTCAATATTATGTAATTTTTTAAGGCCGAGTCCTTATATTTGGTATCAAAGGTCGGTTTAGAAAACATTACGAGTTAGGGTATTGATAAATTAATATCTATAAATTAATTTAGGAAATGATATAGCATTTAAAGATGATCAGTTTTCTTCTCCTTAGATATTTTTGTGTTCATAATGGTTTTTTGCAGAGGAAATCGAGCAGCTATGTTGGGACGATATCAGGAGGAAGACAAACTTCCAAATCAGCAACCTGAGATGGTTGGAATCGAAACTAAGCAGTTTATTGCAATGATGAAATAGTCTAATCAAGCTATAAATGGTGGGGTTATCAATGCACGAAATCAGCCAGATCTACCATAGAGGAACATGTTAGTACTGGAGAATTTCATGATGGAAAATCCCCCATAATTCAGAGTATCATCTGACCATGTGCTAGCAGAATATTGGATTAAAGTACTAGATAATATTTTCGATGCTATGGGGTGTTTAGAACCTCAAAATGATAGTCTCACTATTTATCGTTTTGAAGGTGAAGCTAATCAATGGTGGTCTATTGTGAAAAATATCAGGGATAGTGAAGAGATTGATGCTCCTGATTAGGATGAATTCAAAGGTATGTTTCTTGAGAAATATTTTTCTTAGGTGATTCATATTAGGATGTAAAAAAACATCTTTAATTGAGGCAGGGGGATGACTCAATGGCTCCTTATGAAGAAAAGTTTACTCGATTGGAAATGTTTTCTCCAAATTCCATATGACATCTTGATAGTAAAATCAACCATTTTTACTTATGATTAAATACAATGTATTGAACGACATTAGCTTCTCATAAGATCAAAATATATAAAAACCTTGTTCGATGTTCGGAGAATGTGGAAATGTATTTTGACGATGATCAGGTGTTCTTTGACAGACAACAGAATAAGATGTTAAGGTGGCAGGAGAAAGGAAAGAACTGTTTAAAAAAGTCGGATGGTTAGAAACTCTGGATTACAGTTTGTGAAAATTGTGGTAAAAATCATGCAGGGGAATGTCTTTTGAATTATTTTAAGTGCTACCGATGCGATAAAATGGGACGTAAGGCTCATAATTGCACTAAAAATGATCATGTTAATGGTAAGACAAAATATAATTTACAATCAGTAAGTTGTTTTAAGTGAAATTAAATGGGTCATTATGAAAATGAGTATCTGATGAAGAACTCAACAAAAGGAAAGTAGCAAGACTATAAGAAGAAAGGGGTGGTGAAAGCCTTTAAAACTACTTCAGCATATGATGGACCATCAAATGAAGTAGTATTAGGTACACTTTTTGGTTGTTCAGATTATGCCAATGTGTTGTTTGATTCAATGTCTACACACTCTTTCATTTATGAGAAGTTTTATAGTAAATTGGGAATTCTATCTCATGATATGAATCATAATCTTATGGTAAAAACACCGGGGGAAATGTTGAGACAAAAAGAAATTATAATAACCTTCATATCCTTGTGTTCAGAAAAAATCTACCTGGAAAACTTATTGTTATTCCTCTAGTAGAGTGTGATGTTATTCTGGGTATGGATTGGATTTTTTTTATCTTTCTAATATTGACTACAGAGCTAAAGAGGTTTCTTTTCAAAAATATTTCCAGTTTGTGTAAAAGAATGAACCATTAATTTTTATAACATATAAGGAAGCTAAGAAATAGGTAAAATATGTAAATGAATGTTAATTTCAACATATTGTTGAAAACAAAAGAACTATTCAGTATAATGATGCACCTATGGTAAATGATTACCTTGATGTTTTTCATTATGAGTTACCTGGTATTATACCTGATCGAGAAGTTGAATTTACTGTTGACATAATTCATGATGATTAGCCAATTTCAAAACCCCATCATCAAATGGCTCAACTTGAACCTTTATAGTTAAAGAAACTATTGAAAAGTTATTAGATAAAGGTTTCATTTGACCTAGCACATCACCATCGGTTTTCTTGTCTTTTTTGATAAAATTAATGATTGTTCAATGACACTTCTAATAGATTATTGAGCTTTGAATAACATAACTATTAAGAACATGAACCATTTTCCTCATATCGATAATTTTCTTGATCATCTCTACAGAGCTCAGTATTTTTTGAAGATTGACTTGTGGTCGGGGTACCATCAGATGAGTGTAAAGAAGCAGACATTCCAATGACCAGGTTTCGTACTAGATATCGCCATTATGAATTTTTAGTTATTCCTTTTTGGTTAACAATTTCACCTACTATATTTATGGATCTTATGTATAGAATTTTCTATGTGTTCTTGGATAAGTTTGTGGTTGTGTTCAATTATGATATTTTAGTTTTTTCAAAGTTAAAGATGAACATGAAGGTCATTTAACAGTTTTCATGGAAACCTTAAATGAAAAGAAACATTATGGAAAATTCATCATGTTTAATTATTGATTACAAGAAATTTCATTCCTTGGTCACATTGTTTAAAAAAATGGAATAACTGTTGATCATACTAAAACAAAAGTTGTTTGAGAATGGCCAAGACTCACAAAAATAACAGAGATCTGTAGTTTTATTGGTTTTGAAGGTTCTTACCATAGGTTTTTTTGATAATTTTGAACGGTTATCTTGTACAAAGACTAAATTAACTTGAAAATGTGTTAAGTTCAATTGGAAAAAATAACGTGATGACTGTTTTCAAGAATTAAAAATAATATTGGGGAATGATCTAGTTTTGGAATTGCCTTCCAGAGAGGGAGAATTTGTTATATATAGTTATTCTTCTTTGAAAAGACATGGTTGTGTCCTTAGGCGTAATGATCAGGTAATTTCTTATGCTTCACATCAGTTGAAACCTCATGGGTTAAATTTCCCTACAGATGATTTGGAATAATCTTATGTTGTTTTTTCATTAAAAATTTGGAGGCATCATCAGTATGAAGTAAAATTTCAAATATATACTTACCATAAATGTTTAAGTTATATATTCACTCAGAAATAATTGAACATGAGATAGAGGAGATGGCTGGAATTAATCAAGGATTATGATTGCATGATCCATTACCATCTGGGAAAAGATAATAAGGTGTTTGCTACTTTGAGTCGAAAAACTAATTATCCATTAACCATGTTACGTTTGGAATGAGATCCATTGGTTTTTGATTTGATGAAATTAGGCATAGAAGTTGTTTGTACAAGAAGTAATTCTGTTTTGTTTTAGGTGTCAGTGAGATCATCTCTATCAGAAAGAATTAATTAAGCACAGAAGGAATACATGAAATGTAGAATAAGGTAGAGTTGGTTCATAATGGTAAGTTTCTTAATTTTAACATTGATAATGATTTCGTTTTGAGTATTTGGAAGAAATTATTTGTGCCTTGGGATTCAAAGTTGAAGAATGAGTTGTTATTTGAAGCTCATATTTCTATGTTTTCAGTTCATCCTGGTAGTAGTAAAATGTAGAGAGATATTCAGGAGTATTACTAGTGGGATGGAATGAAAATAGACATTGTTGACTTTACTATGAATTGTTTAACTTGTTAACATGTTAAAGTAGAGTGGAATCTATCGAAAGGGATGCTTCAGCTGTTGCTGGTGCCAGAGTGGAAATGGGAAAATATATCCATTGACTTAGTTGTGGGATTACCGAAGGAATCTCGAGGTAATAGTGAAATCTGGGTTATAGTTGATCGACTGACAAAATCTACTCATTTCATTCCTATTCAAGATACTTTGTCTCTAGATCAACTTCCTTGTTTTTCTGTTAAAGAGATAGTCAAGTTTTATGGAGTTCCCCTCTCCAATGTTTATGATCGTGATCATATGTTTACTTCTAACTTTTCGAAAGGCCTCCAGAAGTCGTTGGATACTGAAATAAATTTTATTCTAGGTTTTCATCCTCAATCAGATGGGAAGTCAGAACAAACAATTCAGAACTTTTAGGATATTTTACGAGCTTTCTTGATGGATTATCAGGGAAGATGGAACTAACATCTTTCGTCGGAAAGATTTTCATCTAATAACAGTTTTCATTCTAGTATACATATGGATCCGTTTGAGGACTTATATGGGAAATGGTGTCGAATTGTAGCTTCTTGGGATGATGTAGGGGAAAGGAAGCTGATGGGACTGGAATGTTTGGAAGAGATGGCAGAAAAAGTTCAGTTCATTCAGAAGAACATGATAACAGCTCAGAGTTGGCAAAAAAGTTATGCGGATAACCAGAGGAAGGATCATTCTTTTGGGGTTGGTGATCATGATTTTCTCAAAGTTTCTCCATGGAAAAGTTTGATGAATTTTGGTAAGAAGGGAAATTTGAGTCTGAGGTCATTGGACCATATATGATCCTGGACAATGTTGGATCAGTTGCATAAAGAGTGGATTCACCTCCAAGTTTATCCCTGGTACACAACATTTTTCATATTTAAATATTGAGAAAGTATATTCTAGATCCATCTCATATTTTAAGTCAAAAGGTAGTTCAGTTGGAAGAGAATTTATTTTATGAAGAACAACCAGTCTATATTCTTAACTGTAGAGAGAAAGTGTATAAGAATAAGGTAATTCATTAGGTGAAGGTTTTATGGAAAACCCATATGGTTGAAGAGGTAACATGGGAATCTAGAAATGCTATGAGGGATAAATACCCCAATTTATTTGATAAGTGGATAAAATTGTGAGGACACAATTTCTAAAAGGGGGAAGGATGTAACATCCTAGGTAAATAAATAATAAGACATATTTAATATTTATTAATATATCGGAATTAAATATTAATTTTACTTTTAAGGAGTTTCTATTTTCGATAGCGTACCCGATACGCAACAATATGTTTCTTTGAAATCTTACGTTGCACACTAACAATATAATAATATTATTTTAAATGGTAGTTAATGCCTAGCTATTATATTTGCGGGAATGGATAAAACTAACTATAATATTATTATACATGTTTGATAAATTTTTTACATTTATCCAATAAAAGTTAGAGGCTTAAAATAAGAAAAGAATTCAATTTTAAGCATAAATACTCTAATATTCTCTAAAAGGTCAATTTACCACCTTTTGATGGAGAACCCTATTTAAATATAGTTTGGGTCACATTAATACATTCAATTTGACCATATAAAATCATTCTTTAGAATTGGGACATCAAAATTTACTTTCTGTAATTATTTAGAATTTTTCCGATGAAGTTCATTTTTTAATGAATGGTGAAAAAATATTGTATTTTAATTCACATATGATTTTTAATATAATTTATTTATATGGTTAGATTAAATTTGTAATTGGTTTTAAAGTGTAAATAAATTATATTTTTACAATTTCATCCAATGTTTTCCATTTTAATTAATTTCACGTTGAAATTTGACATTAATAAGTATAAATCTTTGGATAGTTATTTCTAAAAAGGGATTTTGTTTTGACAATGAGAATTAATTATAAAAGTAATTAATGAAAACTATATGTTTTGAAATTTTTAAAATAGAGGTCATTTTTTAATTCAGAAAATCAAATTTTTCTTAGGGTGATTTTTTGGATTTTTGCACAAAACCTTCAATATTTGATGAATAGTGAAATATACTACTTAGTAGTTAAAAACCAACTTTTCCATTTAAATGAAATTTTACCACTTATGTGAATTTAATTTAAAAAATCTAACATACATGGTTGTCAGTATTAAGTAAAATTTTGTTCAATGGGATGAAAATATATTTTTGGTCAATAGTAATTTTTTACTTTCATTAACTGCGATTAAAAGTAATTATGGTAATTTAAGGTAAAAATAATTTTATAATGATATAAAATTACCATGAAACATGTCCTAACATTATTGGATGGGTCATGGAATAGAAATAAATCCCATGGGTCAATTATGGGACCCCATAGAGCCACATGGGCAAGATAATGACATTAATAACTTTTTATTTAAAGTAAAAATGAAAATGTCATAAACATGTATTGTTTTACTAAAACAATTTTAATGTGGGGTTATATAATTTATATATTTGACTATATATATTAATTATAAAGATAAATCAATTTCCAAAATCCTGGTAAATGTTTTATAATTTTGAGAAATAAAATAAAAAAAATTATTTATGACACGATGATGACGCAATGTTTATGTCATTAAAGAATGATTTAAATAAATAAGAAGATAAGATTTAAAACAATTTAAAAAAAATTCCATTTCTTATTGGATGATTTTATTTCAAATATGGTCCACCTTATATTGGAAGTTAATGTTTTTCAGACCCTTAGAAACCGAAATTCATTATATAATAAAATAATATTTTCCAACTTTCCAAAAGAGCCCCTCCTCTCCCTTATAAAAATCCCTCATTTACTACCCATTTCTCACACTTCTCACTCCATTGTCTCAACCAAAATCTGATCCAATGAGCTACCAAGATTCCTCTATTTATCCTAGAAGCCTTAACATAGGCATAAAGTACTTCAAGAAACTCTTTTGTTTCTAACCAAAGGGAGTTACCCGATTTAAATGTAATGTCTTCTCTTAAGTTATTTTGTTTTGTTTTAATTATCTGACCCCATAAACTCTTTTTATTCATTTATTTTATAAAAAAACAAGTATCCTAAATATACTATTATGTTGTTATGAAAAGGATTCAAACTACACTTACTCACACCTCCATTTAATGGGTAATTAACATAATGTTTCTGTGGAAAACTAACGCCTCAGGAAATGATGATTGTTCAATTAACTCCAACAGCCTATCACGGTGTCCATTATGATGATTCTATATTTATATATGATATATATTATGTTTATGTTTTCTTTATGCTTCTGTATTTTTCATTTCTTGCATAACCTTATGGTTTCCATAGTGGGTAAACGTGATAATTTCATTTTAGGAAGTGCAGACTACAGCCCCCTCAAAGTGATATTACTCATTAATACCTTATATAGGATGTAAAAAAGGACGTATTTAATGATATTATATATGAAATTTTACTGTAATTATAATATTCCTATGTATCATAATGTTATAATTCCATTAAAATGAGATATAGAAACTGAAGTAGTGTTCATGTGTACGTACGACTTACCGTCTCCAGGAATAGTGCATTTCATTTCATATCTCTAAAAGTTATATACTATTATAAATAAATAAATATACTGGATATATAAGATATATATGATATCAACATCACTAATATCATTCTGATTATAATGGATATTTTACCACACGAACAACTTGTAATTATAATGTGTTTATTTTTTACTCAAGTACAAAAAATCGACAAAACGACCATTATTAACTAAAATGATTACATAATGTTTATAACATGGTAATAAGTGATATAAATGGAATAATAAACATGACATAGAATTCTTATACAAGTATAAATTAACTTTAAATTATTATTCATGAGATTAAATAATGAACGGGTCAGGTCAGACACAAGGTAAGGGAACTTCTTAACACAATTATCATTATTTGGGTTGATCTTATCTTTCATATGTATGACGTTCATTGATTTATACACAACATTATTTTATAAAATTTATAAACACCTTTTACATTTCATTTCATTCAAATGGATTCTTTTTCTATGAAGCATTTTACTAAAAAAAAAATGAATGTATCTTTTTTTAATGCATGCAGTGACAATGAACTTTCCGCCACCATGAGTATTATTTGATATATGACTTCCTTAACAAGTTGTAATGTTATTAAAAGGAAAATAAATACCATATACTCTTTTTATGTATTTTGGTATTGAAAATGTTTTTTATAATGGAATTATTATTTCAATATCTTGAAATGATATATTGATATTGCAATGCGGGCATGTTATCATTACTTTATTCTTATGTTATGTTATGGTTCATGGGCATTGTGTATGTATACAGGTGGTTCCGTGATAATCCTAGTGTTGGTGAGGCCGAGATAGCTCTCCAATGCATTGGGTAATGTGACAAAGGGAAATGTGAATGTTTCTTCTAAGAGATTTAGGGAATATATTTTTATGGGTATTCCAAATGTAACTCCCTACGTAGCTGTGATAACTAAAATGTAAGCATGATATTGATGCCACAAGTTACATTTTTTATTTATTATTTCTTTGTGTTATTCATAAATCTTATGATTTCATGAAGTATATTAGGGATATTATGTTATGTTTGTAATGATGATCTAATGTTTTCATTATTTTTTTATTACCCTTACTGAGCTTTTTATGCTCATCTCATGTTTTGAAATGTTTTCCACCAGACATAAAGATGAATAGGGTGAAGGATGGGATCAAGGAAATGTCATGCAGTCTAAAACATGCAACTAGACATGACTCTTATTTTCAAGAGAGTTTATTTTGAGAAATAAATGGTAACTGAGTATAAGTGTCTAATTTTTAATATTTTGAGATGTAATAGTTATTTCCAAATTCTCTAGAACTCTAAACCTAAAAATATCCTCAATATGAATTATTCATTTAATTAAATATTATTTAATGTTTTAAGGTTGGTTCCTTATATTAAAAGTGGATTTTAAACAAAAAATACCTTAACACTTTATTAACATTTGAATAATAACACACATGAATTATTTACATCAAATGAAACAATAAATATCAATAAAATAATTATTTTCATGATATAATATGTAAAATGGGATATATGTACAGTAAAAAAGTTGATTAAGTGGTCCATATGGGTTAGGTCTCATAGAAATAAATGTGAGACTTGAAATACCGTACCTCAAGTTCACACTTGTTATGTATATCATTTTATCCTATGCAATAAAATTTTCTTATTTTTTTAATTAAATTTTCATGTTTTAATACCTTATACATAAACCATTTACTTCATTTTTTTAATTATATATTTAATTATTGAATTTTCTATGCCCATGTCGATTGTTTTCAGAATGTGTAGTTCATAAATTCAAAATGCAATCATTATGTTTAATGTGGTAAACAGTATCATTTTTCAATCACCTCCAGAATAAGAATCCTGAAATAATTATCATATATATATATATATTACACTATTAAAATAGATCATGAAACATGGTTATGAAAAATGAACTATGTTAGAACAACAATGATGGGGTGTATGTATGTACGAGTATCATTTACATTTTTTAACAACCATGATTCAATGAAGTTAAGTTTTATTTTATATATAAATAATGAGATTATATCATAAATTTAATATTTTAATTAAATACACTTATATATATCATACTTGTGATGTGGTAATAAAAAATGATTCACATCGCTTCACGAGGTGGTAGTCTTCCATAAAAATGAATGACATTGTAATTTTCTATGGATGGTAATGTATGAAATTTAATGAGATATTAATTTTATAGTTTTAATAATATTTTAATAATATCATATATAAAAATTAAAAACAGAATCATTAACTACTATGGGAGATGATGATAGAAATCTAATTACATCTATTTGTGACGTGGCAGTCTACCGTACAAAAAAATGATGATTTCATTTCCCATTGGATGAAATATGATATCGATATTGGTTATTAAATTAAAAAAATAACATCTAATGCTATGGTATATAATTGTTTTATAATATCAATGTGGTTTATCAGGATTTTAAGGTGGTTTAAGAATGAGAGGAAAAATGTCTAAATTAAGAACGATATCTCTTCTTCGGACGGGTTCATTAGTATTGTACTGAAAGAATACTTAGATTAGATTAATAATAAAAAATGACACTAGGAAATGGGGAGGGAATTAATGATTATATTTTGTAAGTTATTATATGAAAAATAAGGATTTTTAAATTTTGAACGGATATGAGATGATGTTCCCTTTTTTTAATTGAGGAGGGGTGGAATGTTTATAAATATGAAAAATTATTCAATAATGGGAAGTCACACTTCAGATTTGTGGCTCCAAAATTGATAATTAATAGAGTTAATTGATTATATGGTCAATCTATAAATCTAAATTTCAAAAATATACATTTTTTAAACATTTTATTTAATTTACCTCAAGGATACTCACTTTTCCTATTTTAGTTTCCCACCATTGTCACAATTCGTTTTACTATTTTTATAATTAAATATGAAACAAAAAATAATTTGAAAATATTAGCTAATATTAATTATGATTATAAAAAATATGGAATCTATTTTATAAAATTAAATTCCTATATGTTATGGAATTTAATTTAAAATTAAACCCAAAAAACATGGCAAAACAAAAGGGTTTTCAAGAAATGCATTTTTCAAGTAGTAAATAGAATTATATTAACTATATGATTATAAATCATCAAAATATTAATTATTAATTAATATTAATAGATTTAAATAATAATAATTTTAAATATATCATTCCTTACTATGGTTTATTTTAGTTAATTAAATAGGATAGACTTTATTCACATAAACCAGTTTGCAAAAAATTGCGCTTTTAAGTATGAAAATCAAATTATACAAAAATCATGAAAATTACTGATTAAAATGAAATTAATTATATTAAATATAAATTAATCTGACATAAATAACTCTAAAATAAATTTCAATGAATATTTTTAATTTTAAATAACATAATTTATTGAAAATAAATTATAGTATTATAAAAACAGAAGTATTTTCCGAAATTCATTGAAATATAATTGTTTTTATAAAAAATCCCAAAATTGTACCCTTATATAATTTTGAAGTTATAAATAATAAAAAAATTACTTTTTAGAAAAATAAATTCTATATTTTCTATTAAATAATTATTGTACTCTATCAAAATATATATATATAAACCAATTCTAAAAAAACATATTTTTGAAGCATTAAATGACATAATTGTGATTTGAGAACTTATATATTATGAGTTAATCACACAATTAAGATTATGTAAAATATTTGGTGATATTTTATAGAATATGGTAATTCCTAATCATACCAGTAATTTTAACAACTATTTTTTAACAATCATGTTTTAAAAATGTTATTTTTATATTATATCATGGTTTGTTTAATATTAGTGTTTTGTGTTTCATACACTATTAATCAAAGTGTTATTTTGAAATATCAGGGTAATAAAACATAAAATCAACTATGAGTAATCAAAAAAATGTATTCAGACTTATGAATTATTTACATAATTAATAACCTCATATTATCCTCTCATTAAAAATTTTATTCTATGATAATTAATTTCAATATGTTATACCACAGTTTCCATATTTTTGTTATTAACTTATTCAATTCCATTTTATTTTCGATATTAAACAAATATTTATAAAAAATAATTTCTATATCATTTATGACTCATTAATCATATAATTAATCTACCAAAACATCAATGAAATTAATAGAATCCACTAAACACATGGGAAGGAGAACTAAAAAACTCTTACCTCAACAAAATATGATCATTATAATGAACATTCTGCAATTTTTTCACTAAATCTAAAAATACCAATTCATCACAAATATTCTCAACTATTTTTTATACACATCCAATTCTAGAAAAATAAATTAAAGTAAGAGTCTACCAAAAAATTAGTACAAATATATAAAGAATCTATCTTACTATCGATCCATGTTTTGATTCAATATCCCCCATTAAGAAATAAATAAATGAATCCATAATATCATCTGAGATATTTCCTAAGCCATCATTTTTTTAAGGCCATAGTGAATTTATAAGATAAAATAAAATGGTGTTTGTTAATTTCAAATTTTTTAAATTTTATTTCTCCAAAAAATGATATGCACACCTAAAATATTGAAATATTAACTAATTAATTTCATATACAAAGAATAAAACAATATTCTTATATCCAAATAAAACCAATAACAGTTTAAAAATTTTATATTATCACATTTTATTACATGATCATATCATGCCTATATAAACCATGAATTATTTTATGGATTATACATAAACCATTAAATATCACATTCTCTATAAAGACAAGCTGAAAATACAAGTAATTAAACATAATATGAACCTAAACTAATCAACAAGCACCCCAACAATTTCATTCCATGTGAATAAAATTATAGAGTTAAAGAATATAGTCTACTAATATAAATTAAATATAATAGCATTCTGTAAAAATATATAGAAATGTACATAATCCTAATCCTTGATTTCCTTTCACAATTATGATAATTAATTCTAGTCTCCTTGTGTAGCCATCCACACTGATGTTCAAGACAAAACAAGGTCAGATATTTCCTCTACTCATTGAGCTCCACTTGAGGATCCAGTGCCCTCATAGTTGGACCGGGTATCCTATTTCCCCACACAAGATCTACAATGGGAAGACCCCTTATTTCACCTTCTAGTGGGATGAAAATGATTAAAGAATATGAATCTCTATAGAATGAAGATGAGTATCCATAAAACGTATTATTTTTTCTCATTCATGTCTATGAAATGAAATATTTTGGATATAAATTTTAATATCCCACTCACATCAAATGGATACACAAGATGTAACTAATTTAGTGTCTCAGTTAGTAGAAATCAATGATGAAAAAATAGGATTAGTGCTAACTCAATCGATATATTTAAAGATTGTAACATCCTTAAATGATTATGTCTTATATTATATTTAAATACCTATTATTGACTATGATTTAGATCCATGGTTCACCTAAATCCTAAAATGAATGTGGTATATGGTATGTATAAATATTTCAAATATTGGTTTTGAGACACCTCTCAATGAATATAGAAGCAAGTTAAATCACATCCAACATAAGTTCATCACTATGGGAATTGGAGAGTGAGGTTAAAGAGATGTATATTCTAGTGTAAAGTAGTATTTCCCCCAATCAATAGTGGATGAATGTGTTCTAGTCATATCACTCGACTATGGAATCTAGGTCATACCCCATCGACAGAACATTGAAACATAACAAAAAAATTTAACATGCTCTAGTTGTATTGAAGAGGAAAGATCAACTCATGGGAATGATCAATCTGGTTGACAAAATTCATCAAGATTTATTTATAAGATAAATATAGGAATAATTGTTGAATTATAAGATTGAGGATTTCAAAAGGGTTGGAATGGATGTTATCTCAAGGATAGAGGATTTTCGATTTAATGTAGTGACAAAATATGTAACATTAGCCCAGTTTTTTCAAATTATCTGTAACTCTGAGATATCAATTATTCAACTTTTTAGTCTATTGATTATACATTATATTAACATTAAATTTCGATATTCCATTCACATATAATGATTGAGACTCCAAAATATTGATATTTATCTATTGTTTTTATCATAATTGAGAACATATTTTTTTAAAAATATTAATTCCATTATTTTAACCACTTTTGATCATTATTCTATTATCATTTATGAAACTGAAAATGTGTAATATTGACATAAATGAATCCACTTGAACACTATTTACATATGGGTAATGTAAATCATAAATTCCAAATTGATGACCCAATGATGAAAATGAGATCAACACACTTTTTTATGCGTGTACCCTCAGATGGATATAGGTAGGCGGGATATGGAAACATATGTACCAGAACCCCAAGTTGTGGTGGGTCTGTAAGACAAAGGAATTTCGAATTTGGATTTCTCTTTAAAATGTTCACATATAAGGATATTTTTGTGAAATTTATTTGTCACATATAACATCAACACAATCTATGGTCACATCATTGTATCATAGGGTATGGTTTCTATCTGGAAGTATGTTCATAGAAATTTATGGGAGTGTTGGATATAGCAAGATATTTTCCATCACCATAAGATTAGGATAATATATTCTGATATATGGTTAGGTTTAATGAATCCGCTTGAGGAAATGTGATTTTGGAATGAGCATTCCAATCATAAAAAGGTCCCACGTGCACTAAAATTAAACACTAATGCATTCCACACATATCATATAAACAAATATATTGGTGGGGGAAAAGGGTGATCTATTCATTCCCTATGACTATAGTCATAGAAGTCATGGATTGAATTTTTTAATTTTATATGGAGGACCCCAAAGATTTTTATCGATTATTATAGACCATGATTTTTCCTGGTCATTTACTGATTAATGCCATAGAGGGTAGGAACTCGACTTTTTATCCGTCCTCTCATTGTGGATTTTCAACCAAAAAAATTTTATTCATTCTTGTTTTTTCTAAACAATAGAATATTTCCTAGTTTACGTGAGTTTCATGCCATGAAATAAAATAATAAAATTTTATAAAGGATCCCCTTTGTGGTTTTTTGACATAATAAGTAATATGTATCTTTCCATGTAAATTTTAGGGTCACTCAAGTCTGAACAATGAAGTTGGTGTTTAAGGGCAGTTTTATTTTCCTAAAAGATGCAGTATTTTAATCAATATCAAAGATGAGATAAACCTGAGGTGAATCTGTTCCCAATTCCATTAATGTAGACATCCTTACAGAAAATTGGATGTAGTTTACGATCATGATTTTTTTACCATTATGTCATGAGGAGTAAGTTAATTCCATAAAGACCATGGATAAGTTAATAATAAAATATCATATTATTTCATCGTAAATGGGAATAATACATAATTATATAGAAACAAAGTTACTTTAAACCTCTTGAATATATAGTTTATGGAATATTTAAATCATAACCTGAGATATTTGAGTCATGATATGATGGGGTAGTAAAATGACATAGGGGATTTCTACTGACCAAATTAAAATGATGAGATACACTATGATGTTGGTGAAGGAGTACAAGGTTAGAAAACCTTCTCCTTAATATTAAAACATTCCTACAGTTATGGGGCTAATATTGTGACATAAATATAATTTTATAAAGAGGTTCCCCATGGAGTTGAATATGTTCATTGTTGATAATAATTAAAGGTTTTTAAAGAATAAAAAACTTGAGGAATGAAGTAGTTTTAAGGAAAATATTGGAATTTAAGAAGGTTTTTTGCACCCAAAAGGTTATTATTCCATGTATTAAATGAAATATTAGGGAAAATGGATATAACATGAAATTTATTGATCATAGTAGTCAGAGAAAATATGGAATATTTTTACTAACGTTTTCCTAGATCACTATGTCAAGATATTACAGAATGATTATTTATTAGGCCATCTAGTGTGGCCTAGAAGCTTTGTGTGTGTTTTTTATTTTTTGATCTAACTATTTCCAAAACCATGAATTAGAATGGCTTGGTGAATAGACACTATACCCTTACATTAGGCACCATGTATGGGATTTCAACATAAAAATTCATATGTATCATTAATTTTAAATTTATGTATGATTTAATTTATAGAATTGAGGGTTTGATTTTAATTTCATACAAATTTGAAACTTTTTTTGGAGGTTTAATCGTATACAACTTTGATTATAGGGTGAGTAGTAATCCAATAAATATTTGTGAGGTAAAACCAATGTAAATGTGTTCCAAAAAGTAGTATATTATTTTTCATGGATGATTTAACATAGTTTATGTCCATATTTCTCAAACAATGGTTGGGTGTTTGATATGAAAATTCATAATGGGATAAAAATTGAATATTTCCCAACACCATTCAAAAAATGATGAAAAATTAAGATAATATTTAAAAAAGTTATTATGAAAAGGGAGTGAAAAAATGGAACATGTATTTATTGGATTATTTTTTACAGATATCTGAACAATGGGATCCATATCAATGTTTATAAGGGAATGAAATGATATAGTTTCCTCCTCTTGGGATAAAAACATGCCTCCGGTTTGTTGTTCTTAATATAGAAACATCAATCTACTTTCTATGAAAATGTGTTCATTGGCTCCAATTTAATTTTTTATTGATAACATAGAATGGTTTATGGTCCTTAAAAACACTCAAGGAATAAAGTGTGGATTATATGAAGGGTATATTCAAAACATGATGAAAAGATTTCAATCCTAAGATAACCATTGTGGAGATTTTAAGGAATGATGAAGGGAAATAGAGGTGGATGATGGTATGTGGATGGATCTAAAATATGTGGTCTAGATGTCAATATGTATCCTGAAATAATAGAAATAAATTCGTACATTTTTCTTATCAATGATACATCATTTTTTGTGTAGAGTTTGATAAATACAAGATTCATCTAAATTAAGAGACCTTATAGTATAAGGGGTTAGACATTTATGGAATTATCGTCTGGGCCTAATATGAGTAATCCGGCAATTAATACATATCCCACAACATGGGGATAATGATACACATTATTTTTATCAAAAATATTCAATTCACAAGTATATATCATATACATTAGTTCATAATTTTATCTAGTTATACAATTTGAGTGTGGTGAAGATCCATTTCTTGAACCCATGATAGAAGATCTAGGTTGCCTTTGAAATGGGAAGTATTTTACTAGTATAGGTTTGAAGAAAAAATCCATATGTTGGTAACCCTCAAATAGATCTATCTATCATGTAGTGAATTTGGGTTATATAGGACGAAGAACTATAAGTAATTTATGGACTTTCATTATGGACCATAAGTTTTGTAGTTTAATGTAATGTGATAAGGGCTTAGATGCCATATTTTAGGGTCATGTGATGAAGACCTTTATAAAAGGGACATTTTCAGATTTGGGCAATGAAAAAAATGAGATAACCTTGTCTTAGTGTCTAACTAGTATAGAAACCAATATATAAATTTATGAAGGCTTATGTGAAGAGATGATATATGGGTTTGATTAGGATTTATTAATGAGACTATAATAGGATATCTAAATATAAAAACATATCCTATACTAAAAATAATCAATACATGAATATTTCTTGGATATATACTACATCTCTACAGATACGGATCATATACATTAGAGGAATAGAGAAATTCATGGATTATATGGTGGTAGAGAAGGATGGAATGCTAATGTGAATTTGGAAAGGACACGTTCCCAAAGAAAAATAATGTAGGGAAATGGAAGTAATGGTTGTAACTAGTATAGGAGAGTCTAGAATCACTATGTATCCTGGGGTGGTAGGATTCAATCCATATATAAATATCAAAAGGGGACAATTTTGGTCATAGGTTTGGTAAATCATGACACAAGCTTTGGATAAAATAGCAATAACTATTGAACCATTGAGGAATAAAAATGAACCCTATGTATATAAATCTCTTATATAGGTATGGTGGATCTTTCATCTATTTTATATATAATAGATCTATCACAAATTGTTTTGTGTATTTCAGGATTACCACTATAAAAGGTTTAATATCAAGTTGGGTGGATTGTATGTCATGTAGTTCAAATTCATCCAATAAGGACTACACTTTATAGAATTTGTAGTCATTCATCCTGGACTGGATATCGGGAAATTTAAGATTATATGGAGTGGACCTTATCCGTGAATATTAGTTTCATATGGAGTGTATTTTGAACTCAATATGAAGTTATGGAAAATTATTTTTTAGAAACCATATAGTGGTGGCGGGAACCACATTCTCTCTATTCATCATAATGGGGGAGTAAGATCAGTTAGAGTACACATTTTGTATTATGTAAGGTTCATCCTATTTTAAATATATTTCTAGATTATTCTTCCCCCATATAATTGTGGTTATTAGGGAAAACACTAATTCTTCTTTTGTGACTGAGTACAACTGAACATTCCTATTAAATTATCATATGGAACGATTATAATGGATTTCATAGTTATGGAGTGTGTATAACCGTTTCTCATTGGGCCACTCAAACTCATATAACTAGATCTATGACACATGATATTCATAGAATTGATTTTATATGTAACTACATTGTGTGGTGAGTGGAACTTTAACATGACGGACTACCTCTATCTCAAATACAAGTGAATATGGTGTCACCTATGAGGTAGTATGAGTTGTGGGGTCATAATCCCAGAGAGCATATAGGATCTTATCCATCCTTGACTTCTTCTAATTATCCACCATATTTTAGTGGATAGTTAGAGATATTATTTTTTAACTCCTCAATCTATCTATTCCAAACTATATAGTAGCGATATGAGTGGTTTGAATGAATATTTTATTCCTGATATATACTTTTAAACTTGGAAGAGTATACATTTGTTCTAGTTTCCATCATTTTTTAGGACACTAAATTTGGTGATAATATTAGATTCATGATGTTTATGATTAAATTTTTTCCAAAATAATATAGGTATATAGTCTTAGACCACTTAGAGAAGATATCGGTGGAAGTATTTGTTTACATAAACTACCTATTTGAAGCTAGAAGTTATGGACACTCAACATCTATTCCTCACAAAGAAAATAGCCAAGATTATTTTTTACTATGAAATAGGTATGGGGGTTGTTGAATAAATTTATAATATGCATGACATGAATATAATCTATTTATGGACTTCTTCTAGTTTTTAATCAATGATAGGTAGAAGTATCCATGTATTCAAATCTGGTGGAAGTTATTCATTCCTAACTAGTGATATCTATAGGTTCCATAATGGAAATAAATTTTGGAATCAATGGTATCTCATCATTCAAAAAATTCTTGTTAAAATCCATCAAATCATCACATGTATATACTATTCTTGAACTAATACCATCATAAAGGATAAAATTTTATACTCATCATTAGTCTTATCTTTCTTGGTTTAATTAAGTGAAGGAAATAAATGTTCTGGTAGTGTATTATGGGGGAATCCATCTATTTACTTTATTGATTAATAAATATGTTGGTTGAAATTGATCATGTATGTTATTAAATTAATTTATCTTTTTCATATAATTATCGATAAATTTTGAGATCACCCTCTGATGTTTGATGAAAATGGTCATCCTTTCCTGGTTTAAAACATCCAATGATGTAGCTAAATTAGAAAATTATTCTTCTTAGGAATTATATGAACACATTATATGATAAAATTGTATATCCTGGGGGAATTAAATAATTAAACCTCACACATAATCAAGAATGGAAATTATCTCTTCTTTAATGATGAAATAATCACTATTGATTTTCATGATTTTCAACTCCGAATCACCCCTAATTTTTAATTAGGACACTATTTTCAATAGGGGAAACAACAAGCCTAGAAATAGGTTCTAGTATTCTTCCTCTTTGTTGATTCTTCCTTATTACCGTGTAAATAAATATTGTTGAACCACTCTTGCTAGATAGACTCAAATGATCCCTAGGTTAGCTCACTTATTCTTTGGGTTTTCAATCCTTCTTTTTGTAGGGATTCTAGAAGCACATAAAAGTAGATATACCAATCCTGAGGAATGTCATGGATAGTGAAACAATATTCATTATGGTTCTCAATGTTTATGAGTGTCCTCACTATAAGCTAGGATGTGAAATGATGTAATATTCTAACACAAGAAATTTTATTTTCTTATGAGACAGAAATTCAAGGTCAAATCGCTGCCAAATGACCACCCACTATGATAGATGAAAAACTAGCATCGGATGACTGAGGATATATTACTATTGGTGAATAAAAGAGACTACATGGACCTTAGGATGCTACATATAATTTCTCTTTTTCTATACTACAAAGATCAATTCAAGGTAATTATTTATATATAAAAAATCAACATCCAACATTATTATAATAATATAATCAATATATGTTTCCATTCCTATATCATTTTTCAGAGTCATAAGGGCCCAAATGATCATCCAAATGTTTCCAAATTAAGGATAAGATAATTTCCTTCTACATGTAGAATCAAAAAAGGTAGATACAATAGGTGTTTCTTGATACCATTAGTGAAATTATATCAATATTTTTCATAATAAAATGTAATCCTCTTATAATGTATATTTGTGATTGAAAATCATTTACAATACAGTTTTCTATAAAGGTCCATATAGAAGAAAGATATCATGGGATCGGATTCCTATCTTCTATTTTAGGTTTCAAAAAATGTGTAATATCATGTTTCAAATTTTCCTTTTATACGAAGACTTATATTTCTTGATAATATACCATGAAGTTAATGAATTTCCAGGATATTACCCCAAAACCCCATTTTAGTGGATTGTTCTTCATGTTTTATTTTTATATTTTTTTAAATTGCTTCAATATCAACAATATGTTCACAGTGCTATATATATTTGAGAATTAGATCCTCCACATATAATTCTAAAATATTCCCTAAAATGTGGTTAATGATATGATTCATTGTTATTTGTTTTAGAATTCCTTGAGATGAATGGTATCACTTGATAATAGTATACCTCTTATAATGCCTTTAATGTAGTGACCCCTTTGAATATGGGGTCCATTCGGATCTTTTTATAGCCTGAATACCAATATATAAAAAAGATGTATTGAAATCCAATAATTTCATTAATCCATAGAACTATGATCAGGATGGGAAAATCATCCATTGAAAAATTGAAGTTGAGATCCTTGATATCAATATAAACACAAATTTTCTTGTTCTTTTCCTTGAAATGGATGATGTTGGTGAGTCACTCTGGGTTTTGAATTTCCTAAACAAATTTGTCCATAAATATTTTCATAAAATTGAATTCCTCATTGGAAGCATGGGTCTAATTCATTTTCCTTGATGATTATATTTTTACAATGGTATTATTCTTAAAGACCCAGTTGATGGGTAGCAGCATTAGTATATGACCTAGGAATATCTATATAGTTATACCCAAATATAAATCGATTCTTCTAGAGGAAAGAAATGTATGGTTCCTATTTGACATGTTTTATGGATACATTAATCAATGTAGGTCATGGATATTTCTCCATACCCAAATTTACATGTATGATTTTGTTGATGGAGGTAGATACATCATCCTAAAATAACAAAGGATTCTCCCTAACATCTATTTACTATTTTTCTTCTAAATCACTGTTAGAGGAAGTACAATATGGATGATAATTTTGAGAACTTGGAGGTTATATAGGGGTATTTTTATACCCATTATAATGAAATAAATTCACTAGTAATTGGGATCATTCAAAGTAACTGACAAAAATAGAACAATAGAGAATGTTCTTAAACCCCATATTTTTCTTCTTCTATCAATAATTATAAAGAGTTGGTCAAATATCCTCAGCTATGTTGAATAAAGATCAATAAAAACTACATTAATATAAATATTATTTGGGGAAATAATAATATACATGAATTTTCTAGAAACCTTTTCTTCCCTTTATGGTGGTATCTCTAGGGGAAAACTACATGAAAATCATATGAATGGAATTTGATTGGTGGTTTTCATTTTATTTTCAAATAAAACCCATATTACCTAATTAATACCAATATAATGAGTTCTCTCATCAATTTGGATGATGGTAAACTTGTACTCATAACTAATTTCGCTCTAAATATTGATGGTTGTGATATGTAGACTACGACGGGGAATAACCTAGATGGAATTATCTACCATCAGCTACTTCCCATCACCAATATGGAACCTAAAATCTATATAATGTGATTCACTATACTCAAAGGGGTTATTATGACAACATAATACTGTAAAAAGTTCATTAATAAATTATATAAGGCATTTATTGTATGAATAGGAAAATTATATATGAAAATGGATACAAATCCTCCTCTAAAGAGTGATAATGGAAATATCATCATTATGAATTGGAAACATGGAGATGGAAATTAGATAATTGAATTTTTTATTGGTCTTGATACTTCCAATAGTATTCCGGTCACTTTTTCTTACCTTTAGACTTTCGGGTTGGTAGGGAAAAATTATCCATCATTATAACACGATATTTGTAAAGACAATATTAGGTTATGGTTGATTCTAAATCCATTACTAATTATGGATTATTTGATGTCTATATCATCAATATTTCAAGATATATACAATGTTTTAATGTTCACATGTATTTTAGTTTCACATTACAATTTTTTTAAGGAAATTACATTATGATATTTGGAGGAACTAGTTTTCATATGATGTGTATTAGCTATACAAACATCATCGTTAGACACTTTAGGGATAAAAATGGTCACAGTAAAGGATTCAACAATTTATATATAGATATTAAGGTTATCTTGGATAGAGAGGTGGAAAGAAAATGGAAATATTCTTCAAGATATTATATTTTTTGATGAAGGGTTTTAAATTATTATCTTGAGGGGTTTTCTTGGTTTTTTCCTTATAGGTGAAAAGAAGGTTTGTTATAAATTCCTTCCATTTACTAAAATTGGTGAGAATTTTGTTGGTCTGTGGTTAGGGTTCAATTGTACTTTAAATTACATGTTTTTGACTAGATAAAATCATGTATTTCATTTATTCTTATAGTATAATTGTGTTTAAAAAATCCTTGAATGATTAGAGATCAGATCATTTCTTCTGTTGATATCATCGGAGTTTTTGTCATCAAGTTTCTATGATAAAAAAAGCTTTATTACAAATGGCTTTGAGATTGTTGGTATAACGTCCCAATGTTTTACGTACATAGGCCTTACATTACTTTTTCGGAATACTTAATACATGATAAAAATAAACACCCAAAGACCATGTCAATTTAGTGTTTTTAGAAACATGGAACACAATCTTCTAATCATGGTGACAGATATTAGACATCTCCCATAAATATATTACACATTTTTTTCTTACCTAAAACCTTTATTTATATCATGGGGAAAAAACATAAAAAGGGTGATCTCAAAAGATCAGTAAGTGAAAACATGGAGATCATAAAACATTCCATAAACATTTGAACGTAAAAACAAGTACATAAAGTTTAAACATCAAAATATCAAGCCGTGAAATAAATCATGGCAGTACATAAAGAATATATCATAAAGAAAAATAAATCATGATAAAATTGAATGGTAATAAAACATGTAATTTTGGAAAACATTAAGCACTTGTTATGATTTACATAGTAGCCAAGGCATTGTTTCCATGACCATCATATTGGACGAAGTCCATTTTTGAACTGCGTTTACTTGTCGGTCAAGCCATGTATTACTGAACTAGATTCAATTTACATTCTAGACATGTATATATCATTAGATATAAATATTTACCCAATAAATTGGAGGGAGATAAAGGTCCCACCCATCTCATAATGAAATCATTCTTATGTGTGCCACAAAATAATCATAAATCGTTCATCATAACCCAATGAATAAAATGGGTTGCATAAACATCCTCCTAGCGTAACATAATCCATACAAAACAAATGGATATCATTTCATCATAATAAAAATCAAACCATGTAAATAATAGATACACCATACTTGAAACATAAACATGTTAAATAATGTCATCTTAGATAGAAAATAGTTTTGATAAAACACATGAAATTAATTCTTGAGGAAAATATCCTTTCTTCTTCAAAATCATTTTCTTTCCAAAAAATTCCAGGAAATTTTAATAGAAAAATATTTTGTTGAAAATAATAATTAATTATTATAGAGGAATATTCAAGAAAATGAGGTGTTTTGAAACCGTAAAAATCTGTTCATACCGTATAAGTTAAAAAAAATTATCCTCGTACTTTGGTCGGAAAAGTAAAAAAGTACCTCGTATGGTAAAAAAAGAAAAATTTCTTCCATACCATGTTGTAAAAGTAAAAAAGGGGTACAAATTAATTTAAAAACACATTGTTTAATAGTAAACATTTTATGAAAACATTTTGAGAAAACATGGACATGGATGATAATCATAACCCCACTAAATACTTATAAATAAACAATATCGAATAAGAACGAGATTGTAATAATTATCTGTTACCATTTATGATCGGTGGTTTTATAAAAATAAGAATATTAAATTCATATTTATATATCATATCCTTCATTATAAAAATCATAAAACATTCATGGGAAGCATAAATACCATACTAAATAAATAGATGGTCATTAAGGAATATGTCTCACAGAAATAAAAGTGAGAAGAAAAAATCCCTTACCTTATATCCAATTTCTTCTATATGTGTCTAAAACTCCTGTATAGTAGGTGTAAACAAATTATTGACTTATAACCGAACCATAATAATATTTATGATATCATATATGATTCACTTAGGTCTTTATATTACCCATTTATTTGGTAATTCCATTTTAAAGAAACATTTTGGGTAATAATCGTTTCATTTATTGTACGTGTTTGGACTTGTTTTTATTGATATTATTATAAAATATATCATGATTTAATTAATTTAAGAATGTAAAACATGATTTATATATAATATATATTTAGAATATAATATATATAATAGATCTATAAATGGAATCAAATACACTGTTCAAGGAGACGGTAGGTCGTACGTACTCATGAATGTTGTTTTCGTTTACTTATTAAATTGAATGGAAGTTAGTAAATAACATATAAATAAATAAAGTATCATTATTATGTCATATATTTAATTATTAGTCATTATATATACTTTATAATAATTCTTGAATGGTTAACATGGAGAGTGAATCTAATCATGTTGTGGAGACGGTAATCCCTACATATGCACGAGCTATGATATCGTTCCCATATTCATTGAATGGAATTGGAGTGGAAGATAGAATATCTCAGAATTAGTATCATGATATAATAATAATCCATAGTTATTATTTACACCATTATACCAATCCAAGTAAGGTGGTGGTGGAAAATATATTACACCACGTGGTGGAGACGGTATTCCGTAAGTATGCACGCACATTGATTTCATTTTCCATAGGATGGATAGAAGGTAAAATAGGTTTTTTTCATTTTAATAATAACATATCAGTATATTATTGATACTGATGTTATTACTTTATATTGAATCAAATTAATAATAGGAAGTATACGAATAAATAAATTTGAATGAATCTATAAAGGATATTACCAATTCTTCGACACGCCTCTTATTAAACTCCTTTTAGGGCACTAAAATTGGTATTTGAAAAATATCGGGACCTCTAGAATGTTTCTACGGAAGTGTAGAAATGAAATGGTCGGGTTTTGGACGAATTTGATTGCTCAAAAATGGTGTGAAGTGGAGAGGGAGGAGGTTCCCTTTTACAAGGGAGGAGTGGGGTACCTTTCGAAACCTCAAAAATATTAATTTATAATAAATTCCTACCCAACTTAAGAACCTCAAAAAATGACTCAATTTGAATACGAGATGATATAAGATTTTAATATCATCAAAAAATAAAATTTTACATGTTTTATGTTCATTTTAGACCTTATAATTTTTATTTATCCTTGTTTAATCTACTACATTTTATTTTTGGTAATAATATTTTATTTATTAAATTGTAATAAATACTTACTTATTTGTTGTGAATTTTAAAAATATAGATACCTTATTATATTTTCAACTATATAATTTTTAATTTTTAAATATTTTTGTGATTTAGAAACAATTTAATAATATGGTATTTTTATAAAATATAAATAGTTTTTGATTTTGACACTATTCAATTATTTGAATTTAAATTATATACAAAGAGAATATATATTCAAACCGAAATATTTAATATATTCCTAACATTCCATATGCATCTAAATAATTTTTGTATAACATTATGTTTTTCATATAATATTTATTTTAATATTTTTAAAACAATTTATTTGATATTTCCCTTAATAAAATAATTACTAGAACAATTTTTTATAATTATTTAATATACATATTTGTTGAATAAAAATTAAAAATAAAATACTATGATGAAGATACAAATAATATATTTCATAATAATGCTTTTAGTAAAATTTATCTTCTAAAACACCTAACTGTTAAAATTACATGTTTAATAAACTATGAAGGTGACATGTTTGACATCATTTAAAATAAAATAATATAAATGTCATAATCTATTTTATAAGGTTAAAAATGGTCCAAAAGTCTCCAAATGGATGATTACGGTGTCGATATACTCTAAAAAGAAGTTATTGTCATGTTTTAGGTCCTTTTATATGTATTATTAGTTAAATAAAATCATTATTATTGATTTTTCATTAAATAAATAATTTCAGTATCATTAATGTATAAGATATTAATGTAATTATATATGTCTTAAAATTTTAAAATAAATTACCATGATAAATAAAAACATTTTATCTTTAAAATGAGTATTTATAACCGAATTAATATTCTGTATAACCTTATATTAAAAAATAATTTCATTATTAAAGTTTCTGTGAGATTTAATTCACATTAATTTAAATAATATTAATTAAAGGTCTTAATCACATAAAAGTGGGATCTAATAGATAAACATTCGACCGAGGTAGATTTTAGGACGAAATATAATAATCCAATTATATTAAGACAACTATTATGGTACTTTTATAATATTATGTTTACCGTTAATTACCTAATTGACCTTTAACTGTGGTAAATAAAATTTAATGTATTTACTATTCATAATGCCCAAAAATAAAAAATAGCCTATTAACATAATTTGGACGTAATGTTTACAAATATTGAATAAATTTTTCAAAATTCATAACATAGAAGTTGCAATAATTAATTTAAAAATAAATCTCATTGTCGAACAAAATGGGTTTTTGTTTAAAACATTGTAAAAGATTGAATTGATTTTACCTATGAATTCAATGTAAAATTAATGATAAGGACATAAATTATATTAAATTGTAAAAATATATTCTACTTATAATTTAAAACAATTTACTATTATAATTTTACCATATAAATTATCTCGATGAAGAAAGGTTGTTTTTATGTTAAATTTATCGTGGTTTTATTATTCATCAAAATAAGAATGTTATCAAAATATATAAAAAGTTTATCCAATTTAAATTTTTATATCCTGATTCCAAATAAGTAGTTTATTTTGTAAAATTGAACTTATAAACTTGATTAAAATTAGAATTAAAATGGGTGAACCATCAAAAGGAGGGAAAACTGTATTTTTTTGAAAAAGACTTCTTTTATCCGAAAAATTGATTTTGTTCTGATAACTCATTCTAAAAAGTACGTAAGATTAATTATAATGTTATAAAATTCAATATTTGGTTAATACTATTCATAATTTCTAGTTAATAATAATATTATAACAATATATTGTTGTTTTGTGAAACTCGGTATTGCGTATAACACACACTATCGAGGAAGGTCTCTCATGCGTGTAATGCAAGAAAAGTTAGGGTTGCATGTAGTAAAAGATTCCTTTGGTGTTGCATATAACATAATAAAAACAAAGTTCACATATAATTAGATCAAAATCTATACTCTCTGTAGTATAAAATGAATTTTATTCGAATGAACTTGAAATTGTGTGCAACACAAGCCATGTATAGTGTTGCATATACTGCAAGCTAATACGGTGTTGTGTATAGCGTAAGCTAATCATGGTGAAGCATACAACACAATATATCAAACAAATTAAAAAGAATATTTCTTATAAAATCTTGTGGTGTTACATTCTACCCCCCTTAAAATTAATTTTTTCCTCGAAATTCGACGAGGTTATAGATGCTTTACTACTTGAGAGTTTCTTTCATCGAAAACACATCGTAAAAAGGAATAATAAAACTTATTTTTTAAAAGAAAAGCTAGAATCATAACGATCAACCAAAGTAACTCACCATTGGGTTTTCACATATGACATCATAGGTTAAAACATGGATCTAGAAGAGAAATATAACCATCAACTTTTGATGAAGAGTGGTAGAGGACATGGATATGAAGAAGCTAAAAATCACAAAGCCATAAATTTGTGATAATCTATGGTACCATCTGATTCATCATGTATGAGGGCACTAGGACAACATTTTTTGTTTTCAAGATAATTTCCCTAATGTTGAATAATTTTTGAATTAAAATAAATACTTACTTGATTTTGGTACATTCTCACTATTGTTTGTTCCTTGAACAATTTCCACTTCATTTCTTAAAAAATGATGTTTAATTATTCTTCTGTGAAGTTTTAGCAGATCGTGCGCAAGAATGATAGGTCATTCCACCTGTCTCAACTATAAGGTTAGTTGTCATGACCTATCCTCGGGGCATGTGTCGTGACTACCCCAAGCCCGCCTTCCATAGGCCCAGGGGTGGCGACTAGCACCAAGGCGTGATTCCCGGTAAAAAGGGAAGGCATTGCCTTTCTAAAGTAATCAAACACCACAGATCAAGCAAGCAGAAGTAAACACTATGTAAAAACTAGGTAAAACAGTAAGTGCGGAAAAGTATGTGGGCCAGAATACAAACTCAAACTGAAATTAAAGTACAACTGAAAAATGAGTACAAAAACTAAAAAGTAAAGCCACAATGTCGAGTCGTCCACTGGAAGTCCCACCTGCATGGTGAGTACAGATAACCTCCACAGCTCCTCGGGTCCAGTCGTCTGCTCTGAGTACATCCCACCTAGTGGTCCACCTCCGGGTACCAACCTGATCCGCAGGCCTCAACTGCGATCAGCGCTGTCCGTCGTCTGCAACCAACACAACGTAGTGCAGGCATAGCCCGTGCAGGGGTGAGTATAAGATACTCAGTAGGGACCCCGAGACCCCCAAGGTCTCCCAGAATCCACAAAGGATAATCCACAAGGAAAGATACAATCAAGAAGTAACATCTGACACTACTTAGGTATATTCCCATACATATACCTAAGTCATCAATTCCAGTTTGTCTCCAACATCTGAGCCCAAGTTTGATCACGTCCACACAGGATAGCACAACACAATCCATATAGGAAAGCAAGTCAAGATTCAGCTCACACATGTATACTTCTTCGTATGAAAATAGGGATGATCAGATATAGCCACTGATTCATCTAAGTCGTCGGACCCACACATGATCAGTAGGTATTAACCCCCACAATGACCCACAAAGTATCAATAGGTACTAACCCCCGCAATGACCCACACGGGATCTGACCCACACAGGATCGATAGGTAACTAACCCCCACAATGACCCACACAGGATCGGACCCACATAGGATTTGTAGGCGCTGGCCCACATAGGATTGCTGAGCGCTGACCCACATAGGATTGGTAGCACTGATCCATGTAGGATCGCTGTGTGTTGTAGTCATCGTCGTCGAATCCATGGAGAATTTATGTATAGTCGTCGTCATCGTCGCAGCCGCATCCAGCTCTAGGGTTCCCCCACACATCAAGCTCGTTCGGGAGGGTCTGCTCCATGAGCCGAAGGGATGATACATCAGCTGACACATAGTCTGGAGTGGTTTTATCTGAATGTTCTGTATCGTTTTCAGGAACTCAACGTCACAGACGGCGCATCAATCGGACGCCCGGTCTGAGAGTTATTGGCTTTTTCGTCCCAGGAGCCCGGTTGGATTTTAAGTCAAAATCAACCCGATCATACCCCAACTACATCCAAAACTCAAGAGGAGTAATCCAAAAGGTCGGTCTCACTTATAGGAATCCAACAAAGTCGATGACACGTCAATCGGACGTCCGGAGTCCAATTTATAGGCGTTTCCACTCCGAGGGCCCCGTTGGATTCGTGTACGAACCAACTTGGCAGAACCCAAAGTACTCCAAAACCTTGAGTGTAATATACCGAAACGACCGTCACGATCCAAGGATCGCTACGCAACTAACGGTGCATCAATCTGTGGTTCATAGCAAAGGTTATGGGCAACAGACCGAAGAAGTCCTGTATTAGGGGGTTCTGGCCCGGTCCGACACTGCCCGGTACCCCCTGGGTGGGCCCGAACCGGGTCGACCCGACCCAGGTCCGGGTCTAGGCCGCTTGGGCGCGGCCCGGCCCTGCCCGGTGCGCTGGCACGACCAGTGACCGACGGCTCGGTCGTAATGGCCGAGCGGTGAGGGGGGGTGGGGGCGCTACCCCCCGCAATGAGAACCCGCGGCCCCCATTTGGGGGGCCGCACCTGCTGGCCAGCCGGGGGTTACAAACCCCCAGTTTTCCCTTGACCGGCCGGCCGCCTGCTGCCACCAAGGGACAGGCGTTGGCCGGTCCCCCTGCTCCGACGCCGGCGGCCCGGAACCGGCCGCCGGTCTCCTCGCTCCGCCGCGGCCTTGGTCCGTCTAGTGCGACACGACGGTGCGGCGCCCCTCAGCCGTGACCCCGCTCCAACTGCGGCGATTTTGCAGTTCTCCGGAATGGTGCGCCCGTGCCACGTCTTTGGTTAGTCATCAACGATGCGGCATGATAGTGCCACTTATCCTCTTTCTTTAATATTTCAGCGCGGTGCTTCGACACGACATTGCCTTGTTTGTGTCGCAGACAACATCAAACAACCAAAGGGGAGAGGAGGGATAGCCATGTTTTTTCGGTCTGACCCCTCCTGTTATTGCGGTATCAGGCAGCTTCAATAGAAATGAAGAAAGGAAACAGAAGAATTCACAAACAACAATTAAAATAAATCCCTACCTCGTCGAATTCGATGAGCGAGGATTCTTCATGGAAGAAGGCGTCGCGGAAGGAGGATCGTCGCGTCGTGGAGAAGGAATGTCACGGATGATGTGTCACATCATCGATCTCAGAGGATCCCGCGTTCTTCGCGTTCTTCACGTTCTTCATCGAGGAGGAAGAACTTCACGACTTGAGAGAATTCTCCCCAAACTCTCTTGCACAACCAACCCCTAATTAAATAAGAGTTGTCTTATTTTATTAACGCACAAGCCAATGTTTTAATTTCAAAACGAAAAAATCAATTCAATGAGTTAATTGCAATGATTTAAACACCCAAATTAATGAGGCGTTTCTTAACCAGATTAAACGCAAGGGTTGACTTCATTAAAAGGGGTATGGGTGCATTACCTTAATAATAGAGGGGGTTTTGGAAGAAAAGAAACAGTGGGGCTCGTGTGGGCCCACCTCACAAATATACTACCAAGTGGGTAGGATATTGTGGGTCCCACATCATCCACTTAACATAAGTTAAGCAAAATAAAATAAAAATCAGTTGTACCACCTTTATTTTATTTCTTAACATAACCCCAAAAATTGAAAACCACACCCGAGAAAACGCAACTCCGAAAAAGATGTTTCTATGCAAATATCGGTGATGTGATTCCATCGGTGCCCTCAAAATTTGATACCGAGCACTGGTTCAAAAGTTAGAAAAACCCGCTCGTTCGTTCACTGAACGTACCCGAGCTAAGATTCGGAAAACGATTCTGGGCACACCGGGCCTCGGAATTAGGTGCCGTCAGAAACGGTATTCTTGTAAAATTCCCAAGAAAATAACAAAAAATATTTCCTGGAATTTTTCGGGTAATTACATAACTCCCACCATAAGTCTTTACATCCCCGTAAAGATACATCAAAAACTAGGGAAACAAATGTGGGTACTGAGCACACATCTGAGCCTCTCGCTGCCATGTGCTCTCCTAGAGGTTCCCGTGCTTCCATATGATGCACACTAGAGGAATCGACTGTCCACATAGGACCCGCTCCTATAGATCCTCGATCTCCACTAGGACCTCCGAAAAATTCTCCCCATCATCAACGTCCAGCTCCCCATGGTCAATGATATGCATCCGGTCGCGCACGTATCTTCTTAACTGAGATACGTGGAAGACTTCGTGCTCCCGGTGCAACTGAGGTGGTAGAGCCAGGTGCTAAGCCACCTCTCCAATCCTGCTGAGGACCGGGAATGGTCTGATGAAGCGTGGAGACAACTTGTCGCCCCGACCAAATCTCGATAATCCACATCAAGGTGAGACCCGCAAGAAGACGTGGTCGCCATCCTCAAACTCCAGTGGCCTCCGCCTCCTGTCAGCATAAGACTTCTACCGGCTCTGAGCTATCCTCATCCGCTCCTGGATGACCAGACCCTTCTATGTCATGGCCTGGACCATCTCTTGTCCCACAAGTGTTGTCTCCCCAGGGTCTGTCTAGCACAACGGTGATCTGCAAGGTCGGACGTACAACGCCTCGTATGGTGCCATCCTGACGGTGGAGTGGTAGCTGTTGTTGTACGTGAACCCCCCCAAGGGTAGGTGGCCCTCCCAGCTGCGACCAAAGTCGAGGACACATGCGCGGAGCATGTCCTCAAGAGTCTGAATGGTCCTCTCCGTCTGACCATCTGTCTGAGGGAGAAAGGTGGTGCTCAGATGTAGTTGTGTCCCGAATGCCTCCTGAAACCCCTTCCAAAGCCGTGAAGTAAAGCGAACATCTCAATCGGAGATGATAGACGATGGAACACCATGAATCCGTACAATCTCTTGAACGTAGAGACGTCCCAAGCTCTCCACTGAGCCCTACTCTCTGATGTGTAAGAAGTGATCCGACTTTGTGAGTCGGTCAACAATCACCCAAATGGAGTCGTGACCTCTAGAAGTGCGTGGATATCCAGTCACGAAGACCATAGATATGTCGTCCCACATCCACTCCAGGGCCTCCAAGAGCTGTACCAAGCCTGCTGGTACCTGGTGCTCTGCCTTCACCTGCTGGCAGGTGAGGCATCGAGAAACGAACTCTGCCACAACCTTCTTCATGTCTGGCCATCAGTGTTGTCGTCTGAGATCCTGGTACATCTTCGCCACTCCAGGATGTACCACCAAAGAGGAATTGTGAAACTCCCTCAGAACCTCCTCCCGTAAAGAAACTGGTACCAAGGTACATCATCTAAAAAGGATTTCATGCTATCCTACAAAGGAGAAACCATCAGGTGCCTGTCCTGAGGATATCTGGGCATGCCGCGTCTCACAGTCGGCGGCCCCACAATGTGCCTCTCTAACCCACTCCAGTAGTGGAGGAGTGATTGTGAGTGACTGAAGAAAGGCTGCTCCATCTCTATCCACGAAGGATATCTGCAAAGCGGCTAGCTGCTCTGTTGCCTCCCCAAGTAGATAATTGTTCGTCCTACTGCTGAGAGCATTGGCTACTACGTTCCCCTTCCCATGAGTATAGACTATCTCAAAGTCATAGTTCTGGAGGAACTCAAGCCATCACCGCTATCTCAGGTTCAGGTATTCTGAGAAAATATGTACCTGATACTCTGATGGTCAGAATAGACTGTAAAGCGCTCACCCATCTGATAGTGTCACCACATCTTCATAGTGAAGACCACTACTGCAAACTCCATGTCCTGGGTAGCGTAGTTCTGCTCATGCTACCTCAACTGACGTGATCCATAGGCAATCACGGCCCGCTCTTGCATCAGGACACATCTGAGTTCAGTCCCTGATGCATCGCAGTAAACTACGTACCCAACTCCCTCCTCTGGTAGGATCATGATAGGCGCGCTGGTCAATCTCTGTCTCATCTCCTAGAAGCTCTGCTAACAACTGTCTGACCACACAAAGGGTTCCCCATTCTTCGTCAAAGATGACAGTGGTGCCAAACTCTGGAGAAGTCTGGCACAAATCTCTGATAGTACCCATCTAGTCCCAAGAAACTCCGCACCTCTGTCACACTCTTTGGTGGCTCCCAAGCTAGCACTGCCTCGATCATTGCAGGATCCACTACAACACCCGCCTCAGAAATGATGTGTCCCAAGAAGTGGACCTCACATATCCAGAACCGACACTTCGAGAGCTTTCCATAAATTTGGTGCTCTCGGAGTGCGTCTAGTACAATCCGAAAGTGGTAGGTGTGCTCCTCCTCAGTGGTCGAGTAAACCAAAATTTCGTCAATGAAGACCATGAAAAAATGATCGAGGTATGGCTGAAATATCCTGTTCATGAGGACCAGGAACACTGTTGGAGCATTGGTTACACTGAATGGCATAACCAAGAACCCATAGTGGACATACTGACATCTGAAGGTCGTCTTCTGCACGTCCTCATCCCGAACTCTGAGCTGATGATAGCCAGACCTGAGGTCTATCTTCGAGAACCACTGTGCTCCCTTGATCTGATTGAAGAGGTCATCAATCCTCTGTAGCGGATACTTATTCCTCACTGTCAGCTGGTTGAGGTGACGATAGTCTACACAAAGTCTCAAGCTCCCGTCCGCCTTCTTGGCGAACAATACCGGGGACGCCCAGGGTGAAACACTAGGTTGGATGAATCCCTTTCCCTGCAAGTCCTCCAACTGTACCCGTACCTCTCGAAGCTCAGCGGGATCCATCAAATATTCTGGGGTGGATATCGGGGCTTTCCCGGGGTATATATCAATATAAAATTCTACCTCTCTGTGAGGAGGTAGTCCTGGAACGTCGTCGGGGAAAACATCTGCATACTGATCCACCACTGCAGGAAAACTATGACTCTGCACGTCAACTGCTCCTAGGAGGAGGCTAGCCAACTGATGAGAGATGGGTTTTCCTTTCCTCTGCGAGAGTCCATCCTGTGCTGCGAAGGCTCCCTTCTCATCGGTGAAGGTGAACCCGCTCCCGTCGATGCGTACACATCGCTCCTTGCACCAAATACAGTCAATCTGAGCATTGACTGTAGATAACCAATCCATGCCCAAGATGACGTCGTAAGGCCTCGACGCCACTACAAGAACCTCTCAGCCAAAGATCTCACCTCCTAGAGTATGCTCACACTGCCGGCACCAGTGCGTAATCGTCGAGTCTACTCTCGTGGGAGTCTCTAGCCGTAAGGATCGAGCCAACAGCTCTGTCATAATCTCCGAGCTCCGAACAATGGCAGCTACTATGAAAGAATGACTCGCTCCAATGTCTATAAGAACTGCAGTAAGGGTGAAATAGACACAGATAGTACCTTGAATCATCTCGGGCGCACCATGGTCGTAGGCCTCCGCAGCCTGAAGTTGTGCCTTTCTCTGCCCGCCAGCTCCATGTGGTCGTGGTGGACCTCTTGGTGGTGGTGGTGGTTGTGGATCCTCAAAGCGTCACCCACCACCTGCTGCTCGGCCAGCTCCCCTGCCTCATCCGCCTGCTACCTACAGACCGCCACGGTCGACCCTCTACCTATGCCTGGGTGGTCCCTCAACCGTCTGCTGCTCCTCGGTATGGAGGGTCGGGTAGTCACGATCCATGTGACCCTGCCCGTCGTATGTGTAGCAATGTCTGCCTCTCGAAAGTCTAGCTCCGCGTTGTGTGCCCCGCACTGCTGAGGCAATGTCCTGAGTTGACTTCCTGAGGGTCTGGTCTACCTAGACCCATGAGTCATCCGTCGACTGCCTACTACAGAAGACTCTGCTACAGGCCGCCCCGCGGTAGGTCTCACTGTTGATGAAGGCTCAACAAGGAAACTCTCGATCAAAAGGGCTCATTACAATACCCCTGCCTCTGTCAGAATACTGAGGGAGATCAGTGATTCCCTGATCTCATGCATCAATCCCTTCTCAAAGGTCGGGGCCCAGATGAATGGGTCTTGTACCATGTCTGTTGAGTAGCGTGATAGATCATCAAATCTCACCGAGTAATGGGGGACCATCAAGCTGCACAACTGCAGCTGTAGAAGCTCCTGGATGCGCATTTCACGGAGGGTGGCTAGGAAAAACTCCAAGAGAAAGAGGCTCTCAAAGTCTGTCCAGAGGAGAGACACCTCATCATGCACATGAAGAATCAAGCTCCACCATCTGAATGCTGCCGCGTGCAGTATGCTTTCTGTGAGGATCACCATGAGGTCTTCTAGTGTCCTCACTAACCTGAAAACTCATACAACTGCTTCCAGCCAATCCTCGGCTGCCTGAGGGTCCGTCTCCCCGTGGAACCTGGGTGGTCATTGGTGCTGAAACCCGTGCAGTGCACTAAGGCGACGTGCATCATCATCGGCAGGGGCTGGTAGCATCGGTGGCTCTACGGGTAGAGGTACTACCGGTGCCTCTGCTATCAATGGGCCATGTACCGAGGTCTCGTCACTCGGTGGGCTGTCGTCACGCACAATGCTCGTAACCCTAGATAGCTGTCATCGTGGGGCCATCTTGAAAAGAGACAGGTGCGCCACGGTCAGAATAGTATACATGGTGAGCTGACACAAAGTATTCACAAAAAAAACATTAAAGACACATGCAATCAATGTTTTCGTGCATTAAGTCGTAAATCAGAAGTCAGGGTCCTGGTGTACGGATACGTCGGCCGCCGCACCAACACTGGACTCCCTAGACTGATAACCACACACAATACTCTTTACATTACTGCTCTACATAGAATAAAGATCAGAGTCCAATGTTTTGCGGTAGAACCGAACTCCTCTGATACCAATTTGTCGCGACCCGTCCTCGGGGCCCGTGCCTTGACTACCCCAAGCCCGCCTTCCATAGGCCAGGGGCTGGCGACTAGCACCAAGGCGTGATTCCTGGTAAAAAGGGAAGGCATTTCCTTTGTAAAGTAAACAAACACCACAGATCAAGAAAGAATAAGTAAACACTAAGTAAAAACTGGGTACAACAGCAAGTGTGGAAAAGTAAGTGGGCCAGAATACAAACCCAAACTGAAAGTAATGTACAACTGAAAAGGGAGTACAACAACTGAAAAGTAAAGCCACAACGTCGAGTCGTCCACTGGATGTCCCACCTGAAGGGTGAGTACAGATAGACTCCACAGCTCCTCGGGTCCAGCCGTCTTCTCCGAGTACGTCCCGCCCAGTGGTCCACCTCCAGGTACCAACCTGCACCGCAAGCCTCAACCGCAATCAGTTCTGTCCGTCATCTCCAACCAACACAACGTAGTACAGGAATAGCCCGTGCAGGGGTGAGTATAAGTTACTCAGTAGGGTCCCCGAGACCCCCGAAGGTCTCCCAGAATGCAAAAAGTATAATCCACAAAGGAAGGATACAATCATGAAGTAAAATCCGACACTACTTAGGTATATGCCCATACATATACCTCAGTCATCAATTCTAGTTTGTCTCCAACTTCCGAGCCCAAGTTCGATCACATCCACATAGGATAGCACAACATAATCCACATAGGAAAGCAACTCATGATTCAGCTCACACAGGTATAATTCTTCGTATGATGATAGAGATGATCAGATATAGCCACTGATTCATCTAAGCCATCATACCCACAGAGGATCGATAGGTACTAACCCCCACAATGACCCACAAAGGATCGATATGTACTAACCCACGCAATGACCCACACAGGATCTGACCTACACAGGATCGATAGGTAACTAACCCCCACAAGGACCCACATAGGATCGGACCCACACAGGATCTGTAGGCGCTAGCCCACACAGGACCGCTGAGCGCTGACCCACACAGGATCGGTAGCACTGATCCACGTAGGATTGCTGAGTGCTGTAGTCGTCGCCATCGAATCCACGGAGGATTTCTGTATAGTCGTCGTCGTCGTCGCAGTCGCAGCCGGCTCTAGGGTTCCAGCACACAAGAAGCTCGTTCGGGAGGGTCCACACCAAAAGACGAAGGGATGATACATCAACCGACACATAGTCTAGAGCTGATGTATCCGAAAGTTCCGTATCGTCAACAGGAACTCAATGTCACATAGGCGCGTCAATCGGATGCCCGTTCTGTGAGTTATTGGCTTTTTCGTCCCAGGGGCCCGGTTGGTTTTTAAGACAAAATCAACCCGACAATACTCCAACTTCATCCAAACACCGAGTATAGTAACCCAAAAGATTCGTCTCACTTAGAGGAATCCAAAAAAGTCGACGGCACATCAATCAGACGTCCGGAGTCCAAGTTATAAGCGTTTCCGCTCCGAGGGCCCGATTGGTTTCGTGTACGAACCAACCCGGACGAACCCAAATTACTCCAAATCCTTGAGTGTAATATACCTAAACGACCGTCTCGATCCAAGGATCGCTAGGCAACTGACGGTGCATCGATCGGAGGTCTGTAGCCCATGTTATGGGAAGCAGAACGAAAAAGTCTGGTATTAGGGGGTTCAGGCCCAGTCCGACCCGGCCCGGTACCCCCTGGGCCGGCCCGAACCGGGTCGACCCGACCCAGGTCCTGGTCCGGCTTGCTTGGGCACGGCGCGGCCTGGCTGGAGCGGAGCGGCCCGATCTTGGCAGCCCGTCCTGGCGCACTGGCTCGCCCGTAACGGCCGAGCGGTGAAGGGGGGCGTGCGGCCCCCGCGTTGAGAACCCGTGACCCTTATGTGGGGGGCCGCACCTACTGGATAAACGGGTGTTACGAACCCCCGGTTTTCCCTTAACTGGCCGACACGCTCTAGCCGGCCGGCTGCTGCCACCACGGGATCGGCGCTGGGCGGTCCCCCTGCTCCGACGCCGGCTGCCCGGAACCAGTCGCCGGTCTCCCCGCTCCGCCACGGCCTAAGCCACATCCTTGGTCCATCTAGCGCGGCGCTATGGCGCTGCGCCCCTCCGCCGTAGCCCCACTCCGGCCGCGGTGATCTTGCAGTACTCTGGCATGGTGCGCCGTGCCGCGTCTTTGGTTCTTCATCAACGGCGCGGCGCGATGGCGCCGCTTCTCCTCCATTCTTTAATATTTATGCGCGGTGATTTGGCACTGTGTTTCCTTGTTCATGATGCAAACAACATCAAAAAACCAAAGAGGAGAGGAGGGTCGGTCGTGTTCCTACAGTCCGACAACCTCCCATTATTTCGGTATCAGGCGGTTCCAATAGAAATGAAGAAAGGCAACAGAAGAATTCACGAACAAAAATTAAAATAAATCCCTACCTCATCGAATTTGATGAGCGAGGATTCGTCATGGAATTAACCGTCACAGAAGAAGGCGTCGCGGAAAGAAGATTGTCGCATCGTGGAGAAGGAACATCACGGAAGAAGCGTCGTGTCGTCGATCTCCGAGGATCTGGCGTTCATCGCGTTCTTCATCGGGGAGGAAGAACTTCACGACATGAGAGAATTCTCCCAAAACTCTCTTGCACAACCAACCCCTAATAAAATAAGATTTGTCTTATTTTATTAACGCACAATCAAACATTTTAATTTAAAAAAGAAACAATCTATTCGACGAATTAATTGCAACGATTTAACTGCCCAAATTAATGAGGCGTTTCTTAACCAGATTAAACGCAAGGGTTGACTTCATTAAAAGGGGAGCGGGTGCGTTACCTTAATAAAGGAGGGGGTTTTGGAAGAAAAGAAATGGTGGGTCTCATGTGGGACCCACCTCACAAATATCGTACCATGTGGGTAGGATATTGTGGGTCCAAAATCATCCACTTAACTTAAGGTAAGCAAAATAAAATAAAAATTGGTTTTACCACCTTTATTTTATTTCTTAAATTAACCCCAAAAATTAAAAAAAACAACTTAGAAAATGCAAATCCAAAAAAGGTGTTTCTAAGAAAATACTGACAATGTGACTCCATCGGTGCCCTCGAAATTTGATTCCGAGCACCGGTTCAAAATTTATAAAAACTCGTTCGTTCGTTCACTGAATGTACATGAGCTAATCTTCGGAAAAATATTCCGGGCACACATGGCCTCAGAATTAGGTGCCGTCAGAAACTGTGTTCATGTAAAATTCCCAAGCAAATTATGAAAAAAAATTCCTTTAATTTTTAGGGTCTTTACATTAGAAAAAGTTATATTCATAAGTCCATCTATAGTGAGATTCATCGTATATGGTTTTAAAAATGGACTTATATTTCATCGATCATAATGCTTAATAAAATATAACTGGTTTCTACTAACCATGGAGTTCATATAGGCCAGTGGTATGAGATAAATCCCTGTCACACTTTGGTTGTGGGATCTATTCCCGCATCCCTGTCTGACGCGACGGGTTGTCGCTTGTCCTGTAGGTTTTTCTTTTTCTAAAAATACATTTTTATAACATTCCATCAATAATATCAAAAACAAAGTTCTAAACTTAAACAATACTATCTGATTTCCAACTTAATTCATTCCAACCTTTAGGCTTATCCAAAATACTTCTGTCTAATCTCATAGTACAAAGATAAGAATTACCAAAAAGTTCTTGTAACAAGCATGTGAATACCATCATTAATCCCCAATATATAATAAGATATATCTTGTTGGTCACATTCCAAACATCTGAATACCTTAATAATATATTCTATTGAAACATGAATTATCATAGAACCTTAGTAAAATCATGAATGATGTCAAAAGTTAACTCTTTCCACATACCAAAATCCCAAAACTTCTATATATTCAAACCATGATATCACATTTTCCTTATAAAAGTCATGATCTCATTAATATTATCAAACATCTCAGTATCTCCTTGTCCTTTGGTTATGCGCATATCATCATCGTTCCAAAAATATTTCAGTGACTTTTTATGGTTACCAGTAAGATATAATTATTGAAAATCAAAATTATCCAATACATATATATTCTAATATACCATAAAAGTACCTCAACAACATTATTCTTGAATACCAATACATAAAAACTTCAATCCATCCTCTTTAGTGATTGTCATTGAATAATTCCTTCCTTGATTAAGAAGTATCCTCTTAGGTCAGGGCATTGAGTTGGGTAATTCTAATGTTCTCCACAGATAAGACATTGAATTCCATAACAGTTTGTCACTCTAGGACCCTTCTCCTCACAAAGATATCATCTTCCCCTCCATTTGATGTATTCATCAATGTTATTCATCCCTTATTTAGAAATATCCATTTCCCTTTCTCTATTCTCCTCAACATCTGAACATGTATAAAATTCCATCTTCCTCTTATTTGATGAATTATGAATACCACTATTGTTCAACAAGTTAATCATATATCACGATGACTGATTCGATATAATCACAATATCTTTATTTCTACGCATTACGCAATTTCGTTTCTCATAGTCACCAATTTTTCCATTGGATTCATTGTTGACCAAATTCCTTCTGGTTCCCTCCATTGACTAAAACCAAAAACCATGGTGTAAGAAACATTTAAAATAATCAGGAACCACATAATCATAAAAATTCTATCTTATCACACGTTCTTTAATCCATGACACCTTAAGTTCACCCTAGGTTATTCATGTTCATCAACATAATTCTAGGACTATGACCTATAGTTATACTAAACCTTTGGGACATCCCTAGACATACCTTAGAAATATCTCTAGTGATCTCACTAAAGTTTTCACATCCTTGTTTCCAAAGGTTAAATAAACATTCTCTCTGATACCAACTATAAGGACCAAAATCTTGATGTACATATGCATTACATTACATTTCTAGAATACTTAACACATGACAAAAACAGATGCCCAAATACCGTTTTAGTTTACTGTCTTTGGAAACTAGGACCATAATCTTCTAATCATGGTGAATGATCTTCAATATCTCCAATAAAGATCTTCCCCTTTCTACATTACCTAAAACCTTTCATTATATGATAGGAAAAAGAAAACATAAAAAGGGTGAGCTCAAATTCTCAGTAATGGTAAACATGGAGAACATAAAACAATCCATAAACATATGAATCTAAAAACATCAACATAAAGTTTAAACATCAAAATCTCGAGCTGTGAAATAAATCAAGGCAGTACATAAGGCATAGATCATAAAGGAATATTAATCATGATAAAATAGAATGGTAATAAAACATTTAATTTTTGAAAACCATTAAGCACTTGTTATGATTTCCATAGTAACCAAGGTGTTACTAGCAAGACCATCATTGTGGACAAAGTCCATTACTGAACTGGGTTTACCTGTCGTTTCAGCCCTGTGTTACTGAACCAGATCCACTTGCCGTTCCAACCATGTCTATATCATGAGATATATATCTTCACCCAATGTAGTGGAGGTAGATATTGGTCCCACCCATCTCATAATGAAATCATTCTTACATGTTCCACAAAATAAACATAAATCATTCATCATAACCCAAAGAATAAAATGGGTTTCATAAACATCATCCCATCATAACATAATCCATATAAAACAAATCGATATCATTTCATCATAAGAAAAATCAAACCATGTAAATAATATAGACGTTATACTAGAAACATAATCATATTAAATAATGTCATCTTAGATGGAAAATAGTTTTGATAAAACACTTGAAATGAATTCTTGAGGAAAATATTTTTCTTCTTAAAAATAATTTTCTTTTCCCAAAATGTGATGAAATTTTAAAAGAAAATTATTTTTTTGAAAATAATAATGAAATATTGTAGAGGAATGTTCATGAAAATGATGCGTTATAAAACCATAATAATCTGTTAATACCATATAAGTTAAAAAACATTCTCCTCGTACTTTTTTCAGAAATGTAAAAAAGTATCTCGTATGGTAAACAAAATAATGATTCCTTAAAAACCATGTGGTTAATGTGAAAAAATGGTAAAAATGACATTAAACATACATTGACGAATAGTAAACATTTTATGAAAACATTTTGAGAAAACATGGACATTGATGATAAACAAAACCCTGGTAAATACTTACAAATAAACAATCTCAGATAAGAACGAGATTGGAATAATTATACCTTACCATTTATGATTGGTGGTTTCATAAAATAAATGATATTAAATACATATGTAAATATCATATCCTTCATAATAAGAATCATAAAACATTCATGGGAAGCTTAATCAACAAAAAAAATAGATGGTGATTAAGGCATATGTCTCACAGAAATAAAAGTGAGATGAAATAATCCCTTAACATATATCCAATTTCTTCTATATGTGTCCGAAAATCCTGTATAGTGGGTTTAAACATGTTATTAACTTTTAAAAGAACCATAATAATTTTTACGATATCATATATGATTCACATAGGTCTTTATATTACAAGTTTATTTATCAATTCCATGTTAAATCAATGTTTTGGGTAATAATCATTTCATTTATCATAAGTGTTTGGACTTGTTGATATTGATATTATTGTTACTTATATCAGGATTTAGTTACATAAGTAATGTAAAACATGATTTATATATAATATATATTCAGAATATAATATATATTATAGATCGATAAAAGGAATGAAATACACCGTTCATGGAGACGGTAGGCCGTACGTAAGCATGAATGTTGTTTTTGTTTCCTTATTAAATTGAATGGAAGTAAGTAAATAACATTTAAAAAAATAAAATATCATTATTATGTCATATATTTTATTATTAGTCATTATATATAAATTATAATAATTCATTAATGGTTAACATGGAGAGTGAATCTCATTGCGTCGTGGAGACGGTAATCCGTACGTACGCACAAGCGATGATATCATTCCCATAATTATTGAATAGAATTACAGTGGATGATAGAATATCTCATAATTAGTATCATGTTATAATAATCATATATAGTTAATATTTACAACATTATACCCATCCAAGTAAGGCAGTGGTGGAAAACAGATTACACCGCGGTGTGGAGACGGTATTCTGTACGTACATACGTGTTGTGATTTCGTTTTTCGTATGATGGATATAATATGAAATTGGGTTGTTTCATATTTATAATATCATATCAGTATGTTATTTATACTTATTTTATTACTTTATAATTAAAAAAATAATGAACAGTAAGTAGAAGAAGAAATAAATTTGAATGAATCGGTAATGGATATTACCTCTTCTTCGACGCGCCTCTTCTTAACCTCCTCTTAGGGCACAAAAGTTGGCCTTTGAAGAAGATCAAGGCCTCTAGTATTTTTCTAGGTAAGTGTAGAATAGAAATTTTCAGGGTTTGGACGAATTTTAAATCTCAAGAATGGTGTGAAGTGGAGAGGTAGGAGGTGCCCTTTTATAAGGGAGGAGAGGGGCACCTTTGAAAACCTCAAAACAATTAATTTATAATAAATTCAAATCCCAGAGAAAAACAACAAAAAATGACTCAATTATAATATGAGATGATATATGACTGTAATATAATCAAAAAATAAAATTTAGACATGTTTTATGTATATTTTTAACAGTATTATTTTGATTTATCCTTATTTAATCTATTAAATTTTATTTGTTGTAATAATATTCTAATTATTAAATTGTTATAAATAATTACTTATTTGATGTGAATTTTAAATAATTAGATTCCTTATTACATTTTAGACCACATAATTTTTAAATTTTAATTTTTAAATATTTATTTTATTTTTATACAATTTAATAATATTTTTTTATTATAAAATATCAATAGTGTCAATTTTGACACTTATCATTTATTTGAATTTAAATTGAATCCACATAGAAGATATATTCGAAAAAAATATTTAATAGATTATTAACTTTTTATATTCATCTAAAAAATTGGTGGATCACATTAATTTGTTCATATAATATTTATTTTAATATTTTTAAACCCATTTATTTGATATTTCTCTTAATAAAATAATTACTACAACATTTTTGTATATTAATTTAATATACTTATTTGTTGCATAAAAATTTAAAATAAACTACTATTTTGAATAAGCATCTAATATAGTTCATAATAATACTTTTAGTCAAACTAATTTTCTAAAACACCCAACTTTTAAAATTATATGTTTAATAAATTTTAAAGGTGACAAATTTTCCATCATTTAATATAAAATTATACAGATAACATAATCTATTTTATAAGGCTAAAAATGGTCCAAAACTATCCTATTGTATTCTTATGGTGTATATATACTCTACCAATATGTTATAGTCATGTGTTTGGGCCTTTTATAGGTATTATTATTTGAATAAAAACTATATTATTGATTTTTCACTAAATAAATAATTTCTATATCATTAATGTATAAGCAATTAAAATAATTATTTATTTCTAAAAAATTAAAAATAAATTTACCATGATAAATAAAAAAATTATATCATTAAATTGAGTATTTATAACCGAATTTATATTTTGTATAACCTTATATTAAAAATAATTTAATTATTAATGTTTGAGTGAGACTTATTTCACTTTCACTTAAATAAAATAAATTCAAGGTCTTAATCACTTACTAGTGGGTTCTAATAGATAAACTTTCAACCCAGGTATATTTTAGGTCAAAATATAATCATCCAATAATATTAAGAAAAGTGTTAGTGTAATTTTATAAAATTATGTTTACCCGTATTGACTTATTTTACCTTTAACTATGGAAAATAAATTTTACCGTAGTTATTATTCATAATGCCCAAAAATAAAAAATTAGCCTATTAAAATAATTTAGACTTACTGATTCCCAATATGGAATCCATTTTTCTAAATTCAAAAAACAGAAGTTACATTAATTAATTTAAAATTAATCCCATTGTCGAAAAAATGGGTTTTTGTTTAAAACATTGCAAAAGATTGAATTTATTTTATCTACGAATTCAATGTAAAATGAATGATAATGAAATAAATTATATTAAATGGAAAAATATATTCTCTTTATACTTTAAAACAATTTACTATTATAATTTTACCATATAAATTATCTTGATGAAAAACAGTTGTTTTTATGTAAAATTTAGCGTGTTTTTATTGTTCATCAAAATAAGAATGTTGTTAGAAAAATATCAAAACTTTTTCCAATGTAAATTTATATATCCTAATTCAACATAAAATGTTTATTTTGTAAAATTAACCTTATAAACATGTCAAAACAATATTTAAAATGGGGGCTCCGTCAAACGATGAAAAAACTGTATTTTTCGAAAAATACATCTTTTATCCGAAAAATTGATTTTGTTCTCATACCTCATTCTAGAAAATGTGTAAGATTAATTATAATTATATAAAATTAAAAATTCGATTAATACTATTTTTAACGGCAAGTTAATAATAATATTATAACAATATATCGTTGTTTAGTGAAAAACTCAGTATTGTGTACAACACACACTATCGAGGAAGGTTGCTCTTCCGTGTAATGCAATCCAAGTCTGGGTTGCGTGTAGTGAAATATTCCTTTTGTGTTGAATATAACAAAATCAAAACATATTTCATTTATACATAGAGAAAAATCTATACTCGGTGTTATGTAAAATGAATTTTATTCAAAAGAACATGAAATTGTGTGCAACACAAGCCAAGAATAGTGTTGCGTATATTGCAAGCTAATACAGTGTTGTGTATAGATTAAGCTAATCATGATGTAGTGAACAACACAAGACATCAAATAAATTAAAAATAATATTTCTCATAAAATCTTGGGGTGTTACACAAGGTCCATTAAAAAATTATCTTACTCAATCCCACTACCTCCCTACAATAATCCTCTATTTTAGATAGGGAGCTTGGGTTTTATGGATCTCCATCATTGAAGGGTTCATTCAGGTGAATGACACTGAAAAAAATATATTGTAACTCATCAATAGATAGGGATCCAATTTAGCGGATTTTTTCCAATTATCTCATTTAGTTAGATGGATACCATCTTCCCAATGATAAGGAAAAAAATTATTGAATATTTTGGAATATATTGGGTACCAATAAGGGCTCTTATTATTGTGTTTTATTATATTAACCTATGTTTCATCACATATTGTATGATTTCAAAGATGAAGATGTCACATATGATTTTACATAGAGAATTGTGGTTATAATTGGATAGTTCAATTGATCCCTGAGTATTTCATAAACTTGGTTGGCCAATTTTATGGTCACTCAATCATCAAATTTCTATTCATGTTTATATGCGGTTTGTCGCCATTTTCCATCTTCTTCTAGTGAAGAACTCAAGACACATGCCACTGGAATTTGGTTTTTTCCTTTATTGAATCTTTGAGAGTCAACCACTGTCTAGGGAATATACTTGATGATGAAGTAATTTTATATATTTTTTCCATCATCTAATGGAAGGGGAAATAATCTGAATGATCATTTAACCTAAATTCATTGGTTTTCTATTCTTTAAAAGTTTGTGTTAGATTATATACATGGTAGTGATGAAATATCATAGAAAATTTTCTTTTAGAAATATAAAAATTTTCTTTATCATACCCAAAAAATGGTCGATTCAATTCCTTCATTCCCTCCTAACATAGAATTTGGTAATACTATTATAATTCAGGGGAGAAATTGTTTGATATTGTGAAAATTTAATATCTATAATTGGTCTCCATTTTGGTTGGAGCATGATAGTTATTGTCTACACTCTAACATATTCTTACCATTTCGCATCTAGTATTGGATAAAATGTTTCTTTAGAGAATTAGATTTTATATTCTAGTCAATGTTCTGCCACTGTGAAAACCCAAAAAACACCAGGACTCCTGAAATGTATTAGATATGTCTTCAACTCATCATACATTTTCTCTATCAATATCTATAATAAATTATCTTATATAAGATTCAAATTCAATTAATTGTCAATTCATTCCACCTAGTAATGAAATATAATGCTCTCTCTTTTTTCATTCTACTTTTAGTTTGAGAGTTCTAGGATAGTCATATTATTCAATGATGAACTAAACGTATTGATAAATATTCATCATATATATTCCTATTTGGTAATGTATCTAATTTGAATATTATTATACAAAACATTTATAGTCCCTCCACTTTTTAGATGAAACATATAACCTTCACCGATTCTTATTGTATATGTGTTCCCATCATTAGGCCTCCCTATAATGTGATATTTGTGATATATTGTTATGGATCTCACATGACATTAAATAATTGGAATGGAATATTTCCAAAAGTTATGTGTGTATATAATTGGTTCCACCCATTCTATATAGTATTTCTTCTCTAGTTACACTGGTCTGTGTCTCCCTTCCATGGATTCCATTTGAGAGGTATGTGGGTCATTCAAGATGAGGATTTCTAATAGGATTATTGGATACGAAGATACTCAAGTAGTGGATATGGGTGGATCCTAAAATGGATATATCATAAATAATTGTTGTTGTTATCTATTTAGATCTAATCTGAGTTTCCTCACATAAAATGGATAGAGTTGATTCCCAATTAGTTGAATTTATAGATAAAAAGTTTCCTGTTTTGTTTTCATCTCCCCCAAATTTCTATTTTTTTAATTAATTCTGATACACAAGGACTGATTCTAGGAACTCTTACATTGTACATTGTTCTTTGGTGGATCTCGTTACGGGAATGTGCAACCGAAGTTTTGTTTTGGTGATTCCGTCTCTAGCCTATGTTTTATGAAATATATTGATATGGTTTTATAAATTGTTTTTTAAATGAATTCTCAGGATTTCATTATGTTTGTTTGAATTGTATTTTTTTGAGAAAATATTGGTTTCCCCTTTCTTTGGTAAAGTAAATGGTATTTTCAAATAATTGTGAAAGGGATCTATGAAATCGTTCGGAAAATGTAGCACATGGGAGTCCATGTGTAATTAGTTGAACGATGTTGTAATTGACCTCATATATTTATACTAGCAGGGGGTCCACACATGGGGTGTTCCACTACTCCCTAGGCCCATTATTATTTGGACTTATTAGACTTGTTGGGAGGATCACCTTATGGAGTGTTTCTATGCTCTCTAGATTCGATTCATATATATAGAGATACTTTATGTGCATGTTATTCTATGATTGGGTATGATTTTTTTATCTAATATGACCAATTTAGATGCTTTGTGTGGTGTTAAGATTTATTTGGTTCTTATTTTATTTTATATTATATGTGATACATTCTTTTCATTGAATACTTAGATATATGTGATATGCTTTGAAACTATTTTACCTTGATTATTTAAAAATATAGAAAAAAAGGAAATTTGTAAACAAGAATTTGATATGGAAAATGTCTAACTTTTATCATGATTTTATTTATTTACTGTTGATCATGTTTGAATTATTTTATAGAGACTTCTTATGTAACACTTTAGTGGGATACTCATAAAACCATGTATCTCAAACCCCGCACACTATTTTGATGGGGTAAATATCTTGTTTTATCTTTTAATGCATGGAATGTAAAGGCATTGCAGTGAGGTGATGAGGTTTCCATCAGATGTTTTTGGATGGATGGTTGTGATTTTGTGGGTGTTTCCCATGATATCATAGGGATAATATGTTTTTGGTTTCATTTTCCATTTCTATTTGAATTGTATCTTAGAGGTTTTTTACCTTATTTTGAGTTGTATCACTTCTATTGTACCCCATTTTATATCATTCATAATTACTGTTTTCCCTACCACTATTTATTATCACCATGTATATAAATATGTCATGTTGGCTTCTTCCGGTTGGCTAAATCATTTTCTCTCATTATTGTTGATATATGGGTGCAACATGCTAGCTCACGGGGAACAGGAACATCCTTTGGTTGTGTGATGGTTGGTTTGGGTGATGATTTGAGATGGTATTTGGGTTGGGTTCATCGTATTTTTTTATTAGAGGTGGTTTTCGCAGATTTAAAAAGTTGGTAGACTATAGATAAGATTTTCCAGATTCAACTAGTAGGTTGTGGTGAGTGTCTGGAAAAATAATTCCATAATGAGACTCACATTACCATATGATTTTGGGATGTGTGTCTCCTATTTTTGATTTCATGATCATAATATTAGTTTTTTTGTTATGGTTTTCAATTTTAAATGATATTTTCTTGTTTATTAACACTTATTCTATTTTGGTGTGTAGACGTATGACTCCAAGGCATCTTCCACGGGTTCCCCAAGAGGGTGATGAGGATTCTCCTCAAGTAAATCTACATCTATATTCGAATATTATCAAGGAAATCATCTTGATAGTTCATGTTTTTAGCTAAAATATACCACAAGTCACGAATATAGTTGTTGAGGTATATCTTGGAGTAACTAGATAAATGGATCAATCATGTGAGTTCTTATGTGAGAATCCACCATCCATTAAGGGTATGAATGAACCTGAAGAGGTGGTGGATTGGTTGGAAATATCAATTAGATTTTCTTAATTATGGATACACCTGAGAATATCAAGTAGGATTGCATGATGTTTACACTTGAGCGTACCAGTTGTATTCTATGGTACAAGATAATAGACATGTGTTCTTTCACTAGAATAGTTTCAAAGACCATTTGTTTATATTATTTTGTCCAGATTCACTAATGATTGAGAATTATCTATAGTTCATCTCTTTGTATCAGGGATAGTGTTTTGTGTTAGAATACAAGAATCAGTTTATGAAACTGGGTTATTTTTTCAATGTAGTAAAGAATGACCAGATAGTGACTCAGAAGTACCAATACAATTTTCAATTTGATATGAGATCATAGTTAATAATGCCAAAGGTTTTTGATCTATTTGCTGATAGCTTATAGGGAAATGGCGGAATAGACGGATATATTAGGAAAGGTTGGATATTATTCCCCCTCTCTTCTACCTAGTGGCAGATTCAGTGATACATAGGGGACAAAAAATAAGGTTTCATGATCATTCCAAGAGTTGTGGGGGTGGTTCTATGTATCGGGCCTCATCTACACCATTATTTTTATCAAACATTTTCCCCCTAACTTGTTATAATTTTGGAATGGTCAGCCACACCAGGAATTCTTTTTACACACCTATAAATATGGGTGACGGTTTTGGTCACCAAGTTCATATTTATCATTTTTCTCATGTTATTTATATGAATCGCTATGGTCAAGGATTTTCAGACCAAAAGGATAATATGGAGTAATAAGACTATTCAAAGACTACATGCCTCTAGAAACAAGCATGGGTAGTGAAGCACATTAATTAAACGAACGAATTTTCAACAAATGTATATTCATTTCCAATGATAGTGAGAGGTACCATATTTATTTAATATTCAATAGGGATTTATTTATTCGATAAAGGTGACTCCAATCATTCATATCTACCTATTTTTTATATATTATTAAATATTTAATGGTTGTCATGTACTTTTCTATGGAGTTAGTAACCCATGATGGAGAGGGGAAAGAGTGTGGGATTCAGTGTCCTTTTTGTTTAATTCAAATTGTTGATGCAGAGTTAGTTTGTGATTTCCTTATTCTCTATCTGAATATGTTTGACGTCATCATGAATATGTATTGACTAACTTCTTATCATGTAAAGGATGATTTTTATCAATAGAATGTATTTTTTCATGTTGTCGATGGGATATCTCAGGTGTATCATGGAGAGTATGATCTAATGTTTGGTCACGCTAGACCATTCTTCCCATATATCAATAGTTTTTTGTCATATATTTCTGTTAAGACAGAGGAAAATTACTTTTTTTATATTCTTCCCATGGTTTTCATGTATTTTACGATTTTCTACTATATTATTTATCTACTCTTCCTCAAGATAGGGAGTTAGTGTTTATGATTCATCTGATAGAAGGAATGAAACAAATCTTGATATCCTCTTAACATATGGAACTTTTGGAGATGAACAATATCATTATTTAGAGGTATGATCTAATGGAAAAAAAATTTCACCCTAGTGCTTCAACAAGGGAATCACTTATGCTCTTTCCTAAGAAGTAAAACAGTTTTCTCCAATTTTGGGTTAAATATTAGAAATTGAAATTTGTGAATGTTAACAATATGTATTTGTTCTCAATTTTAGATTAATTTTTTTTATTATTTAAATGGGAAAGAGGTTTTCAATTATCAATTTTCATTCGAGTTGTCATCATATTAGAGTTTAAGGGTCTGATATGTTGAAAATGTCGTTCAGGAGTAGGTATTGATATTAAAAATATATTGTTAGGTCATTTGGTCTAATTAATTCTCCTGTTGTTTTTATGTATTTGATGAGTTAGATATTCCATGAGTATCATGAAAATTTTGTGGTCTTGTTCATGGATGATATTTTGGTTTATTCGAGATCTAAGTGCGAGCATGATCACCAGTTGATTTTAGATCTGGGGATACTAAGGAGTCACCATTTGTATAGATATCATTTGAAATACAATTTCTAGCTCAAAGGAGATAATTTCTTGGGGAATGTGATTTCTAATAATGGTTTATCAAATTACCATGACAAGGTGATGTTTTTCTTACCATGGGAAGAGACATAGAGAATATATAATATACAGAGCGTCCTTTTCCTTGGAGGATACTACGTAATGGTCGTCAAACATTTGTGAAAGATGGTGTCACCTTTGACAACTCTTACAAGAAATCGGTGAAATTTATATAGGATCAAACATGTTATTCTTGTTTTGATTAGATGGAACATATTCTAATATTAATGCTTATTCTTATCATAAATGATCATGACAAGGGGTATGTAGTTTTTTGTGACGATTCTAGTACTGGGTTTGTTTTTTTTATTATAAAAGATGATCATCTAGTAGCTTATGGATATCTCTATAATTGATCGCATGAGAAAAATTACCCCACTCATTATTTTGATCGTTTCATCGTTATTCGTGTTCGTAAATGTTGGTAGCACTATCTTTATGATGATATGTTCATGGTATTTTCTAACCATAAGATTATGTGAAATATCTTATCTTTTAAATACATGATTCTTAAAAAAGAGACATTGACTGAACTACCTTCATATGTTTAACATTAACATCAACTTCACCCCAAGTAAATGTTTTTTATTATATAAGTTCTCATCATGAAGGTACCATCACACCCTATTATGGAATCAAAGGAGTAGTGGATCATTATGGGACTCGTTGCTCAATTCCACTAGGATTATGAGGAGGATGTTTTAGGTATGATTATAATTTTTTTTGTTTTAATTATCCCTCCATAGGTTAATTATGTAGTATAAATATTAGTATTTTGGTTTCATGTGAAATCGTGAAACCCTATATAGCGGGGAGACCGTTTCTGGCCGATCTCTCTATTTTTATGGTATTCTTCATTTTGGGGATCAGTATTTCTTCCTAGAATTTATGTGGAGATTCATTTCACTTAATGGTCATAGTTCTTTATTGTCCCTTAATTTTGGATATATTGATATTTATTATGACATGAGATGGATATTATGGTGGTAGAGTGTGAATCAAGACATTAAAAAATATGTGTCCCACTATTACACTTGCCAAATGATAAAGGAGTAGAATCTAAAACCTTTTGGGTTTCTCCAACATCTTATGGTGCTAGTCTGAAAATGGGATAAGGTGTCCATATACATTGTTATTGGATTACCATAGGCTTTTTGAGGCAGGGATTCAATCTGAGAAGTGATTGATTGGTTAAAAAATTCATCTCACTTAATTCTGATCAGGGACACCACTAATGTTAGGTACCAAGGTAAGTTGTAAGATTATGAGGTCGTGAAGTGGCATGATGTTCCCTCTTCTATTGATTAGGATAAGGATAATAGGTAAACCACATTGTTCTATATGGGTATCCAGGAGGTGATGGGGAATCATGTCAGGTTGAGTGTAGTTTACCATACATAGACATATGGTCAGACATAGTTTTATATTCAAATCTTATAGGATATGTCCACCAATTCAGGTCACCTCTTTGCTGCACAAAGGTGGGAAATGCCTCTCTGATGGGACTGAGTCTCATTTAGGAGATTTTAGTAAGGAATTGGAATATCAGTCAGTGTTTGGTTGTATATCAGATTTGGTAGAAATTGTAAGATGATCATCTGTGTCATCATATGGAGTTTTCGTTTAGAGACCATGATTATGTGAATGTTTTTTATCAATTCGGTCAATGTTGGGTTGGAAAATAGTTATGTTGCCTCTGATATATGTTGGACTATTTTAGGTTAGCAAGTGGCTTTGGGAGTTTTCTAATTGGTTGGATTTTATGGTTCAGTTAAAGGTTATTAATGATGTTATATACATATGTTAACTCATTATGTTACATCATAACCCATATCATGATTTTAGTAGGGCGAAATTTGAGTTATAGACAAATGATTCTATTTTGGAACAACCAGTGGTGATCATTGACTATCCAGGGAAAGCGTTGCATTGTAAGTTGATTACATTGGTTAGATAATTATGGTGACATGGGTAATATTATTAAGAGACATGGTAGCATGAGTCATTAATGAGGGAGTAGTGGAATCACCTATTTCCAAACATCATTCTTCCAAATGACATGTTGGGGATGCATAGTCTTATATTGGGGACATTGTAACATCTCGTTGCGCTCTTTTAGGTAACTCTCGTCTCACTTTTCATTTATCTATTTTTTGGGAACGTTATGGGATTTTGGAGGATGGGGTGCCCTTTTTATAGAAATGGCCTAATATTTGAGGGTGTATGTTTATTGGCATTAATGGATTATAGGTATAAATTTGTTAATTTCTTTGTTGGGTTCTCCCTGATTTCATAGAAGACTGGAGATGGTTTGTGTAATTTCTTCATAGTCAAGATTGTTCACTTCTTGATGTGCATTTTCACATCTTGAATTATTAAACATTGTTATCGGTTTTCATGAAAAAGTAATGAATTAGTTCAAGGTGTCAAAGGTTTGCACATCATGAATTGGGTTTACATCGTGAAATTGTCAAATTACGGTTTTTAATTTTAGGTGATGATAATTTTTTAATATTTTGTTACATTTGAAATTCATGTCATGAAATTGTTTCACAACCTAAGTGTATCAGGATTATTGATTCATTTTATATTCATAGATGATTAATATTTCATTCAGCGTGTAGTATTTTCTCTCCAAATATGATCTCTCTAAGGAAATTTTGGGGATCTCTGCTCGTTTCAGACCCTTAATTCGGAAACTGAACATATTGGTGGTTTCACTTCCTCCATGGGTAAACAATCATTATAATTCTTTATTGAGATTGATCATAGTATTTCAGTTTCATTGTTTTGTGGATCCATTGATCAGTTATGATAATATTATCGAGCCTTTCCAGACACATTGTGTGATTTTTCTCATAAGGATGACCTTTGTGTTGGTTGTGGTACGGTATGTGAGTTTATTAAGGTATGTTTTTGTTTCATCTTTATATAACTTTTTTCTTGTTGGATTTATTCTAAGATTTATGTATTGATTCTAGGACCTTAATTGTTGTCCATATGTTCTTCTTTATTGTTGGGACATGTTGTGGGTGAGTGCAGCCCAATTTTGAGATTGGAGGTCATATCTCTAGATTTTGTTGGATGACCTGTATTTCTCTAGTTTTATAAATTATTTTATAAATGAATTTGTATGATTGAATTGTGTGTGTGAAACGAGTTTTTTATTTTGAAAATATGTTTTTACCGTTTTTGGTAAAATAAAATGTCTTTTTGAAGAATTATAAACTACATTTATGAAATGGCTTGGAAAATGTAGCACATGGGACACCTCGGGTACTTGGTTATAAGGTGTAGTGATATTCCTCATCCATTGATACTATTGGGGTGTTTACTCATGGGGTCTTCCTGTACTCTTTGGGCCCATTATTCAAGGGTATTTTGAGAACTATTGGTAGGTTCACTTGCTGGGGTTTTATTCTTATCTGTAGATTCAATGCACATATCTAGAGACATAATGTTCAGAGTTGTCTTTGTTTGGGTACGAGGGTTCTAGCTAGCCTAGCCTATTGTGATTCATGGCATGATTCTACCTATTATTTAGTTAATATTGGATTTCAAATGATATTTGATACATTATATTATTTGAAATCATTGATATTTGTGATATTTTCTGAAATTATTTAACTAGATAATTTTGAACAATGGGAAAAAAGAAGAACTTTTTTACCATGATTTGGATACAAATTTTTTAAATGTTTACCATGGATTGTTTCATTAAAGTTGAGCATGTTTGGATTATTTTATAGAGACTTTATATGGAACACCTTGGTGGGATCCAACTAAATCTATTCATCTCACTCACTACACACCCTATCAGTGGTGCACAGTACTTGTTATGTATTTGGATGTAGGGAAAGGCAAGGTGTTATTGTGAGGAAGTGAGGTTTTTGTCATCTTTATTCTGGGTAAATGGTGATGATATGGTTAGATTTTTTTCACTCCATCACATGGAGTATGTATTTTGGTTTTTTATCCTTTTTTTGAACATGTATCTTAGATATTTTTAGCTTTCTTTAAGAAGTATCACTTTTTTATTTCACTTTTTCTATGACATATATTTCTTGTTCTGTCTTCCATTTTTTATTCCCATCAAGTATATATATATATATATAATTTTGTCTTAATTAGGTTGGGTAAAAAAATTTCTCTATTTATTGTTAATACTAGAGTGCTAGTCGCTAGTATATGGGGATATGAAACACTATTTGTGGATGTGATGGTAGGGTTTAGGTATAGGTTTGAGAGGGTATCGAGGATGAGTTAATCGTAATTTGGTATCATAGGTTTTTTTCTTAGTTTTTAGATGCAGGTATAATAGAGATAGGATTTTACGCACTTGATAGGAAGGTTGTGGTAGGGTCCTTCCCATCTCGTTCCATGATGAGACTCGTGTTACCATTGGATATTGGGATGTGTGTATCCTGTTTGTAGTTATGGATCAAAATCTCAATTTTTTACTTATGGTTTTCTAGTTTTAATAGGAAATATCTTTAATTATGGTCATTTTTTATTCCAATGTGTTTTGGTAAGCCTATGAGATGTTTTTCATGGGTTCCTAAGGTGGGTTTTCTAGATGATACTCAAGGGAATCTACCTCTAGATTAGAATCTTATTAATGATATCATGCAAGAAGTTCATGTTATAGACTAAAGAGTATAAAAAATACATAATGAAGTTATTAAAGTACAACCATGAGTTATATCATAAAGGGATTGATCATGATAGTTCCTATATAAGAAACCATCATACTTTAAGAGTATGAATAAACCCTAAGAGGTGATGGACTACCTTGACTATTTTTATTTGATTATCATCATCTTTGAGACACTTGAGAATATCATGGTGTAGTGCGTAGTTTTCAGACTTGATGGTCCCTATATGTGATGGTGAGATTCTAAGGTACAGGCTAATAGACATATGGTCTTGGACTAAAATGGTTTCAATACCAACTTCTTTCAAAAAAAATTCCAATGCCACTGATGATGGAGAAGTCTATGGAGTTCATATCCTTATAGATGGGATAGAATTCAGTGTCATTATACTCTAATCAGTTTGTGGATATGGTTTGTTATTCCCTAAAGTTAGTATATAAGGAAAAATTGAATCCTCAAAACTACGTATAGGTATTGCAATTAGATACCGATCATACGTTTTTATAGTGAACCTTTCAAACTATGTGAGGAAAAAGTATAGGGAAATGATGGTCGAGATTGATATGAGAGCAAAGGTTGGTTGTTCATCCAAATATCTTCATCTTAGTGAATGTTATAGTGGTTACCGTGGGGGTAATATGTAGAGGAATGATCCTCACATGGGTGGTGGGGTTGGTTCTCATAAGTGGGGATCCTCTGAAACTTCAGTTATAGTTTGTAGTGCACCCCTAAATTTCTATAAGTGTGGAAAGGTCAGGAACACTCTGTGGTTTTTTTTCACCAGTGAATTTTCTTTACGGTTCTGTATTCCACGGAAATCTTTAGGGTTTTTCTCCAAATGTGTCTATGACTCACTATGGTCATGTGTCATCAAATCCAAAAGGATACTACAGTGTTTTCATACACTTAAAATTATATAGGGATTATGTAATTGTCCTTGGGAGTGAATCACCTTCATGGAGTGGATGAATTTCAAATTGATGTTGATGTAGGTCTAGAAAAAGTGATATGTACATTATTTATTGAATCTTCAATAGTAATTGGTTTATTTTATAATGGTATCTCCCACTAATTTATATCCACCTGTTTTTGGATATTTCGAAACTTCTAATAGAACTCATTTACTCATTTATAGAGTTATAGACACATTTTGGAAAGAGGAAATGGAAGGGGTTTCAGTATCCTTATTCTTAATTAATAGTTGAGGAAAATTTAGTCTAGGATTGCTTCATTCATGATCTAAATATATTTAAAATCATCATCAATATAGATTGGATAACCACTCATCATGGCAAGGTTGATTTTAATTGTTAGTGTGTCTCATTTATTATGGATGGTTGGATCTATAATGTTTTTAGGGAGAGATAGAAATGTGGTTAGGTCGTGTTGGACATTTCCACCTAGAGAATAAGATTTTTTTGTTTGCTATTGTGTTTGATCCTGATGATGTTTCTTTTTTTTGTAATCTTCCCTAGGGTTTTTTTCATTTTCAGGATTTTTTTATAAAATATTTCATTCATGTTCCTCTAGAGAGGAAGAGTTTATGATTCATCTAGTGATCAGTATGTAATTGATATAAAGACAATATTATCGTATGGAACCAATCGAGATAAAAGAGCTCAAGATTCTATTAGATGATCTGGTGGTGAATAGTTTTTTGACCCTGATGATTCATCTTGAGATATTTTCTCTTCTCCAATATGGTAGATGGTTCACTTCGACTTTATGTCTACTATAACAATTTGAACCAGTAACAGTGGATAACACGTATCCTTTTCATAATATATATTATATTTTTGATCAATTAATGGGGGGAAATTCGTTTTCAAATATCATTCTTTGGTTGGGTTATCATCAGCTCAGATTTTGAGAGTCTAATATAATGATGATGAATTTTAGGGGAATGTATGTCTGTTACAACTGTCTTGTGATGATAGTTTTTCTAACTAATTATCATTTATTTAAATTGTTTATATTAATATGATAATCAATTAGTATCTTGACAAATTTTTGGTGGTGTTCCTATATGATATTTTGGATTATTGAAGATATGATAGCAAGCACAAGTGGTAATTGATTTTATTTCTAAAGAACCTAAAAAGTCACTATCTGTATAAAAATCATTCGAAATGTCATTTTTGTATCCATGAAATGATGTTATATGGGGGAAATATTTTATGATCACGAAATATCTGTTGAATCTAATATGGGAATGTTTTTCTTTCCATCAGAAGATCCATGGAATGTCTTTGAGATTAGAATCATCCTTGGTATTTTTGGATTTTATCAGAGATTCATCAAGGAATTTTAAAAGTTGGTGTCACCGTTGGTTATATTACTAGGAAGGGGGATAAATTTAACTGGTATGAAAAGTGTTATATTTTTTCAATGATCTGAAATGACATATGAAATCAACTCATATTCTGATCTTACATGAGTCCAGAAAGGATTATGTGGTGTTATTAGATTCTTATGGTGTTGGTTTGGGTTTCATGGTTAGGTAGGATGATCGCGTGGTATAGTATGGATCTAACCAACTTCAACTAAATGAGAATAATTACACCACTAATGATTTCGATATTTTTGTGGTTATGAAAGTTCTTAAGGGTTTCTAAACAGATATTTTTTGGGAGAGGTAAATGGTCTCTTCCTATGATAATAATATAAAATATTTATTTTTACAAAATGATGTCAATGATACACATTGGAGGTTGGTGTAATACCTTAAAAAATTTGACATAAACATCACCAAAACGGTAGGGAAGGGGAATGTCATTACATAAACTCTCAGTAAGAATGTTCCATAACAGAATATTCTGGAATTGACGGAGTGGAACCTTTTGGGGATATTCATTTATAAACACTTGGATGATCATGAGGATGTTTCAAGTATGATTATATGTAGTGTTCAGTTATCATCATCTCTTATATAGTCTCTTATATATGATTAGTAGAATTATAATGGGTTCATATTAATTCAAATAATCTTATATAGTGGGGACACCATTTCTAGTTGGTCTCTATCTCTCTCTCTCTATATATCTCTCTCTCATCAGTTGGAATACTCCATTTTGGGGATCTATTTATTATACAAGAATATGTGTAGATAATAGTTTTGTTTAACTATAATATTTTTACATGGACTACTCATCTAGGAACTAAGAAGATGGATTATGACATGAGAGGGTAATTCTAGTATCCTGGTATAAAGTGTGACATTTCATACTTTTTGTCCCACTTTTACACCTTCAAATAGATAAAGGAATATAATTTAAAACCATCTTGGTTGATTCATCCTTTTGTGGTGAAATTTATGAAATGGGATGAGGTGTCCATGGATTTTTTTGTATTACCATGAACACCCTGAGGGAGTTATTCTCTCTGGGTAGTGATTAACTAATCGAAAACGTCATCTCATTTAATTTTGATCAAGGACACCACTATAGATTAAGACTTGAGTAAGATGTATGGGTAGGATCTTGTGAGGTTCCATGGTGTTCTATCTTCCATTTTTTCAGAAACAGATCATATGATTTCTTCATGATTCTATATGGGTCTTCTAGAGGAGATGGTATCATAATTTAGGTTGAGTACAACATTACATCAACTGATAGATGGATAGATATAGAATTCTATTCAGATCCTGGATGATATGATTAGTGACAACATCATGGATTTTATGGATCATGGGATAAAAATCTAGGAATGGTTATGTTTTATTTAAAAAATAGTTATCAGTCATCAGTTAGAATGGATCCCTTCAAGGATTTGTTTGGCCTCCCATATATGTTACCAATAACTGGCCATAAGTGTGAGGGGAATCTTTTGTCGGACTAAGTCTCATTTAGATGAACTTTTTAAGGATTTTGGATATAATTTAGTGTAATGTTATATCACATATTCAATATAAATCATATGTATATCGTTGACATTGTCCTTTGGAGTTTTCCATTGTTGACCATGTTTTTTAATATTTTCTCCTCAGTGGATAACTATTGGAAAACAATATACATAAGTTGGATCTGTGATATGATTAACATGTTTAGGTCCCTAAGTAGTTGGGGAGAGTTGATTATCTATTGTTGTGGTTGGCTTCGTTGATGAGTATTTTCTAAGCATTTCATTTATCTCATATCAAGAAGTACAGTCATGATCCCAATCATATTTTTAGTTTGTTAGAGATTGGGTTATAGATAAAAATTTGGGTTTTGGAGAAAATTGTATATATCATCGACTCATAGGTGAAAGTTTTATTAGAGAAGTCAATTTTGTTGTTCATAGTATTGGGGAAGCATGGGATAGATTCTCACAAGACATGAGACGGTGAGTGGTTGATGAGGGATCAGTGGCATCACCTATTTTTGTATATCATTATTTCACATGACTACTTAGGGATGTAATTTCTTATGGTGGAGTGTACTTAAAATTATATTACCTTAATTCATGTATTTCTCATCTCTCTTTTTATTTCCCACTTTTTTAGAACATTTTAGACCTCGAATGATGGAGAGAATTTTCTATCGAAAATAACCTAAATTTAGGTGATGTAAGTTTGATGGAATCAATCAATCCTTAGTATACATTTTTTAATTGATTTATGGGGTAATCACTAGTATTGGAGTGAACTATAGATGGATTGTTTTTTTTAGGTTCTAGATTTTTAACTACTTGTAGTGAATTCTCATGTCGTGAATGGTTACACATTATGTATTAGTTTCTAGGAATATTTCATGAATTTTTTAAGGCATGAATGTTTTACACATTTTGAACAAAGTTCACATAGTGAAATGGTCAAATTTTGGTTTTCTTATTTTCAGTGAAGCATTTTTTTGGTGTTTTTAGTTAATTGAAAAATTCACATTGTGAAATGGTTTCACATCGTCAATGTTTTGGGATCATTCCTATTTAGGTACATCATATATTCATAATATGTTATTTTGAAAGTCGAATTTTTTATGAGATAGAGGACAACATCCAAATTATTTTTGGGGTCTTCATTTATTTTAGACCATTAATTCTTAGATTAATCTTCATGGTGATTGGGTTCCATCTCTTTTGGAAATAGATCATTTTTTCTTCGATGATTCCTTTGATCATAATAACAACTTTGTGTTGTGTTTATTGATCATTTTTTCTATGATTGTAATATTCTTGATCATTTCTAGATCTTTTGTGTGACCTTACTCCGGAAGCTAACCATTGTATTGAGTATAGTAAAATGTTTCATTTTCTAAATTTATGTGTTGTGTTATCTTATCTACCAACCATTATTTAATTTAATTTATATTCAGATGTTAGTATTGAATCTACAACCTATATGTTTTCCTTTTGTTCTTATATGTTGGTGTATCCTATTGCAAGTGTGTGCAACTCGAGTTTGAGGTTGGTGGTTTTGTCTCTAGCCTATGTTGGATGAACTGTATTTATAAGGTTTTATAAATTGTTTTATAAACTAATAGTAATGATGGAATTTAATGTGTTAAAAATGTATTTTTATAAAATATGATTTTCCCAATTTTTTGGGAAATGAAATTTTATTTTCAAACCATTTTGAAATGGATTTAATAAAGGGTTTGAAAAATATAGCACATGGGAAGCCTTGACTGCATAGTTTGAAGGTGTAGTAATTAGCCTTTTATGATGATACTATCTAGGTTTTCACTCTTGGGTTGTTCCTATTATCCTTAGGCCTATTTTTCTGGGGACATTTTAGAACTAATTGGAGGTTCACATGATGGGGTGTCCCTCTACTCTCAAGATTTTATGCATATATATATATATATTATTCATTTTATTGTCTAAGTTTGGGTATGAGTGTTATAGATATCCTACCCTATTTTGATCCATAGAATGATGTTACCTATGATTTTGTTTATATTTTATTTGATATGATATCTGATACAAGATTTGATATATGTGATATGCTTTGAAACAGTTTTATTTAAATTAGTTGGAACTATCTAAAAAGGGGAACTTTTATCCATTATTTTTATTTAAAAACATTATAATTGTTTATAATTATCTATTTTCATAAAATATGAGATTGTTCATACTTTTATATAGATAATTTACATGGAACAACTGAGCGAGATCCTAGAGGGACTGATTATCTCACACCATACACACCCATTATGCGGTTTGAGACCTTGCTTTGTATTTCGATGAACTCAAAGGAAATAAATCACAATGAAGTGGTGAGGTTTATGTCAGATTTGTTTGGTATCTATGGATGATATGGTGACATTATTCCCATTATATCCCATGGAGTAGCTATTTTGGTTTTCGTTTTCCCACATTAGTGGACCTGTTTCTTAAAGACTGTTTAGCTACTTCTTAGTTGTATCACTCCTATTGTTTCCCTTTTTCTATGAAATTTATTTCTTGTTTTCAATTAGGTTATTTATTCTCATGGTTTGTGTCTGTACATCATATTTTCTAGGTTTCATTGGTATAAATCATTTCTTCTTATTGTTTTTAATCCTCTTGTTCTCTTCACTATATCATGGGGATCGAGAAATTCCTCTAGGGATGTGATATTTCAGGTTGTGTGCCAATTCGAGAGGGTAGCCAAGTCAGGTTATTCACACCTATTGGGGAAGACAATAGTTAATTCATTTATAATATAGCATTCCTAATATTATCCTTATTGTGAATATGGTCTTTTGAGAGGATGGTAACATGGTTTGTACATAAACCTAGTGGGAGTCCCCTTTAAGAGTTTTGTTCATGCTAATGCCATGATTACTTCTAATCATTAAGCCCACATGAGTCATTCTCGGTGTGAAAATAAGAGATAGTATAATATCACTACATTACATTATCATGTTTGGAACTAAAATTATATATAAATTGGAAGACATGACGAAATTTTCTTTCTCATTTACTTGTGGATGAGGGAAGATACATAGACAATATGGGAAATATGACATCCATCATGAAGGGATAGGGGATTACTCGAAGAGGGATTACTATTAAATTCTTATCCCACCATTGGATAGGGTGAGGATATAGTGCAGTATTCTATATGAAATAATGGGTTTACCATTTATCATATTCTTTCCTTTTTATAAACCCTACTCCTAGGGAATACCTGTTGGTTGAATGCAAAGATACATCCAGATTGGCGTTAAATTTCATGCATTAGATGTTGCATCCCATATCGAGAAATTGAACATCACCCCCATTGAGGTTGGTATCCTCATTACCATTGGAATGCTCAAAAATAATAATTCTAAGGAACCTACCTATTAGGTAGTTTAAATGTGGTACTTCATTTACCATGGGAATTCATAATCGAGTGAACAAAATTAGATATATGGGTGATCTTGTTCGAATCTCTACCATGTGTTAATTGGGAGAGATTGATTGGATATCACCCATGTGATACATGGGAAATATTGTTAGGATTCACCCAGTAGATATATGGGTGAGCTAGTTCGAACATCTACCATGTGTTAATTGGGAGAGATAGATTGGATATCACCCATGTGATACATGGGAAATATTGTTAGGATTCACCCAGTAGATATATGTGTGAGATGTGTTGGAATATCTCTTGTGTGTTACTTTTGTGGTTTATAGAATTTTCTCAAGTGTTAGAAAACTCGGTAAACACCACGTGGGTATGACATTTCTCTAAACACCAAGGGTCTCCTTGGGTTCTCTTTGAAGGATAGAAATAAATTCTTGAGTATGGGTGGGGTCCTTCCCTATAGTGTTTTTGTAACAGTTGTGGAATCATTTCTCCATATATTTACATGGAGTTTAAACCTTGGATAAACTCTGGTACCTTTACACGTGTTAATTATCATTTGTTATGTACTCTTGTCATGTTACTTGAATGTTTTGGGGACTTGGGAGAGGGACTATGGAAATTAGAGATTTGAAACATAAATAGTTCTTCCATTAATATCAAATGATATTTCCATGGGACCTATTTATAGGTAAACTAGGGACCTTGGGTAAAAGTTGAAAATACAATCAAGTAACTAGAACAGGTGGTACGCGTATGTGGTTCATGAATGTGGGATTTTCAAAGGGTAAAGTGTATATGATAAACTTGTGTGTGATGGCTACCCATGTATGGAAACTATATCTAGGACTTGTTTGAGGTTTTGTTTTTTATATTGATCCAAATATCATGTACACTCATGAGGTTGGTTAAGAAGATGAGAGAGCGACTTGGGTGTGAAATTTATTTCCTTTAAACAAATTCTAAGCTTCTAATGACCATAAATTTGATTCATATGGCTGTTTTTAATCCACAAGTCATCGAATAACATATTTTGAAGATAAATATAACCCATTATAAGGTTTATACACACTATTGGAAAGTTTTATGATGCAAAAAAGTGATCATAATTCCCTCGAAAATAGGTTTTAAGGTATTGAAACATTTTTATCTGAACTTTTTGAAATCCAATGGCTAATACTAGAGGGAGGTTCTCACCACCACACAACCATATAAGAATGAATTTATAAATAATATAGTTCCCTATATGTGGAAAAATATTATGGAACATGGTAATAAAATCTTGTTATTCTTATGGTGTGGAAACAAATTTCTACTCAAATACAATATGTGTACTCTAGGTGAGGTCACATCATAAATAATGCAGAAAAGTGTGTGGCATTAATGTTTTAAATGAAAAAAATGAGAAAAATGTACCTATTAACAAAATTAACCTCCATATTCCAAATATAGAATCCATTTTTCAAATTCAATGTCAATATGTGGCATAAATTAATTTTTATATAAATGTGTAAAATTTAGTGAAAATAATTTTATAAAAATGTATTTTAAAATATAAAAATTTCCTTATATAAAAATCTGGAATATTTATGATTCAAATGTAATTAATTGTATAATTATAAATAAAATGGATAATAAACCAGATACAAATATAGCAGGACACCTAAATTACGTGATTTCATTATATTAAATAGAAGTAATTTGAAACACTATATTTTCACTATTCATTGAAAAATTAATAATTTCATAAAATTCCTAAAACAATAACCTATGTTAATTTTCATAAAATAATTTAAAAAATGTAATTAATTTCTTAAAATAAACATTTTAAAAGTGGTATAAATTAATTATAATTTCCCCAAACCAAATTAAATAAAACCTATTTTTGACAAAAACACATTTTTGAACTATAAACTGATTTTTATAAACAAAATTGGTAGTTGTTTATTATTAATAAATACATTATATAAAACATATTTTTCATATTTTTTATAACCCTATTCTTCTAGTCCAATGGTTCAGTGATAACGGTTACATTAAATAGTAATATATTAAGTGTATATTCTGATTTGAAAAATGATCGATATTGCGTGTTAAGAAGGCTATCTAGCATAGTATTATAATTTTTTAGTGTATTTATCTTTATAGGACAAAATAAAACTGGTTGATTCCATCACTTATTCCTTTTGTGTCAATTTTATTCCTTTCATAACCCTTAATATGTACTGATCTTAATGCTCACTATTGAATGACAATATTTACAATGTTTATAATGCCTACTGGTCTTTTGAGACTAGAAAAACAATTATGGATATATTATATAATGATCCAAAATAAATATATATTAAATATGTTTTCTTTAAATATATTAATCAACAATACATTAATTCATTCATAATGTAATTTCATTGATAAAAGTTTAGGCCATTATAATTAAGATAAGAAATATTATAAGAAACATGTATAGGAACACTATCATTATCTCAAAATGATTTCCAAAAGATATAAATAAAGAATTTGAATACCCCAATTTGGTTATTTCAAGGAATTAAAAATGAAACAAGTTCTCTAATAACAATAAATATGAATTATTAAGCCCTCCATATGATCAAAAGGTTCTTATTAATAAATGCTTTTTAATACAAAGATTAAAAAATCTAGATAAATTTTGACGAATAAAGAAGGATTGGGTGTATATGGATATAGTAAATAAGAATTATTAGAATATAGATATAACATTATCCTAATTAATATATTAAATTATATTTTGATTATCTTATCATATGTGGTCAACAGGAATATTAATATTTATCACAGGGATGTAAAAATAGTTCCTTTATGATGGGATTATTACAAAAACATATTTTTATAAAGCAAATACATGGTTATAAACATGTTATTATTTTAAGATTTTTTTAAATTAATAAAATCCATTTATGGTTCGAAAAATCCTCTTGGTATTGGTAAGAAATACATTCCCACTTTTTTTATAAAATCATTTTGAAAATGGAATGGAATTCCATAAGTTATTTTATAGAGGTTTTAAAGGATATCATTCTTGTATAGATATGTGTCAATGAAATTATTTTTGGTTAATGACATAATCCCTCTATAATTTGATATATATTTTAATAGAAAATTAAATTTAAATAATTTTAATGGGTGATTTAAAATACATTCAGAGTATTTAAATATATTACATAAAAATGTGATTTTCATATATCAAAGTAAATATTCAATGGATCTAATTAAAAAGTTTGAATTACATTATAGAAATAGAATGAAGAAACCCATGATTTATACTTATAATATTTATGTTGATTTATTTACAATTTTATTGAATCAAATGATATATATATATATATTAATTATAGGAATACTTATTTATCTCATTACTAATAGGCCAGATATCATGTTCATTGTTTTTTGTGGGAAATATTTCATGTAATGACCCATGATTGATTTTCCATCAACATAGTTTATATTAACACCCACCCCAAGATCCTTATATAACAACTAAAGTATTATTAGTAGAACCAGGATTCTATGTCTATCATTAGGTTATAATTTAACTTCTTTGAGTGAAAAAAAATTCAATATCAGATTCTGCTAAAAAATTGTTTGACTCATTCATATATTATGTGTTTCCAAAAATCAATCAATGAAATGTATTTTAGGGGCTACCAATTATACATATGCAATATTATAATAACTCTACATATGTATTAATCATTAACATAGAAGTAATCCAAACATAAAATATGAAACATTACAAAGACAAAATATAAGACCAAAGAAGCATCCAACAAAAAATAATGAACAAGTCATGAGTGGAAATATACTAATAAAATCTTATATTGATTATTTATTTCAATTATAAAACTACTTAAGAAGACTTTGCCTCTTTAGAAACCTCCATGCCTTTCCAATTTATAAATTATCTATACAATCATCAAACGCATGTACTTGACGATACATAATTTACAATATTTGAAACTGAATGTGCACTGAGATTTATATCCGAGGATTGAGAGTAAAAATGGTAGGATGATGCCAATTATGTCCCATAAATAATCTATTATATATAAAATTATAATCATAACATGATATGGTATTAGTTAATATCATAAAATAGATAGAAAATCAACCACTCCAAAACAATATTGAAAAAAATTTATATTACATCTAAAGTGAAATTATTTATAACCCTTTGAATTGGTTACCTATGTGCTTACCGAATCACTGGGAAACTATTATACACGATTTTATCCATGCTTGAGATCCAACTACGCCTAATTTGAGACTGGCCCAAAATCCAAAATTGAGGTTGAGAAGAAGTTAGCACACCTTTAGGCCTATTCTATGGGAATAGGGAAAATGTATATGATGGTAGAGAGCCTTTAAACACATCATATATAGGAAAGGTAATATATGAATTGATTAAGGGTGTCAGAATACCCATACCATCCATGTGAAAATAATTTTCACAATAAAACCCACAATCAGCATCACCAATAGCATGTCAATCGAAATAGAGGGATATGCAATCAATTTACTAAAAAACTATCTCTTCTACATAATTATTAAAATTTACATAATTAATATATTAATAACAAGTCTATGACTTCCCTATTATATAAATACGGGATCACATGGGTGATAACAATAATAATATATGCATACATGATAGAAACATATAATCAAAATGAAAAACACACATTCACCTCAATAAAACATAAGACAACACAAGCGTATCACAAACACACACACACACACACACACACACACATATATATATATCTGTGTGTGTGTGTGGTAGAAATAAAATCATATATAAAGTAATCAATTCAGATACACAATATCATAACCTCATAACAATCATGCCATTTAACAAATGGTATACTCAAATTAAAATATATTAAAATAATCATGATCAATTTTTTTAAAAATCATTTTCAGATTTATATTTTTCTCAATTTTATTTAACTATATTTATAAAATCATAGGTGTAAGAGGGTATGAAGGGATAAATCTCTTCTTAATGGATCACACTAGACTAATGAAACATTACTAATAATTGTAATAATTGAATCTTTGTCTCAAAAAGTCACCCCCCAATGGTGGAATGTTTATACAACCCATGAAACCCTTATTTATAACGATATAATATAAGTAAACCCCACAAAAATAAAAAATAAAGCAATTTAGTATAGTTCTAACCGAGGAAAGTTTGTATTATTTTTTATACGGCACTATTACAACGGTGATAAAACTATTTTCTTATAATTATACCATTCCCATAATTTAAAACACTAGATAAATGCTCATAGAACAACCAAGAACTCAATAAAAATACCCTGGGATCACACCCATAAAAATACAAGGTCGCAAAATACTATTAACTTGTAGTCTCACCCATATATATGAGTCTACTCACCATTTAACTCACATAACAAAAGGATTATCACCATAAGTAGACTCATCACGCAAAGGTGACTAGTTACCTTATATGGAATGGTCAAACCCCATCCCATTAAACATCACAAGGATACCCATTACTCAATTCTCGGTCAAACACCTTTTATAGGTTACACATTTAGTCAAAATAATCCCCCTAACTATGAAATATTAGTTATATAGCCCCAAAAAAATTACACCACAAGTGGTATATCATTCGAGGTGCTAAGAAGACTCACTTAAACACACTCAAACACCACAAACCCTATGATCCATATTATATGTGACACAATCCCAATAACCAAATATGACAATTATATATTTCTTTAAATCACTTATAAATTGATTAAAAATGAATGGTACTGTGTACCTTAGTTATTCAAGAGCATAAGTGTCCATAATTAAATGATAATCACCTTTAAAAGACAGAAATCATAAAAAAATAGTCAAAATCACTAAAATTATGAATTTTTGTTGAACCATAAAATAATGATAGATGAAAGAAAAGAACATACAATATTAACCTTAAATATAATATGACACTATACTATGCAGATTTAAGAATATATAAGAATCATAGGGTAAAAATGAAGAATGATATGAGAGGGGGAAGGAAATGGGTCAATGCACCACTATGTGGATGAACAAAAAATGAGAGAGTGTGATGTTTATGTTTATATATTGATATGTTTCATTAATAAAATTAAAAAATATATAAAATGGGGATACATGATACCATGTATCACTTTAATAGGTACCTAGTATCCCACCTTGATCTGTCCCCTTTTCAAACATAACACTGGGTACCCAGTAAGACACAACCATCTACCTCATGGCCTCTACATCATTTTTTACATTAAACAATCTACCAAAAATTCCCTAATACTTCTATTTTACAACTAAATCCCACAAAATAATGTAAAAACACAATATAATCCATCCATTAGCTTCAAACTTTATGTCTAGATCGTAAAGTGAAAAACTATCAAGACTTTAAATCAATTCAAGCCTAATTTTTTCAAATTCTATCAATAAAAAATTGATGGGTCATTCCATTTTATTCAAAACAAAAAGGGGAATAGTTTATAATTTATAAAAAAATGGTGAAATATATTTATGCTGAGGTATAACTCAGATAACTTTAAACTTGTACATATTTTGAGATTATCACTGACCCTCATTCATATTTTAAAATTTATAAAATGGTTAAAATATTACTTTTGGAATGTATCATTTTCTTAGGAAATCATAAAGGTCTTATGATTCATATAAATTTAATTAAATCACTTTATTTGACTCTAAAGTCTAACAACATGGTTATAGCATGTTATTATACTCAACCAATTCATAAAATAAAGATACAAAGAAACGTTAGACTATTTCATGATTATATATTTATTAAATACAATAATTCATAATTTTGTTCAATATCTAATAACTATCTACATCAGTCATGTATAATGAATATTGAGGTTAAATATATATTAATTCATGAAAGGTTTCATAAGGGAAACATCTCTTTAGATTGTATACCAACATAGAATCAGTTAATAGATAATTTTATAAATCCCCATAGCTAAAATAAATTGAAACCAGCAAACTAAACTTTGGTATAATATAAACTCACTATAATTTCCTTTTATTGATTTCACAACTGGATCTATTCTATATTATAGATAGAATTATAATTGTGTTCTTTTTTAAATAGAATAAGGACAACCATATGTCACTGGATACAAAAAGGTATATAATGGTGAAAATATATCGGTTTTCTCGGTGCTATAATTATGGTTTTCATCATGATTAATGAAATTTTATTCATCAATTATGTGAGAAGTTTGATGTTCATGATACTATTTGGGTTCTAGTTGGGATGAGTTTTTTGGAATAATGATATATATATTTATTCATTCATTCTTATGAAACAAGAAGAATTGTGTTTTATATATCAGATTAACTTATTATTATAGAAGGCATATCCTTTACTTCATAGTACTGCATAGTGATTCATAGGGTTTCATGTTGACATCACTTGACACAAGAAAGATTATTTAAAATTATGAGCATTATCTAAGTCATAATTTTTAACAAATTAAATTATCATTATTTTAAAAATGTTTATGTCTATATTGAAACAACATTAAACCCATATTTTCTTTGATTGGTTTAACAAATTTATAGAATGATTTATTCAATGAAATTATATTTTTTTTGCGAAAGAGTTGTTCTTGAAATCATCAATATACTTCATCAAAAATTTAGTTTCAATATTTGGATTATGTTGTTTTTTTTTGGTATAGATGACCCATTGAAAAGAGAAAAGGATAGTTTTTTAATAATTGAATAAAACCCATGATAAGGACACATAATATACACCTATTATTAAATGGAATGAAAATTGTGGATATAAAATTCAAAATCAAATTATAATATTGGAATCATTATATTTTTATTTTGAAACACCAAATGAATATATTGTGAGGGAATATTATGATGATAAGTGAGATAAAAATAAATAAATTTATAATAATGTTTGATTTAGAATGATCAAGTGAAATTACATTTTTCATAACGTGTATTTTTATATTTCGAGACAATAAAAATCATACATTAATAAAGATGTAGTGTCTGAAATAGTGATAAGGGAACTCTAAACAAACATCAAACTATAAGATAATGATTATCTTGAAATGTTATATTATACAGTGAATGGTTTTAAGATCAAAATAACTTTTTTTTTGAGATTATTGATATATTTAGAATAAATCACATTGTTAACTATGGGGATACCACTAAATTTTATTAAAAAGGGATTTTTTTTCTGGATTTTATTATGATGATTTTAGTTAGACACCCTAGGATATAGAGAATCAAAATTTTTCAAAACAAATTCAAAAAATATATATATATATTTTAGAATATTATTTGCTTAACTATTATATTGAATATTATAGAATATGATAATGTAATGCCTTATGATTCAAATGTGGTAAATTACATGTTGATAAAGAATCATTTAAACATGGTTAAAATTATGTTGAAGATTATAGTGATGGGTAGAGATGAGTATTCCATAATAGACAATGACAAAGAGAATCCATGCAACCTTTGTCACCTTAGGAAGAGATTTAATAATAAAAGAATAGAAATTTCTTGGAGTTATTAAAAAAAATATTCTCAATGGTATATTTTAAAAATAATAGAGAAAAAATAAATGATATTGCCCAAAAGATACTTAATGAAATTAAATTTGGCATTAACACATCAATAGTAATGCTTGTAAATTACTTATTTCACATGAAGTAAAACATTTATGAGACTCTAAATATAACTAAATACAATATTGAGGTCAAATTTAAATAGTATTAATGGGCGAATCAAATAATTCCATAGATTCTAAATTACAACAATGAATAAAAAAATTTAAATTATACAAGATCTATAATTACACCATTTTATAAATAATTCATAAAGATATTTCCTACAGTAACACTCAAGATTACTTGTTTACTAATACAAAAATGGTCCTGAATATCCACTACTACAAAAATAGGAAAGGGAAGAGCCACCCTTTATCAGCGCTTTTTTTAGTAGTGTTGAAAAAGGGGGGATTTATCAGCGCATTTTCCTATCATTGATAAAATTTATATTTAAAAAAAAATCTTGAAAAATAATATATTGTTATATAGGTATATTTATATTGATATAAATATAATATATATTTTTTACATATGTTTTAGATAAGTATAAATAGACTATTACATTTAATATATATGAAATTTAGTGAAAATGGCATTAAAATATTTTAAAAACATATTATTAATTAAAACATTCCTAATTATCATCCATTAATAATCATTTAATAACTATATGAAGACACAAAAAATCAAAAAAAATTAATACAAGATCTAAAATAAGTTAAAAATGTAACTCAAATTTCAATAGGCCATAACATTTGATATGTGTGTCCGTTTAGGCTCTAAAACATATCAAATCCAATCTTGCGATGAGATATACACGTTAGTGACCCAAGTGAACCCTAAGTCACAATTTTTGAGGCACATAAGGACACAAAACCTGAGTTTTGAATCGGGATACCCTGATTTTTTAACATTCAAATATGTATATCTTCTGATTCGTATGTCCTCTAGGCATGTACCACATATCATATCAAATATTGTTTCATTTTCTTCGGAATGACTGGTTGTGGAGTTGTAACGGTCTTCTGGATTTGAAGTTATGGCCATTTTAACATTCTATGGCTTTTTAATCACGCATATATCTGTATTTATTCGTATATAGATATATATACATGTGTGTGTGTGTGTCGGTGTGTGTCGGTGTGTGTGTGTTGTATATATGTATGTATGTATGCATTTATTAATTTATTTATTTATAAACACGCATAAAAAACATACTTTATAAATGTATTTAAAACTAATCTTATAAATATATTTTAATATACAAATAAATGTATCGATAAAAAATTATAACTATATATATATAAATATAAATTAATATACGAATAAATTTTTATATATACTAATATATAAATAAATATAAATTTATTAATAAAACTAAATTTATTTATATTAATATGATTCTATATTAATACACAAATAAATACAACTATATATATAAATAAATATAAATATATATTAATATAAGAATATATATATATATTAATAAATGGATAAATATATATGTATTAATATAACTAAATATATTTATATTAATATAAATCTATATTAATATATGAATAAATATAACTATATCAATATACAGATATATCATTAAATAGAGAAAAAATGAAATGGATTACTGGTAAAGGTACATGCCTACAAGGGGGGAGGTCGTGGGTTCGAGTTCGGGTGGAAGTAAGGAGGTGCATGCGGGCATGTTGGGCGATGCACGAACAAGGGTAATACATGGGAGAGTGGGAGTGAGGGGGGGTCCGCCTAGCGCCGATAAAGGGGGGTCAAGCGCTGTTAAAAGTCCCCACCCACATTATATATATTTTTTTAATTTTGTTTAACTTTTATCAGAACTTTATAAAAGAAATTATAAAATTTGTCCTCTATCAATGCTAAAAACGTGATGATAAATTACCCATTTTATCAGTGATTTTTTAGCAATGATAAGGTGTTATTTTATCAGTGCGTTTTTAGCGGTGATAAAAGGGGATTTTATCAGCTCTTTTCTAAGCACTGATAAAAGGGACCCTATATCATCGCCTTGATTAACATCGCTTTTTTAGCACTATTAATGAACTTTTCTAGTACTGATAAAGGCCATATTTGTAGTAGTGATCATAGAAGAAATTTAAAAATCATATAAATAGTCTACAATATCTCATAATGTGGATGAATATTCATAAAAAAAATTGGATCATCATATTCAAGATAAATAGATAAATAAAATTTTATAATGGAAGTTCACCATAGTATAATATATATAAAATAAGTAAGAGTGAAAAATAATAACATGATGGGTGAATTAGAGAATAAAAAATCTACCGACTATACTCCACCCATGAAAAACAGTTCAAGTGTAAAGAAGTATTGATCTATGTTGATGCATCCTATTAAAGAAGATAATAAAAAGGTGTCAAATAATAAATTAAATAAAGATAATGCAGTTTCCGAATAACTATTTCTAGTCTATATAGTTAATTTCCATCTATTCATTTAAAGAATTCATGTATATAACAAAATATATTAGAAGTATTTTACTTCCATTTAATAGATTGGTTACACCTACCATTATGAATAGTGAGGTTTCAAATTTTTTGGATGAATGTATAGAAGAGTTTCAAAATGATAATCATAAAAATATAGATGATGAATAATATGAGTCAGCTTCAACTATAAAATAAAAAATAAAAAAGAAATTATATTTAAAGAATGAATTTTTTTCTTCCTATTTCTGAAATATCTTATTATAAATTTTTTATGTATATATATATAACTAAAATATTTTTTCACTATTCCACTAAAATAATATAAAATTAGCATGATTTCCTCCCTAATATAATTTTTTTAAAAAATTTCCTTCCATTATAAATCCAATTCTCCAGAGGAATACCATATTTAGTGGATATTTTGGAACATTATTTTCTAATTTATTTTCTTTTTCTAAAACTTTTCATAGAATACTAGTTTTTTTATATTTTTCTAAGAATTTTTATAAATTATTTTTAACTATTATTAGAATATGTTTTTTATTTATTGGTATGTCCTTAAAAAAGGGGAAAGTATTGGATCCATGATATATTTTCCCATTGTTGTGATATGTAGAATATATTATAATTCGTAGATTATTTATTTACTATTTGATATTAATTAACATTGATTTTTGTTAGGGGAATTGTCATGGGAAGAATTAATTATGCATTAAAGTTTGAGATAGAATTATCAAATTCATGATGTATGCATCATGTTTCTATTCTATAGTTCTCATAGTATAGATTCAATGGCATGACATTGTATCCCTAATGATTATCTATTTTTTTATATTTTTCATTGACATTTTATTTGTGTCTTTTTATGTCTTATGGAATTATTTTAAACTAAATAATTTTTATAGTTGAAGATGAACCACCTTTTTTTAACCATTATATAATAAACAGTGTATCATGCATGTTTGTGAGTTATATATATCTGTAGAAGAAGAAAAATAGTCACACATTGAAAATAATCGTGATAATGTTATATGAATCATGAAAATGAATAGTGTAAGAACAACACTGCCTACATTACATTATTATTACTAGTTTCACTTTCATCAAGAATAGATTCATCGGTTTGAAATTTTATCATAATTCAACGTTACAATATTTCGGGGATGAAAATAGTAACATTAGGTTGATGTCATAAATTGATTGAAGATATAGACCATAAATTGAAATCAATTTTATACTTAGACTAAATGTAAGCACTAAAATAAATCTAACAATGTACTATTTAAATATGTGGGTTATGTGTTTAACTTGAAACTTCTCCAAAAAAAATATGTTTTAGAAACCACTTTCCTCAATTCATATTATTAATTGGGAAACTCTTTAATTGTAAACATTAATATAAGTATTTATGGAAAGAAATTTTCTAATAAAATAAACCAAGGAATGAAGGAATGGGTACAAAATAAATGATTGAATAATACTTAAAAATTTAAATAAATAATGACTATAAACATACAAACAAGTGTTACTACTAATTCTGGTTATTTATTTATTACATTTTAATTTTAACTATAATATATTACATTATTAATTACAATTAAATTGTATAATTATTTCCTCAAATAAATCATGGATTTTGTAATAGATTATAACTCCTTAAAAGGTACGCTGTGATTAGTATTTTCCCCTAATCAAAAGGATATTTTTTTATGTGTTCCAAATACGAAAAAATATAGTTTGAGATGATTTTAAACTCCACTCCATAGTTAATTATCCTTATCTGTGCCCATTGTTCATGGGAATTCAGAGAAGTTCAAGAGTGTATTGGGATCACATTGATCTAAAATACTATAAATAATTAAATTATTATCTTTAATATTTTAATTTAATTTAATTTTAAATTTGTTAATTAACCCTCTCTTGACTACAATATACATTTTAATTGTGGAATGATTTCCCCTTGTTAACACTCTATTATTTTTCCATCTTCTGAAAAACGTATCATAATAAAAAAAAAATTCTGATGATAACAAAAAAATAAGTATAGGGGGAAGGATACCTATAATATAAGAAGTTCATTTCTCTAAGATATTTTATATATTCACTTTTTATTATCTTTAAAATTTATTTAAAATTTAAAAAAAATGAATAGAAAAAATAAATAAATATGTTTCGGTGTGTAAACAATTATTAGGCATATTGTTTTAATAATAAATTTTGAGTAATTATAAAATTTATACAATGTGGTTCTATTTTATTAAAACAATAAATAATTATACTCATCCCTTCATAAATATTATTTGAAATAATCTATTTTGTATTAAAGATGAATTTTGGAACATGGGAATGTGATGCATGTTATGATCGGTTCCTCTTTTACAAAGCAATTCAAAGAATGGTATAAATTATTGAAATTTTATTTTGATTGTATTTTTATTTATTCTATCCATATTGTACACATGATCATAATTTCTTACTGCCCTTTAAATTTGTTTTTTAATATTAAAAATATTTTAAATTATTAATTGGTTAAAAAGGTCTCCCATTATATGTTTTTATCTAATTGATTTCATGACTATACCATATTTCCCTATACGTGTGTACATATTATTAGACTATTGTGAACCCTATAAAAAAGAAATAATACACACACACACAAACACACATATATCTATTGGAGGGTGAATAAATGCACGTTATATAGGGATATCAAGTTTAAGATATTGATGAATGAATTTTGATAATGCATAATTGAGTGGGTTTTATAATTTAATTTAAAATAAGAAGATTTAGTTTAATGGGATAATTTAGATTAAATTTAATATACTTAAAATAATTTGAATATAACATACATTAAAGAGAATATAAAAAACTAGTGTACATCACCACATAATCACATTAGAGTATGATAAGAAAAAAGATTTTCATATCAAATTTCAATCGGTAATGAAATTTATCTAAAGATGTTTTTTATTTTTGATAAATTTATGAGATCTTCACAAAAAAATCATTATTTTCTTTTACATGTGAGAATATTTAAATTTTGATCCAATTGTACATATTTTACTAAAAATATGTGGCCAAAATGAGTATCTTTTCACAAGGGTTAATAAGTATCAAGGTGGGTGGATTTGATATGTGATATGTATTTAAATAAAAAAGCATCAATGATACCCCATTAATGATTTTTGAATGAATAATTTTATTTTTTTGAAAATAAATTCCCACTATCATAATATTGGATTATTTTACCAATTGACTCAATTATAATTTTTTTTATATTTTTAATGTAAAATTCACTTAAATTATATAAATTGAAAAATTACTTTATTATTTATAAAAAAGAATTAATATATAATAAATTTATCTAAATAAATAGTTGTATACATTAATATAGACACTAATGAGAGAATTCAAGATGAAGAAATTTTGGATGAATAAAATTGACCCAGGTATAGTAAATGATTCATAAGTTGGATTTTCATTCATTAACCTTGAGGAGATATATTTCTCATGGATTACTCTCCTACCCTAAAAAAATAATGGAATTCCATAGGTTAAATAATAGAGTAATTATAATTAAAAACAACCTGGGAAGCATTTTCATGGATGGGGCATCCTGGAGTGGGACATAGTTTAATTTTAGTTACTTTGTGTAAATTGTTCTCATTATTTAACTCATGTATTGTTAAAATTCGGGTAGAAAATATGAGGAAGTGAACCATGATAAAATTAGGAGAATCATGATTATAATATTTCGAAAGTAATTGAATTTCATGTTTTTTTATTTATTATTATTCCTTTATTCTTCTAGCATTTTTTATATTTCTATGATCATATAAGAATCAAATGAACATGAATCCTCATTGTTCCTCGAATAAACCAAACCATGTGAGGATTTGTTAACATTTCAAACTTATCCCACCTTTTCTAATTCAAGAGTGCATTATGAATTATATGGGTGTTTAAATTATAAAATTTAACACTCATGAATATACTTGATTTAGATATGATAAAATACTAAATATTTAAATTAATTTGGTTATCACATTACCTTGTTTACAAGACGTCTTTATGATTTTAGATCCCATATAGGACATAATTTAATTGATTTTCAGCGGTCACTATGAATAAATATCGATTCATTGATCAAATAATAGGTTTTAACATAGTAATAAATCTTATACCATATTGGATTCAATATTTATAAACCAATGAATCAATGATTTATCCCAAATACACTATGAGTGGTGATGATTTAGTGTTAAGGGTTACTTACTCAGGTAGATCAGAATTTATAAATTATTTCTTTTTTTTAATATATTATTTTTTATACTTTCATATAGAGAAAAACCCATGTTCAATACTTTTTGTATTACCCAGAATAGACCAAAGCCCTTATTATTTATTTAATTACCATAATCCCACTTTTATGGTTGAAGGGAAACCCTTACATGACTCGTAGAACCAAGGAACAAGTCCCATTCATGTCCATATACAAGACCAAAAATGTCCATGACCTGACACACTTGAAATAGCCTCTCCCTAGCATCTGCATCTTAAAGGTTCCTAGCTCCCCCCTCGTATTGCTGATTAGATAGCATTACCTCATGTAGAACAGCACGATGCTTGGTCCTGATGGTAGTTGGCATACCCTCTCATTCATCCAATTTGGTTAGCTATGTTTTGGTGGTTGCTATTTGTTTCTCTGAATCCTCATTTGGGATTTCTGTTGTTTAGTCTTTTCGATTGGTTTTTTTTGCAGTTTTTAAATTATGAAAATTAGAAAATAACATCGCTTGTCATATAATGAAATTGAAAACCATTTCAAATAAATATAAATCTAGAAAAGTAAAATGTAGTATGTGTTTATCTAAAATATATTCTTTCCAAAAAATTATATTTTTATTAATGGTTATACAAAAGGCCACCATGTGGACTAAAATTGAGCTAAAACGTGTTCATAGAGCACACCATTTTCCGCTCTATGTTAGGGGTAGCGTGCATGGGTCATCAAGATAGTTTGAGCCTATCTTTTAATTTTCTACCCACTTTTATAGTTATTCGGTATTATAATAAACTGTCCAAGAACAATTCCTTGGTCCTTGTTGGATCAAGGCCCCAAAAACCCATATATATAGGGATTACCATCTTTTATACACTTGAATTTCACTTGATGATCCCTTTCGATTTGATTTAATTTCTTATAAATGATATCTAAAAAGGTGGTTTGAGTTACAAATTTACAAATAATTTGAAATTTAAAAACTTATTAGTTTTATTTTATTCTCCCATATTAAACCTACCATGCCCACATTTAGAAAAACCTAAAGTAACTGCTTCAAGATATCATATATTTTTTTAATAGTCATTACACCAACCCCAACTCTGGTAGAATTGTATCCATCCATCCTTTCACTCCATGGCCTAAAATTCACCACCATATCTCTCTCTCTCCTAGCTTAAATCTCAAATATTAACTTTCCAGTGGTTCAAATAGAATAAAACTTTTCATCCCATAGCATAACATTATTTGATAGTGAGAAAAAACAATAATATGAATGTTAAAACTCTAAATTCAATTTCCCTCATTCTCAAAATAAACTTCTTAATCATCCATCATCGCATAAAATAGATCATCCCTTTCCCTCTAATCAACCATAGATTAAACTCAATGGTTTGGGTAGTCTGATCACCACCTTCTGAAGAAATATAATATAATATGTTATACTAAACATACCAGGACAATTATAGAACTACATTTAGTGTTACTAATAGTGGCCACATAGTTGTTCGCAAAAATTCATGGCCTCATTCCACAGCATGGGATGTGCGGGATAAAATTAATTGACTTAAATGGAAAAAACCAGACCACATTAAAATAGTAAGATATTTTTTAAATTAGTTAATCAGTTCAATTTTATTAATAAATATTATATTTTTTATATTTTTATTTTGGTGCATTTTTTGTAATCATAACCATTCTTAATTATTCTAAAACAAAATTAAACAATTACATAATTATATAAATTATTGTTGAGTGTGGAAGAGATGGTATAAAATATATTATCGAAGATTAAAATATCCTAAATCATTATTTTTTTTATAATGATAATTTATTAACATGTGTCAATATTTGGTGAATTTAAGTCATTAAACCACCATAAAAGTATCCCATTACATTATTAATTCCCTCCAAATATTTTCTATGTTTATGGGTTGGTTTTTTATAAAACTGCTATTGGGGATGAGGATGAAACACTACATTAAAAGACACTCTTCCACAAGATACTATACATATTATACTGAAAATCTCTGAAGGATACACTTATTGGAAATCACACTATGATCTTGATGTACGATAAGATTGGAATATTACACAACCTACTCATTACACCAAGTCAAACATAAAAAATAATACACTCCATACAACTCGTTGAAAAATTCATGATTTAAGGAAATAAAAAAACAATAAATAACCCTTTATATTTAGGTGGTTTGAGATACTATTTATTATTTCTATGAGAGAACACTATTTCCATCTTTTATTAATCAGTTGATTAAAAATTTTACAATAAAAATTGGAAATATTGACTAGTAATTTATTTATCTATTTTGAAAACTCATTCAAATGATAGTATTACCTATATTAGTGGTCCCAACCCACATATATAGAGGGGTAAAATTGGTCATCCTACTACAGGACCATATTTAATTCTTGGATGAACTATAATTTGATCTCATCACTACTAATACCTTTCATTATTCATCATCTGATCACTAATGTCTTTGTACATTTTATCCAACCGATCCTGACCAGCGACCAATATAAATACATCATACAAAAACCCTATCCAAGAAACATTCCACTATGTTAGAATTCCATATTCCCCATTTGATACCCTTAAGGATATTTTATCATCCATATGTCTCTCTCTTTCTCATATATATAGTTGACCTTTAAGTAGGCTTCACAAATGAAAAATCACCAACATTAAGGCCAATTCAAGTTAAAACATGGAAAATCTCAAAACAAATGAAAATCCACTAAACAAGCCATATTATTTTCTATACTCTATCTATTCACCAAATTCCCACTAAGACATGATGTTGCCTCATACATTCTTAGAAAAGAGGATTTAAGAAATTTCCTCTAAATTTTTCTTCCCAGTTATCTTCTATAGATCAATATTCATACCCAACAGAAACATCTAGATAAAATTATATTTTAGGTGGATAAGATTTATTCAAGCATTGAAAACTAGATTTTGAGCTAATTGAATTGATCTATAATTATAACTTTAGATAAAATCACTTTTATTATCCTCTCTAATTTCCTTAAACATAAATATCAACCATATTAGATTCTTCTTTTCTTCCTTTATTGCGAAGTATTCAACTTCAATAATTGAAAAAAAATAACACTGGATTTAATCTTGACTTCCTACTCACTTTCATTTCCCTAATCTGAAAAAAAAACTAGTTGTACTCATATGAGAGTTAAATATACACCAAATTTGGCATCAACATACCCCTTGAAAATATTATTCATCATATAGAATAAGATTATATCTTCAATTTCATTGAGATATTGAATGATCCATTTCAATACATCCCAGTGTTATTTCCCTATATTGGATATGAAACAACCGATGACTTCATATACTAGTGAAATTTCTATGTAATTATGAACCGTGGAGTAAATCATAATTCATTCCATCGATGCTAAGAGAACCTTCATCATGTTCTTCACAACATTATCTATCATCATCACCTATTATTTTGAAATCATTATGATCTGGAAAAGTAAGGTTGATATCGGCTTGTATATAAATATAACAAACCATTCAATAATATTCTATATGTAATCACCCTAAGATAAAAAAATATTCTATATTTAATATCCCATTAATTATGTTAACCTAATATTTTCTTAATCTCTCTATGATATCTCAGTTCAAATATATTATAAAAATATTTCTTTAGATATTAAATACATGTAATGTATCGATATGATAAAATCATGTCATCTATATACAATATAAATAATATGTAGCTCCCATAATCAAATTCCTTATGGTATAAATAGTTATCTACATTTTTTTTTCATGAACCCTTTCTCCAATATAAATGTTTAAAACTTCTAACTCCATTGTCTTGGTGTTTTCCTGAAGCCATAGAGACTTCTATTTAGATTTATCACTAATTCCATATTATATTAATTCACAAAACATATTGGTTTATTTTTGTGGATTTAATCATCCAATTATCCATTGACTAATTATTTCATTAAATCCAAATATTCTATGTGAAAATCATTAAACATAACTAGGTTAAGAACTACCTTGATATATTAATGTTTGAATATTAGTGAAAGTGCATTATAAAATTCAATTCCCACTTTCAACTAATACCCCTTGACCACGAGAATCACCTTATACTACATCCTTCCATATGCTTATTCAATTAAAAACATAATTTTTCTCAATATAATTCTTTCCTTGCGGTAAAACCATTAGCTCTCATGTTTTATTAATGTGAAAATAATCCAAATCAAATTACAAGAGAACTCTAACTATCTAGAAAAAATTAAATCGTACACCATATCTATGATACTAGGTTCCCCTATATATATTAATTCTTGATAATTCATGTCATGAACAGACATCTGAACTGGTTGTTAGACTCTCAAAGACTTCGGTAAATTTATTTATAGATTCATTTTTTTAAATTCCACTTCATAGAATTCTATAATATCTAGAGCCATATTGTATAGTACTCCCACTCAAGACCTTAATACCCTTGATCTCTCTAGTACATCACATGTTGTATTACTATCCATTCTTTTTATAATTCCATTTTAAATCTCTATAACATTTTTATCTATAGATCACATTTAAATACACTTGAATTTATTTAATTAAATATTTGAATTCAACTTTGTTCTCTATCATGTTCTTATATTATTACAAGACTCACTGATTAAAAAACACATTTCATTTTCTTATGGCTTTATTCTTATCATAATCCCAAAGTAAATAATATAAATCTTTAATCTTTATATTAGATAAGGAATAATTCTTTAGACAATTCCTCTATTTTATCAAAATCCTTATAATACAAAAGAACATATTAAAATCACATAAAAACATTGATGTGATTGATCTCCAATAATTTTTTCACAACATGACCCTTTTGAGGGATCGATCCGTAACTACCACAATCCCACCTCCAAATGTTAGGGTTTACAACAAGTGCTGAAGTCAAAACTAAACTCAGGGAGGATTTCTATAAGTACCTTTACACAAATACATAACCAACTAAATTCAAATGTATAGAGGAAAATAAATATAACGTACAAAAACTATGTTGATAACAATGCATGTATATATCCACTAAAGAATACAAGAGTATAACAGTTTATGATGAATGAAAAAATGGTAATAATACACGCACAATAATAACGATTTACCAACAAGACAAAAGAATATTAAAATAAAATTATATGAGATCCCATATCATCATATCCAAGCTATGACCACCATACGCAGTCCATGAAACTCGTATACCTATGCTCCTCAAAAATCATGATCAACCTCTCTACCATCTAAAAAAGACATGAAATGTGTTAGGAAAATCCTATTTAGAGATGCATATATACATACCTAGTAGAATGCCCCTGAAAATATGAAGGGGGAAAAATAAGAGATACCCTGAAGGGAAAATTAGTCGAGAGAACATGGAATGGTAAAAAGGGTACAACTCAACCCAAAAACAGAGTGAAAGTAAACTCAAAAAAACACAAGGAGCTTGAAAAGGTGAGAAAATAATATTCATGTCAAGCCTTCTATACCTATATAAGGAGACCATATTCTTCCAACCAAGATAATCATGACACAGAATGCATGTGGAATACCCCACAAAACATCTCCTCTCCTAGAAGTAGCGTAGCCAAGTCCAAAAAGTTAATCCAGAAGAAGGAATATGTGTGTGTGTGTGTGTGTGTGTCTGTATCTCTTTGTCTAACTATGTGTATGTGTGTGTGTCTTCACAATGGAATAATCCCAATCGATAGGGTAAGGGGATTTACATCTTATAGCTCAACTTGATAATAAGAGTATAAAATAGTTCCAATTTATGTCTGCCTACAAATCACAACACCTCATTCGTGTACCCAATAAACACGGGTCGAATGGACTCAATAACCACACCTTGATAGTATGCTCTCTAGGTGGCACTGATACACCTGCTCTGTTTTAGGTCGCATCTCAATGATGCATCTCATTGGGGCAAATCGTCCCTCTTTCTCATGAGCCCATGGCCATTTCAAGATAAATCTCATCCTTTTACCACAGAATCGAAGGGTTATGTCTCCAACATGATGGCCCATGCCTAGCCAAGCTATAGGGTTCCAATCTATTGTCATCGAGGAACCATACCCATATTGGCTAAAGGGTTCCACTTGGAATAAGATGTGGCATTATTCCCTTCCCATCATGAGGGTTCCACTTTAAACATAGTCAAGGAACAATGCCCAACCCATCTAGAGATTTACACACAAAATAGGTCGAGGACCCATACCCTACCTAGCCTGGCTAGAGGGTTCATTTATAGTGTCAATGATGCCACTGGAAAATCATTGACTAACTACACTACCCAAACGTGGTCAATGGTAAGCCCGAGATACACTGATATGCCTGTCTCTGGTCACTTATATCATTGAAGGTCTCCTAAATAATCCTCATGCCCAGAAAAAATTGACTTGTATCTCAAAATCCACAACGTAGGGAACCACCATGTTCTACGTGAAACAATACTCAGGATATGCTACTTTTCATCCAAAATCTGAGGCAGATAAAGGAGATATGAGACATAGATTATTCATAATGAAGTACATGGTGCGTCGGGGAACCACATAACATGTGACCCAACCTCGTCACCTAATTAAATACCTATATATACTTTGGTATGAAGCTGAGTACATGTACCATGATTCATCTATGTGTACTCCTATTTTACATGGAATATATAACAAAAGGCTGGTGAGGGTATAAGTCTCATCATTGTTCTAAAGGGGAAAAATGTAATGTCACTAATATTCATACTCAAATGGTCCTTGATAACAAAACAGGTCACACCATTTTGATTGTTGCAGAAAATCACATAGAATCTACTATTCATTAACCCGCATTGGGCACCCAGTGAAAGAGATTCATTTTTCCACTTCATACATGAATAATGATTTATGGGGCCCATGTATCGAACCTGAAATAAATACTATGGGTCACACCAATGTTATCCTCATAGAAAAACACATGGTATTTAATATTAATTTTTCTAAATATGACACCCGATGAAAAAATCATATTTAACTTCATCTGGCCAAAACCAGGATTCATAGGTCCCATGTCTTGATATCAGTTTAAATACCTGAAATGGTCTTTAAATTTCCTCCTACATTTTTGGATTGTGAATCCTCTAGTGGAATATCAATTGTACAACATATGCAAGAGTTATGATGGGTAAAATCATTAATAAAAAACATATTATTATTAGAGTGTTTCATGAACCTGATCTGTAAACCTGAAAAAGGAATCCAAATTCATTCTTGAAATTTCAATCTCAAAAACTGGGTTGCACTGCTGCATATAGCATGTTAAACATACACTACATGCAAGAGTTGTGTTTGACTCAACGTTTGATAATAATACTATTATTTTTATTTTAGGTTGTTTTATAGAATCGATCACCATGTTGGAGAAAGATACCCAACATTGGTCATAAAAATTTCTTCTTGGAGATAGGGTCACATAGTTGCTGACGATGCATCAAAGGAAAATCACACAAATATGTTATGATGGATTAAATTTAATGATGATGATAATAATAATAATAATAATAATATATAATAATCTATAATTACTTATATATATTCTTTCTCCCCCCTTCTCCTCTATTACCCGTGCAAGGGGGTTTGGGTTTATAGCCACGCCGCTCCAGCCACCTCAACATGCCAAGACCATAGCCACTCTGGACACTACCTGCCTCAACCGATCTGGTTGCCTCCACACAAGACCATCGACTCAGCCGCCTGGACCATTCATTGGTCTACTACGCACCAACCCCACTCCACCAGACTGCCTTGTTCACCCCTCCAGGAGATGCCTCTACATGCTGCTGGCCGCCACTACCTGCTTCTCCATTAGACGCCACTAACTATCCAAAAAATGGACACTAAAAATATTTCACTACCCCATAGAATCTAATCCATATGGCTGTCATCAATATCAAAAACCCCATTTCATTCCTAATATTTGTTCTTCGTCATTGACAACCTCCAAGGGTTCAATTTCTCGAACTAATTCATCCTCGGTTGAACCCACGGACAGATCAAAGAACAATGGAAGGTCATGTTAATTTGGCCATTTTCAATGAGATCCAATTTTTGGGTTAAACAACAATAAATATTTTTTTATCTCAATTATCAATATCCATAGAAACAAATGATTAGGACGAAATCTTCTATTATTTCAATGGGATATCAAAAGGAAAATTTAACAAACTGATGTGTCACATATCAGAGGTAGATAAAATATATAATAAATCTTTTAATTAGTGGGGGATAAAACCACAATTGATAATTACTACCTGAATTGGATCGATCACCATTTATGAAGAATGCTCTCACCAAGATCTATTATGATCTTCAAGCTTTGAATGGCCTCAATCCGATGTTTTATCATCGTCCACATTAGTTCGTTGTCATTTTCCCATATAAATGAGTGGAGATGTCATAATTGGAAATCCCAGGGTTATGAGGAAACCATTGGAAAACCTCCATATTAATATATTTATAGACATATATTTAGTCCAAATATTAATAAAATTAATTATATTAATAATTAATTAATCCCCTTCAATTCACCTCCAATGAGAGAGGGGTACGAGCGTCCCACACCGACTCATTTAATATCATGCCAAGGGTAAACACCACGTTCTGGACCAAACTGCGGCATCAGAATTCTGATCTATGATATTGTTTAGAATATATTACATTATTTCTGAAAAACTAAATGTCCACAAGAAAAAATATATTTATTTTGTTTGTAAAATTTATTCTGGGCACACCCGGGCTACGAATTGTGCTCCATCTAATTTCCTAGATCGAAAAATATGCTTAATATTATTACAATGTCTTCTTTGGGAAATAAGAGGGCATATAAGATATTCCCGTCTTCAAATATTTGCATCCCCTAAATCAAAAACAAAGATAATATTTGGGGAAATTGAGCTTCCAATGGACTCTTTTATACACCAGGTTGCATAACCAAAGAAGAAGTGATAAACTCCCCAACCACCACATCTCGTAATGTGATCGGAAGTAACATCTATCCCTAAAAATTGATAACATGGTTTCCTTCTTTAGAAAATCCACCTGGTGAAACTCTTAAGGATATCTGGTCTTGTAAGATTTTGTAGTTGATGTCTCCCAGTTGAGACTCTCTCACATGCTTGATAACTGAAGGAGTCAACACCATTGACTAAAACACTATACCCTACTTCTTCACTAGGTTCAAATATATGGATGATAAATACTCCAAAGTTACCTTCACTATGTGATCCTGTAATTTTCTGATAATTGAATTTGATACAACATGGCCCTTTCATGGAGTATAAACTATCTCGAAGTCACAATCTGATTGGAATTCTAACCATTTCCACAGTCTCAAGATTAGTTCTCTATGAGTGAAGACATTCCTGAGACTCTGGTGGTCTGATTAACCTACAACTTTCTCTCCCAAAAGGTATTATCTCCATATTCTGTGATAAATGACTATCTTTTCTATATATAGGGAGGATTCACAATTTTTTCTTCATGGTGACTCAACTACCTAGACATGTATTTGATAACTATATATCATTATATCAAGGATGACTTTGAGAACACAAGGGTACCAATGAACAGGGAAGGTGAGTGAACTCATCCAACCGAGATAACATATACACAGAAAGAACATTCCATACCCCATGTTTCTTCACTTCTCTAGGAAGGAGAGTAACCCCAACTTATTGACTCCTCCACACCAACTAGTGGAATCCCATGAAAAAAGGGTCATGTATAAAAACTACACCTTCAATGTCAAGACCTTCTCAGACACTCCATCATGAAACCGTTCCCTAAATGCACATGTTAGATAGAATCATCATTTTCACCTTAATAAAATATAATTTTGGAGGCACTGAATCCCCCTCACGGGTTTTCTCAAATAAAAAAAATATGTCTTAGTGGGGTAATAACCCCTCTTCCTTGTGCATTCAAATCTATGTGGAAAAACACCGACATAGGGATACACCGACTCCCCACATATCCCTAGCTTAATTTTCAAGCAATGAGTACAAGTAAAAGAGTACCTCTCATTTTTTAACAATTTCTTCTGTAAAAAAAATATTAGACACATAGTGTACCTCTTATATCTCATGAACTGTAGGATCATAGATATCCAAATACTATAGCAATCTGAGACCTCGGTCACCAGGTCCTTGAGCCTGATGTGGGTCTCTTGGTGGTTCTAGAAGGATCTCAATGTGACACCCACCGCCCGTAGCTCATACTTCCCCTCTACCTGCTCTGAATTCCTGTGGATCACCAGGTCTACACTTGGGAGATCCTTGATCATGGTGATTCATCTTCCATGGAGGTCCATTATCTATTTTCATGTACTACTCAGAACGTATGGTCAGACAGTCTCACTTTATGTGACCTATCCCTCACAAACATAGCACCGACCCAACATTGGGTTCCCTAGTGTTCTACACCTACCTCAGAACTATATCACCACATGTCTGATCCTTCTCGCAAAAGGGATTCATGCACCAAGATCTCTCATGTCTCACCTGCTAGCTGTTGTAGAAGAATTATCTTTGAAATTCCCACTACCAGCTCCAACTATGAGGTTTCCCTCTAAAATAAATATCATTATCAGTAGTTCCTAATCTAGAACAATCTTATAGCTGTAGATGAACAAGGTAACAACTTTGTCTTGTATCTCTCTATGAAGTCCCTTCTCAAACTTCTGGCCTCAAATGTAGGAATCTATGTTTATGTTAATAGGGTACCATTTAAATTATGTGAACCTAGATGCATACACATCCACCATCATCCCTCCACACTTCATCTATATATGATCCTATATATGGACTAACTGTAAGGAGGAGGGTAGTAGTCCACAAAAAACAGTAATCAGAAGTCATCCCATTAGAGTGTCGACTCATTATGCATCTGGGTAACTATAATACACCAATGACTAGATCATTCGTGGGAAAAAATAGCTTCCAAAACTACCATATGATCTGTTAGGGTCTGAACAAGCCTACATATGCCGACCAAAAACTCTAGCCAATCCTCTACTTCCTGAGGATATGGCTCCCTATGGAACCTTAGTGGCCTATGATGCTTGAACTCGTAGAGTTCCCTTAGACTGGGCGTATCCATATCCTTCTCTAATGGAACTATTTCCCTCTCAATATGTGGAGGTTATACTACCTACCCACATAGAGTAAGGGGTTCATGACATGGACCCTGATATAAGTTCTCATCGCTCATCATATCATTGTTACGAATGGGAGCTGGTATACTAGCTGGATGTCACCGCATAGGTATCTCAATATTGTATGAGATGCACCATGGTAATTTGATCATATATATATATATATATTTCAACAATAATTTGGATATGACTCAATAAGGAAATTCAATGACTCAATCCAATATGATGAATGTACCATTAATCCCTCCAACAAATGTCTCAGCATGCCAAGTCGATAAGAAGGTCGTCAAGGTCCTGGTGAATAGCTATGTCGGCTACCACACCATCACTAGACTCATTGGCCTTAGATCCACACTAGACAATCATTGAAAATATATACCTAAACCAAAATTATTATCTTAATGGGATATGTCTGAAAAATGTCCCGAGGATTGAACTGGCTCTGATACCAATATATCATGACCCCACCCATGTCGGGGCTCGATTCATAACTACCCTAAAATTTCCTCCATAGGTCGGGGGTGGTGAAAAGAACTGAAATAACAAGTAAATACAAGGAGTCCTTTCCCTAAGTACTCGTATGCACACACACAACCATCTCAATGAAAAAGTGAAGAGGAAAAAAGAAATAAAATTATCAACAACTATGGTTAAACAAAGCATGTATATTACCACTAAAGAATACGATAGTAAAAAGGTGTTTACTGAAAGAAAAAAGGTGAAAAACAAATGACCAACATGAAATATGTTCCCTCAAGACAACATACTCCAAAATTATAATTATGAGAGAGCCGATCACCTTAGCTTCAAGCTACGACCACCATACTCGATCTAAGAAAATCATTTCCCTTAGATAATATGAAATCTTGATCAACCTGTCTACCAACTGTAAAAGACACAACATGTGTTTGGAAAAGGCCATGCAGAGGACAATATATACATACCTCATAGAACACCCTAAAAATGTGATGGGATGCAGAAAGAGATTCACTAAATAGGAAAATAGTAGATGGAACATGGTACAGTAAAAAGAGAACAACTGACCCCAAATTGTGACTAAAAGTAAACTCATCCAAACACAAGGATCATGAAATTGTGAGAAGATTAAATTCTCATCATGTATTTTATACCTATAATAAGAGTGTATACTCATACAAATATGAGAATCTAGTCGTGGAATGCACTTGGCATACCAAATGAATTTTCTCCTCTCAAGGAAGGTGACTAACCATGTACACGGAGTAGATCAAAAATATGTAATATATATATATATATATATGATCTATAAAAAATCCCAAATGAGAGAGTAAGGGTATCTCCATCTTATAACTCATCCCAATAATAGGTTTTTCCAATAGATCAAATGTATGCCCATCTACGATGCCCACCACCTCATGTGTCTTCCCAGGAAACACATGTTGAAGGTACACAATCCCCAAAACGTAGTAATATCTACTTTTTCCAACACTGATTCACTAACATGGTTTTAGGGTTCATCTCAAGGAAACTCGTCACTGGAGAAAATGTCCCACATTCTCAGGATCCTAAGGCTACATCAAAAATATCTCGTCACTATTCCTAATAGTCGAGGGGTCATGTCTCAAGGATGGGAACACATGCCCAACCTGGCTAGAGGGTGACACTATAGTGCCCTCATGGACCCATTTAATGCTCAGTTAGAGGTTTCTACAAGGAATATGATGAGGATCCATGTCCTACACATTAGGAGGGTGGCACTCTAAAGATCATCACATAACCAGTCCTAGCCTGATTGGAGGGTGACACTCGAAATAGGTTGAGGACCCATGCCTAGCCTATCCAAACTAGAGGTTAGAACTATCGTTTCAAGGGTTCCACTCAAAAATTATTATCGAACTACACATATCATTACTACTAGATACTAGGGCAAGGATACTATGATATTCCAGTGAATAATCACTTCTGTCATTGAACATCACCTGAATAAGAATCATGCATAGAAAATATCAAATTATATCTTGAAGGCCACTACAGAGTGCACCATCATGTTCTACATGGAAACACACCTGGTACAAAGCTTTGTAAGTATACCCCTAGGCATGCTAGTGTAATCCTATAGTAAATGGATTATCAAGAAAAAAGTGTTGATGAGCTCACAAGGATCATCATTAGTCAGAAGGGAAAAACATAATTTCACTAAAATGTCTCCTCATACGGCACTAGATAACCAAACATGCCACGCCATTGTTATCCTTTTAGAATAGTTAATAATATCAACTATTCATTCCCCCATAAAAGAAACCCAGTGAAGGAGTTTCATTTTGTAGAATCTCGCATGAATAGTGATTTGTGGGGACCTTGTTTCGATCCCAAAAGAAAAAGTACAGATCACACCAGTGAAACCCACAAGGAAAAATGTACATTGTTGACTATTAATTTGTCCAAATCAGACACTTGGCATAAAAATCACATTTTACTACAACACTCCTAAACCGAGCATCAAGGTCCAATTTTTCAATCCTAGTTTATATACATGAAAATGGTCTTGAAATGTCTGCCTTTATATAAGGGTTGTTGTTCCACTAACAGTGTGTCAATTTGACGCTGTATGTATGAGTAATGGTGGCTCAAAGGATTAATAATAATATATTATTGTTATTATTTTAGAATTTCATGAACCCAATCCCCAAACCTAAAAAAGGAATCCAACTTCAGTCTCGAAATGATTGTCCCAAAAACTTGGTCACACTGCTACAGAAAAAATGTCAAATGGACACTCCATATAAGAGTTACGTTAAATTCAGCATTTCAAAAATAATAATATTATAAATTTATATGGATTTGTATATACTTGATCCTCAGGCCAGACATGGGTACCCAACATTGGTCTTAAAAATGCTTCCTCAGAGAGAGTGTCTTGTCACTACTAACGGCGAATCAAACAGACGATACATGTAGAGGTTATGATGGATTATGCATTTTGATAATAATAATAATATATATATTATTATTATTATTTTATTATATATATCATTTCTCCCCCACCCCCTCTCCTCTATCACATGAATAGTAGGGGATTAGGATTTCTAGCCATGCCGATTCAACTGCCTCCTCAGATCGCCGCCTTGGAACTCCCATACCATAGCCGCTCTGGCCACCGCCTTCCTCACCCTCTCTGTCCACCTTCACGCCGAACCACCATCCTGACCGCTTGGACCCACCACCAGTCTTCATCTATCCAACCCCACTCCACCGGACTACCCTTCTCAACCCTCCTGGAGATGCCTCCATGAGTCACCGACTATTGCTGCCTGCCCTTTCGTTGGCCACCATCAGTCATCCACAAAACAAACACAACAAATCTCACACCACGACATAGTCATTGATCCCCAATACTTTCTTTAATCATAGAATCCCATTTCTTCCATAATATTTGTTCTTCATCATTTACTCCAACCAATGGTTCAATTTTTCAAACCAATACATACTTAGTCTAACCCCCAAACATATCAAAGAATGATGGATAGACCTTTTAATTTGGCCATTATCAATGAGATATAATTTTTGGGTTAATTAACAATAATTACTTTTTTTATCTCAATTATCAATACCCATAGAAACAAAATATTAGTGTAAAATATTCCATTATTTCAATGGGAGATCAAAAGGGAAATAGAACAAATTGGTGCATCAGATATTAGAGGTAGATAAAATAAAGGATTGGTATTTTTATAAAAGGGTAAGAAAACCAAAATTTATGACTACTACCTATATTGGACCAATCATCATTGATAAAGAATTCACCCTCCAAGATTTTTATTTTTATCGTACTTAAAATCACCTCAATCCAAATTTTCATCATCACCCGTCCTCATTTGTCTTCAATTTCTAATGGAAAGGATAGGAGATGTCATCATTTGAAATCGTAGGGTTATGGAGAAACCCTAGGAAAACCTCTATAGTTATATATTTATAGATATATCATTAGGTAAAAAAATTGAATTAATTAATTAAATTAATAACTAATTATTCCACTTAAATTCACCACCAATGAGAGAGGGGTCTGAGTGTCCCGCGCAGACTAATTTTACATTGTGCATATGGTAAAAAAGATTTCCAGACCTAAAAATGGGATCATAATTGTGATATGATATACCATTTATTAGATAATCCAATATTTATAAAAAACATTCATTCACAATAAAAAATATTTTAATAATTTTACCAAATTAATTACATGCACAAAGGACCTCTGAATCGTGGGGCATCTCTGCACTTAGCTCCAAAAATATTCATATGAATATTTCAATGTCTTACAAGGAAAACCCATAGTCTCTATATATTCACTCGAACATAGAAATTTTAGTATCTCCCATCACATCAGTGAAAATAGACTTTTATAAACTACGTATTTTACACAGTTGACATCTTCTTCCCATCCTTCGATATTCTCAATTGAAATCCCATGATTCTTTCCTTCTAAATTAATGTCTAATTCATTATTTAGCCACAACATTCTTCTCATGAGTTCTAGGAAGATTCTTTCCAATTCAAAAACCATTGTTCTTTTATAAGTTACTAAATATCCATTTAATTTAATTACCATCATTATGTAACCATATGAAATTTAACATACATCCCTATAGATCACTACGATTTCATTTCACTACACAAACACTTCTAATAGATTATATTTCTATTTTATGAAGTAAAACCATATAATCCTTGTGTAATCATAAATTAATGTCATAGTGAATTATTAACCACCATGATATAGGATAGGGGATGTTCCAAATAATTCTAGGTGAACAAGCCCCAGAATCTAAATCTTCAGTGTCTTTCTGCTCAGATTAAACTACACATTTGATTATTTCACAAGTATAAAACTCTCACAACATATGAAGTCTTTATAATACAGATTAAACATGACTTTATCCACTATAACATTAAAGTTATTATCATTGATATGATTGTGATCACAATGTCATATCTCAGAACTATTGGATGTCATAGTTTCAGTAGTTATCGATCCATCTTATCATCCAGTCATATTTTTCATTTATTCTTTTCTTCCATTATCCATAACCATAAACCCTTGAGTGATATTCTACACTCTATTAGGGATGTTAATTATAAACCATACCTCATCTAGTTGTACCACATAAATAATATTCTTCCATAGACCTAGTTTGTGTTTAATGGCCTTGAGAAGAAGGAAACTCACATAATTAATTTCGACATTTACATATCCCCTTGAAAAAATTTCATAATATTCAAGTAAATTCTCTATTTTAATGAGCTTTTTAGATGAATAATTTTCCCTAAATCCCTTATATATCATGGAGTGGAGTGATTATCCATAATCGTTTATCCATGATTCCACTGAATCATGTACACTTAATAATAAATTACTTATTCATGAATTTGCTATAGAATTAATAGAAGTTTTTCATTTAGATCAAGCTAGTATAGAGTTCATTCTTCTTTCCATGATGTCTTTATTGATATGACCACTCTAACTAAAATAGGAAAATTTTGGGCCACGGTCAGATGATTTACTTCGGTTCCATCCACGTGACTTATAATATTAATTTCTCTGACCTATCTTCTAATAATATTATTCTCATATTTCAACTCTATTGAATGAACTACTTAATGGATCTTGAACATCCCTTCATTTTAGGTCTTCATTATGGATAATCCACTAAACATCCTGAAACTAAAGGCTATTCCTCAAGTGATAATTTCTCACATAAATTACTATTGCATCCCAACCCTCCAAAAGTAATGAATAAAAAACTAGTTCCAAGAAATATTCAATGAAAATAAAATTAAAACATTTGATATGACTTTGAATAATTCTAAAATCTTTTATATGATTATACATTGAGTATATTCCAGAAACCACATGTTGAATAGTCTCTTCATAATGAAAACCTTGTTAATGTTTGAGGGATTCACATATATGTCCATTAGAGTATACAAAAATTATGAAAATTTCATTAACCTATGAATGTTAATGGATTAATATTAATTTAATTGCATCATGATGAGACTAATAACCATTTCATCCAACCTCTGTCATTACACCTTATATATCTTTTAAGGATTAATTCTAGTAAACAGAAGTAGAAAGTATATTTAAATAAGTTAACCCATTATATGTACTCTCCAAAATACAAAATATTTCCTATAAAAATTTCCCATATAAAAATTAACATTCATTGATTTAATCCTTTCAAATAACAAGAAAAACTCCCATGGAATTAAAAACATAAAATGGTATATAAAGGATACCTATGTTATTATTGAGTTTGAACCACCGAGCTCTAAACCATTCTATAATACCACTTATTGGGGGATGAGAATGCACCATCTATACAAATAAAATTACTGAAATAAATTTTATGTGTGGTAGAAAGACAATATAAATATTATCCACTAATTAGGCATCACCCCATGATCCTAATGTACTAGAAGTAAGAATATTACACTCCCTTCTCACTATAACAAGTCTCACATGAAAAATAATAAACTCCATACAAATAAGTGAAAACATTAAAAATTAGTATAAATAATAAATTAATAATGACTAAGTTATTTTTATATGGTTTGAAACATTTAGTCATCCATCATGGAGAGGACATGATTGATGTCTTTGATTAATCGAATGGTTATAATTTTTATAATCACAGTTGACAACATTGACTGGTAATTAATTAATCAATTTTATTCATCCTAATCACATGGGTATGTTACATGTATAAGTGGTCTCACCCCATATATGATAATTCGATATGGTTAGCTGATTACACTACCATTTGTAATTCCAATATGACCCATCATTTGAGCCCAATGACTGTGGATAACCTATAGTATTCAGTATTTGTCTTCTAATGCTTGTGATCATTACATCAACCCCATTTGTACCAATTCCTTGTACAAACTCATCAAAAACTAACCCTATCTAAGAACCCATACCCTATTTAGGAATCCCATAATCCATTTCTAGATCCCCAATGTTTTATTTACCATTATGACTCTCTCTTAGTCCATTAGATATAGTTTCACATGTAGCTCACTTCACAGAAAATTTGTTTCATTTTAATATGGAATTGATAATTTTTATAGATAGATTTTATCTCTATTATTTATATTATTATGATCGTTATATTATCTTAAAACCCTTGTTTATTAATGTTTGGAGTTATATCGTTTTTTTACAATCTCTTTTCCATCATGTAATTTTTCCAATGTTTCCTTAATCAATGTAAACTGATGTTAATCAACGAAAACCAATGACATTTCTCTATATTGATTCCTGATTTATGATTTATTATTTTTGGTCTTTAATAATGGTAATATTGTTTTCCCATTCAGTTGAAATTATTGGTCTTAACAGATATTAACTAATCGTGCATTCCCTTGGCCAAAGTAGTAGAGTTGTGGTTGGACCCCAAGGTAGGTGACTATTTGAGTTTATTTAGAAATGATTTTTTTTATTATTTCCTTATTTTAATTTCACATTAATAAAAAATAAATTTATAATATATCATAAGTTAAAATACATACTACAATGTTCGATATTCATAAAAATATTGTAACGAGCCAGGTTTTTATGAATATAACTTCTCTTATTATTTAATTAAATGTCTTATTAAGTATAAAAAAAGTCACTTATATGGTTTTAATATATCCTCTCAGATTTAAATGACTTTCAATGATAATTAATTTTTAAAATAACATCAATAAATAGCGATCACATGATTTGTATAAATATAACATTTTAACAAATCTGATTGACATAGATTGAGGAGGTGATGTCCTCAACCAGTATGATCATACCATATGAAGCCCATTTATCGTAGCTTTTAAGGGATATTAAATATTTGGGATTATACCATGTCCAATCCCAAATATATATCCAATAAAAAAATCACGAGATAAACCGTTTATAGGATATTTTCAAGCTCATCGAGATCATGACCCAAACCTTGTACGCAGAACCACTCCATAAATGGCTCACCATCGCACAGCTATTCTTAAGTAATTTTCTAGTTTATTAAATGCATATTTATCAAGACCCTAGAAATTTTAATGTGTATATGTTTTTTTATAGAATAATGTATATACTTTTATCATACAACTGTTACTTTATAAATAATTTTTTTTGTAAAAGAAAATAAAATCATCATGTTAATTAATATTAAAATTAAATTAATAAATTTTATTAATTAATGAATTTTGGAAATAATTAATATTTTATAAAAAATATTATTATTAAATACTTTTTAAAAAATATAAATGATTTTATATTTCTTATGAAGTCAAATGTAATTCTTATAAGGGTTCAAAAACTGTTATTGTCCAAAAAATCATCATTTCTCAATAAATGGAGACTCCTATTTTAGAAGTGTAAATTCAAAAATTTATAAAACATTTTATGTAAAATTAATATTATTTTTTAATTATAATGTTGAAATTTTCCAATGATTTATTTTTCATAATTTTCTGAGACTACTGAATCGTCAGGTAATAATTTACTATTATGTAAATATACAGTGTGTATTGTCACATCATAATGACAAAAAAGTGATGTAATAAAAACAAAAGGAGATATCAATGAACAAATATATGTTTTAAAATTTAAAAAAATTATTCTATGTTTATTTGATTAATTTTAAAAAATATTTTTAAATCCCCAAAAACTATTAATTTATTTTTACTTTTTGAAATCATTTTTGTAAGAGTATGACTCACATCCACTTAAAGAAGGGTGATATTTTTTTTAGTTCACCCCTTTCCCTTATAAAAGAGTATAAAATAATCCCATTTGTTATAATCCAAGGGAAAACTCCAAGGTATGGTTTCTAGTTTTTTTTATTTTAATATTTAATGTCCAAAACCTAATTTTGATAACTCATAATCAAATCCCAACTTTTTCCTATAAAAACCTATCCAAGATATCATTTATTGACACTAAAAGTACTTGTATAAGGTACGTAATATGGATATACCCTCTATAGCTTCCTCCAAAGGTCCCACAATCTCTCAACAAACACCTCCCAAGCAATTGGAGACACACACTCATGTATGATATCATCACCTTCTCTTTTTTATTCATGTTTCTTTATTATCTAATGACTTATATTTTAACTTCCTAATTTTTCATATATATTTCCATGTCCCCATTACTTTACATTTTATTTCCAAATTATGAGATACCACTTTTGATCCCACCAACAAATTTTTTGAATTTTATCTGACGTCATTATGCTGCCAAAATATCACCATGATTTTCCATTCCAAAAAATTCTATATTGAATACCAATCCTATTTAATATCATGTTTTTCCATATTTATACACTTTTACATATTTAACATGCTACATCCATGTATATATTCCACATTCCATAATCATGGAATAAAATATGATAATGACTGAATCCATGTTGTACGATCTATTTGGCACACATAAACATGAGAATGAAATGAAAGTGACTGGTGAGCTCAGAATTATACACGCCTACAATGATTTGGGTAACATTTAGATTCAAGATACATCATGTTGGGATACGATGTGCACCAGATTCCTTTATGGGAATTTTTCCACCCTTATTTCTAGGAATTTATCCTTGACCTATGTTTATGATGTAGTGTTTTAAGTTTCCTCCATATTTCCCATGTTACTTTTTGATTATCATGTTATATCATGGCTCATTTTTCATATTTAATATTCATAATACTTTATGATCCATTGATGTTATTTTTGTATAACATGTATTATTTTCATCATGTTATGCGATGTTTATTCCATTACTGGGATTTATAGCTCACCCCTATCTTTTGTAAGTCCCCACGTTATCCCATGATGTTTTAAGTACAATGAAATATAATGAAAATGTTCGGGTTTTAATAAAGACAATGTATTCTTAGTTTAAAGATATTTTTTAATGTACCTAATTATTAAAAACACTATATTCATCAATATTCTAGGTTGTATTAATTGTATCCTTTTTTAATAAATCATGTATTAATGTGTAATAAAGAGAAGGGTTGTTATAGTTTTATCAAAGGAAAGGTTTAGTTAGTGTTCTGATTATGATTAGAAAACACAAGAGAATTCCTTAGGGATAACACTACGTATCAGAAAACATCCTGAAATTTTTGTATGAATATTTTAAGTGGTTTATTAATAAATTTAATTCATATATAGATACTACATGTTGATTTTTATTTAGAAAATATATTTATTGGTGTAAATACCAAAATCACCGAATTGAGGTAGACTCGACCCGGAACTGGTTCGTGACAACAGGCATTGCCGCATACCTCAGTTGAAACTCCTGAGAGATATTCTTTGGTAAATTCATAATCTCCATAAAAACCATTATTAAGGAAAAAAATTACCATATGAGTCCATTTTAGGAAATATTTCATCGATACCATATATTTAATCATAGAAATTTAGTAGTTAAGGAAATGAATGTTATTTATATGTCATTACCTTAATGTTTTTATATTACCATTTATGTTTTCAACGATTTAGAATTACTCATACTTAAGTCTATATTAGATAACGTAGAACTTGAATCCATAATTGAAAGGTAGTGTTATCATTTTTAGTTCTATACATTCCATCAAATCATGAATTTTTAGTAGAACTATTCAAATTAATCCACAGATCATGGATGTGGAGTTATAAATGAAAATAAAAAATGGTTCAGTTATTGAATCCCATGTATATAACTACTACCCAATCAAAATATCTTGGCCGAACTTACTAGAAAACCTTGTGATAATCCCTTTGGTGGAATTTAATGCAATTATAGGAATCGATTTACTTGTTATATATAGAGACAACATAAACTGTTGTGGGAAGGAAATCACTCTCTGTACTATGAATCGACCCAATATTCTGTAAAAGCGCAAGGAGGATGATGAATCATCATTAGAACCAACATTACTACCGTGGATATTATTTCTCTTCAAGTAGGAGTATCTATCTCAAGTTATTGAGTTTAAGGAAATAATAATCCTCAAAGGCATGCCTATTATGATGGAATGTGCTGATGTGTTTCCTGGGTAATTCTATGGTCTTCCTCATAGTTGGGAGGATGAATTTTCAATTGATAATATACATGGGTAATTACCATTATCCAATAATTTGTATAAAATGGTTGTCATGGAACTTTTGGATAAGAAGAAACAAATATAGGGGAATCTATAAAAATGGTTCATATGTCCAAGTGCATTACCATGGGGTGCACCAGTTCTATTTATAAAATATTGATGGGACAATGCACCTTTTTATTAATTATCATGAGATCAACATTATAATGATAAAGAACAGGTATCCCCTATCACAAATTAATGAGTTGTTTGATCAGCTATGTGGAGCACAATACTTCTCCAAGGTGGATCTTTGGTAAAAATATTATAAATTATGGGTAAAGAAGGAGGTTATCCCCATGATGGTTTTTCGTACAAGGTACAGGTAGTATAAGTTCTTGGTAATGTGATTACGAATCACTAATGGGATAGAAATCCCTATAGACATGATAAATAGGGTCTTTAGAGATTATATAAAAAAACACTTGATAGACTATATAGATGATATTCCAATATACTCTATAATCACGTAGGGTCATGAGGGAATCTAAGTACTATTTTAACGTCCTTACCAATGGAGTAGATTTTTTCCTTGTATAGAAAATTTGGGTTATGGTTGAAGGAAGTATCATTCATGGGGAATAACATCATAAGAAATGTGATATTTGTGGACCCTTTAAAGACTGAATCAATTGAAGGATATATGAGCCCAATATATATGACAAGTATCCATAGATTCCTTGTATTATCAGGGTATTATCATCGATTTTTAAGGAACTTCTCATGATTTTCAAACCCTCTAACCAAGATAACTCATAACGGAGTCAAGTTTACTTGGAAAGATGAATGGGAAGAGAGCTTTAAGGAGATAAAAAAGGATTATAACTGCACCTATGATCAAACTACACATAATTGTATAAAATTTCATAGTATTCAGCTATTCTATGAAAAAGGTATTGGGTTATTTGTTAATTTATAATGAAAAAGTCCTAGTCTATGGTTCAAGGCAGTTTAAAGTTCTTTCACAGAACTACCTAATGAGTTATCTGGAGTTAGAGATAGAAATCATCTCTTTGAAAAATGGTGGCATTATCTCATTAGAGATTAGTGTTAATTATATAAAAATAGAAAATAAATAAGCATATATTCACATATAAAGAGATGAATATGAACCAATGAAGAAGGTTACATCTTTTCAAGGAATATAACAACACAATTCACTTCCATCCTAGGAAAGTGGATAATGTAGCAGGTACACTAAGTAGAAATGATACAGTAATTATATAATTTATGATAATTGAGAATAATATGTTATCATTAGATTTGATAAGGATGTACATGGGAATCACAAATGAAGAAAAATCACCAATCATTTCAAAAATGATTGCTCAAACGTCTCTTTTGGAAAAGATAAACGACGCTCAATAATATGATGTCGATATTTTTAATAAAGTTAAAACTATAAGGAAAGGGAAATCTTCATAGATCAATGTTAATGAATACTGAGTTGTGAGATTTGGGTCAAGACTATGTGTACCATCAAATAATGTGTTAAGGAAATATTTGTTGATGATGCACATAGATTAACCTTTTCCATCCACTCTAGAAGCACAAATATGTATCAATATCTCTAAGAGGTCTATTAGTGGGACAATAAAAAGAAAGATATTTCATAATATAAATCAATATATATTTTATTTATACAATTGAAAGAGGAAAGAAAGAAATTCCATGGTGATGATTCAACCATTACCCTTACCTATATGGAAATGGGAAAACGTCATCATGGAATTTATCACTGGTATTCAAAATAAATAATGGTGGAATAATGTTATATGGGTTGGAGTGGATCATCTTAAAATTACTACAAACTTATTTTCGACTCGATGTGATTTATCACACAATTAACGTGAAAGGATATACATTTGAGAAGTGGCGCGACTTCATGGAACACCACTGTCGATTCAATCCGATCGAGATCCTAGATTCACCTCCATGATCTGGAAAATTATTAGAAATGATCTAAATATAATTTTGAACATCATTAAAAATTATCACCCACAAACTAATGTCCAATATGATTGTATTATCTTGACACTTGATGTCATGTTGAGAGAATACTCAATTGAATTCAAAGGATGGTGGGATAAACATCTTCATCTCATCGAGTTGTCACACAATAATAGTTTCTACTAAAGCATCAAAATAGATAATTATAAAACACTTAATGGGAAGATGTAAATAACCCTTGAATTATTGGATGAAGTTGGGGAATGAAAACATCTTGGTCTCGAAATGGTGGAGAAATTTGTGGAAATGTTAAGAGAATTCAGTACACATCAAGTCTACTCAGAGTCAACAAAAGAGTTATGCTGACAATCATTAATAAGACCTAGAGTTTTATGTAAGATACATGGTATTCCACTATATATTTACATGGAATAAATTCATGATATTTGAGAATAAGGGAAATTATTATCCAATATACATCACCCACTTTGAGATCATTGATTTCATCATAGTGTTGGCATATCGACTAACAATCCCACGTAACCAATACCAAGTACATGATGTATTACATGTATCCCTTTTGAGAATGTAAATAATATAACCTTAACATTTACTCAATCAAAAGTTTCTAACATTTGATAACGACCTTTCCTATGAGGGAATCTGTGGAAGATCTTAGATCATGTAGAAAAAGATCTACAATATTGGACTACGCACCTAGTTAATGTTTTGTGGTGAAACCAACAGTTTGAATAAGGTATATAGGAACCAAAGTGATGAAATTGAGTTACCCACATCTATTTTAGGGTGTAAAATGAAAATATCAAGGTAATTTTTTTAAGTGGATGATTGTAATGACCCAGGCTGTAATAAATAAAATTTCCATTATGATTTAATTAAACGTGTTATTAAGAATAGAAAACTCATCCTTTTATTTTGTTTAATATAACATATAGAATTTAAATGACCGTTGACCATCATTGACATTGATCATATATCCTTTGAATAGTGATCAGATGATCGGTTCAAATATAGCGTTTTAACAAATCCAATTGACATGGAAAAAGAATGTGATTGACTCAACTAGTAGGATTGTACCCGATGAATCCCATTTTTTGGATCTCATATGGGAGATAGATTCTCTGGGATCTGCACATGACAGATCCCAATATGATATCCAACAACATAAGCATGAGAGAAACTATTTGTGGGAGAATTTTAAGCTCATCAAGATCATGACCCAAACAATCTACGTCGAACCAACTAATGAATTTATCACCACCACTCACCTTAATCATAGGGTGTTTCATGACACGTTAAAGGGATATGTATAAAAAAAAGAAATAAGACTATATACATTGTTTTTATGTAATGATGAATTTATTTTCATCCTGTTATTGTTACTTTATAAATTATTTTTAATTTGATACAATAAATCATAAATAGTATTTTGGTAATATTCAAATTCAATAATTAAATTTATTTTCATGAATTAATTAAACCCTGAAATAAAAAATATTTCAATAAAATATTATTGTTGAATATATCCTATTAAATATAAATGATCATATATCTTTTATGAAGTAAAATTTAATTTTTATAAGGATTTGAAACTTTTTATTGTAAAAAAACTCCTCATTTCTCAATAAATATCTATTATTATTTTATAAGTAAAAAATAAAATTATTTAGAAAAATATTTTGATAATATTAATATTATTTTTTTAAATTGAATTTTGAAATTATCTAATGGTGATTTCTTCATAATTTTCTGAGAAAGATGAGTTTTTGGGTAAAGATTAAACAAAATATAAATATAAGGTGTTTATTATGACATCATAATGACCCAAAGTTGTTATAATTAATGATATAAAGGGTATAAATTTCCATATATTTGTAATAAATTTAAAATAATGGTAATTTATATTTATTTGATTATTTTTATAAAGCATTCGTGAATCCTTCAAAACCATTAATATATTTTATGGTTTTTAAAATCATTTCTTTAAGAGTGTGACTCATTTACACATTAGAAAGGGTATTATTTTATTTAGTTCATCTAAATACATTATAAAATAACTAAAACCACTCCCATGTGGTATAATCCATGGTAAAAAATAATTTAATGTTTTTTGGTTTTATTTATTTTATTATGTAGAGTCCAAAACCTAGGATTGATAAATTAAAAAACATCCAAACTTATCCAATATAAACCCAACAAATATTCAATTTATCATCACTGAAAATCCTTGGAGAACATATTTACTCTGACCTCTCCTCTCTACTGTCCTCCCGAGGTTCCCCGATGCTCTCAAGAACCACTTCCCAAGAATGTGGAGACACACACTCAAGTAAGGGATCCTCATATTCTCTTCTTTATTCAAGTTGGTTTTTATCATAGGCCTTATAATTCCAATTCCTAATTTTGGGATTTGTATTTCCATTTAAATATCACTGTAAAATTCATTTCCAAATTATGGGATACCGACCGATTTCTCATTAACACATTTTATGAATATTTAAGTGACATTGTTATGCTGCCAAACTTTTATCGTGCTTTTCCAAGCCAAAACAATTGTGTAGTGAATACCATACCCATTTTCTATATAGGATGATCAACACTATACATATATACTTATTTGAAATTTGAATTAAATGTATGTATTTGAGAATAATTGAACATGTAATAAAATAAGATTATAAACGAATCCATGTTGTATAATCTATGTGGTAAACATAAGCAATAGAATGTAATTAATGTTACAGGTGCTTCTAAAATTATATACTGATCGAATGTATTGGGTAATGTTTGGCCTCATCAGATGTTATAACATCTTGTTTTTATAGTAGTCATAAATCCATCATTGATAAATCCTTAATATATTAAATGGGTAACTTGGTTTATTAGCGAAAAATTTGTTTTTTTAGTTAAATTTAACATGGAAGGGTAAAATGTCAAATTAATATTCTGTAATAGTAAAATAAATATTTTCTATGCTAAACACTTAGTAAATATGACTTTCAGAGAACTATGAAGTCTCGGTAATGATAGAAAATATATATTAAATATATTATTTTAACTATGGGATATTTATTCAAAATAATTGAATAACTCCAAAATCATGCATCAGATAAGGAATCTGAGACCACCGATGGGTCCCAAACATGGTTTTTACCATATAAAGGGTATAACAGTTTTTAGCATCAGGCGTTTGAATGCCGCACTCGCAAAAAATAAATTGTCTTATTTTAATTAAATATTTATTCCATTTTTTTAATATTATATCATTAATATCTATCAAACGGTTAGTGCTATGAGAAATTTGATTCTACCATTGGGTCGGAAATGATGGATTTACCCTAGATAGGGTATAACTATTATGCACAACATATGTTTGATGTTATTTAATATTTATGTTAAATAAAAAATTGATTATAATGATTAAAATAATTGAGAATTTTGTTTTTTTATTTGAGTCATATTCTTTAATGTAAACCCACTCTTGTTAATGCCTGAAGATACCAAAATCTTGGAAGTCATCCATTTTTTACATTTTAAAATCATTAACTCATTAATCAGATTAACTAAAACATTCTTTAATAAATTTCAAGTTAAAATGAATCATTAAATGGGGTATTGAATCTAACCTTTTTGAAAGGCCACAAGAGTTACATATGAGCCGATTGGCTTCTTTTTTGGGGGATTCTATCAAGATCATACTATCCCAAAACACATTCTCTCATGACTGGTGAACTTCTTTGGTCCAATATGGGTCTCACGTCCGGTTTCAAGCATTGCAGCCACCCCCTTCATCTTGCATCATCATGTGTCTTGCATCCCAACATATAGGATTCTTATAGTTATAATTTTTATTTTTATTTATTTATTTTAATCATTTTTATATCTTCTCAAATTAGGAAAATTATGTGTTTTATTTTAAAAATAAACTCATAATCATAGATTTATCAAAATAATTCCAAAGTAAACTCTAAGGGTTAAATACTAAAATTATCTAAGATATGTAGATAGGAAAATAATTTATTGAAACTAACATAATATAATTATGTGGAATAAAAATGATAATTATTAATTTTATCAAATAACAACATCTTGAAATTATCAAATATTAGTTATTGAGGAATTTATTATTAGGTAAATGTAACGTTTTATTTAAATGACAATTTCTTTATCAATGTTTTTATATATACACATATATTTATACATTTATATATATATAAGAATTATTATGTGGAATACCACCTCTATTCTCAAATTAATTTTGGGATATAATTATATAACAAGGTTTATAATTATTCTTGGTGTTTAATTCTTGTGATTCCATATGTTGACTGAAAATGATAATCCAGATATTATACAAGAAAGAGAAAGTAACATCGCATGTAATATTTTATTTCATTTTTAAATAAAATAGATGTTCTCATTCTAGGAAATGCTTGATAACCTCGATCACCGTCATGACGATAACTTGAGACATTGATGTGTCACCTTTGATGATAATAAAAACACGAATAGGTCTTCCTGAATTATGATGTACGGAGTTCCTTACATTCTTGGGCTCTTGTTTTCAAATGTTTCTTTAATTATTATAATTGTGGAATTTAAATTGATTGTTCCGGATTGTGATCCCAGGTGGGTGTGTGTAGCCCATAGAATATATAGTGACTCCATGAGTGACATAAGTGTATCTTTTATTCATATTTTATTATCATAATATGTTGTTTTGTATGTTGTTACATATCCATGCTGATATACTATGACTACTTATGTACTTTCCCTGTATATGTATCACCATGCCTTGTGGTTATTATTGGTATTTGAGACAGGTGGACTGTCATGTCATATTTATTCCCTAGTGATGTTGGAAGCTTGATTGAAACAATTAATATGAGGGGTCAAAGAACAAGGTGAAGGTATGAGGATGACATGGTGTCAGGCTGAGGAATTACTCTAGGATGCCTTGTTTCCAAGTGCATTCCACCACGAGATTTCCTATCCGATGTGAGTATATAAGTTGATCTCATCTAGAGGATCTGGGTGACATTGTCCAATTGAGGGATAAATAACATCGGGTATCATCTCCATGACATTGTGAGGATTCCGTACAAGGCCATCTTTACTTCTTATGACACGTTCATTTATAATCTGGCATGGAGATGAAGCAGGTATTTTCATGGCTTGTTGTGTAACGACCCGAAATTTTGAATATTTTTTGTTTCCTAATTTTGTGTTTTATTTTATTTTTTACTCAACAAAACTATATCCTTTAATTAATGAAGTTATTATAGTTAAAATGAAACCATGGGGTTTTGATTGTTATATTACCATTGGTCAATATGAATGTTGGAAACTATACTCTTAACATTATGATTATTGTTTATAAATACAAGTGATCATGGTTAATTAATAAAAAAATAGGAGTTGATGGCCTCATCCTATAGACTCAGGCCCTATGAATCCCATTTATCGGATCTTGGGAAGGAGGTGACATCGCAAGGATTCGCTCTAGACCAAGCCCAAGCTAAGTTTCAACATGTGAAGCTTGAACAGAATCACCTAAGGGAGAAGTTCAAGATGATAGAAATCCCATCTTGGGAAATGTTGTCTGATCCTCTATGAGATTCTATCACCAAAACACACCTTACACATAGGTTATATGTAGTTGTTATAAGGGGCTATGTAACGAGGCTTTAGTTACATTTTGCAATCATTTTGTATAAATAAAAGTTTTATTTACTATTATGGTAAAATTTGTGAATTTAAAAAGTCCAGATAAATATAGGATGAATTTATTGATGTTCTATATTTGTGATTAATTCTAGAAAAAAAAAATTTAAATATTTTTGTATATTTTAAATAGTTAATAATGCGAAATGATTTTTAAAAAATTGTCCTCTACAGTTGTGATTAGTAAAAAATTTAGAGTCTAATAAGATCAACTTATTTTTTAGTGAAAAGTAAAGTATGAAAAGTAATATTACCCTTATGAATAGTAATGTGGCCAATGAAATAGTAACATCACTTAAGAATGTATAAATATTATTTAGGCATCTTGAATGGTGAAGCGATATAATAGCATAAATAAATAATTGTGCCAGAACTTGTTAGTTATGTATTAGTATTTTTTCTGGTAAATAGTGTTTTTACATAAAAAATTAAATATCTCATAATTAGAAAATTATATTCATAAAATGGATTTCATTTTTGAATTCAGATAATTGATATTAGGTCCAGGTGAATTTATATTATTTTTATAAAATGATTTGATTTTTTGGTGAATAGAGAAAATACAATTTTGAGATTCAGTGAGTTTACTGACATCACTAATGAAGTAATTAATATGTAATAATTATGGGAGACTTTTGAATAATAATATATTTTATCAGTTCTTCCACGTGGCCAAAACCATGGGAATGTACCATGTCGAAGCCCATGTTTTTTCAAATACCAATGATGAGTTGTCCCTTGAAATTAATTAAATATTACCTCCATTTTTCATTAAATACCAACCCATTGATTCATTATATAATTTTCAAATTCCTCCTCATAGAATCAAGGTTCCTTTTACCTCCCAATTAGTCCTACAAATGTTCCCTAAATCCCCCCAAGGTCCCAACCATTGAGTTTTCGAAGTTACTCTTCAAGGTAACAGAACCTTTCACCCACCTCTTTTATGTTGTGGCTTCCTTTATGTTATGTCTTCTAGTTTCCATTTTATTATGTGGGGGTATGTTATTATAAATCCATATCACTTACCATTTAATTTAAAATTTATGAGGGACCCTTTTCTCTCTCATCAATGGACTTTCTAAATTTTTAAGTGATGTCGTTGGAATGCGGAATTTTCGTAAAAGAAATTAAATCTTCTATTTTCTTTTATGTTTCCTTTTCATGTGGTATATCATTCAAAAATTCATAAACTAATCTTATTCTAAATTTTATTCTGTCCCAATACTGTATTAATTGTTATTTATGAACGGGTTACCCTTTTCCCAAATCTTTTCACTATTTTTTAAAACCATATTATATAGTTGTTATGCTTTAGAAATTTCGTCTTAAAATCTTTCTCTGTTTTCTCAAGAAAGTATCTTATTAAATTTATATGAATACCCAAACTGATTTCATTTATAGAGGTATTAATAAAGACATAAAAATGATATATTTTATTTAGTAATTGACATACATGAAACCCTTGTTACTTTTCCATGGGTTATAAATAACATAAGGAACAAGTTTTTAAGCATTTTTAAAATGTCATTATTTTGAAATGAATCCCATGCCTTTTGTTCTTTTTTGGGTTATTTATGAAATGTTTTATTATGATGTATTTGGATCACAATAAAATAAATACATATTAAGGGTTCACCCTGATAGCTCTGTAATAAATTGGGTAAATAATTTAATCTCTTGAGATGACAAGTTTCACGATACCTTGGTGAATAACCATGATAATTTTTATGACACATTGGGAATGAACCTTGGTGATATGTTCATGAATGTCAAAATTTAATTTTGTAGCCATATTTTCAATTTATTTTTCAAGTTATTATTACTATGATATAACTATTTATCTCTGTGTTCTTATTGATATCACTCATGTTCACATGTAAATTGTTTCACTTATTTTTCTTATTCAGCCTCCTGCTCATCCATTCCTTTGATGAATGTCTCCAGGTTATGAGATTCAGTTATTGTAATTAGGATAAACTTATGAAGAATCTTTAAAAGTGGAATGTAATAATGTTTTATATTTTTTTCATGTATATTTTCCATGATTTCCAAGAAACTAGACCTTAAACACCCTCTGTTTGTAAAATATGATGAAAAGTTATGTAATTAAAAAGGCGGGATGCCATAGTTATTATCAAAGGATATTTTAGTTATTTATGAAAATTAATCTATGGAAACATTAGTAAGAACCCTATAGAAATTCTTAAATATAAGAAAACTTACTTGTATTTTTGTTAAATATTTAGTAAGTAGTTTCCGAAAAAATAAATTTCTGTATCGATATGAACAAGTGGATGTGGCTCTAGCACATATGTACCTAAGAGTGAAAACTCCAACAAGGAGTTTCAGGCTTGACCTAGGGTATCCTGGTATACAACAAGAGGCCTTGATTCACTCATGATTTGACACAACTAGGGGACATATTTGGTTAATAATATAATTTTGAGGAATCATTATGATGGATCTATAGAGAAATTTAATTGTTTAAGAATGAATTATTAAGACATAAAATCCTTTATAGGTAAAAGATTAATAAAGGAAATAATATTCTCACTATGGTTTTATTCTTTTAGAATATTTCATGTTGTATAAGGAACCATGAAAATGGTGACCTCAATGGACCATGAACTGATGGCCCTCAGATAGAATTTGGAAAGGAAACTATCATGAGAATGACGAACAAACATACTTAAGTTATGGGAAATAACATGAATCAAGCTAAGAGACGGATCCCACAGTGAAGAGAACAACATTTTTTTGAGTCTTTTATGCATCAATTACCACCAACCATCAATGGATCTACCAACCCATTTATTTATGAATAGTGTATCAGTTGTATCGAGAATATCTTTTCTATACTCTGATGTTCATAACAAGATAAGGTCACCCTGGCTCTTTACCGCTTAGAGGTAGAAGCTGATTAGTGGTGGGAACTGATAAAAAACACAGGGCCAACATTGCAGTTCAAATCTATGGATTTAAAGGAGATCATAGGGATCTTCTTCAGTATGTATTTCCCTCGTTCCTGGAGAAAATGAATGGAGAAATAGTTTCTCAAGCTGAAGCAGTAGGATAATGAATCTATGGGATGATAAGAGATGAACTTCACAAGGATTTCACATTATACCTATCAACTTTTCATGGATCCAAATGGTAAGGTTGATAGATTAATCGGTGAAATGAGACCTTGTATATGGAAGAATCTATCCGACTAAGGCTATGATACCTATGAGGTTATCATGTGGAGTGAGATGAAAGTAAAAAAATGAGTTTTTTGAGACACAATGGTCTCATAAATCCATTGAAAAGAAAAAATTGATGGATCCATGATTATGGTGTACTTTTGATTAGGGAAGGGCTTTAAGTCATGTGTAACATCCCACATGTAATAAATGTGGGAAGTAGCATTCAAGGAACTATATTTTTGGGAGCAGGAAGTTCTAAATGTGTGGAAAAGATATCCATATTGAACAAAACTGTCATATTGAATTGAAGCCTTAACTCCAAAACACTAACAACCAAGGGAAGATGGTGCAGGCCCTACATGATGTCCAATGTTATAAGTGTGGAAAACTTGGGAACTTTTCCAATCATTTTCCAAATATGAGGGTAGTGGAGGATAATCACCATCATCCTTAGAAACAAAAGAGGGAACATGGTCATACTTTTTCCATCACAATGGTTGATGTTGAAGCACTAAATTATGTTGTGAAATGTACTCTTGTTGTTCTATCAAAGATAGAAAGTACAATGTTTGATTCTGGTTCTACGGATTATTTTATTTCCACCATGTTTGAAAAGAATTTAGAATAAACCCCCGATTTTCTAAAAGTAGAGTTATCGGCCAAGACTCCTTGTGGGATTATCCGAGCCTCGTCAGTGTTTAGAAACTCTAGTATTTACTTTAGTGAGAAAAATATTATCGCATATCTAGTAATCATTCCCATGTTAAAATATTACATTATATTAGGGATGGTCCAGATCTCAAAGTATAATGCTAAGATCAAATACATAATCAAGGAACTCTCAATATTCATGAATGGGAAACCAATAGTTATCTTCCAAAGAGAGATATCTCAACCTAGTCGTTTTCTAGAATAACCTCCTATATCCTTCTTTATAGATTTTATCGGTGAAGAATATGAAGTAAATGATATTATAAGGATATAAAATGTCCCCATCATCTTTGAATAGAGTAGCGTGTTTTCTATGGAGTTACTAGGACCTCCCATAGAAATAGAGGTAGTGTTATCCATTGAAATCTTACCTAGATCTCATCCAATATCCAAGTCCCCATATAGAATGGAAGATTTGGAGCTGGAAGAATTAATGAAACAACTCCAAGATATTTTGGAGAATGGGTTTATCTAACTGAGTGTGTCTCCTTGGGGAGAACATTTTCTCTTTTTGAAGAAGAATGATGGATCAATGTAGCTATATATTGATTATAGAGATTTGAACGAGATCATAGTGAAGAAAAAATAATCTCTTCCAAGAAATGACGACTTATTTGACCAACTTCATGGAGCTCAATTATTATCTAAGATAGTTCTTCATTATTGTTATCATTAATTGAGGTTGAAGAAAGAGGATATTCCAAAAACATCCTTCTAATGAAGATATCAGCATTATGAGTTTATTGTTACTCCCTTCGGAATGACTAATTGACATGCTATTATTATGGCTATGATGAATAATGTAATTAAATACTACCTTGATATCATTGTTGTAGTTTGTATTTATTATATTCTAATATATTCCAAAAGTCATGAGGAGCATCAGGATCATATAAGGGTAATTTTTCTAACTCTACAGAAGAAAATTAGTTTTTGAAATTTCAGAAAATGTAAATTTTGGCTTAAACAAGTTTCTTTCTTGGAAAAACTTTTAACAAATGAAGGGATCACAACTGACCCTACAAAGAAAATGTTTTTAGAGGGGTGACATCAGCCTACAAAAATAGTTGAGATTCTTAGTTTTCTTGGATTATAGGGATATTATTGGAGATTTGTGAAAACAATTTCATGAAATTATAATCCTTTATCCTAGTTAACTCGAAAAGGGGTCAAGTTTATCTAGATAAAGGATTGTGAGTAATGTTTCTCATAGCTAAAGAATACATTGGTTACTGCACCCATGTTAAATCTTCCCTCAAGTGGAGAGGGATTTGTTATTTGTAGAGATGCATATCTGAAAAGGCTTGGGTGCGCCATCATGAAAAATGGAAAAGCCATTTCTTATGAATCTCAACAGTTGAAGAATCAGGAAAGAATTATCCCATGCATGATCTGGATCTAGCTGCGGTTTTTTTTCTCTTAAGATATTGAAGCACTATAATTATGGGGATAAATGTGATGTATACACAGACCATCAATGTTTGAAGTATATTTTCACACAAAAGGAATTTCACATGAGACAAAGGAGATGGTTGTAACTTCTTAAAGACTATGATTGTTCAATTCATTATCATCTTGGACGAGCAAACAAATTATCTTATGCATTATGCAGTAAAGGCCCATTTTTTATTTCCATGATGAGGATTCAAGGAGATCCTTTGAAAAATGACCTATTAAATCTGGACATGGGAATTATAAGGGAAGAGACATTATCAAACCTAACCGAAATGATTTTTTAACTATCATTACTAGAGAATATCAAAAAAGGTTAGAAATAAAATCCTTTATTAGAAATGAAGTTTGGGGAAATGAAGGATGGAGAGTTTCTTGTGTTCAATATTGACCAAGAAGGTGTACTGAAATTTCATACAAGACTATGTGTTCCATCTATTCCTGAAATAAAGAAGGAGATGATTGATGAAGCTCATAGATCAACATTATCTATCAATCATGGAAGTAAAAAAATGTATAGAGACCTTCGTGATCATTATTGGCGGGATAATATGAAAAGAGAGATTGCTGACTACACTTCAAGGTGCCTGGTTTGTTAGAAAATGAAGGATGTGAAGCAACTTCCTAAAGGGGTATTGCAACCACTACCCATACCAACTTGGAAGTGGGACAATATCACTATAGACATTGTCACTGGTCTCATGAGAACTTCTAATGTAAATAATGCGATATGGGTTATTGTGAACTGTCTCACCAAGATTTTCCATTTTATCTCCATTCGGGGATATTTTTATCTTGATCAAATATCTAGGATGTACATGGAGGATGTGGTAAGGCTACATGGAGTTCAACTTTCTATCATATCAGATGGTGATCCAAGGTTCACATCGAAATTCTGGAGATGTATTCAACATGCTTTGAGCACTAAATGTAATTTCATTATGGCCTATCACCCCCAAACAGATGGCCAATCTGAAAGGACTATTCAAACACTAGAGGAAATACTGAGAACATGCTCAATGGAATTTAAAGGTGGATGGGATCTAAATCTCCATTTAGTTGAATTATTTTACAAAAAAATCTTCCACTCAACCATTCAAATGGAACCCTGTAAATATCTATAAATGAAGTGATTTAGGACTCATACTTGTTGGGATGAATCTAGTTAGAAAAAAATTCCTGGGCATGATCTTCTGCAAGAGATGACAGAAAAATTCGATGCCATCCAGCAACATATTAAGGCTGATCAGAGTGTCCAAAATAGCTATGCCGACAAACATCGAGGGGACTTGTATTTTGATGTTAGTGACAATGTATTTCATCTAATTTTACCTTGTAATAGAGTTATGAGTTTAGGATAGAAATGGAATATCATCCCTTGGTACAATGGCCCCTATGAAATCATTCATCGTGTGGGATAAGTGGCCTATTGGCTTACACTTCCTCCTAATCTAGCACACATTCATGATGTCTTCCACATATCCCTATTGATAATTTAAATACCTAACCCTTTACATGTACTAAATCTAGATGTGGTATAATTCGAACATGACCTATCTTATGAGGATTATCCGGTGGATATCTTGGATTAGAGAGACAAGGTTCTATGCAATAAGACTACCTTCCTTGTTAAGTTGTTGTGTAAAAAACAAAAATGTGAAGAATCCATGTGGGAACTAGAGGAGTCTATGAGGCATAAGTACCCATACCTTTTCTCTTTTGAGGGTACGAGATAAAATTTTGGGGAATAAATTTCTTAAGGGGGGGGGAAGAATGTAACGACATTAAATTTTAAATAATTTTTTTTCATAATTTTGGGTGTTATTATATTTTGTACTCACCAAAATTATATCTTTCAATTAATTATGTGAGTATAATTCAAATGATACTAGTGGGTTTCAACGGTTACATGATCGTTGGTCGATATGATCATCAAAACAATAGTCCTAATGTTACGATTATTGTTTACAAATACAAGTGATCATGGTTAATTTATAAAGAAAGTGGGGTTAATGGCATCATCTAGTAGACATGGGCTATAAAAATCCCATTTATCGGAGCATGGGAAAGAGGGTACATTGCTAGGTTTTTCTCTGGACCAATCCCATGCTAAGCTTCAACACGTGAAGTTTGAACGGAATCGCGTAAGGGAGAAATTCAAGCTGATAGAAATCACTAATCAGGAGATGTTGTTTGAGCCGCCCCATGATTCTATAACCATAGCACACTATACACTTAGTTCATATATAGTTGTTATAAGTGTCTATGTAATGAGGCCTTATTTACTTTTTGTAATCCATTTGTATAAATAATTTTTTTTCTTTTCATGGAAAAATTTGTGAATTTTAAATGTTCTAATAAAAATAGGACGAATTTATAAAGATCCATATTATCGAGGAAATTAGGAAAAATTGGAATTTTTAAATATTTTAATATACTTTAAATAATTTATAATGTGAAATTATTTTCAAAAAAATGGTCCTCTAAAGTTGTGATCAATACGAAATTTAGAGTCTAATAAGATCAAATTATTTTTTAGTGAATCTTAAAGTTTCAATAGTAATATTGCCCTTATGAATAGTAATGTGACCACTGGAACAGTAAGCTCACTTTTGAAATTATAAATATCATTTATGCATCTTGAATGGCGAAGTGATATAATAGCATAATTAAATAACTGTTTCCGAAATTATTAGTTAAGTATTAGTATTTTTCCATGTAAATAATGTTTTTACATAAAAATTTAATATATCATAATTAGAAATTTATTTTCGTAAAATGGAGATCATTTTGGAATTAAGATCATTGATATTAGGTCCGGGTGAATCTTTTATATATTTATAAAATGTTTTGTTTTTTCCGTGAATAGTGAAAATACAGTTTTGAGTTTTGGGGTGTTTTTATGACATCATTAATGATGTAACATTGATGAAATAATTATGGTCAACTTGTGAATAGTAATATATGTGATTAAGTTTCCCAAGTGACCAATACATTGGGGAAATACCATGGTTATGCCCATGGTTTTGCAAATACCACTGATGAGGTGTCCCTTAGAAATTAATTAAATATTCCCTCATTTATTCTATAAACACCAAACCATTACTTAATTTTTTTCATTTTATATTCCTCCTCATATAATATATGGTCTTTTTACCTCCAAATTAGTCCTTCCAATGTTCGCTAAACACCCCCAAGGTCCCAACATTCAATCTTTCACTGTTACTCTTCAAGGTAAGGGAACCTTTCACCATCTTCTTTTAAGTCATGACTTCCTTTATGTTATGTATTCCAGTTTCCACTATATTATGTGGTATTATTCTCTTATATATAGTTATTACATCCCATTTAATGTACAATTTATGATAGACCCTTTCCGTTCTCATTAATGGATTTTCTGAATTTTTTTGTGACGCTGTTAGGATGTCAAATTTTCGTAAAATAAATAGCATCTTCTCTTTTCTTTCATGTTTCATTTTTTTTGTGGTATATAATTAAAAAATACATTCCATTATCTTATTTAAATTTTATTATGTACCTAAAATATATTGTGATTTATTTATTATTGGGGGACCCTTTTCCCCTCTATTTTTAATGTTTTCTCAAACCATGTTATATAGCCGTTATACTATATAAATTTCACCTCAAAATCTCTCTCCCTTTTCTCAAGAAAAAATCTTATTTTATTTATATGAATCCCCAAACATATTTCATTTCTTTGGGAATTCATAAATAATAAAAATAATATATTTTATTCTACAATTTACATACATTAAACCCTCATTCCATTTCTATGGGTTATAAATGACATAAAGATCGTGTTTTTAAGCATTTTAAAACATCACGGCTTTGAAATAAAACCCACGCCTTTTATTCATTTTGGGTTATTTATTAAATTTTTGATTATAACATATGTGGATCACATAAAAACAAATACATATTAAGTTTTCTCCCTGATATCACTCTAATTCATTTGGTAAATAATTTAATCTCTATAGATGAAGAGTTTCACGATACCTTTGTAAATAACCATCGTAATTTTATGACTCCTTGGGGATGATCCTTAGTGATATGTTCATGAATGTATAATTTTAATGTTGTAGCCAAATTTTAAATTTATATTTCATGTTATTTTTACTATGATATTCCTATTTATCTCTATGTTCTAATTGATATTGCTCATGTTCACATGTAAATAATTTATATTATTTTCCTTACTAAGCCTCCTACGCACCCTTTCCTTTTATGTATGTCTCCAGGTTATGAGATGCAGTATTTGTACTTAGGATAAACTTATGATGAATCCCTTAAAGTTTATTAAAATAATTTTTTATGTTTTTTTCATCTATATTTTACATCATTTCCAAGACACTAGACTTCAAAGATCCTTTGTTTTCAAAATGTTAAGAAATGTTTTGTAATTAAAGAGGCGGGATGCCATATGTGGCTGCTTGGTTAGCTCATTACATCTCGTTTTGGGATTTTATGTTTATGTGCTTCCATAATTTATTATTATCATGGTACACATTTTAATACATGAGTACATTAGGTTAAGGACACATTTTTGGTGTTCTAATGAGCCTTGTACTCACAGCGTACTCTGGAATTTGGATGCCCGTGTAGATATCATGAGAGACTTTGCGAAGGGGAAGGGCCCTGTGATGAATGGGTGAGTAGGAGGAGCTTAGAACTAGATTGGATAATAGACCAAGGTTGACACTAGAGGACCCTACAGTTATATTATTTATCATCTTCATTTCATTACACTTGTCGGCTTTCCACTTTGGGAGCTCTTATCTATAAACCTTGTATGTCATATCTAGTTTCCACATTTACTCTGTCATTTTATTATTTTTCTTATTATTTTTTTTATTATCTTTCTCGATGACATGAAAAATAGGGTATAGTTTCCCTATTATTGAACATATACCATCTCTACCATTCAGCAGCCTCTGGATACGAGGAGGCGCACATGCGGTTACGTGGTATTTTGGCTCGGACCTGGTGGTTCGTGCTATTTCATGTCTCATTGTTCATGATTATGATTAATACTATTTTAATTCCCCATTGATATTCCTATTGTATAATATGTATTATTTTATTCATTTTCTAACATTTTTTCCCTTACTAGGCATTCTAGCTCACCAATTTCTTATGTATGTCCCCAGGATAATCCGTGAAGTTTTCAGTATGAAGGAATATTATGAACATGTTATGTTGGTCTTTAACAAGGACGATATATTCCATATTCAAAGTTTTTATGTAATGTACCAAATTCTTAATTATGATATATTACTATTTCTTCCAGGTTTTATTAAGTGCATACTTGTGTAATAAATCATGTGTTAATGTGTAATAAAGAGAGGGGTAGTTATATAGATCAATGATGGGTGTTTATAATTAATTCTTACTATTGACCTGCCGCATTTTAATGTTAATATAATAATATATATATTAATATCACACTATATAAAAAAACATGCCTTGAGAAATATTATATTCATGAAATTTTATTCAAATACTAATTAATTATATAATTTCATTTTTCCATTGGGACCTTTTTCATTAAAATGCCACATTTTCTTGTTTTCTTTCATAACATATCATGTCTATCAATTACGTCATCAAAAAAATAATTTAATAGATATGGGAAATAATTAATCTAATGAAATAGAGATGTGAGTCAAATTAAAATCAAGAGACAATTTATTCTCACCTTAATATTATGAATATTTCATATAATACATAAAAAAATATATTTTTTATTTAATTTACATTTTAATAATTTTATATGTTAAAAATACACACTTTAAAATTATATTACATATCAATTATTTTTGGGTATATTCTAATAGAAAAGTCACTTCCTGTGATGTTTTATTTATTTAAAAACCCTATATTTCAAATAAAACATGAAAATAAGATTCCGTATAACCATTCCAAATTATAAATTAATATATTATATATCGCATCCTATAATAAACATGATCACAATTGTCACATCATTAAAAACCAGATCACTAGCCACATATTATATATCGAGTGATGATATCCCCATATTGGTCTCAACAATATATCAAAATCATGTTTTTCAATACATCATAGGATGAAAATATCACATATTATATTTTTTAATAGAACATTATGTTTTCCAAAACCCATTTGTCAGCATATCATAAATAGTGATATCATATATCACACCTAGTGATATTTTGACACAATAGTCAAATCATGGACACATCAACAATAGCCATATCCCATGAAAAATTATACCCATTTAACTTACAATGATATCCAAATTAATTTTAAAATATTTTTTTTATAAAAAATAATCTTTTATTCTAAATATAACTAGATTAGAATTTAATGCCTTTGTTTATTTTTTCTAACATATAACATTCTACTTGTAACAATATTGGTCCCTACCCATTAATTGCATGGTCTATACATGGAACCCAATACTAAATTTAGTTTTGATGAACTTATTAGCAGTTAATCAAGTTTAATGAAATGCTATAGTGTCTTAGTTGATCAACATTGGTTAATTTCAACACAAATATAAAATTCTTATTTATAAGAAAATAATGGTGATCCAACATTCATTGTAGAGTCAAATTGTGAAATGTACTAACATATTGAGTTTATAATAGAGTGTCTAACCAAGGGTAGGTGTTTCATAATATTTCGGTGATGAGGAGTCAGTTCACTGAGGTGGAAATTTATTTACTATAATTAATATTATTTGTTAAAAAATGAATTTGATCAAGATATCCCCTAATTATATATTATTTATATGGGATTTATGGCTTATTAAAGGAGCCACATTAGAAAATTCACTAAAGATAATCACATTATATTAGACGAGTTTTGTGATAGCATCACTGGAGCAGGAAACATGGGTATGGTTCATTGATCTAAATCATTTATTTTGGGTCTAAAAATTTATTAAAGTGTTTAATTATAAATTTATTAAATATTAAAATGAAATTTTAAAGGTATGTTCCATGATTAATTAAGAATACACTTCCTTTATATTCCTTAAAAATAAATTAATTGATTTCTACCTAAACTATATAAAATTTCTAAGGATATTTTATAAGATTATTGATAAAGTTTTTGTTTCATATATTCACTTACCTTATGATATAATTTTATAATTTTTTCAATGATACAAATCCACTTAACATGGAATCACTCTAATAAATGCTATAATTTTTGGGAAATATTATAGAAATTATTTATATTTTCTTACATTCTCTCTTGAATTTTCACTACTCTGAGTCTAAATTTTGTGAAAATGAGGCTAGATATGGAATGAAGTGGTCATATTTATCTAGTGTCTAAATTTTATGGTAGCATAAATATTTTCATCCTTGTCATACCATCAAGGGTGGAAGAAAAGAATTTGTTTTGTAAGGAAGTGGTGGATGGTATAATGTCTTCGTATTTTAATTTACATTGTCATTGAATTTATATATATAATGGTTGTTTTATAGTCTTTAAAATTTGTTAATGACCTTTAGAGACTGAGGATCAAAATCTTAAGGGGATGTGGGAACCAAATAGTAGCATTGGAGATGCTTGGGTGCCACCACCTAGTTAATTTAATGGCCTCAGCTAGTAAATGGGTGTAGTAATTTCCAAGGAAACACTTGGGATCTATACTAGCCGGAATAGGGCCAATATCCTGCCTAAGGTAATGATTGTATCCCTATGATTTTCTTAGAGATATAATATTTCAAGGGGATAACCTATAGGCTCGATAAATGTTTTTAAAAAGGGAGACCCATTAATTTTTCAATGATACATCAATTTAATACCATTATCAATTTTATTAAACCAAATGTATCCATAATAAATGGAGAGACTCCTCGATGGTGAATTTTCGTCACTTCATTTCATCTATTTACTAATTATAAATATGATTTATTTAGTTCCTTCCATTTGCTATGTTTAGTTAGTTCTACACTAAAAATCCTCTTTATCTTAGGTTGAATCATAAATATTGGATAACATATTTATATCTATGTTTTTTAATATGATCTATTGGGTAATTTTATAATTATCGATGGATGATAAGATAGATATAAAAAATTATCACCTATCACTTGATCAATTATTGATATGTTGGGAATGGTGGATCTCATTCTTTAATCCTAAAATTATTCTATAAATTTTCATGTCATTCTTATTGTATCATGATTATAGAATTATCATGTGATGAATTGTGTATATTTCTAGACATGGATTTAGTAGTAGTGTCTTTGGAGTTGTTGACAGGGATTTAGTAGAAGTATAATGCCAGATACTAATGAGATTTAGTCCTCTCTTTTTATTCCTACTGTTTTTACTATTTGGGATATGGTAAACTGGAGACTGGTTGTTGCTGAAACTAGGTTTCTAGATTGTTCATGGGTGACTGTATCCCCAGGTAAGAGTGATGGACCATGTATCCTTGGGTTTGAATTGCTATTTTTATTTTTCTCAGATTACAGTTTATATGATTTTTACCATGGTGGCTCACTTGGTGTGTGATGTTATTGATTGTGATATGTGACGCTTAACCCGGTGCATTAAGTTAGGAATTGGATCTGGGCTCGGTATGGCAAGGTTGATTCGTTGGATTTTAATAGGCACATTTTTAGGGTATTTCAATTTCATAATTGCATTTATGCTTTGTGAAGTGATAATAAAATGTGAATAATGTCTATTTCCATTATTTGTATTCTTTTGAAATGTGGATAGGTTAAATTCCTGATAGAATTTCTTATTGATTTTAATGTGTCATTACATGCATTATATATTTGTAGAATTACATGTGGTAGGGTATTTGGGCCTGGATCGTGCATGAGAATATAGGTACTATTGGTTGAGGTGATTTTGATCATGAGGATTGGTTGTCTCAGTCATTGATTTGAGGAAACATTGGTCTTTAGGATGGGCATGACTCGAGGTACTTTTGATACATGGCTCTGTTGAGGGAGGGTAAGGAGGCCATGAGGTCGGGATGTTGTGGGCATGGGTTGCGGTGGGGGAGAATAAGGTTAGTAATTATGTGCTGCCATGTACTACTATTCCGATATACATGAATATAGTGTTATACATATATATATGAGTGGTTTGGACATTTATGGTATTCAGTGGGTTCTTTTTAGAGGACTCAGATGGAGAGTCAGGAAGAAGATGGTACAATACCATAGCAGAAAGATTAGTCTCAAGATCTGGTGTAGGCAGAGCATGAGACATAATTATAGGCTCAACGACAGTATCAGGTTCAGGATCCAGTGCAGTCAGGACAACAGTCGGGTTTGGCAGCACTCAAACCATGGCTCGACAGGCATCTCTGAGCTAGCCTGGTACGTGTCTTGCAGGGGATCAATAGAGGTGTGCATGGTAGATATCCATCTATGGAATATCTAACGTGGGAGTTACAGTCATATCACCATTTGGTTGTTTAGTGTGGGGGTGGTCTAAATTCTACCAAGAAATGGATAGAGAGCATGAACATGATCTTTGAGTCGCTCGAGACGCCTCTAGGGTGGAGGGTCCAGCTAGCGATGTACATGATGAGAGGACCGGCCAAGAGTTTATGGGACCTGTGGGTTTAGGCTCGTAAGCATATGGGACTATCACAAAAAGACTTCAGGGAGAGGTTCTTCGAGCACTTTTACCCAGAGACATTGAGAGCAGAGAGAGCTCGGGAGTTCTTGAGTCTTCCGTAGGGAGACATGATTGTCATCGACTATGCAGCTATATTCAATGAGTTTTCTCGCTTTTCACCTGGTACGGTAAGAGATAACTTGGTAAGGTTGAGGAACTTTGAGGATGGATTACGACATGACATTTCGATCTAGGTGAATATCTTCATGTTGTGTTTATTCACAAAGGCGTTGAATCAGGCACTCATTGCAGAGGGTAACAGGAGGGATAGTCCCCCGGCTGACTAGGAGATGGCTTTAGGTGATGGTTAGGATAGGAGGAAGCGAGGACGGGATGAGTTCTTGTAGGGAATTCAATCAATGGAATAAGCTAGAACACCTCGTAGCATTTCTTCGGTTGTTTGATTTCAGGGTGGACAGACATGACATGTTTGGATTCCTTGAGATAGGCCTCCAAATTATTGTCAGGCATGTGGATAGGTCGAGCATCTGGAAAGGTTCTTCAAGAATCCTTCTCAGATAACTGGCAGGAAAGGACTAGGACAAAAAGTGGAATTTATATTTGGTTCAGGTTTGGTACCGAGAGAGGGTAGCTGAGGTTCAGCTATATGAGGAGAACATGACAGAGACATTGGGACCCAGTTGAGGGGTTAGTGGCCAGCGAAAAGAGAATCACCATAGTGATTTTAGTCATCAAGTAGCCATACTACAAGCCTGGTGCACGCCGTAGTGCTTCTAGGGGCTGAGCAGGTTGGTGAGGGGATGATGATTAAATGTACACCGTGAGTGTGGCCATAAAATTATTTTTTTCTTTTGGAATGACCAGTTGAGGCATGTATGTTTTTAATGCACGACATGCACAAGATTCATGTGGACTGAATAGATGTTGGTCAATGGGATTGGCTTTTTATTAGGTGTGTGATGTATATTTATATATACGTATGAGATGTGTGGCATCAGGGGCATCGAGTATGCGGGTTACATGAGGTATTTTTGGCATCGGGTCATCGAGGATGCGGGTACTTGAGGTTCCTTCGGCATCAGGGCATCAAGGATGTTGGTTACGTGACATGCATGACATAAGCTTTTATAATGAGAATCCATGCGATGCAAGACCTCGTGGTGGAGGACACGGATGCGGTGCGGGATATGTTTGGGTGTGATAAACAATACGGGAGAATGAATGAGGCGTAGGGGTGACGATGCATCACGATAGGACCATGAGTCCAGAAATAGGTTAGTGAACCCCTTATTTGTTGATTTTTGTAGGGTTGATACCGAGTTAGGAAATTCATAAGGTGGGGATAAACTTTGATGAATTTATATAGAATATTTGAGACCGGGAGAGTCCAAGTTACTTTGATTACGGTGGCATGTTCAGTTCCATCTCTATATTTCATTTTCAGGTATTTTATGTGTTACCTTGTCTTAATTTTTTCTCTTGTTTAATTGTTATTTGTCCTTTGTTATGCCTTTGGGTATGCCATGTTACCTGTTTTTCTTGAGGAGGGTCGGTCGAGTGGTCGTTGTTCATCGGTGCATTTTGGTCAGGGGATGCCAAAATGGTTATAATTTAATTGTATAGTTTTAATCTATAGAGTGTAGTTTATTGAACCTTGAAATGAATTTTTGGAGACATTAAAGACCTTGCTGCTAGAATGGGACAACATTTGGTCAGTGAATTTCAACTGTTTAGGTTTTTTACCTGTTTAAATTGATTCTTTTGATTTTATATGTAATTTATGTATTTCATATGCTTGATCCACTGTAGTTTTGTTGTTCGTGGCCTGGATATTCATGAGTGATGCTAATCACAGGGTGGACTTGGCCCGGGTTACATTGGGTGGTTCTGACCATGAGATTGGGTGGCAAGGACTTCGACTTGAGGCAAGGTGACTATCAGGTTGGGCATGGCCCTAGTTACAAGGATGGAAAGGCTGTTGGAATTGATCTGCATGGTCACAGGGATATGAGGTGTCAAAGGTGTTGCAGATTGGGTAATATTTTTGGGATTACCACTCACTTAGAACATTGAGTAGTGTGCACATGTAGAGACTCCGCGATGACGTCATTTTGACCACTCGTGTGGGTAGAGGCCCCTATTAGATGCAGTTTATCTATAATTGGTTTGGGGGTTGTTGCCTTAGGAAGCCACATGGAAGTTGATGATACTTCAAGGGATAGTACTGAGGCGATCAGGATAGGGGCAGAGTCTCGCTGATATTTTATGACATACATCTTTGTCCCTCCAGTTACTTTATTTGAGGGTAGGAAACGATGTTCCTAACGTTACTTTATTTGAGGGAAGACATTGATGTCCCTCTAATTTCATTAGTTGAGGGAACACATCAATATCCCTCTAGTTACTTATTTGTGTAAAGGCAGTGTTGTTCCTCTGAGTTACTATTTATTTTCCATGCCTTCAGGACATCATTTATTGAGACATGCGGTGTCAGGGGGCATATGGTTCTAGGTTACATGACAGAGATTCCAACATTGGCCGAACTAGGTGACACTTCATGGTGTCTTCTAAGAACTAGTGGAGTTTATGTTTATTTTTGCATTGTACTATTTACTATTTTCCTTATACTGCATGCCTTATTAAACACATATATTGGCTATGCACTGTTAGGTGGTATCCTATTGAGATTTGTCTCGCACCCTACACGTGCCCTTCGGGATGCGTGTAGAATTTATGCATTTGCATGCCAGAAAGAGGGTAGTATTAGGATCTAGACTGCATTAGTTTTTGCAAGGAGATGGTGTGGACCTTGAGGTCTTGCCTAGTTTGATTATACCATGTTTTTTCTTTCTTTCCTATGTCAGCAAGATTTCCTTGTTTATGGTAGCTACTTTTGGATAGCCATTGGCTCCCCTTTTGTATTTACTTACTATGGACTCCTGATTTCTTTGTTTAGTAGTTTCAAGTGGTGTTCAACATGTTTTTCATTTTACTTTTAGTTGTTGTTTTATATATTGATCACTTCTTCAGTTTATCCATATTGAATGTCCTTCAACTACGTAGGTCTAGTTTGAGCATTCTATGTCATTTATTGTGCTTCATGTTTATTATTATACTAGGTATAGTACCATTATCATCCTTCGAGAGGATATATCCTACCCACTATACCTATAAGACCCTCGCTACTAGTTGGCATCCTTTGGCATTCGGGGAGTTGCGTCTAAGGTAGTAACACCCGACCCGTTTAGCAATGTTCGAGAGGTTGTTGGGGTCCAAGTCATTACAAAGTTTTATCAGAGTAGTTCTTGATAGGGATTTAGAAGTAGTGTCTTGTTGTATACTAATTATATTGAGACTTCACTTTTTATTTATGATGGTTTTATTATTTGGGAGATGGTAGATTTTAGATAGGTTGTTACTAGAACTGGGTTTCTAGCCTATGCTTGGGTGCCTGCAGCCCTAGGTACGAGGGATGGACCAAGTTTCCGTCAGTGGGAATTGTTGTTTGATTTTTTATCCAATTACAGTTTATATGATTTCCAACTTGGTGGCCCACTTTTTGCGTGATGTTGTTGATTATGTTATGTACCCCTTGACCCAGTGAGGTATGGAGAATTGGACCATATCCCTGTATAGAAAGGCATGATTATTTTTCATTTGATAGGAAACTTTTTGGGGTATTTCAATTTCATAACTCCACGTATTCTTTGTTAAGTGATAAAACCGTGTTAATAATGTCAATATCCTTGCATTGTATTCTTTGGAAATGTGAATTTGTGAAATTCCTTAGAGAATTTCTTATTGATTGTAATGTGTTATGCCTTACATTATATATTTGAATAATTACATGTTGCATGGTATTTGGGCCTGGCTCTTGCTTGAAAAGATAGGTACTATTGGATGAGGATACTTTGATCATCTATATTAGGTGACTCGGTCGTCGGTTTGAGGCAATGTTGTTTTTCAGGACACGCATGGCCCGAGATACCTTTGATACATGGATCTATTGAGGGGGGGTAAAGAGGTCATGAGGCCGGGATACTGTGGGCATGAGTTGTGGTGGGGGAGAGTAAGGGTAGTAGTTATGTGATAAATTGTATTGATATTCCTATCTTCATGAATATATTGTTATATATATATATATATGAGCTATCTATCCATTTATGGTATTCAGCGGGTTCCTTCTTGACGACTCCGATGGAGCATCAGGCATGCGATGGTACAGTACCACAAGAGCATGATCAGGTTTAGGATCTGGTGCCAACATAGGATCAGGTTCAGGATCTAGTATAGGTAGGTCAACAATTGGGTTTGGCAGCGTTCTGACCATGGATCCACAGGAAGCTTCAAGCTAGCCGGGTAAGTGTCTTGTAGGGGATCGACAGAGGAGCGTAGGGTACATATCCATTTATGGAATATATGATGTGGGTGTTCATTTCATGTCACTCTCCACGTTTTTAGGGTCATGGTGGTCTATAGGTGTCTGAGAACTATATATAGAGAATGAAAATGATCATTGAGCAGCTCGAGATGCCTTTATGGTGGAGGGTCAAGCTGGCGACATACATGCTAAGAGGACCAATGAAGCATTGGTGGGATGTGCAGGTTCAGGCTCACATGCCTGAGGGACTAGCATGGAATGACTGTGAGGAAATATTCTTTGATAACATTCACCCAGAGAATCTTAGAGAATAGAGTGATCGGGATTTCATGAGTCTTTACCGTGGAGACATGTCTGTCATAGACTATGCATCTACATTCCCTAAGACTTATTGCTTTGCACCTGGTATGGTAAGTGATGACGCGGCAAGGTTGAAGTTCTTCGAGAATGGCTTACGAATGGCCATTTGGATCATGGTGAATATCTTCAGGCCAAGATCATTCTCAAAGGCAGTGAATCAAGGGCTCATAACAGAGGGTAACAAGAGGGATAGGGCCCAGGTTCACTGGGCGATGGCTTCAGGTGATGGTTCAGATAGCAGGAATCAGGTATAGGATGAGTTCTAGCATGGAAGTTAGTGAAAGGACTCAGTTGGACCACCTCATATCAGTTTAGCAGTGGTTTTCTTTTTAGTGTAAGAATCGAGGACATGTTCGGACTCAGTGTGATCGGCCTCTAAAGGAGTTTTGAGCATGGGGACATGTTATGAATCTTGAAAGGTCCTACATGAATCCTACTAAGACAGTCAAAATCCAGTGACCTGGAAAAATGATGGAATCTAGATTTGGTTTAGGTTCGGTACTAGGAGAGGGTATCTAAGGTTTAGTGGCATGCAGAGGACACATTAGAGATAGTGGGACCCAGCATAGGTGTCAGTGGCCAGTGACTGGAGTAACACCACCCATAGGTCATGCATTAGGAAATCGTACTTCAGGATAGGTGCACGTCGTGGAACTAATAGGGGCTGAGTAGGCTGGTTAGCCAACAACAGTTAGAGTTAAACCAAGAGTGTGTTCGTGACTTTCTCATTTTCTATTTCCATGACTTATTGAGGAATGTCCGTTATGAGTGCACGAGGTGCAAAAGATTCATGTGGACTGACTAGATTCTAGTCAGTGGGGTTGTCTCAATATCAGGTGCATGATATATATTTATAAATATGTATAAAATGCGTGGAATCTAGGGCATCGAGTATATGGGTTACCAGAGGTGACGTGGGCATCGGGGCATCAAGGATACCGGTTACTAGAGGTTGCTTGTGAATCGGGGAATCGAGAATGAAGGTTACATGAGATACATGGCATCCGGTTTTATATTGAGCATCCATGGGATGCAGGACCTCATGGAGGTGGACACTGATGTAGTGTGGGATAAGTTTGGGTGTCAGAAGCAACACAAGAGCATGAATAAGGTATATCGGTGACGATTTACCATGAGAGGAACATGTGTCCAATAATAGGTTAGTGAACCCTTACTTTGTTTATTTTTGTATGGTTGAGACCTAGTTAATAAATTCTTAAGGTGGCGTTCCCCTTGAAGAATTTATCCAGAACCTTTGAGACACGGAGATTCCTAGTTACATTGATAGGGGTGGCATGATCGGTTCCATATTCGGGTTTCGTTTGATAAATTGGGGATGAGCTATGTTACGGTGGGGAGATTGTATGAACTACGGTTTTTAGAACGGCTCAAAATACAGAACCTTTTTGAATTTTGAATTGTTTTTGAGAAAACTGAGAAAATATGGGATGTTCGAGAAATTTTCAAACTACACATCGAGTACTCAAAAGTACACATTGTTTATGGGTTAGGTACATATTGGCCATGTTCCCGCCGACTACATTACAAGTGGTGACCATGTAGGAATTTCCTACAACACAGCGTGTAGTGTTTCTCAACATTCCATGTACCCTGGATAGTGTGGAGGCCATACATAGCATATAGGCCTATGGGCTGGGTAGAATTTTTTTAGCAAGTACACACTATTTACTATTTACACACGCTACGTAGAGGGGCCTTGTATGGGGATATACATGGCGTATTGGTGATGTCTTCTAGATAGAGATGTACATGTTGTGTACCATAGGTACACACCGTATAGTTTGTTGTCAAGCCCTCAAAAAAATATAATTCATCTAATGAACTGTAAAATGATACATGGCGTATATTCCTATGTACACACCGTGTATTATCTATTTTTCTCTAAAATGGATAGTAGCCCTGTTTTGAGGCAGAACCCCAAACCCTCGATGTATTTGAGAAGGGAGAGATGTATTGAGCTCGTTTTTCCTCCCGAGTGTCTGCTTGAACTCCGTTTCTATTGTCGTCAGATGCATTAGAACCCCCTCGGTAAGGCCTTGATTCCTCCTTATCTGTTATTCATGGATTCTTTTCTAATAAGTGTTATAGAGGTTTGAGTTATTTTTATTATTTTGTAGATATACCGAATTTAATCCTAATTGGTGGTTGTTATCGTAGGACTATCATCATATGAGTCTCTGAAAGGTAGTGCAAGCCTCTTATTGTGTTTTCACACACTTTTGGGTGGCGCAACCACTGTAGTGTTTTCAGGTATTTTATATGTGACCATGTTTTACTTTTTATTTCATGTTTAATTGTTATTTGACCCATGAGATGCCTTTGGGTATGGCATGTTACCTGTTTTTCTTGTGTAGGGTTGGGCTAGTAGTCGTTGCCCATCGGGGCATTTTGGTTGGAGGATTCCAAAATGGTTATAATTGAATTGTATTGTTTTAAACTACTAATTTTAGTTTATTGAACCTTGATATGAATTTTTTGAGTCATTAAAGACCTCAGTGCTGGTATGGGACACCACTTGGTTAGTGAATTTCAACTATTTGGTTTTCTTTTCCTGTTTAAAATTTATTCATTTGATTTTATATGTAATTGCTGAATTGCATATGATGGAACCCTTGCGGTTCTGTTCAGTGTGTCCCAGTTCTTCTTAAGTGATGATGATCATAGGATTGGCTTGGTCCCCATTACATTGGGGAGTTTTGACCACTAGATTGGAAATCATGGACATCAGCTTGAGGTAGGGTGAATTTCAGGTTGGGCATGTCCTGGGTTACTTGGATGGAGAGGCTATCAGACATGAACAGAATGGTCATAGGGACACGAGGTATCATAGGTGTTATGTATTGGGTACTATTATGGTGATTACTTCTCACCCTGAACATTGAGTAGTGTGCACACAGAGAGACTCTGTGATGTGGTGTATTTGACCTCTCATATTGGTAGAGGCCCTCATTAGTTGTGGTTTAGGTACAATTGTCTTGGGGGTTCTTGTCGTAGGAAGCTACATGGAATGTGGGAAGCATTTAGGTGATATCGTTGAGGATATCGTGTTGGGAGAATAGGCTCTTTGTTATTTGGGGGCATACATCACAATCCCTCCGATTAGTTTATTTGAGGGTAGACATCATTTGCCGTCTAGTTTCTTTATTTGAGCTTAACATCGGTGTCCCTATGAATTATTATTTTGAGGTCAGACATCACAGTCCCTCCATATACTTATTTGAGGAAATATATCATTGTTCCTCTGAGTTACTATTTGGTGTGAGGGCCTTTGGGACATCAGTGATTGAGACACATGGTGTCAGGGGGCACATGGTGTCAGGTTACATGACAGAGATTCTAGCATTGGCCGAAGTATGTGACACTTCATGTTGGTTGTTGAGCGCCAGAGGAGTTTATATTGTTTTTCCATTATATTATTTACTATTTTCCTTATATTGAATGCCTTATTAAACAATTATATTAGGTATGCCCCATTGTGTGGTATCCTACCGAGATTCGTCTCAGACCCTACACGGGCCCTTCGGGACACGTGTAGACTTTATGGTATGGTATGGACCTTGAGGTCATTACTAGTTGTTCCATGGATATGGTATGGACCTTGAGGTCATTACTAGTTGTAGTTTACCATGTGTTTTCATTCTTTCCTGTATCATCATTCTTTTCTTGTTTATGGTAGCTACTTTTGGTTATCCATTGGTGCCCCATTCGTATTCACTTTGTATGGACGCATGCTTGGTTTGTTTTTTAGTTGAATGTGGTGTTCATAATGTTGTTCGGTTTACTTTCCACTACTATTGTTTATATTTTCCACTTCCATTTTTTATCGATATTGAATGTGCTTATGCTCTGGGAATCTGGTTCGACTCTGCTATGTCATTTATTCTGCTGCATCTTTATTATTACACTTGATCCATTACCATTATTATATACTGAGAGGGTATATGCTCCCCAATATTCCTATAAGACCCTAACTGGTAGTCTTCATCCTTTGGAATTCAGGGAGGTGCGCCTAGGGTAGTAACACCCGACCCATTTAGCACTATTTGGGGGGTTGTTTGGGTCCGGTTTTTTACAGATATGTTGGAAATGGTGGACCTCATTGGGTAATCCTAAAAATATTCTAGACCTTTTTCAGGTCATTATTCTTATATTTTGGTTCTATAATTCCCATGTGCTGAATTGAGTATATTCGTAGGGATTGTTGGTGTGTTGGATTGATCCATAAGGAAATTAATATCTTTGGGAATTAATAATATTGAGGTAGTAAGTCCTAATCATTTAAGGCCTTTTTATATAATTGAATGGATTGATGTGAATGTGGATGCATGTGTAACCTGTGAGACCCTTTCTTGACATTATATACTTGTGGGTACTTGTGTAACTGTGAAACACTTTATTGATATGATTCATATGTGGGTGTCTGTGTGGCCTATGGGACCTTTCTTGACATGAAATTCCTACTACTCTTTATATTTTAGCATCTATTAAGATGAATTTATGGATTCTCTATGGCTATTTTCAAGATACCAGGTTGATCTAACATGACTTCTTGTCCCGTTGGTGGGGGGTTTCACTATTGTGATAAAATGGTTTTTGATTTCGCCTTTATATGTGGCTTATGGTAGTGTGGTTTTCCCCAAATCTAGATATTGCATTGACATGTTTGAATGTGTGTTTACATAAAGTAAGATATTGGGTTGAAATATGGTAGTGCTCCTTGTCCTAGAGCAATTAACTGGATTGACTTTTAGACACAATGGTTAATATTTAAAGGAGGGTCGGTTTTTTGTTCATCAAGGGGTAACATACAAATTTAATAGAATGGATTAGTAATTTTAGACATTTTATGGACCATATGTCATGATTTAATTTAAAAATGATTTTTTATAAAATCCCTTATGGAATGGAACTAAGGTAGGTAATATTGGGGTTCTTGGTAGCCTAGTTAGTTCATGATGACCCAACACATGATTTTTTATCTATGTATTAAAATATTTTAAAGGAATTTAATTTCATATATAGTTTCAATTATGTTACGGATGATTCATTGGTTCCTTGATGGGTCTATACTCATTCACTGCATTTGTATCTCGGTGCATGTATATATTTCACGGTCAGGGATCCAGATAAGGGAAAGGGATATTTCTCTGGAAAATGACAATGTGGATATTGGTGGACATAGGCAATGCTAAAAAAGAAATTGTACCATTAATGTTATAACATAGTTTATTTTATTCTGTATTCATTTATTAGTTGACATACCACCATGGGTTTTTTTGGTTTATCTTGTATAAATTTAAAGAATGTTGGGTTACAATATGAATTTATTGTTAAATTTCCACTATTTATATATGTGGTTATATATTTATGTAATATTATGTTTATAACATATGAATATCATTACTAAGGGAATATTAAACCGATAAATCCTTAAAGGAACTCACTACTAGTCAGCTGGCTCGCATATGGGGAGGTACACATGAGTTATGTGGAACATTGACCCATACCTAGTGATTCAGATCAGGGTGTTAATTAGAGCCTATTTTATTTCATTTCCTTTCATTCCATTTATATTTTTCTGAACATGTTAGAAAGAAAATAGTTTTTGTGGAACACGTGTTGGGGAGACAAACATTTTCCTGGATAGCACATGTGTAATAGAACTCTATGTATTCTGGGTATGGGATTTATATTATTAGTTATGCTTTTACAGTTTCATTCTAACAATAAGTACCATCGAGCTATACAAAATTTTATGAACTGGGTTTATTCATGCATCATTAATATTCATATTGATTTATATATAATATTTTTGTTTTCTTATATTAAATAATAGTTAAAGTAATTCATTTTCATTAGTAATCTTTTTTTCTTCAGTGATACATCTATGATGACATTTAATTCACTTAAACCTTAGCATGATATGTTTTTTATATGTATATAAATATGAATGATGTATATGTATAGAAGACTTGTATTAGGATATCGGTAGTCCTAGTGAAATTATCCCAACTATTGGTATGCATCCTCTTAGGATGAGTCTTTCTTTAATGATATATTGAGTTTGGTTGCAAACTACTTGAGTTGTAATCCTAATTTCCAATTAAGATAATTTTATAGAATTCATTAGAAAATTTTATAATGATCTTCCTCGAAGATGTATTATGGTACTACTTAGGGTAGTAGGTTATAATGCTTCTATTAGGGAATATGATCTTATTGCATCACTGTACATGGAGGAGGGTGTGGCTAAGTTTATGCTTGTTGCACCTCCAGTGGATTAGAAGACAAGAGACACTCTAGTCGGGAGTATTTTGATTGGTGATTGTTCAAGGTGTAGGATCTCATAATGTTGGTATTATGATGGCCGATTCTATATAGGATATCATAATTTAGTATCTTCTAGGATTCCATATAAATGGAGGCCATCAAAATTCTTAGGATGTGATTGAAATCATTGAGAGAAACTGTGATCAATCGGAGACTCTGAATAAAAAGTGGGTGAAATTGGGTGTGTATATGCTCTAGGTACTAGCTAGGACATCATGGTGTGTCTTGAACCATTATAGGAAGTATGAAAATATGACATTGGAGACCTTCATGGACCTTTTAATTAAGAAATTGTTCTATGATATGTTGATTCTAGAATGCGACCAAATAATTATGAATCTTTAGTAGGAGATGATGTCAGTATATTCTCAGTCATATTATTTTATTGAGTTTCTACACATTCACATATTCTATTCAAGAATGTAGCATATTGTTTCCCTATGGGATTGGGGATGATGTCATTGATTTATGATTCAAACATTCCAGGCAGTTTGTAATGGGTTTGTTCATAGAACTGGAAACATCCAATGATTCCATATCCATTTGAACCAACTTTCCAAAGGTAGGCACTCATTAGTTGTGGACTGATGAGGCTTAGAAATTTTCATTGGTCGAGCGAATGGAAGATCGGACTCATCACACCTTGCACGATTGTTAACCAGTAAGGTAACACTTAGGCGATCCTTGACCAAAGCATTTAGAATTATCATGAGGTACTTCTAGAAGAGAGGCGCGCAAGTTTTAGTGAAGAAGTAGGGCGGCGCGCAAGTATGTTCATTTCCCTTAAAGTTAATACACCTTAGGTGCGCAATTGTTAGTGAATTATAACACATAGACCTTACTCCTCTAGTTTATACCTTCCTTCTAGGTAAAGAATTACCTTATAAGTGTTTGGAAGACCTGAAGAAGATACTTGGGCGTTCAGAGCTCTATATCTGAATTCTGGAAAAATTCCTCCAGAAATAGGGGGCCCAAAGGGTCTATTTATAGGCTGGAGAAGACCCCAAATGGTTATCCTTTAGGGCGCGCAAGTCACTTGTGCGTCCATTAGGTGGCGCGCAAGTATACTTACGCGACGGTGATGGAACTTGCGCGACCCTTGTGCCTTTGAAGCCTTGTTCATGCCTTTGATGATTTTTGAGGGTGTCTTCAAAGGATGAATCTATTTGTGCTAAGTCATTTTCCATTCCATTCCTTTAGACAATGTGACGAAAAGGAGCTTCAACACATATAAGTCATAGAAGATTAAGGTTGGTTATTAAATAGAACCAAGGCACCAAGTGAGAAACTTAGACCAGATGATATATTCACAAGTATCTAACTTTTAATAATGATATAGAGTTGGTTAATGAGACTAAATTTCTTTATATAATTAGTGTACTAATGATTTGGATTCATAATTAATTCATGGGAGCCACTTTTGGTAATATCCTAAAGAATATATAGAATATGTACTAGGGTAGTAATAGGTAGTCGAAGAAGATCATAGACTCTTCATTTCCCATTATGTAATAGAATTCAATAAAATGTTATAATTTTGGATGTAAGGTGAATAATATCACGTTTTTTATAATAATTATTGGGAGTATCATAGAAATAGAAAGATACATCATCTCTAGTTTATTTATAATAATTCATTATGATTGGTATTGGGGGTATTATTAGATGGAGCATGTAGAGTACCTCAGTATTAAAAGAAAACTCAATAAACTTCTATGACCTATGTGAGTCATCAACCTCCTAGGTTGGTCCATGGATATGAGTTGGGAATATTATCTACTATTGATTATGATTAGTTTGATGGTGGATAGGGGCCTTCAACTATTCAAGGTTCAATTATTATTAAATCTATTCTCTCTTCTACTTTGTTTTACACAAGATCTTCTCATTCTTTAACTTTTTTTCATGTTTTCACTGGGTTGCACTAGCAAATTATGTTATCATATGAATCATTATCTCTGCATACACAATTAATAAAGAAGGTATATAATATATAGAGGTTTTAAAAGTTTCTATTAGTATTTTCTTTCCATAGATACCTATTTTATTTCATGATTTTATAAATTATTGGCTTCGATGTGATCTCTTGTATAGACTGGCAGACATGTTACCATGTTTGTTTTGGTTTCTACCAAATATGAGTAAACATTACCTATTTTAATGGATAAGATCATGTATTTTCAAAATAATAGGTTTTAGGAGTGGGATGGTTTAGAAAAGGGCTTAGTCATGTTGGATCTATTATAGTGAAAATGGAAGGTATGGTTCTCGTGATAGATCAGGATGTAATTCCATCATCTCTTCCTTACATAGTTATTATTTCCCATTATTGTTTCGTGAATGACAATTCATATCTCCCTCATAATGGATGTATTTATTTTTATCTTGAACTTATACCCATTAAAAACCTATAATGATTCTTCTTTATGATATGGAACCGACTAAGTTGAATAAATTAATGGTGTAGCTTAATTATTTAAACAAAAAAGGATTTATCCAACTGAGAAAGTATCATTTGGGTTCTCTATTTCTGTTGTATCCTTTGTGTTTTCGTGGATTATAGGAATATTAATTTGGACACCATGAAAAAAATGTATCTGTTTCCAAGTATTGATGTTCTATTTAACTAGTTGAGGGGAGCGTGATGGTTCCCTAAGATTGACTTGTGTTCTGGAACCCACTAACATTGGGTCAGAAAAGATGACATGTCGAAGAAAACATTTAGGAGTATATATGGTTTGAATAAGTCTCTCATGATTCTTTTTTGGTTGAAAAATTCCCTAGCAGTTTTCATGTATCTCATGAAAAGGATACCTCATCCATTCCTGTACTCCATCATTATATTCGATAATGATATTCTATTATATTCAAAACCCTAGATGTTATTTTATAGAATCCTCGATATCATGTAATGTGATCTTTCATCACATTATATTTGTGTTATGATTTTGAAGTGTCGCATTGGGATCTATAAAGTACATTTCTTTGGGAATATGTTTTTTGATACTGGAATCTATGTTGATGGGGAGAAGGTAGAGGTGGTTTTTTTCCATGACCTTGGAATATAATTGATATTTGCAGTTTCCATGGAATTTTAGGATAATAAATGTGGTTAATTCAAGTAATATTCCACTTAGAATAATCTATGATTGGATTTCATAGTAATGGAGTAAGGTTTGATAGGTGCATCAATGCAAAGTGACTTTAATAGAACAAAATAAAAGGTTGATATCTTCTCAAATTTTGATTTTTACCTATCTTGGTATTTGTTATGAATTTTACTATGATGATTTGGGTATTTTATTGGGAACTATCTTGATAAAAATAGGTCAATTAGTTTCTTATTTGTCTCATCAACTATTACTCCATGAGTAGAACTGACCTACTCATGATCTAGAGTTGTCGATGGTTGTTCAAGGTTTGAAATGGTAGTGGAACATTATTTTCAATGATATATTTATCATTTATAATATCTACAAGAGATTATGATATAAATTATCCCACCAAAATTTGAACCTTCATAAAAGGTGTCGTGATGTGTACTAACAAGCATTTAACTTTAATATTCTTTATACCCCTGGGAACGGGAATATTGTCACAGGTTCTCTCAGTTGTAAGATATTGAATCATAGATAGTGATAATTAGAAAAAAGATTGGATTTTTATTATATTTACAGTGGATTAGTTGATGGGTGAATATAAGGATAAATAGGGGATGAATTACACATCCTTATTCATTACATCTACAATGGTGGATTGAGTGAAATCCAACTAGGATTACGATCCTAAATGTTCTATGATGAGGGAAAGATTAGTCATTTATGACACAATTCCAAGATGGAATTTGGATGAAAATGATGTGCTCGACATATAAATCCAAATATTATCCCCTATTCCCATGATAAAAGATATTATTAGGTACTCTCATGCATCAAAATAGGTAGTGAAATCAAGATCAACTATGATGTATCAAGATATCAGATGATATTTTTTGTGGAGGGTTATGAAGATAGACACTATAAGTGTTGTCTCACATTTTATGGACAGTTAGATGATTATGTATAGTCATTGGTGACTAGGTTAATTACTTTATACTCTTACTATACCCATGTGTTAGTTGGATGATGTGACTGTAGAATTTTTTTAGGGTCACTCATGAACTTGAGTGATTAGGATATTATATGTATTTTAGATGAATGGATAACAAAGGTGGAACATTTATTATCAATTTTAGAGAAACATTTAGTGGATTAATTGATAAATATCTATGTATGAGAGGTTGTGTGGTTTCATAGAGTGAATATAGACAATGTATCTGATCAAGACACTCATTTTAACTCACATTGTTTCGGCAATTTCTATAAAAGGAAGTGGGCACTCAACTGATTCTATGTAAAACATAACCTAAATAGACTAATGGATAGATAGAATGAATAATCTAACTTATAGAAGATATAATCAATACATGTGTTTCGGATTTCAGTGGAGCATGGGATGATCATATGGCCTTTTCTAGCATTTCATATAACAACAGATTTCAGACTGTAATTTAGATCAATATGTTTGATACTCGATATGGTTATCCTTATCATTCACCACTATGTCAATATGAGGTGGGTGACTCATCTTTATTTGGGTCACATTTGATGTAGGAGACCTCTAAGTAACTGATATTGAATCGGAATCAGTTGGTGACTACATAGAGTAGTAATTGATTTTATACCATTTGAATTCCATGACCCTTGGAGTTCACTATGGGTAATCAAATTTTCTTATACATCTCCCCTCGTTTAAGGAATTGAAAATAGTGGAAGGAATAAGATTTAGTTTCATGGTTTTTACGAACATCCAAGATCATCGATCTCATCAGGGTAGTGTCTAAATGGTTATATCTTCCTATATGATATCATGGTATTCATAATGTGTTCCGTGTTTCTTTCCATCAAAAGTATCAACTCTATCATATACTTATGATTGATATAGAGGATTTTGAGTTGGAGTTAGATGAGACATGCATGGAACATCCAATTCGGAAGGAGGATCGGAGTGAGAAATTTCTACAATGGAGTAAAGTACCCCTTGTTTGAGTTCTATGGAAACACTAGCACCTCCAACATGATACGTGGGGTTGAGAATAGAAGGTTTCAGGTCAATGTATTGAGTTTTTCATGTATGCCTATAGATAAACTTCTCAAGGATGAGATGTCATTAGTAGGAAGATTATTCACATAATAAAATTTAAAGGTATGTTGTGATTTAATTTATATAATTATTATTTTTTATTTTTTCAGTCATTAAGATAAATTAAATATATTCTATCATAGAGGATTGAAAGATTGGGGAGGCATGGGAACCAACCAGTAGATTTGGAGCTATTTGGGTGCCACTGACTAGCTGGTTATGTGCCACTAAATTGACAATGGAGTAGGTAGTAGTATAGGAACCACTTTTGGTTCTATCAGCTTCTCACTGCAATGTCTCTAGTAAGATGGTGTTAGATATAGTACCCATAGGATCTTCGTGGATCCACTGTCTAGTTGGGGTATATCCACAAAACAATCACTGGGATCAAGAAATTTAATCAATGACAACCCTATAATTTTCCTCTAAACATATATTTGATACCTACCTAAATTTTCATAGCACAATTTCATCGAGAAAAAACAGAGAGGCTCCTCTAATGTGAATTTTGCTTCCTAATCCTCAATTATTCATCATTTTATGTTAAGATCAATTTTGTGGATTTTATACGTTAAGTTTAAGATTTTATAACACCTATTTTTATGGGGATGAATCATAGATATAAGCTTTTATGGTTAGCTGACTAACTGAAACATAATTTTTATTATCAAAGACATGTTTTTGGAAAAAAATGGCAACAAAAATTTCAACCAGGACAAGAAATAAAGTAAAAAACATAGTTTTTATAATGTAACTTGTTAATATTATCATTCTTATCCCTAATGAGTTTCAAGAATAATGAGATTACGGATGTTTCTACATAATTCATTATAATATATTCAATGAAAATCACTAGTGTTTTTCTTGTTTTCATAATCTTCTCTAATGTGATATTGTATTTGTATAATATTATAATTAAAATACGTTTATTTTTGTTAATTCAATCAATATATTCATTGTTAGTATCCAAAATAATGGTCATTACCATCATCTTATCTGCAACTTTTGAGGATGAATTAATCATGTGGAATTCCACTTCCATAACTTCTCTGGATTGTTAGACCAACTCCTTAGAGATTCTGTGTATATCGCATGTATGTCACCCCTAATGGAAACTACACCTTAGTCCACATCCGGTCCTTAAATTGAATTTCTAGAAAAATTGGTATCACCTTCCCTGAACATGGATTACATATTTTTTATATATCATGTATCGATTGGTAGTGGTAAATAATAGTAATCATCTAGGCCTTTCTTACTCCCATACCGACCCTTCCTCCTCCTCCGACCAAAGAGATCCTAATCAAGAAATTGTTGTGCATTGTCATCTGAGAATAGAAATTATGACACATCACCAGAATCATCATTGTGTATTCCTTACCCCTCATTGGTATGGTCCTCTAGGTTTACCTTCTGATCCAAACCTTTATTCCCCAATCCCTCAAATAAGTTACCCAGTTAATGGCTAGTAACTCACTCCATAGAATTGACATGTTCACTAGAATAGCCACATTATCCTGAGGACCCACTCTTTCAGTCTTAACAAGTCTTGTAAGCACTGACTTCTCATCAAAATAATTCATAATGTTCTTTTCACTTCCCTTATCCTCCTTTATTGATTCCACATATTGATTGATAACACGATTATTCTAAATTTTTTAGGTATCCAATAGTAATGGGTACAGAACAATAATATTATTAGTAAAATCCACATCATGTCCCACTTATCCCAAATAACCTTACAAAACAATGATAAGAATACATAGATCTTCCCTCAGTAAACTGAAAATATCAGAAACGGAAGGGTTACCCTCCAAAGAATTAGGATGAACTTCATTTTCTAACCCATATCCAGATGAATTTTCCCATCCAAATCACCAATAGAAGATTATTTGATTCCACTAAATATAAAATTCACCACCCTCTGAAGATCAATCATCTAGACTCCATGCCTACATGCTACCATAGAATGTCCAATTTTCATATAGCTAGAGAAAAAATCAAACAACATCTCAAACTCCATGAATAATTTCCATCATAACTCTTCCTCAACACATATCTAGACAAATCAATTGGAAACATCGAGACGTGAACCTCCACATATTTTAATGGGGCCACATGGTGGGAAACAAAGTGGCTCCAATATTCCGAACACAGATACCTCCTTACAAGGTTCCCTAGCATATGACAAACTGAACAGATTTGAAATGTTAAGGGGAGTTCTGGGAAGATTACTCAAATTTTCATAGTTGGGGCATCACGTTTCATGTTAATGTCTAATCTCTAATGAAAGAGGTAAAATCGATAGTTGTTGTAGCTATGGGGGGTATTGGAACAAGCCCAAATCAAGTATTACTAGGAGGAAAAATATATAATCAAATTTGTACTATCGTGAAAAAAAATAACAATCCTTCAAACCCCAAGACCCAAAAACGAATCAGTAGAACACATCCAATAAAGGGAAACAATACATAAAATGAGAATCCAAAGTGAGAATGAGAGGAGATGAATCCCCCTTAAACTCCACGAAATATATAAAATGTTGAGTGAAACCAAAAAATAGATATGGTACCTTAGGTAATATAGATATTTTTTGTGAAGGAGGGAATAAAATAATTATTGGAGAGAGGGGAGAAATAGAAATATGTGGTGCCTTCGAAGGATGGTGGAGGTCACTCCCCCACCAGCGGGGAAAGGACCAGTGCGATAGCCATCACCACCACCTTCTGAGAACCACTGTCTCAGAAATCCTCCTCAAACTGCAGCGTTATTTGACCATTCTATTATTGTTAGATATAATATTTATAATATTATCTAATGGTAATTATCAAATTATAAATTGAGAGGTGGATATATAAGGATAAATTTCATCTCCCTCTTGATCAATTTTTTATTCATTTATTGTGGTGGTTCTCTTTGGGTAATCCAAAATATATTGTATCATTTATAAATTTCTTCATGGATCATTATTAAAGAGTCCTCATGTGATTAATTTTTGATAGTTCTACGAATCCTTAGTGTCTATTATTTATTAGGTAATAAATTCATAGCTTTGGGAATTGATACTCTAGAGGTAGATAATCCTTACCATTTAGGGATTTTGTATGAAATTATATGGTATGATATTCTTGTGGGTGTGTGTATATCCCATGAGACCCTTTATTAGCATGATTTTCATGTGTGTTCATGTACTTCTATGTATTACTTACATAATATAATTATCATGTGGTTGTGTGTATAGACCATGAAACCTTTCTTGATATAATAGGATTATTACTTATTATTTTCTATCTTGTTTTTGGATACATGTTTTTCCTCTCTATGGAATTTTTCAAGGAACAAGATTGATATATCTCAACCGGATAGCCCCTTTTAGGGGGAGTTCCATTTTGTTGATTGGAATGTTGTGATTTCACTTTCATATTTGACTTGTGGTAGTGTGGATTATCCTAGATCTAAATATTGGGTTGATATTTCTGAATATCAATTGCACTAGATAAGGTTATTAGGTCGATATGTGGTAGTGTAGTTTTCCCAAGATCCATGAATTGGGAAAATATATAGTCTACATGGTAAGGATTTAATTATAGTTAGGTTATTTGTTCCTTAAATGGGGGGAATTCATGTGTAAAAAAATGCCTTAGTAGATTAGGTCATTGTGTGGGTCATATGGCTTCATTTAGTCATGAAATAATTTTTTATGAAATCCCTTACAGTATGGATCCAAAGCAGGTAGAGCTAGGGGTCATGGTAGTCTGGTCAGAGCATGATTACATGGAACATTATTTTTTACCTATTTATTATGTTATTTTCAGTGAATTTACATTTATATATTTATTCACTTATGTTAAGTATGTTTTTGTGATGACCTATTGGGTTTATACTCAAACATTGTGTAGTAATATAAATGCATGTACATAATTCATGGTTAGGATCCAGCTAAGGGAAAGTTCCCTTGATTAAGTAGTTGAGAAGGTCAATCGTAGAGGACAATGGTGATGTTAAAATGGACTATGGCATATCTCCAATATGACATAGTTTACTTTATATTGTATTCATACATTTTTTAACCTACCATATTGGGGTCTTTTGGTTTATCATAATGTCTTGTACACTAATTGTTAATGTATGTAAATATTTTTAAATTTCCACTATGTAGATCAATGGTTATTTATTTATAACTTATTAGGTTTCCGGTGTATTCCTATTATTACTTAGGATATAGTATCCCTATGTAACATTCCTGGACCTTACCACTAGTCCAAATCCTCTTTCATATGGGGAGGAATGCATGAGGTCATGCGGCACACTGACCCGAACCCTGTACATCAGGTTAGGGTATTATAGTGGTAATATAAAGGATTATGGACATCCAATTTATCATTAGACAGTTTACATGGAACCATATTTTCATTAAAAAAATTCATGTGATTCCCTAGAGTGGGTGGTGTAAATTTTCTCAATCATTTGATCTTCATATTGGATTAATACAAGCTATTGTGTCAGTCCCAGAAGGGGAAATACATCAAGAAGCATGGATATCACCTAATTCATCCAATATCCATGGTCTGAAATGGAGAAGGAAGGGATTGGAAACACTAACCCCCATAGTCCATGACTTCCCAAACACCTGAAATTCACGAAAACAATAGTGGAGAGTCTCTCGAGAATCAAGAATATAAGGAGGGTGTATAGAACTTGTGGGGGGATTGTATGAAAAATTATATTATAAAAATAGGAATGGAAATTTAAGGGTTCTTGAGGAGTCCAAACATGATTCTAAATATTTCAACAGGATATTTTTAGTTTTTCATAATAAATAAAACCATGTATGGGTCTTTTTGAGGAAGTTAAATTGTTGAATTAAAAGATAAATCTTTAAAATAATATGGAAAATTATTATTAAATAATAATATTTTTAACTGGTTAAATAACATGAAAATTGGGGTATTTTTATTAGCATATATGATTTAAGTTATTAGGGAAAGTGGATTTAATGGAATTGGGTTTTAATAGACTGAGGATGTTAATTTTGGTTGATGTTTATTGAAAAATAGTTATTATTATTACATGATGATAATAATATTTAGAAAATTAATTTTGAACACAAAAAAGAGTCATGTTATTAGATGAATTGTTTGACCATGATAGGGAGTGATTAGATTTTTCTGACAATAAAATGGTAATAATATGATGATATTAAAAATATAAATATGATCATTAACTATTTAATGATTATTTTCATAATTTGATAACCAAATTTTTAGAGATTATAAATTTTTATGAAATATATAATTCAAGTATTTAACCTATCTGATCAAGATTGATATGAATATGATGATGGAATGAAAATATTTATGGATATAGAATGGGTTGTCAAATAAATAATGTATAATGTGATATAACTACTTAAATAAAGGATGTAGTGTTAACAAGAAGTGGTTTCTTATATGATATTTTTTCAAGGATGAATCTCTATTGCATTGGTTGTATGATATAAGGGAATTAATTTATTTAATTAAAAGAATGTAATTATTGGAATCATTAATGGGGGAAAGTTAATGAATTGATAAAGTGTGAAATTTATGGTTAATGTTATAATTCAATAAAGGAAATAAAATAGTGATACTACAATGAGGATGGGGATTCCCTCCTATGGTGTTCCATAATAACAAAGGAAATGGGATATTCTTAATTAATGACTTGTAATTGAATAATTATAATATTTAATGGTTATTTTAACAATGGGACCTAAGGTTGTATAATATTTATAATAAAGATTTTGGTAAACTATGAGAATGGGTGAGTAATTTAGTATGTTAATATTAATTACTTTTGTTTTCATTGAGAAAATTCAGAGCGAATAAAGCAGTTTCATTTGGGTTTCCATGATACCACATGAGTAATTCAATACAAAAGTTTTTCATTGTTGAATTATGATCATTATAATTAGACAAGATGTGCATGTAGAAACCTATAGGGTATGTTGTGTAATTCAAATATGATTATGTGGAATGTAATACTGACTATGCTATGATATTATTTGAAGGATAATTCAATAAATACCATTTATAATATATTGAATTATCCATGAACTTATATGAAATTGGATAGAAGGAATATGTTAAGGACAATATATAGCTGGATTTCTACTTTAGAAGTCGTTTGAGACAAATAGGAGAATCCTTATTTTTGAATGAGGTGATTAATTGTGTGTACTCTCCTAGATTGAGATGTGATTTTATGTACCATAAATGGATATCTATGTTGATGGGATACCACGGTGGATCTCGTTTACACTCACCCTTTGTTTATGGTTGGAGTGAGATAGATGTGACCATACCCTATATCAACAATTTATCTGGGTAGAGTATGGTGATGAAATATAGTAACATAATTTTTATATAAGGTATGGATCCTTTTAAATTTGGTATAGTTCTATTTTTGGACCTAATATGGATGAATAAGGAGGAAATAAACGCTTTAGAGGGAGTTTAGATCTTTTTTAGAGATCGAAACCCCGACCGGTGGAGAAAAACCCTAGGTTACACGATGAGTAGAAACCTTGGGTCCCACCCCACATGGTCTCTCCTAAACATTTGGGGATAGATAAAAGAGTGAAGTAGGGTGTATAGTTTTTCCAAACAATGCACCTGGGTCCACACAACCATGAAAAAAATTGTTCAGCTTTAGTAGAGAATAATGGTATGGTTGGTGCAAGGTTTTATATATTGTACGACCTAACCATGCTACTCCCCTCCTGGGGAAATGATCCTCGCATAGTTTTCACATGGTTTTTCCAACAGTTTGACCAAACAGCGCAACCTAAATATATTATGTAAATAGACCATTTTTAAACTAATTGTATTTTAACTCACCCTCTCCATATATTTTATTTTTCAGTGTATAGTAGTGGCTCTCTTATCCATTTTTGAGCTCCCAAGTTCCACTTTTATAGGTTTTTATCCCAATATCTCATCTAATGGTTGATTCGTTCCCCATTCATTATGTTTAATATGCATCAGTATATACCCTATTCCTTTTGTGTTGTTTTACGTTCCTCCTTCCCTAGAAGAAACTATTTAAATATAATCTCATATTACCTATTTTTAGATTGTTTACTTGTTTTTCATATTTTAATCTGATACAGACCAAACTAATGGTTGGTACATGATGAGAAGAGTCATATGATATTAAGATAGGAAGTATATGACTCTTCCAGAACATTTCTATGGTTTATAAATTATTGTGGTGTGTGAAAACCGATTTCATTTGGTGTGGCCTATTAAATTCAAGTGTCTTTCTTATGATCATCATGATCATATTCTAGATCCCCTTCAGTATTGTATCATCTCATCATTGGGGGTTGAGACCTCAACGCCTTCCACACCAAGTACGGTATTTCCATGCTTATGCCTCGAATTGATGGTTATGTTCGTTTATGTCGTCATTCAGGTGTTTGACAACTTAACAATTCTAATGGTATTATCATACATAATAAAACAAATTTTGAGTTGTAAAGTTTATACTTGAATATGATTATATAACATGACCCTTCTAATTTAAGTGTTCCAATTAATCAATGAATCATTTAAATATAAATGGAATGTATAATGATATATATCAGTGGTCCTATTTAAATGAATGTGTTTAAATGTTATTGATACATGTCTGTAGCACACCATATAATTCTAGTGTATGGTATAAAACTAAATCAAATTATTGAATATATAAACAAATAACTAAATGGTTTCATTTCATGTTAGCCTTGTCACACTAATGAAAGGAAATAGCATACGCCAAATGATTTATTTATAGGCATGAGTGTTACATGACCATATTTAAAAAATGACTGAAGTATAAGGTTCATATTTTATATGTACCATGACATCCTTTTAGGACTTTTTTGACATGATCAACCATTTAATTATTGAAGTAATTACTTGAGTACTCATGGATGCCATTCTCATTCAAGGATGTCGATTTCAAAGGTTTATACCCACCATGGAACTTGATCCTTGTCTACTACTTGATTCTCATAATGGTACCATCAGATCTGTCCATTATCATTATAGGATTACATGGATACACTCCTTGGATATAGTGTGACGCCTATAGAAAAGGGGCACCATGGATTCAACCATTGTTCCTAGTCATTGATAATCTTGTTTTACCTTGGATGAATTCCTTGGAATTAGTTAAAACCATATTATAGTGTAATGAATTTCATTATGCACCAATAATTTGATTCAAAACCTTTAGCTGGGGTATAGATTATTATGAAGTTGGTTTGACCCCTGAGGTCAATGATTTCATTGGTATTACCTTGGATCTTCTTTTCTATTATCGTCATAATGTTGATTCCTTATTATACCTTGTATTGTTCCTTATTATTATCATGACATGATATCAGTGTTAGTTATACCTTACATGACTTACTATATAAACTAGAACATAATTAATAAATCAAATGAATGCATGTTTAGACACTATATGGGAATGAATCAAGTACTATGTATTTAAATTTTTGTACTTTATTACTTTTATATATGCATGATCGCAACCTATTTTATTTCATATTACATGGACTAGATGTTATAGATGTTGTTGGTGGTGGCCTAATGAGACTTATCTCACACCCTATCCTAGATCCCATTGGTACCCATGTAGATTACATGTATGAAAATCTTGAAAAATGAAATCATCCTACATTGGACTCCTGATGCTACGTGCGTTCATTAAGATGGGTCATTGTAGAAGATGACCGAGACGGAGCTCAAGATTCTTGGATAATTTCTTCTTCTTTTGTTTTTTCATGTATTTTATATGGACTTTTATACATGTTTTAGATATTTTTAGTCAAACGACATACAATATCTTCAGATTTTTATTATTACTATCAATTTCTTCTGTTATTTATTATTCTCTTCGATTTCCACAATGGTGGGTTACTGATCTGCTGTCTATGGTGTCTTCTTCTTATGTGCCATGTTTTTATCATAATACTTCCTCTATTTAACAATTATATTAATTATCTATTTTTCACTCCATTAATGTGGGAATATCCCCCCATAGATAAACCCTAGGCCATCACTGGTAGTCAGCAACCTCTGGTGTTCAGAGAGATTTTATTCAGGTCATGTGGCCAACCAAGATCAAGGCACCTTTGAATGGCACCTAGGTTCAGTACATAACAATTTGGTATCTAGGTGGTCCGTTTATTTCATTACTATTTAGATATAATAGACATGATATTAGGAAAACATTCTAACTTGGTTATTAGTCATTTCTAGTCATATCTAACACATGTTCATGGTAAATACTGATTTTCCTTCATAATAATTTTTGTTTTGTTTTTTCCTATTATAGTTGATATCCTTTCACCATTGGGTGATACACAAGAAATGTGATGGTTATTATTATTATTTTGATTGAAGATTGTGTTTTATATTTATATCAACAATATAATATCAATGAACATCAATCATGAATCTATATAGGTAGTTGTAATTCACATGACATTCAGATTCCATGCCATATAGGTGCATTTACCTTCTTTCATTTCTTATTTTTCCCTATGATTATTGAGGGACTCTTTTGTTCTTATATTATGAACATGCTTCCATTTGGGTGTGATTGATTGATTTCTATTTTCAATTCATGAGGGTAATGAGCCCTCATTGGTTGGAATAAGTAATTATCCATGTATATCAATTAGAATGAAATTAAATGGGTGTCAATTTTAGTGATAGGGATTATGGGACATGATTAAATGGGAATGGGAATCCATTTTAATAAAACCTTGATATATATATATATATATGAAAATAAAAACAAAAATATAAAATAATAACTTAATAAATGAATTTTTTTAGTAAATGATTAGGCAATGTATAGTTAATGATTCACCTATTGGAAACATGATAATTTAACCTTGTACAATTACCAATAACTTGCCTTCTAAGTTAGTATTTGGTGTAGTATACCATGGGTAGTGACACCTTATTTTATTTTTTATTATTTTTAAATTGTATGTATTTTCTTTAATCTTCTTATATTGTGTGTTATTGTCATTTATTGTGATCTACCACCATGACATCTTCGTGTCATGTGATATGAGGATGGCGAAGACCATTATCTAAATGTGGTGGGCCTTGAGCAACTATTTTTACTGAAAAGAGTTCCACATGAGGGAATTCCTATTACAATAGATCTCATCATTGATGATTAGCTTCATTAATGTTTCCAAAATCTTCTGTATTCCTTGAATGGTGCTACATGACCTATACCTACAAAGGATGATCTGACATGTCAGCTCTAATAACAATACCTTCCCACCTTATCATGGGATGGAGGTACATAGGATGCTAAGTATTGGATGAAGGACACACTATCTATCATTTATTATATGGATACACCTCCATAAAATAGGGTTAATCTTACTACATATATGCACTGTTATTATTCCTCGTGCTAGTTGGATGTGATTACCCAAGATGGTCCTCATCAGGGCATGGTATGGGCTGATTTCCAAACTGTAACACCCCAGGTAAATAAAGAATATGACATTTTCATATTTATACATATTCGTGAATAAAATATTAATATGACTTTAAAGGGGACGTTATGCTCGATGGCGTACCCAACACGCAACAACGAGTTTCTTGGGAATCTTACATTGCACTCTAATAATAAAATAATATTATTTTAAATGGTAGTTAACATGTACCCCTTTTATTGGAGGGAATTGATAGAAATAAATAAAATATTATTATATATGTTTTTAAATGTTTTTACATTTATCCAATAAAATATAAAGGCTTAAAATACAGAATGAATTCAATTTTAGGCGTATATGCCCTAGTTTTCACTAAAGGTTCACTTATCGCCTTTTGATGGAGAACCGTCATTAAATATAGTTTTTTTCACTCTTATACATTCTATTGGACAAAATAAAACTCTTATTAATAATTGGGACATCAAAATTTACATTGTGTAAATTTTTGGTATCTTTCCGATAAAGTTCATTTTTTAATGAATAGTGTAAAATGTTGTATTTTAATTCAAAACCACTTTTTAATATAATTTATTTATATGATTATATTATCTTTTGAATTTGTTTTAAAGTGAAATTAGAATATATTTTTACCATTAAATCCAATAGTGGTCGTTGGAATTAATTTCACTTTGAAATAAGACTTAAACTAGTGTCAATCTTTTGATACTTATTGTTTCATAAAAACACGCTATTTGCTCTGACAACGGTAATTATTTATTAAATTAATTAATGTGACTTATATGTTTTGAATTTTATAAAAGAGACTTCTTTTTTTAATTTGGAATATCAAATATATCTTAGGGTGAATTTTTGGTATTTTCCTGAAAAACTTCAATTTTTGATGAATAGTGAAACCACCAAGTGGTACTTATAAAAACTGATTTTTCCGTTTAAGTTAAATTTTTCCATCTTTGTGTTTTGAATTTCAAAATTCCGACATACATGGTTGTCATTAAGAAATAAAATGTGGTTCAATGGGATAAAAATAATTTTTTGGTGAATAGTAACTTATTAAGTTTTTAATCGCTATTAGAGGTAATTAGTGTAGTTTATGGTAAGAATAATGTTTTAATAAAATGAAATGACCTAGACACATGTCCTAACCTCCTTTTATGTGTCATTTACGACCAATACCATCCATGGGTCAACTTGGGGACCCCATGGAGCCACTTTGGTTGGGAAATGACATAAATATTTTTTATTTAATGTTAAAGTAAAAATGACACAAACATGAGATGTTTTACTGAAGAAATTTTTACATGGTGTTATACAAGTCTTATGTTTGACTATAAATAGTAATTGGAAATATAGAACTATTTCCTACATCATAGTATTTTTTTTATAAATTTTAGACAGTAAATAAATTAAATTATATATGACATCATGATGATGCAGCGATGACCTCATTATTTAACGATTTAAAAAAAATGGAAGGATAATGTAATATATAAGACCTACACATGTCCAAAACCTATTGTATGAGTGGATTTAGAACCCTTATCACCTTATCCTAGAAATAAATCAATGTGGGACCTTTAAAATCCGAAACTTGTTTGAAAATGAAGTAACATTTTGTAACTTTACAAGAGTGCCCCTCCTCCCCTCTTATAAAAGGCCCCCACCTCTACCTCTTTGCCCACACTCCCAAAGCCTTTGGCACGGCCAAAACCTGACCATTTTGTCTCTCCACTTTCCTCTATTACTCCTTGAAGCCTCACTTTTGGCAGAAGTCTTCCCAAGGAAGTCTTTGAGCTCAAACCGAAGGGAGTTACCCGATTTTAAGGTAATGTCTTCACTTGTGTCCTTTTGTTTTGTTTTGCTTCTCCAACCCCATAAAATCTTTTTATTCATTTATTTTGTAACCAATCCCATATCGTCAATATACTAGGATGTTTTTATAAGAATTATTCGAGCTACACTTACACACACCTACATCTAATGGTTAAAGAACATACTGTTTCCGTGGATGGCGGATTTCTGCCTCCTGAAACGATGATTGTTCAAAATTCTTCTAACAACCTCAAAGGTGGCCATTAAGATGACACTATATTTATATGTGATATCTAATATGTTTATGTTTTACTTAATCTTTTTTATTTTTCATTTATGGCATACCTTTATGGTTTCCATTATGGGTAAACGCAATATCTTCATTTAAGGAAGTGCGGACTACCGCCCCCTCAAAGTTATTTGATTCGTTAATACCATATGTGGTACGTATAAAGGATATATTTAATGATATTACATATGATACCATACTGGAATTAAAATACTATTTTTTATCATTATGTTTTAATTCCATTAAATATGAAATAGAAATGGAAGTAGCGTTCATGCGTACATACGGCTTACCGTCCCCATGAACGGTACATTTCATTTCTTATCTCAAAATGTTATGTAAGATTATAAGTAAATATATATAATTGATATATGTAATATTTTACATCTAAATTATGGATATCATTCTGGAATTATAACATATATATCTCTCTCATTTTGTTTTAATTCCATTAATATGACAAAAAAATGAAAGTAGTGTTCATCCGTACGTACAGCCTACCGTCTCCATGAACGGTGCTTTTCGTTTTTTATCTCCAAATGATATGGAATAGTATAAAATTAATATTTACTGGATATATATGATATTTTAATCATTAATACTATTATGGAAATTATTTACTTATAACTACATGTGAAATCTTTTTTCCAACAAGTTCATTTTTGACTCATGTACCAAACATCGGCAAAAATGTCTGATATGAACTAACATTATTAAACAATTATTATAACATTATAATATGTGATATGAACTGAATAATAATCTCTAAGAGAGGTACTTAGGCAATTATTAATTGACCAATTTTTATTATTCAGGAATATAAAGAAAAAAACAAGACAAGTTGGACTTGAGGTAAGGGATCCTACTCCTCTCTTTCTTTTTAAGTACACTCTTTTATGTCATTACTTATATGCTCATATTTATTGTGATTGGGATGTTCTTTTATATTAATCTTACTGTAATTTTTACTTTCATATGATGAGAGACCCTATTCTCTCTCATCAATCCATTTTGGAAGTTTTGAGTGGTGCCGTTAGGCTACTGAATTTTCATAAGAGATCTAACCTCTCTCTTTCTCCTTAAGTACTCTCCTTTATGTCACTTGTTTTAAGATCCTTTTTTATGATGGGGGATGTTATTTTATATTCCTATTTCTTTACATTTTATTGTAATGTGATGAGATACCCTATTTTATCTCATCAATCCATTTTTGGATGTTTTAAGTGGCGCTGTTAGGCTGCCGAGTTTTCGTAAGGGATTTTTCATCTCACTTTTATTCCTGTGAGACTTATGCTAAATTTGCCACAATTTCCTTTGAGTGGTGTATGTACTGACCATTATTTTACTCATTGTGTAATATTCTTTCATTTATGATTATTTACATCAATGTTGTATTGTCCTTCTTTCACGAGGCGTATGTTTTGAAAGATACCCATGTCGGTAAGGGAACCTTTCACCCTCCTCTTTTTAAAAGACTTCTTTTGTTGGGTCTTTTAATTTACATATTGATATGTTGGGATATGTTATCATATATCCTTATTGATGTTAATTTTATGTCCAAGTGATGAGATACCTTTTTTTATGTGACGTCGTTAGGCTGTCAAGGGAACTTCTCAACCCAATTTCGATTTCTTTGGGTTCAACATGTAGTCATTGAATATGTCATCCTTTGAATATGTGTGAATGACCTTTGATTATTTTACACTTAATATCCACTTATATTTGGTCTATTCGTTTGTCACACATAATTATGTAATTGATTTATCCTTAAACCAATGGTACCGTCTTTGTATGGGACTTCGTCTCAATCTCCTTTCATTGAGGCATATTTTGGTTTATACACAACCTTCTTTTATATGATGTATAAACCCCTTTGACATTTACATTTATTCAAAATGAATCTTTTTATACGAAGCATTTACTAAACGACAAAAGAGAATGTTTTTTTCGTACGTATGCAGCGACAACGACTTCTCCTCCGCCGTGACCATTATTTTAGTTTCGTCTTCCTCTACAAGACATACCATCTTTTTAAAAGAAAAATAAATACCATCTTTTAATTTTCTTTTATTTTGGTATTGAAAATGGTTTTCATAATGTATTTATATCAATGTGTTCTATTGATATCTTATTATTGAAAGGTGGAAATGTTATGTTTCGTTTATTCATGTTTTATGTGATAAGATTATGTTATGGTTCTTGGGAATTGTTATGAAGACGGGTGGTTCCATGATAAACTAAGGGCAGGTGAGCCCAATATAGCTGTCAAATACATTGAGTAACGTGATGTAGTAAAACGTTAAGGTTTCTCCGAAGAGATTTAGGGAATATGCTGTGGTGGGTATTCCAAACGTAACCAAGAGGGTTACTCCCTACGTAATAATGTTACGAATGCCTCAAGTTACCTTTTATGTCTTATGATTTCTATGATTTATTCATGAATTTATGAGGTATGTTAAAGTGCTTATGTTTTATGGGTAAAGTATGATTTCATTCTTATGTATACATGTACTCATGTTTCCTTTCCATATTTTTATATCCCATACGGAGCTTTTTATGCTCATCCCAAGTTTTTGAAATGTTTTTCACAGGTCAAGGGAAGGGTAAATGATGTGATTATAGTGTCAAGTATGTGTCAAGAAAGAATCCATGTTTTATTTTAAATATGTTTCTATTGATGGGAACAATGAATACTATCTTTTATGTAACCACTTTGTTTAAATGTGGAATGTAATGCATGTTTCATGATCTAATTCTCTAAAACTCTAAACCTGAAAATATCCTCAATTTGAAATCTTGTAATAACTCAAGATTTAATAAGGTTTAAGACTGAGGGCTTATAGTTGGTATCAGAGGTCGGTTTAGATAACTTTAGAGGTTAGGTTATTCTTTAAGCATAAGTGACATTACCATAATGGTTATGATTTCAGAAAGAGTCATAGTTTTAGATAAAGTGAATGAGTAAGTATATCTTAGTGTTTATCTTCCTCATTAGTACATGATGGTTTTGCTGATATACTCACACTGACCTTTTTGGTTTTAGTAAATGGCTGGATCTAGGAGGCACCAAAGTAACAGTCGATGTGAAGGAAACTGTGACAGTTTTTTGAGCAAGAAACTGAATGATATGGTAGCTGCAATGAGAACTCTTGTGATTATCCTCAACCAACTATTTGGAGTCATTATTGACCACCTAAACCTTGGTGATTTCTCAAAGGCATCATATATGCGAGAAACAAATCCCTACGGAAGTACAGGTAATAATCATAAAGGTAAGTGTGTTCAAAAACTTATGTGTCAATGATGTGGAAAGAAACACCTAGGAAAATGTTTCAATGGGACAGAAATATGATATAGATGTGGAAATGAAGGTCATAAAGCAAGAACCTTCCATGGAAAAAGGAAGCATCCAGTTGACTCGAGGAAAGGGAAAGATGTTCTTTCTGAGGGATTAATTGAATGTTTTAAATGTGGTGTGCATGGTCATTATGCAAACACATGTCCTATGAAGAAGTTTCGTGAATGGGATCACAATGAGCGTACAAATGTTCGTTTACCAATACCTAATTCCATTTCAATTGAGGATGAAGAAACTGACAATGACCAATCAAAGGTATGTATTATTTCATGACTATTGTTTTCCTATTTTGGAATATTAGGATATGAATCATGATTTTGTTTGTAGGAAAGAGGTATATCGGAATAAGTTGGAAAGGAATGGTTAATGGATCATGAATAATGTTGAATGAGTAAGATGTAAACATATAAGGGCTTCAAGAGTTATGGTGAAATTCTTAAGAGTATTAAGTCTCTTTTGATGATGGGGTTACATTAGAAGACTTTTTATAACCCTGATGTTTAATATATGCAAATTTTATTCTAGGAATAATTATCTTTTCTTTTTTTTACATAGTAATAAAGAACCATTTGGGTTTATATGATCCTTACTTTTGAGGTAATTATAGGTTACTATATGTTATGATTGAAGTGAAAGGCATGAGATAAAATTGAAGTTAAATTATGTTATGGTTATTTTTTATGATTTTATCCCTTTTTGGGGAATGATTTGAGAATTATAATGTTTTGGAAAAAGGACAACATGCAGACCATGTGACTACCCGTCGCGTCGGACAAAGCTGCGGGAATCGAACCCACAACCAAAGTGCGACTGGTATTTATCGCCTACCACCGGACTACGTGAAGTCCCTGGTTAGTTTGACTGATTCTTTTTAGTTATATGATTTTATGAGTTAATAGTAAGTTTCTTTTGGGTTATTTATGAAAATGATTAACCTATCATAGAGGATATGTGATTAGGTTAATTACTCTTCAATACGAGACTTTAGGAGCAACTGCTATTGTTTGGAGATAAATGTTACGATTTAACTTGGAAGACTATGTGACTAAATCCTTCAAATATTTGTGTTTCAATATTATTTTGGTTTACTTTGAATAATTTTATGGAAAAATTTATTATAGAATAGTCCTCATTGAACTTTGGGTTTTGTTGGACAAATTTTGGAGATTAAGAATAGATTTTCTTTTTATAAAGGGTTATCATTTTCTGGATTATCTGGTCTTGTACTAACCTTTTTGGTTTTGGTTTTGGTTAATTTCTAAAGACATGGGAAGTATATAGTTCTATTTTGTGGATTAGGGGACTCTCTATAAGTTGAATATAGTACTCTTAATGCGAACAAGTCTCCCTAAATCCTCGTCTTTTGGAAACAAATATGAGTTTGATTAAGGAATCTAGTAAAACTTGAAAGTCAACATGATAAGTGATTATGTTTCCTTATGAATAAATTCTTCAATAAAAAGTAACTTAAAACAAAAAAAAATTCAATTAACTTTTCCTACTGGGGAATCAAAAACCATTTAACCCATCACAAGTTTGTGATTTTCTTATGGTTAACTTTCTCCTAGAAATGTTTACTATCACTCTCCCTCAAGAACATGACCCTTTGATTTTTCTTCCATGTCCATGTTTTTCTACATGGAATCCTAGTATGGGTTAACTCGGGTGACCTCTGTACTTATCTTCCTTTATTTTAAGGTGATTTTTTTACCGACTCTTGTTCCGATGTGGGACTTTCAAAGATGTTTCCAAGCTCAATTTTAAAAATTGCGAGGACGCAATTCCCAAAAGGGTGGAAGGATGTAACACCCCGGGTAAATAAATAATATGACATTTTCATATTTATCCTTATTCGTGAATAAAATATTAATATGACATTGAAGGGGACGCTATGTTCGAGGGAGTACCCAACACGCAACAACGAGTTTCTTGGGAATCTTACGTTGCACTCTAATAATAAAATAATATTATTTAAAATGGTAGTTAACATGTAGTCTTTGTATTGGCGGGAATGGATAGAAATAACTAAAATATTATTATATATTTTTTAAAAAGTTTTTACATTTATCCAATAAAAGATAAATGCTTAAAATACGGAAAGAATTCAATTTTAGCCGTATATGCCATAGTTTTCACTAAAGGTTCACTTATCGCCTTTTGGTGGCGAACCGTCATTAAATATAGTTTTGTTCACTATTATACATTCTATTGAACCAAATGAAACTCTTCTTAAGAATTTGGACATCAAAATTTACATTGTGTAAATTTTTGGTATCTTTCCGATAAAGATCATTTTTTAATGAATAGTGTAAAATGTTGTATTTTAATTCAAACCCTCTTTTTAATCTAATTTAATTATATTATTAGATTATCTTTTGAATTGTTTTAAAGTGAAAATATAATATATTTTTACCATTAAATCCAATAGTGTTCGTTGGAATTAATTTCACTTTGAAATCAGACTTAAACTAGTGTCAATCGTTTGATACGTATTATTTCATAAAAACACGCTATTTGCTCTTACCGCGGGAATTAATTATTAAATTAATTAATGTGACTTATATGTTTTGAATTTTGAAAAATAGAATTCATTTTTTAATTCAGAATATCAAATATATCTTCGGGTGAATTTTTGGTATTTTTCTGAAAAACTTCAATTTTTTATGAATAGTGAAACCACTAAGTGGTACTTATAAAAACTGATTTTTCCGTTTAAATGAAATTTTTCCATATTTTTGTTTTTAATTTCAAAAATCCGACATACATGGTTTTCATTAAGAAGTAAAATTTGGTTCAATGGGATAAAAATAATTTTTTGGTGAATAGTAACTTATTAAGTTTTTAATCGATATTAGAGGTAATTAGTGTAGTTTTTGGTAAGAATAATGTTTTAATAAAATGAAATGACCTAGACACATGTCCTACCCTCATTTGATGTGTCATGGCCGACCATGAAAATCCATGGGTCAACTTGGGGACCCCATGGATCCACTTTGGTTGGGAATGACATAAATATCTTTTTATTTAATGTTATAGTAAAAATGACACAAACATGAGATGTTTTACTAAATAAATTTTTACATGGGTTTATACAAGTAATATTTTTGGATATAAATAGTCATTGGAAAGATAGAAAGATTTCCTACATCATAGTAGTTTTTTATAATTTTTATACATTAAATAAATTAAATTATTTATGACATTATGATGATGCATCGATGACCTCATTATTTAAAGATTTAAATAAAATGGAAAGATAATGTAATATTTAAGACCTAAACATGTCCAAAACCTATTGGATTTGTGGATTTAGAACCCTTATCACCTTATCCTGGAAATGCATCAATGTGAGACCTTTAAAATCCGAAACTCCTTTGAAAATAAAGTAACATTTTGTAACTTTACAAGAATGCCACTCCTCTCCTCTTATAAAAGGCCCCCACCTCTACCTCCTTACCCACACTCCCAAAGCCTTTGGCTCGGCCAACCCCTTCCCATTTTGTCTCTCCACTTCCCTCTATTACTCCTTGAAGCCTCAATTTTGGCAGAAGTCTTCCCAAGGAAGCCTTTGAGCTCAAACCAAAGGGAGTTACCCGATTTTAAGGTAATGTCTTCACTTGTGTCCTTTTGTTTTATTTTCCTTCTCCAACCCCCTAAACTATTTTTATTCATTTATTTTGTAACAAATCCAGTTTCTTCAATATACTAGGATGTTGTTATAAGAAGGATTCTAGCTAAACTTACACACACCTACATCTAATGGTTAAAGAACATACTGTTTCCGTGGATGGTGAATTGCTGCCTCCTGAAACGATGACTGTTCAACATTATTCTAACACCTTCAAAGGTATCCATTAAGATGAAACTATATTTATATGTGATATCTAATATGTTTATGTTTTACTTATGATTCTTTATTTTTCATTTATGGCGTAACATTATGGTTTCTATTATGGGTAAACACGATATCTTCATTTAAGGAAGTGCGGACTACCTCCCCCTCAAAGTGATTTGATTTGTTAATACAATATGTTGTACATATAAAGGATATATTTAATGATATTATATATGATACCATACAGGAATTAAAATACTATTATGTATCATTATGTTTTAATTCCATTAAATATGAAATAGAAATGGAAGTAGTGTTCATGCATACGTACGGCTTACCGTCTCTGTGAACGGTACATTTCATTTCTTATCTCAAAATGTTATGTAATATTATAAGTACATATATATAATGGATATATATGTAATATATTACATCTAAATTGTGGATATAATTCTGGAATTATAGCATATATATATATCTCTCTCTCATTTGGTTTTAATTCCATTAATATGACAAACAAATGAAAGTAGCATTCATGCGTACGTACGGCTTACCGTCTCCATGAACGGTGATTTTCGTTTTTTTATCTCAAAATGATATGGAATAGTATAAAATGAATATTTACTGGATATATATGATATGTTAATCATTAATACTATTATAGAAATTATTTACTTATAACTACATGGGCAATCTTTTTTCAAACAAGTTCGTTTTTGACTCATGTACCAAACATCGGCAAACATGTCTGATATAAACTAACATTATTAAACAATTATTATAAAATTATAATAATTGATATGAACTGAATAATAATCTCTAAGATAGGTACTTAGTCAATTATTAATTTACCAAAGACTATTAATAAGGAATATAATGAAATGAACAAGACAAGTTGGACTTGAGGTAAGGGATCCTACTCCTCTCTTTCTTTTTAAGTACACTCTTTTATGTCATTCCTTCTAAGATCGTCTTTCTTGTGATTGGGATGTTATTTTATATTACTATAACTGTAATTTTTATATTCATATGATGAGAGACCCTATTCCCTCTCATCAATCAATTTTGGAAGTTTTGAGTGGCGCCGTTAGGCTGCCGAATTTTCGTAAGAGATCTAACCTCTCTCATTCTCTTTAAGTACTATCCTTTATGTCACTTCTTTTAAGCTCCTTTTTTTATGATGGGGGAAATTATTTTGTATTCCTCTTCCTGTAAATTTTATTGTAATGTGATGAGATACCCTATTTGATCTCATCAATCCATTTTTGGATGTTTTATGTGGCGTCGTTAGGCTGCTGAGTTTTCGTAAGGGATTTTTCATCTAACTTTTATTCCTTTGAGATTTATTCTACATTTCCCACAATTTCCTTTGAGTGGTGTATGTAGTGACCATTATTTTAATCATTGTGTAATATTAATTCATTTAAGTGTATTTACATCAATGTTGTATTGTCCTTCATTCATGGGGCGTATGTTTCGAAAGATACCCATGTCTGTAAGGGAACCTTTCACCCTCCTCTTTTTAAAAGACTTCTTTTGTTGGGTCTTTTAATTTACATATTTTTCTGTTGGGATATGTTCTCATATATCCTTATTGATGTAAATTTTTTGTCCAAGTGATGAGATACCTTTTTTTGTGATGTGACGTCGTTAGGCTGTCAAGGGAACTTCTTAACCCAATTTCGATTTCTTTGGGTTCAACATGTAGTCATTGAATATGTCATCCTTTGAATATGTGTGAATGACCTTTGATTATTTTACACTTAATATCCACTTATATTTGGTGTATTCATTTGTCACACATAATTATGTAATTGATTTATCCTTAAACCAAGGATACCGTCTTTGTATGGGACTTCATCCCAATCTCCTTTCATTGAGGCATATTTTGTTTTATACACAACCTTATTTTATATGGTGTATAAACTCCTTTGACTTTTATGTTTATTCAAAAGGAATATTTTCATACGAAGCGTTTACTAAACGAAAAAAGGGAATGTTTTTGTCGTACGTATGTGGCGACAACGACTTCTCCGCCGCCGTGACCATTATTTGAGTTTCGGCTTCCTCTACAAGCCATACCATCTTTTTAAAAGAAAAATAAATACCATGTTTTACTTTTCTTTTATTTTGGTATTGAAAATGGTTTTCATAATGTATTTATATGAATGTGTTGTATTGATATCTTGTTATTGAAATGTTGAAATGTTATGTTTCCTTTTTGCATGTTTTATGTGATAAGATTATGTTATGGTTCTTGGGCATTGTTATAAAGACAGGTGGTTCCATGATAAACTAAGGGCGGGTGAGCCCGATAGAGCTCTCCAATGCATTGGGTAATGCAAAGGAGTGAAACGTTAAGGTTTCTCTAAAGAGATTTAGGGAATATACTGTGGTGGGTATTCCAAACGTAACCATGAGGGTTACTCCCTATGTAAGAATGTTATGAATGCCTCAAGTTACCTTTTATGTCTTATGATTTCTATGATTTATTCATGATTTTATGAGGTATGTTAAAGTTATTATGTTTTATGGGTAAAGTATGATTTCATTCTTATGTATACATGTACTCATGTTTCCTTTCTATATTTTTATATCCCTTACTGAGCTTTTTATGCTCATCCCATGTTTTTGAAATGTTTTTCACAGGTCAAGGGAAGGGTACATGATGTGATGATAGTGCCAAGGATGTGTCAAGAAAGAATCCATGTTTTATTTTAAATATGTTTCTGTTGATGGGAAGAATGAATATTGTTTTTTGTGTAACCACTTTGTTTAAATGTGGAATGTAATGCACGTTTCATGATCTAATTATCTAAAACTCTAAACCTGAAAAGATGATCAATGTGTAATCTTGTAATAACTCAAGATTTAATAAGGTTTAAGGCTGGGGCCTTATACAAACTACCTTTAAGATCACATATTTCCTCAAACACTGATGGATAACCATGATCACTATTTCATACATCTATAAGAGTTTCTGATGCAATTAATGGGTTATTAAGTGTGTTTTATGGGTTTAGTACACATTTCACCACCATTAACTGGTGATGAGGTATCACGTGTTATATGATTTGAGGATGGGCACCAGTATTCCATTCATACATAGGTGAATGTTTTTCACCTATATAAATTCTATGAGATCATTAATAAATATCTTATATTTTAGTGAAACCTAATGTAATGTGATATTTCTGGAAATAAAGGATTAGTGGTGAGGCATGCCAATAGTTATTCCTGTTGTAGGAAATGTTCCCTCGATGTTTCATGTCATAATAATGGTAGTCAGAGTAAATTTACTTGAATCTTTGTTTTATGCCATCAGTGTGGAAGATATGGGCATATAAAGCAACATTTTAATAGAGAGTCAATGAAGTGTCGTGCTTGAAGACTTATAGGAAAAATTCTGAGATTATTTTGGACATTTATATCTACTTCTAGTGGAATACGATCTGTATAATATCTTACTTCAGGGGAAGGTCCTTTGATGTTGCGTCAGGCGGGGGTCAGGGTAGCACCATCATGACTAGATGAGGAGGATTACATAGCCCTGATAGCTAAACATCCGATAATAATCACTAGTTGAGTGGTTATACTCTGGATAGTATAGCTATAGCACAGGGTCATAGATCAGGTCAGGTGCATTCCTTATAGCTGATACCTGATGATCAGATTCCAGGACCATCAATAGTACGAGAAACCGTTTCTGTAGCCTCCACTATAGTATCTTTTTATTTTATATAGTTTCTTCACACTCCATAACCTCTTTATCTATCCAAGAAACTATTGAGATGTAAATTAAATAATACTATGGTGTTTTGACCCTGAATACACTGTTGGGTTTACGTTCAGAGGGAAGACAACAATGCAATGACTATTCATGTGAGGTGTAAAGTTACCCTTTCTTGTGGGATCTATTTTTTATTGGGATGATAGGATTCTATTTCATTCATGGGATGGTTATTTGGGTCCCATATCATGTATTGTTATACTTATATCACCATAGGTCATCAAATACATCACCATAGGGTAGAAGTTATATACAAACGGGTGAGTGGGGAGTTATAACAGAGAATCATAGGCTTGGAGGAGTGACCACCTATATTTCTAGTCTCTTCAAGGGAGAAAAATTTTTACACCAAGAATATTTTCCTCATGTAGTACATTTTTCCATGTAAATATTTCCCAATGATTTTTATAGTATACCTCCTAAGATATATATAGATTTTATGATTGATCTTATTCCTAGAGTAGCTCTAGTGTCCACTCCTTCATATAGGATTGAACCTACAAAGATTCATGAGCTCAATAGATAATTGGAAGATCTAGAGGCCACATGTTTTCTTCTTCCTCGAACCCCCTCTTTGGTTTCACACTTTATTTTCACCAATAAGGTAGATAACAACCTTCATTTATTCATGGATTATATCATCTTGAACCGGCTTAAAATCAATAACTCATATCCACTACCTCGAATAGATGATCTCTTTCACAAGATCTGAAGAGATAAAGTGTTATCTCATCCCGATATGATACTGGAATATCATATGGTGTGAGTCAGATCTTCAAACATACCTTGTAAAGCATTTCATAGAATGTATGGCCTATATGAGTATCTGGTCTTATGAATGCACCTTCCATTTTTCTGGTCTTGAGGAATATGGTGTTCCACCCCAATATGGACTTTTTTTCATTGCCATTATGGATGAGATCATGGTGTGTTCTCAAACTCATAGAGGCTATATTAATAACCATGAAATCATTCTCAATACACAGAGAAAGAATTATATTTATTCCAATATTTCTATGTCCCACTTTTTGATCAATAGGGTTCACTTATTGGGTCATATTACATTATAATTATGAGTATCTATTGAGCTAGAGAAGGTGAGTGTTAATGTGTCCTGGGAGCATACCAGAAATGTTTTTTATATATGAAGTTTATTGGGGATGGTTGGATATTACCTGATTTTCATATAGTACTAATAATTACTTTCTTCACCTATTATTGGTCATACAAATAAGCATGTTAAGTTCATGTGGTCAGAAGAGTGCGATAAAGACTTTTGGATTTGAATGGATGGTTTGTTTTTGAATAGATTAAGATTATTCCAAAGAATAGAAGATGATATAAAATGTTATTTGATGCATCCAACATCGACCTCAGTATAGTTATGATGCATGTGGAGAGATTAATCACATATTGATATCAGTAATTGAGGACTCAGGAAATAAATTATAGTATGCATGACCTCAATCTAGTAGTTGGTATCCATGACTTACGTTGCTGGATACACTATCTGATAGGTGAGAGATTTGTGAGGTATAAGGACCACAAGAGCATAAAATATATCATTTAAAAACATGACATGAATATTAGGTAGTGAATCTGGGTACAATATCTACAATCCTTTTATTTTGAGCCTACCTATACACCTGGAAATGGTAATACAGTAACTGATGTTTTGAGTCGGATAACTCAGGACCATGTCGTATGAGAATCTAGTGATGAATAGAAATATATGGCCCTATTTTTTTGATATACATCTAGAGTTTCATGATAGTCACGAGCAGTCTTACCTATCATCCTTAATAATTACTTCCTCACTTCATGATTGTGCATAGAGTAGGAAATTTTTAAATCCTGAATGTTCGGTTCTCCATGAGTGTATTTTAGTAGATTAACAAAATTTTGATTTGTCTTTTTAAAGATATTATATCCTATGTATACATGGGAATTTCTAGGTTCATATTGATATGAGAGACGATATGATGTTGGAGTCCCACACTTCTTGGTGGGAAGTTCATCGATGAATATCCTAGAATATCAAAATACGTAATTCTAGTATTATTGATCTGGGATGAAATGTTAGATATCAGGATTTATTACTTGGTGTTCCACCTGACAGTAGGTGACAACAAAGTGCTAGTGACCTAAAATATTTTTTATAGAAACATTAATTCTAGAAATTGAAATGGAAAGAAATCTCCATGGACATTACATTTATCTTACAAAGGTCTCCCCAAGGTAGAAATGCAGTACGGGTAGTCATTTACATGCATAAAAAAGGATCCAAATTTCATCCCATCATGTAGAAATTATCAGTTGATTAGCTAGTATGAATTTATGTCAGTGAGATCATACGTCTACATGAGGTCAATTGAATTATTGTTTCGAATAGATATTCTCATTTCACATTATGGTTCTAGAAGGTGTTACCGAAATATATGGGTATAAAGGTGGTCTTAAGCCCAATCTTTCACCCTCAGACCAATGGCCAGTCGGAAAAATGATATAGGTTTTAGAGGAAATTCTCTAGCATGCATCGATGATTTTGAATGTTCTTGAGAGAATCATTTCCTTCTCATCGATTTATCCTATATTAAAATATTATTGTTGATGATTCAGATGGATCATTTTTGAGTCGTTGTATGGTAGGTTTTTCTATTCATTATTATGCCAGTTAGAGGTCGGTGAAGTAGTGGTACTAGGTCCTCCTATCATGCAGTAGACTTTGGAGTAGGTTCAACTGACCAGCAAGCTATGTCAATTGATCAGTCTAGATATAAATCTTATGTCGTTCCCTATCAATGGACTCTAGATTTGATGTTTTATAATTGTGTTTCCCTATGGGTATCATCCAATCTTAATCAAATATTTATTTGGTGGCAAGGGAAGTTTGCGTCATGCTTTTTTGGGTATTTGAAATTTTAGAGAGTGTCAGGAAAGTAGTCTATCTATTTCTATTACTTTAGAGGTACTGTTCCAGGCATGAAATCATAAAATTTTCAAATATTTATAGTCATCATGCCAACCTATCTTCTAGTTTTGATCTTTAGGAGGAAGATTTTGATGTTGAGGCATCATTTGGGGAGTATCCTATTTTCATCATCGACCATAGCATAACGGATTTCTGATGGCGATTTGTTCCTCTAATATTGATGTTATAGCAGTAAGGTCATGTAAAAGACGAAACCTGGGATTGGGAGTCTGATGTACATGCCTAGTGGCTAGATTTTGTCTCAAATAGTGTTTCACCTCCCTTGGAATGTGAACTTATGGATGAGTTACATTTAGGGGGAAAATGTAAGAACTAGGTTTTTATCTAAGCTATGGTTCCTCTTAAATTTGGTATAATTCTTTATTGTGGACCTATTATGGATTACTAAGGAGGTCATAATGTTTTTTGGGGTGTATGGGGATTGTTCATAGCTCAGAACTCCTAATGGTGGAGAAAAACATTGGGCCACATAGTTAGTAGAACCCATGCGACCTAGCCCAAAAGGTCATTCCTAACTCTGTGGGGGAGGGTAGTTGGGTAAATCTAGGTGGATAATTTTCCTTGATCTTGCGGCTGTAGCCACATGGATATGCCAAATCTATGTAGTTTTTTAATAGTATAATTGCATAGTTAGTGCATGGTTTCTTAGACCATTCATCCTAACTGTACGGCTCCCCTCTCAATTTAGTGAGACTCACACTTTTGAATTATGGTTTGGACAACTGCAAAGACAAACTATATGTCCAAGATAATCTAGTTGATATTATAATTTTACCTTAATTTTATTTTAACTCTCCCTCTCCCTCTCTTTTCTTTTCCAGTGTATAGTGGAGGTTCTCATCTCCCATTTTGAGCACCCAAGTTCCTATAGCAATGGTTTTAATCTTGAGCTCCAATCGGATTACTTATTTGATCCTTGTTTATCATATTGGATGTGAATTGGTAAGTAATCTATTTTTTTTAGTAATTCATTATTCTTCATTCCCTTGAAGATGCTATTAAGATAAAAAATCTTATTCCCAATTTTCAGTTAGTTGATCTGTTCTTTATATTTCTTCCATTCCAAGCCAAAAGGTTGTTACTGGATGGGGAGATTCGTAAGAGATTAAGGTATGTGGTAGCTGAATCATCCCTCATGTTTCATTGTTTTATAAATTATTATAGTGTCTGTTACCATTTAATTTGGTTTGGCCTATGAAATTCAGGTTTCATTCTTATAATTAGCATGATCATATTATATATCCCTTGGCATAGAGTATCATCCCATTGTTTGAGGTTGAGACCTCAGTGTGTTCAACCCCATGTAGTGTGTTTCCATACTTATTACTTTAGTGGATGGTTATTTTCATGTATTCCACCATTTGGGTGTGCAATGGATGGACCCTATTAATGGAAATCCCATACATAATAAAATTAACTATGTATTGTAATTATTATCCTTGAATATGATATTATAACTTGACTATTCTATGTTAATTATTTAAATTAATCAATTTATATTTTAAAATATAAATGGAAAGAATATTTATACATATCATAGGGCCAATATAAATGAATATAATTAAATATTATGGTTTCTCGTCTATAGAACACCTTTCCATGATATTGGATGGAATCAGAGTGAACCTAGATGATGATAAAGTAATCCAATAACCTAATGATTGCATTATCTATTAGTCTTGTCACAATAATGCAAGGAAACATCAAAAACCAAATGATTTATTAAATTGTATGAGTAATACATGACCTTAATTAAGGAAAGAATCATGAATATGGTTTCTATTTACTATGGACCTTGACATCATTATATGAGTTGTCAGACATGATCCAGCTTTGTATTCCCAAGTGATTTCCGTGATCACTCATGGATGTCATTCCAAATCAAGAATTATGGTTGCCAATGTTGATACCATCCTTGGAACCCGATCCTTTTCTACTAGTGGATGCCTAGTATGACACTATAGGATCCCTTCATTATCATTATTAGATGCCTTTGATACAGTCCATATATCTAGTGTGACGTCTATTGACATGAGTTTCCATGGATACACCCATCGGTCCCAGTCATTTTTATCCCATTTTCCATTAGATGAATTCCATGGACTCTGTTAGAATCATATCATACTAGAATTTATTAGGCGATTACCCTTGAATTACACTCATACCAATTATCCAGGCTATATATTACTACTAAGTTAGCTAAACCCATGAGGTTAAGGATTCCTTGGTTATTACCATGGATCATCTTCACTAGTAGCATCGTAACATGGATGACTTGTTATACATTGGAACCTTTATTATTATTATCATGACATGATGTTAGTACTTGTTATACTTAATGTGACTTACTATATAAAGAAGAACATAATTAATAAATGAAAGGATTTCATGTTCAGACACCAGTTGAGGTTGGAGTGTGTTTTGTTTATTTACATTGTTGTACTGCTTTACTTTTATATATTCATGCATGAACACTATTGTTGTTTATTTTACACTGACTCGATGTTATTGATGTTTCTGGTGGTGGCATACTATGATTTATATTTATCCCTATCTGATCCTCCATTGTTACCAATTTATATTACATGTATGATGGTTTTGATAAAGAGAAGTGTCTTTCCTTGGAAACCTTAAATTCATTTCTTATATTAGGATGTATAATGGTAGCAGATGATTGACCCAGAGCTCAAGATTCTTTGATAGTTTTGCTTATTTTTTATATCATGTATTTCATGTGTCCATGTATATATGTTTTCTATATTCTTAGACACATGACATAAATTATCATTATCTTTTGATTATTACTATCAATTGGTTCTATTATTTATTATTTCTATCTGCTTACCTTATGGTAGTTTATTGGTCTAGTGTCTATAGTGTCTGCTTCATCTGTGCTATCTATTTATCATAATGAATCCTCTATTTACCTATTATGTTACATATTCAATTTTCTCCAAATTGGTAATGATAGAATAGTATCCCCATGGACACACAATAGGACCTCACTTCTAGTCTGAAGCCTTTGGTGTTCCAGGAGATGCTCTTAAGGGAACATGGAAAACCAGCCTCAAGGAACCTTTAATGGTCACCTAGGTTCATGATTTCACATGAAATTGTCTTGTATCTTCCACCACTCACCCACTGATCTTAGAAGGGATTGTTTTTATATTTCTAATATGTAATTAGATATCGGTAATTCATCCAATGTCATTGGTTTAAGATAGATGGAGATGGGTAATTCATTCAATATACTCAATATGAGAACATGATGGATGAGATTGGTGGAGATGAGTAGTTACTCCAACATCCCATTTAGTAGAATGTTATTAGCCATATTTCACCAGAGTGGTGATACTCATCCTCACCCAAAACATTGGGGCTATGGTGAGAAATGATGAAATTGATATTATATCTACCCTAAAACCACTAATATAATATTGTAAGTACCATATATATAGTTTTAGGTCTAAATATTTGTATTTTATTCAGTATTATTGTGTAATGGTTTATCCATTGGTATGTGTATTTCTTCTAGTGTCCGAAAATTTAAATCCAATTAGATTTGAATGTTTCTATTTCTCTTGATTGGATTTGTTTATTTCATGTAGTTAATTAGAGATATATGAAGATATATATTTCCTCTAGTGCTTACAAGATAGATAGAGACATTTATTTACTCTATCATCTTATTGTCACCACATATATGGTGAATTACCCTGCAGTAATTCAATGATGGGTTTTGATATATAATTTCCACTCTTTTCCCAAAATTAGTTTTATTTTGGAATGAAATGAATGTAAATCATGGGAAGATTGTATTACACTAACCATGATTATTATTTTATTTTATGATGACATTGTGTGATGGTGTGTTTCCTACTATTAATTTCATGTTGATCCATGTAGAAACTATTTTTTATGGGGTTAGATCACTTCTTAGAACAAAAATATTTGGATTTTTTTATACTAAACCATACATACGTACTAGAATGTTGATTTCGTTGTGTCAAAGAAGGTCATCCTATAAAAACTATGGATGCTCAGGATTCCGGGATATGGTGAATGGATTTAGAGAACTTGTGGATTAGAAATCATCATAATGATGGCCATCATCATATAATCAGTGTGAGGATAAAATCAATTTTAGAATAATGGTTATAAGTTGTCATTTCTTTTTTATTGTTTCCCTTTTTATCCAAAAGATATTATTATATATATGAATCAGTTGTATCATTTAGTTTATATTTCTGGTATATTATATAAGATGATTTTGTATAATAATAGGTGATTGTTTTTTTGGATGTAAGTCATCCAAATTGTTTGGATACATAAAAACTTGTCCTGAGCCGTTGGTGTAGTGGAGAAAGGATCAGTGATTTCACCTACCAATAATTTTGGATGTGAAATATTGGTATTAGATTGTTATGATGGATTATTGTGTTATAAACATGTGTTGATTAATTGGGATTCCTTAGATAGTGTCTTATTAGGGATATTTAAAACCTGTAGTTATAATAAAGGACTTTGTAAGGTATTCTATGGAAGAAGTATTCCTAATAATGGCTATTATTGATGAAACATTCCAAAAAACTTATTATATAAACTAATAATTTGAAGGGCGAATCATGTATCATACATATCTAGACCATGATTTTTTATTTCATGTTTCATTTTATTATATCCACAGATAGAATATATGTGTTTGACTGGGGGAGGATGTTGAGACAAATTGCTATTTTAGGAAATGATGAATCTATAGTGGTTGGTACCTTATGAAGATTATTAAAAAATAGGGATTAAGATAAGAGTTGAAGAAGAATCCTTTTCATGGATATTTTCAAAAGGGAAGACAATTTGTGATGATAATAGAGTAGATGTATTTATGTTTTGGATTAAGTTTAAAATACCTAAATCATTATCAAACACACATAAAATATATTTTATTAAGTGTGGTATAGGATTTTTAGAAGTCTATAGGTGTTTCAATTTAGGTTAGGGGTGTTTTATCAATGTATAGGGAAATTTTGTGTGTAGTATACTGGGTATGGAAAATTGGTTAAGTACTTAATACATAAAAGATACTATTTTCACTATCTAAGGGTCGCTTTTCTAAATAATAAGGTTAAATTTTCACCACTTAAGGGTTACATTGTGATGATACATAAGGGTCACTTCTGTGTTATGAAATATAAGCCTATAAAATTGGTTAAGTGCACAAATGTGATGATTGATATATAAGGCATACATGAATTTTTTCAATGATTCATAAAATATGATATTAGGATAAGGAAATATGTAAAAGTTAATATGCATGTTAATTAAGGTTTGATTCGAGGACAAAGCAATATGTAGAGGTTAATATATAGGGTACGTAAGGGTTGATCATAGAAAAATGAAATATGTAACGATGAACCCTATGATATGTAAGGGTTATATAATGTTTTCCTGTGATGTGTAATGGAAAATCTATATTATATAGTGATACATAAAGGATCGAAAATAACTATATATTCCATATATTTCCAAAAATATTTTGTGGAATACTAGAGAATCCATTGGATAATACCCCTATAAAGTATATCTTCGTGATATAGATCACTCAAAGGGAATTGAAACTCATCTAAAAAATGTCAGAAACAAATCAGTTGTTTATAATAGTATGGTATGAAATATGATATTTGAAATTAATATGAATATGTTGAAAAAATATTAATGGTTTCTACTTACCATAATTTGAAATTTTAAAATTTACTTTTTAGAGTGTATATTGTTGTTACTGTGAAGATATTTTATGTTAGAAAAATAAAATAAGTATATAGATAAAATAAGGAGAGATAGAGAATGGTATTTATTATTGTTAATTATGATAGGGAAGAGGAAGGATAAGAATAATAAGAACACTAACAATTTGATTGTAGATTTACTCGATTGAATACGCTCTTGTTATTGAAAAATAGATTTTACTAATTTGTTTATATGATCACATTTCACACAAATCAATTGAATTTTTTGAATAAAAAAATTAAATGATAAAACTTTACTATTCTATTTAGTATAAACATTCTAAGGGATCGTGTGATTATATATTTTACCAGATCATACCATTGTTCTAACTACTCACTTTGAGTGGTAAACCTTGTAAAAATATACTATGCCCCCTATGTTCGGGATTTTGTGTGTGTGAAAATGATAATGTTATTCACATTAATAGAGGTATAATGATATTTTTTAGTGAACTTTTGAATGTAAATTAATCCACCATCACAGTGATTTTTCACTGATCTTGTGGGTTCTTTTCATGTGGTATGTGATCAAGAAGGATTACATCAAACACAGTCATATATTTTGAGTTTTAAGATAAAATTATCCCTATTTTCTAGAGGATTGAGGAATGAAATTTTTCTTATATACATGGAAAACATTATTTAAATGAAATTTAGTGGTATTCTCAATTTTAAGTGGAACATTTATTATTTATAGAAGGATAGAATTATCCCGTACTTCTTATAAAGAGTGTTGATATTATAGAGACTGATACTAACAGTTTTGTTCCTCATGATGAGGGTGATATTATTACAATGGATGATAAAACGAATTTATAGAATTATGGTGTAACACCCTTAATATTTATTTTAAAATAATAATAAGTTAAATGACCTTCTGACTGAGCAATGATTTTTAAGAGAATTATAATATTCTATAAAAATATTATTATTTATATATAACCATTGTAACCATGTTATTGAATTAGTAGTTATAAAAATAAGGAACATAATTATTTAATATATGTATAATTATACTAATCAATAAAACATTAATTATTAAATCTTATTAAATAGTCACTAATGTTTTAGTGAAGTGATTTTATGTTTCAAAAATTAGATTTATTCAAAAATATGTATTTATTAATTGTTATAGGTGAATAATATAATTATTTTTTTCCAATGATTTATATTATATTGGATAAAAATGATACACTTTTTAAATAATCATATCAAAATTATCTTAGGGTGAAATGTTTTGATGTTTCTAAAATGAATGACTTTTCAACAAATAATGAAAATACAAATTTCTGTAAAAATATCATTTATTTTCCTTGAAAAGGAACAATAATCATTATAATAGATATTAAATTCATATAATTCACCTTATTTAGAAATTATATAATTAATTCCTATTTAATAATCAATATTAATGATTTTGATATAAGTTAATTTTTCTCCTCCAAAATGCATTTATCTAAAAATTATTTCGCATTTATTTCTATGAAATTATAATAAAAATAATTTTTGACTATTATATATGTTTGATATTGAAAACATTAATCAATATTTGGAAGCATGGGGTTAAAATTTGGAAAATAGGCCCCTTTTCATTTTGGTCGCATGCATGGAAGATATTTGTCACCACAGTAAGAGAAAGCGGGTAGACCAAGGTTAAAACTATGATATAAGACATTAAAATGACCATAAAAACATGTTAATCTATTTTATGACTGGTTTTTTACTATAATAATCTAGGTTTCAGTATTATTGATTTTTTTTAAATTTTTGTATGATAATTACTTTTATATTATTTTAAGTATAGGAAAATAAAAAATTTCACTCTGTTATTTTAAAAATTATAATATTTTTATTGGGATAAAAAAAGTTTATAGTGAGTTATGAATGGTTATTTTAAATATTTATAAATAATTTTTTTATATTAATTTATTTTAATATTTTAATTATGGTATAATAACCTAAAATTCTTACATAATGCTGACAGAGTGCATGTGTGAGAAGTAAAAACATTTACTAAACGATCTTAAAACCTTTCAAAAAATAGGTTTTAGGTAAATTTTGTTGTTTAATGAATTTTATAGGTAATTATAATGTATAATTTACGGTTAAACTGTTAATATTCGAAATAAATTTTCATATTCATAACATTAAATTCAAATTAAGCTAATAGTCTCAAAATGGAATAAATAATATTTTAGGTTATATAATATTTTATTTAATGGTTTCAAAATAATAAAAATATTTAAATAGGAAATGGGGGATGGTATATGGACTAAATTTTAATCCATTAAGAATTTTAGTTCTTATTGATACCATAGAAGTAAATATATAAACCTTAAATGATTGAAAAAGGAGTTATTGGGGTTAAGGATAAAAATGATGTGCGAGGGATTAAATAGAAAATATATAGGTTAAAATTGTCTAAACACTTGTCAAAAACCTATTTTATGAGTTTATTTTGATATTATATTATCTTAAATTCTAAATTATTACAATTTAGAACCACTAGAACATTACTTTTACTTTATAATTTTTTAAATTGTATAATATTTACAACACTTCCATTCCCCCACCTATAAAAGGACACCCCTTCTCTCTTTTATTTAATTCTTCTTGAGAAAAAAATCTGAAACAAATTCTATGAAATTATCTTCTCAACATTAAAATAAATTTATTATGTGTGTTTTTATTTTTAAAATATTTTTCCAGGGGTCCTTAATAATGAATCCAATATAGGTCTACAGAAGAAGAGGTAATCATTTTACCAGACCTCTTTCAATATATTTCTTCTTATACCTCATCTAAATATATGGTATTCATCAAAAATTAATAACTTCAGTATCCTCAATATACATAAATATTACATTGGTTATGTAAATAGAATTACTAACCCTCTTTTTTGACAAATGTAAAATGAAATTATCACTCATACATAAGAGTGGACTACCGCCTCCATCTAGAGATATGATTCATTTTCCTTTTCTATAACTCATGGTAAGATGTTAAGTTGGATTAAATATTTATAACTCATATTTATTACTTAATTATTATTATATAATCAAAATAACTTATTAACCTTTCAACCTTTCTATCCATTGGAAAATGGTAACATCACTCGTGCGTATGTGTGGTAGCCTCGTACACGAAGCTATATGATTCATTTTTCATTTTCACCATACATAGATGGGAATAATGATAGATTCAATAAATATATTTAATGACATAATAATTATTTTTAAATGTTTAATTATTATTTACATTTCCATCATTCCAACAATCAAAAATTGGAAATATCACATGTGAATATGTACATATTACCGTATCCACAATATGATGTAATTCATTTTTCATCACCACTTTATATGAATAATCATAAAATATTATTTTATTAATTAATAAAATATTTATTTAGTTATAATATTTTTGAGATTATTAAATCATTACCATGGTGTATGTTCCAGAACTGTCGAACTGAAACATGCAAGGAAAACAATCCAGTTTCACCTGAATGTTCATTTTAATGAAAATTTTATTAAAAAAGTTAATTGAAAATTATAAAGGAATGATGAATAGTATTTTATGTATAAATATGGTTCTAAAATATATTTATAATAAATATATATTTATTATATGAGAAATTTGAATGCATATGAATCAATATAAAACTCGAGGATAGGGTTTTTCATCTCACTTTTCACTATGAGAGACATATAAGAAATTTAGTATTGTTTTAAATTTTTTCATATATATAATTCCCTTGAATATATTTTATGATGACTATCATCAATATTATTTGGATTAAAATATCTATATTCGGATCTATCTTTCAATAATTGTTTAATCATAGATTACTAGAGCTGTAAGGATTCTTCATCTAAATATTGTTTCAATGAGACATGCATGATGTTATGGACCAACTTATGATTATAAGGGGTCTATACTACATTTTTGAAATTTTATATAATTAATATCCATATTTTAATTATATTTAAAATTTTATTTGAATATATTATTTCATGAGGCATGCGATTCAAAAGATACCGAAGTGGTAATGGATTTCTGTTTCAATCTAATTTTTATCGAGAGTGATTATACTTGAATTTACATTGAGGAAATTACAATATACATATTTAATAAACACCTTTCAGGTTTTTTATCATCTTTCTATTTCTATAATTCTGATGTTTTAGTACTATTTTACTATCTTTGGTACTCAAAATAGTTTATAAAAACATTTAATAAAATTCTTCCTTGTTTCTCCACTATTAGTTGGAAATCAATTTTCATATATATCATTATTTTATAAAATACTCTCAGTATTTATTATGAATATTATTAATATTTTTTTTAAATTTTTTTTACAAATTCTTTAATATTTACAAAAAAAGTAAAAATATTCTTCTTTTAATTTTGGAACATTGTACTTTTACTGAAGGTGAAAACATACATTTTAACGATTACAGTATAAAAAATAATCCCACTGGCATGACCACTCAATTATTTAAAGCTTCATTTACAATATTTCATGTTTATTTTCAAGGAAAATATTTTCCTCAACATTGTGGAAATTTTGTGATCCTAAAAAAGTGATTTCTAAATTAAAATATTATTTTCCTCACAAAATATTTCATTGATCATTCAAATGAACATTTCAACTATGATAATGTAAATTGACGTTACTTTAACTTTACTAGTGATATTATCCCGTGATACCATCCTTGTTCTTTATCTATATGTTTTATGGTTATAATGATGAGATATTAATAGAACATATTTATTTTCATTGTATTATGCAATGATGAAATGTTTATAAAACTCATTTCCTTTTCATGGGTTATAATATATAATGAATGATTTATTATCTTATTACACACATTTGAATTTATTCTGATTATTTGATGGGAAGTCTTGAAATTATATTTCCAACCACAAAATTGGGTAAAGATAAATATCTCATGAGATAATAAAGACTGGAATGGGGAGTGAACACAGCTCAATAAGGTACCTTATTCACTATGATAATATTAGGAGTGGACCTTAACTGATGAAAAGATAGAATTGGAAGTGAACCTAAACCAGTATGATATATGTTTTCCTTATTATTGACTAAATAAATAATTTTCTATTATTATGTGCATGGAATGAACCTATGTCTTATGCTAATGATATTTTCTCATTGATCATGATTTAATATTGATTATTTTATACTGTTATATCATATTTATTTTTATAGAAAAAAACCATAGGCTATGATTTCTGATTAAAGATATTTGATTGGTTGTATGTCATTATTCTATGTTATTATACTATTATAATACCCTTATTCTTATCATTTAATTTACCATGACCATTGATTGACATCTCCTATTTTTACCCTTAATGGGCATCTAAGCTCACCCTTAATTATGTTTCTTTTTCCCAAGGATATGAATAATGTTATTAATTATGATGTTTCTAGAATTGGTTCATGTTGTGGTGAAATTTATGGGAGAGTATATATATCATTTTTTACCAGATTCTTATGTATCCATGTTTCCAATGAAAATAATCTTTTATAAAGAAAGCATGGATTATAATATTATGTATTTAATAATCATCAAATAATATGAAAAATCTATGTACTAAAATTATGGGTCACTATAGTTAGTATTATAGAATTGTTTAGTTATATATAGAAACTAGGATGAGGAGTATTTAGTGAAAACGCAAAGGATAATCCTAAATATAGGATAACAACCTATGTTATTGTAACAAAAGTATTTTAGTTTTCCTAGAAAATACATATATGTCTATATACTATAAAGTGAATGTGATTGTGGTAGAGAGAACCTGGGGGTAATAAATTTTAAAGGGTTAGAGTGTGTATTAACCTGATCATCATTGGTATACAATGAGTGGACCTAAAACTAAACACTTTTCTAGACACTACTACTGGGAGATATTCCTGGCTTAATTTATATTTTCTTTATAAACCATTATTATGAATGAGATCATAAGACCTATGGAATCCAATGATATTCTATAGTGATATGGGATAAACATAAATTGAATTTTGGTTGATAAGTCTACGGTTGTCCATAAGTTTGTAGGAATAGACACCCCTTTTGAGGTTTTATCTGGTGAAAGTTTAAGACTATTAATGATTTTTTGGGATAAATTTATGGGAATACAGACCTTTGTTTTTGTATATGCTTTAGTGAAAAGGTGGTTCAAGGAATAATTATTTTATATTTTATGGATATAATTTAAAATTTATTAATAACCTTTACAGATAATATGATCATTATTGTTTAGGTAATTATGGTTGATTGGGATAATAGTGTTATTACATTTTAGGAATATATCACATAGATAACCGTGGGATTAAAAAGTTATTTGGTCACTATGTGATTGATGTTACGTACACTACATTTTAAATATTATATGATTTTAGAAAAAAATTATTTGAAAAATGAATATTGAGTTAATTTATGGAAGTATATATATTTTTTGTTATGAAATAACATTGATTCATGATATTTATGGAAATGATTAACATATTTTCGAGACAATGTGATTTGAGTATATAAATTTTTGGTATATGACCATGTGAGTGATTGATGTTAATTGGAGATAATAGTTATGTTTATCTTTGAAAAAAATATGAAATCGAATATTTCATATTTCTGGGTTTTGAATTTGGTCGGGCATATTTTAGATGAGTCTTAAGTGTAACTATTTATGGAATTTTTTAAGTTGAACATTGGTTATTATTATTGAGGATTTAAATATCAATTTATTATTTCTTAATATTAAGATTTATCCATATTAGATAACTTCTATTGACCATTTTGGTAAATATCATGAGATAAATAGTTTGATTTAATTATTTTATGAATCATATGATCCATAAAAAGCAAATTTTAGTTATTCAGGCATGAAAACTTCTTCTTAAATATTAAATTCTCAGAGTAATATATGAGATAGAGGTTTAAATGGATATAATAACAACCAAATTATGGGAAAAATTATGAAATAGAAAGAAATCATGAATATATATTATCTCATATTCTCTTCCTTGATGGAATATGATTTCTTCAACTAAAGTAAGACGAAGATGAATTTTGATGTGTTATTTGGAATATATCTATAAAATATTAACATATGTATTTTTAATCCTTTGAGTCTTTTTTCTATTCAGACATGGTTTTATTATTAATTAATAAAAAAATATTACGTTTCTCATAGTGGAAATGAAATTAGTTATCATGATTGAATCTAAATCATATTTTCTTATTATTTATTAATAAACTAATTATAGTCAATGATGATTAAAATTTCCCTTGTGGAATTTATTTAAGGTGGGGTTATTTGTCACCTTGAAAAATTAGATTAAAATATTAATAAGCTCTATAAATTTCTCACCATGAAACACCAAGATTTAGTCGAATTGTAACCTACAAAAAAAATTTATAATTTAAATGTGACCATTAAAAACTAATCGTTAAATTTGTGCGGATGAAAACGAGTAACCAAATTATGAAATATATGTATAATGGTCATAAAAAAGTAATTTTTATTTATTAATTCTTACTAAATGAGTGCTCAACTTTTTGTGAAGTCATTTTGTGCTTCAAAAATACGTTTTTATCAAAACATTGTTTATTTTTTTGTGGAGAAATATTATAATTAATTCTTTCAACTATCAAATATTGTTTTGGATAAAAAAGATATTATTTTTGAAATAATCATATTAAAATTAGAATAGATTGAAATATTTTTTTAATAAAAAGATTGTTTTCTTGGGGAATAGTTGAAGCCATCAATTTTTTGTAAAAAAATCATTTATTTTCATTTAAATGAAAAATTTCACATTGAATTAGATATTAAAATAACATAATTATCATTTAGTGACAAATTATCCTATTAATTCTAGTTAAATAACTATTATTTATGGTTGTGATATAAGTTTCGTTTTTGGGATAGAAGAACATTTTTCTAAAAAAAAAATTCATTAAATTTTATGAATTTACAATAAAATTTATTTCACCCACTTCTAAAAATTGAATTTGTAAAATTTTATTCCCAATTTTAATTAATTATGTTAAAATTTTATGAATAGACACATTTATTTTTTGTCATTATGAATAGTATCCATGGTAAATATTTTTCACCTAAATAAGGGTAAAACAACTAAAATTGGGTTAAAATTATGGGATAAGTCATAAGAATAATACCAAGACATTAATTTAATTTAATTTATTTTTAAGGATCTACTAAAATAATATAATATTAATTTTTTTGGAAATTCCATGCCATTTTTCATTTAAAATCACATATATATTATTTTTTTTTGATGAAGAGGGGAAATCCCCTAGAAATGAAATATAAAGAACTCCTTTTAAGTGATTTGAAAAAGAGGAACCCATTACAATGAAAGATGAAAACATCTTAAACAACAAGGCAAATTTCAAAACAGTGATCCAAATGCCAGAACGGAAACAAATATCATAACAAGAACAAGCCAAAAATATCTCTGCCCCCCTGTCTGACAATGAAACATTGAAATCAATCAAAGATGATGCATCACCCCCTATGCAAAGAAAAGTGTCTTACTGGAAACACAATTCAGGAAAAGCACTCCTCCATCTCACACTGAAATATGAGAGGAGGCCTGGACGATAGGTACCAGCACACATATCTCTCTTCCGAGCAACCCACATATTGGTGCAAGTGGGAAACTCACTGCACAGTCAACCTGATGTGTCACAACATCCACCAAAAAACACCATCTAGAAGTAAAACAGGGTGCCCATCCATTCAAAATGAGAAAAGAAGGATGAATGATGGGTGTCGGCACACCCATAGCACTTTCGAGGTCGCCCACCCGACGCAATCTGTAAGAAATAGAAACACACCATCCAAATGTAGAGCCACAAAATTTGCATCTCATCGACAGTCCAATACAACAAATCTAGATAATCTGAAACACCATCATCCCAATCTTCCTCAAACATTGAACAATTCTCAAAAGACATGAGGCACAAGAGAAACAAACGAAGCAGCGAGGTGCATTATGGAGAAAACCAGAGAAACCAAAGACGCATCACGGAGAACCGGAGCAGCCAAACAATGCATCACTGTTGACAAGAATGACTATTGTGAAGCAAAAAATCCAAACACGACATCCATAAGGCACAAGATCAGCAACGAAGCAACGAAGTGCATCATGGAGAAAAATCCAGAGCAGCAAGAGGCGCATCAAGGAGCACCAGAGCATCCAAACGGTGCATCACTACATCAAAAGGCTGAGAGAAACAGTTCAACCACCATGAATCCACCACCATTGATAAAGAAAACACGAATGACTCAGCAAGGAGATCATGTCGATGGACCAGATCTGATGGTCAGGAGATCAAAGATCCACCACCAGTGGGCATCAAGCAAGGCACGAAGCACACGTCGCCAAATCCAACAACATCGCCAAACCAGAGATAGACATATCAGAAGTAGGCTACTAAATATGGTAATTTTCTTTTAATTTTTAATTATTGTGTAACTACAATAAATGTTTACAAAACACTGACAAAGTGATTATACAAGTATTAAAAAATTACTAAATAATTTTAAAAAAATTAAAATAACTATCTTATGTTTAAATTGTTGTGTGAAAAAAAATTTATAGGTAATTATAATGAATATGTCACGTTGAAAAGGTATATATTCTAAATAAATGGAAATCATCCTTACTTTAATTTCAATTTAAATAAATAGTCCTAAAATGATATTAATGAATTTTTATGTTATATAATTTTTTATTAGATGATTTAAAAACAATAAAAAAATTGAAATTGTACAAGGGTGATGGTGTTTGGTCAAAAAAATCATCCCTTTTCTATTTTAGGTAAAATTCTTACCATAGATGTAAATTTATAACCCATAAAATATTGAAAAGTGGGTTACCGTGGTTATGGATAAAAATGGTTAATAGGGAGTTAAACTAAATACATAAACGTTAAAATGATATAAATATTATATAAATCCAATTTTATGTCTTCAAGTAGATAATATGTCATCATTAATTTTAAATTAACCCAATTTGGTACCATTTGGATATGAATGTGACTGTATAATATTTTAAGGTTTTGAAAAACGGTAAGAGTACCCCTTCTACCCCTCCTCTATTTTATTTACAAATTATTTAGAAAATAAGATCAACCCAACCCTTCCAAATTCCCTTATAAAATTATATATAAATGAATTATTGTTTATGTTCTTCTTGAAATACCATTTCAAAGGTCTTTAAAAAGGAACATAAAGGAGGTCTACCGAAGAAGATGTAATAGTCCTGCACAACCTCTTTCAATTTATTTCTTCTTATAACTCAAATAAATATATGTTATTAAACATAAAAAAGTAACAGAATTATCCTAAATATACTTTAATATTAATATATTTATTTAAACATTATTATCAACCCACTTATCTTATATATGGGAAGTGAAAGTGTCACTCGTCTATACGTTTGGACTACTGCCTCCATGTAGAGATATGATTCATTTCCCATCACCGTAAATAAGTGTTAGTTGTTATTTTAGATTTAATATTTATATATTATATTCATAAAATAAATATCATTTTTTAATTATGATGTTTATCTAGCTTATTCTTTTTTCGTCTCTTGTAAAATGATAGTGTCACTCATTTGTACATATGGACTACAACCTCCGTGAAGCGATGTGATGTATTTTTCATTTTTTTCTTGAAATGGATGTTAATAAGGATTTTTTACTAAATTTATTTTATCTTTATTATATAATGATAATTATGTAAATTTTATTTATTATTTACTTTTATTTTATTCCAACCATTGAAAAGTGGAAAAATCACTTGAGCGTATATACAAATTAATGTCTCTATGAAGTAATGTAATACTTTTTTAATCACTTATTTATATGAATGATTAAAAAATTGTATATGGTAAAAAAATATAATAATTTTTAATGATTAATATTTTATATATGATGAAATAATGACCATGGTTAAAGTACCTGAACCATTGAATTGAAACATGAAAAGAAAAACATACCTTTTTTCAACCGAATGATAGTTTTAATGAAAAAATTATAAATAAAGGATAAATAGATTTTTTTTAAAAAAATTAATTATAATTTATATATTAATATATTTTTAGGATTTATTTAAAATAAATCAATATTTATTATATAGGATTTTTGAACATGCATGAATCAATATGGAACTTGAGATAAGGATATCTAATCTCACTTTTACATCTGTGAGACATGTGTCATATTCCACACATGTTTAGTTTATACATTCTATATACTACCCAGGAATTTATTTTAGAATTATTATCATAAAAATATTAGGATTTAAAAATCCATATAATGATATTTCCTTTGTTAGGTTTGGAATCATTTATTATCAAATAGGTAAGGGTTCTTTAACTCAATATTGTTTCATTGAGGCTTATTTGATGTCATTAAATTATTTATTATTACAATTTATATATAATTACCCTTATAAATTTTATATCATTAATATCCTTATGTTCATTATATTTAAATTTTCATTTGATGTTATTCTTTCATGCGGATTACGATCTAAAAGTTACCAAAGTTGTAAGGGGTTTCTGTTTCAATCAATTTTTTATCGGGATTATTTAATAATGAATTTAAATTTAGGAAATTAAATCATAGTTATATAATAAAACCATTTAATTTTTCTTCTCCTCTAGTTATTTATATAATTTGGATGTTTTATTTCCATTTTCCCCTCACTCGTACTCAAAATAGTATAATATTTGTTAAAAAATATATATTAATTTCTCCTCTTTATATTGGAAGATCATTTTCTATAATATCAACGTTCTATAAGATTTTTTAAACAAACATTCTAGTTATTATTAAATTATTATTTAATTTCATCCTTACCTTTGTTTTGATTTTTAGAGAAATGTTTAAAAAGAAACATCTTGTCATTTTCTGAAAATTGTATTTTTTCTAAAGGAGTGATCATTTTTTTAATAATTATGGCATGAATAGAATTTCACACCATCATGAATTATAAATTCTTTGATTCTTCAATTATATTTATTCATTATTATTTTAAAATAAATTTTTTTCCTTATTATTCTGAAAATAGTTTGATTTTAATAAAGTGAACTCCAAATTAATAGTGTATTTTCCTTGTGAAATAATTCAATGATATTTTAACGAAATATTTCATCATTGATAATTTCCTATGATATTATTTATTATTTTATAGGGGTTTTATCTAATGATACCATCATTAGATTTTCTCTAGGTGGTTTACTATGATTATGATGATATATTTATTAATCTTAATAATTTTCCATTAGTTATTCTATGATGAAATGTTTATATAACCCATTTCATTTCAACAGGTTACGAGATATGATGAATGTTTTATTATATTTTGGAACACATATGATTGGATAATGATTATGTAATAGGAAGTCTTGAAATTATATATCCCTAAAAATAATTGGGTAAAATATTATTTATCATGATATAATAAGGACCTGAATGGGGAGTGAACCCAATTTAGTAAGGGACTTTTTCCAATATAATTATCTTAGGAGTGAACATTTAATAAGGATAAGATGTAATGAAGTGTGATCCTATTACACTATGATATACATAGTCATGAACCTTGACTAACGAAATTATTTTCAATTATTATGTGAAATCTATAAAATTTTATATTATGCTTATGATTTGTTCTCACAACTCATAATGGATTATTTATGGTTACAAATTCTTATAACCTATGTATTTTTGTTGAAAAAACCTTCTTTGATGATTCATTACAAATGATATTTTACAGATTGGGTGTTGATTATTTTTTATTATGATCACGTTCTCATTTTCATATTCTTATCTTAGTCTTGCATATTGTCATCAATGTTTTCCCCTATGTTTACCCTTACTAAGAATATGAGGTCACCCTTGATTATGTTTCCTTTTCCCTAGGATATGAAGAATGGTTTTATGTATGATGTGTATGAGAAGGGTGTTATATTTGAATAAAATAATGGGATATGATGTTTATCGTTTATGTACTAGTTGTTTATGATTTCATGTTTCCAAATACATTAATCTTTTATAGTTATAGCATAGACAGTAGTGATATTTATTGAATATGAATATAATAAGATATAATTATTATGTGTGAAATTTATGGGTCAATATAGATGTTCATACTCAAAATTCCTTATTTTCATAACCTTTAGAAACTGAGCTTCTAAAATTGAAAGGATTAAAGACGACAAAGGGGGGTTGGGATAAATTATAAAATATTTATGTGGTATTATGAAATTGAAGAAAACCAAGATAAAAGTTTTGAGGTTGGAATATGTAGTTATTAAAATTAATGGTTATGAAATAGTTGATAACTTATACACTAGATTTTATAAAGTACTGATCAATACCCAAAGCTTTTGCGATAAGATAGAGGGTTTTTTTTGTTGTAAATAAGTTACTATATATTCTAAAAGACAAGTTTGATATAAATTTCATGGTATATAAAGACCATGATATGGGTAAAATTTTATTGTTTGATATACATAGATATATGATTGGGTAAAAATGTGGAAGGGATGTTTATTCAAGATGAAGATAAATTCTCACAGGGAAATTTCTTTTTAAAGACATTAAACAAGAGAAGAGTGGGAAAAATAAAGTTTTTGAATAATATGAAGAATAATATAGTGAAGTGAAATATGAAAAAATTCATGTCATCAATTTCCTAATGCATGAAAAGAATAAAATGGATGGTTTAGGAAAATCTTCCACTATAGGTTTTGAATTTTGGATCAATTTTCCATTTCACAATAAACCATATAATGTATAAAGAATAATAATGTGTTGATGATTTAGATAAAAGTCCATGTATATTATCAAATAAGACTCATAAAAATTTCAAATAGTACATGATTTATTGAATGTTAAAATTTAATAAATTCTATAAACCCAAGAAGATACATTTTATATGAAAATATGCATATGATGATAGTAGTGGGGGTGAAGAAAAAGTTTATAACTTTGGTGAAGTTGATGAAAAATTACTAATTATTGAAGAGAATGAATATGTGTTCATTAGTGATTAAACTAATATTGTTTTAAGTGAGGAAAAAAAGTTCAAGTTGATGTTATAAATAAAGGAATGTATTTCACATTATCTCAAATTTCGATAAGGGGAATAAAAATTTAAATAATGATAATAAATACTCAAGAAGATATGACTATATTTAGGCTAAGAAGGAGTAAATATTGATGAAAGAGATCTATAAAGTGAATAAGTATCTCTCTAAATGGAATAATTTTAAATATAAAATGAAATATAAGGATAAAAAAGTGGATAATGTTCATGATTTGTTTTAACAAAAAAATATAAAGGATGACATGGAATAAATAAATTAAAATTAAAGGTTAAAAATTCATTTTAGGTAGTTAGAGTGAGATTTAGGGATTAATGTTTTGAAAAATTTATAGTTTCAATGAATTATAAAAATAGAGTGGGTAAAAAATATCACATATAAATATTCAAAATGTTCATAAATTTTTTGGTGAATATTTTGATTAACAAAGGTGAGGAAAGTCACATTTATCTAAAAAATATATGATTCTCAAAAGACTTAATATTATATTAATGGAAAATTAAATTTATAATTTACTAAAAAATGGTGACTTTGAAAATTAAAATAATAAATCTAGATTGATGAGTAATGATTTATGAGTCTATAAAATTTTTGGTTAAAAAACATGATTAATATCTAAGAAATGAACGAAGAGTGGGTGTTAATATCTAAAAAATGTACATCTTTTAGAGTAATGGATACATTTTAAGGATAATATTATAATTATAGATGTTTTGTGTGCTTATAATGGATATTTTAGTTTAATTTCCAATATTTTATATGATAATAAATTATTTCGGGGAAAGATTTGGAGAGTTATTCATCCCAATGAAATAATAAATGTTCCAATGTAATTTTAAATTTATGAACTGAAGGCCAATAAAAATATACAACCATTTGATGGGATTTTTGGAAGATGTTTCCATACGGGTTTCTTTACTGAATAATGTATCCCCATTCTTCCTACCAAAATATTTATGAATTATAATACTTCAAAGACTAAAGATAATAAATAAAGAGGAAAATAAAATGCATTAGATTTCAAAGATTCAGTCAAATCATTATAAAAATAATGCCCCTTGATTTTGTATAGTGGACTTTTTTCAAACATAATATAAGATTTAAATATTGTAAATAATTTTTACGAGTTTATGTAATGATCAATGACTTGTGTAAATGATGGGACAGTTAATAGAAAATGGGTTGGATCCTTAGCGATAGGAAATGATAAGTTGATATCTGAGAACATGTTATAAGATGATGGGTTTAAACAAAATCTATAAAGTGTATCTCAAATCCTAGATGAAGGGAATGAAGTGGTGTTTGGAGAATATGGATTATGGGTGAATATTTTAATGATGTGTGTGTATTTATATTAGTAAATCTAACCTAGTAAAACATTTTTTATCTTAATGATACTGAAAATTCATGAATCCTTATCCCAAAGGGGTAAATAAATAGTGACATCAAAGGATTTTTCATCCTAGTAAAAATTATATGAGTACGATTCCCCAAGGAGAGTATATTCACAATGTGAATAATCTAAATATATTTATAAAATAAATATACTTTACATTATATAAGGAAAATATTGTTAATTCTTCACAAAAGAATGTATAGATTAAAAATTCTCACCTAGTGACTTATGGGGTCATGTCTAGTTAGGGTGGTCATATAGGTACACATATCAATTGTGATGACTATGGGATTTTTCATGTTCATGGATTTTTAAATTGTATCTAACATTAGTCTCCCATTTTATAAAAAACAATATCTCTATCCATCCATAAAAAATATAATATAAAAAACATCTTACCCATTGAAGATCATTCATTCCGATATTTTATGGTATATATAGAAATAATCCATAAAAAAGATATGAATTATATTTATATTATATATGAATTTCATAATATCAAATTTATTATGTTCATGAAAAAAAATTATGTCCCTAAAAATATTTTGTAATTTTGGAAGAATTGTTGAGAAGGGTTTGGGTTTTTCCTTGAATAAGAAATGGATAGATAATGAAATTGAATATACCAGTAAAAAATTGAAATCATATCGTTAGAAGAATGGTATTCTTCATTAACATCTGTAACTATAAAAACTATTAAAAAATGTTATTTTTGAGTGTAATAATATGAATTTTGGGGATATAGCTCAAACACTATTGATTTAGCATGATACAATGTGTTACTTCTATACCCAACTAATTAGTATACTAGTTCATATTTAAAATTGTTGTTTATATTGAAATAATTTAAACACATAATCATATAAAATACATTATATTAGGTACCCATTATTTAAATATTAAAGGGTGTTTAGAAACCCTCGTATTACGAAAGGGAAGGGTAAAAATCATAGGATGTTTGAGAAAATATGAGTTGATGGTATCTTCCGTGGTTATCCACTATATGGAAAATGATATCAATGTTACAATAAAGAGATAGTGAAGGTTTTTTATAATACTATTTTATAGTTTTTTTAAAAGTGAAGGAACCAAACTCACAAAAAAATTATGTTCTAGAAGTATAGATAAAGAAGTAGATTTTTTAAAAAAATAGGATAAATGTGATGAAGGTAAAGTGAGTTGAGAGGTACATATTTGATATTATAATTTATCCATTTGATTTGGTTAATAACATAATGTTTTAAATCATCCATGGATAGGAATGTAGGTAAAATTATAAATTATAATTAAATAATAATGGTGTCCAGTTCAGACTAGAATAACATTAATTATAATAACATACAAAACATTGTATTCTAAAGTTAAACCAATAGATGTGATAGAGTCATTAGAGAATCAAGAGTGTATTAGTGGAATAAAATATAAGTTAGATTATATTGAGAAGTTTTATACATGGTAGTTGATAACAAATAAAAGAAAAAATAAATTTATGAGAAAAAATTAGGTGTTTCATAACAAACATAATGAAAGAGAATAAGTGATATTTAAACATGTGAGACATGGGTGAAAATATAATCATAAGTTGATGTAATTTATGTATATGAGACCATTACATTATATTTGTGGAATTATACGATTATAATAATTCATTATATTTTGGATCAAAGGAATTACAATATTTTCGAAATAGTTTTAAGTTATCCTTCCTTAATGGAGTGTTAAATGAGGAAGTGGATGTTCAGTGCCTCCTCAAAAAAATTATTTTTTAGTAATTATAAATATTTATTTGTTTTATTACATTTAAATGTATATATATTTTAATTTTTTTATAGTACAAAGTATGTTTAACCACGATAATATAATCATATTTCATTACTTAATAGTTATTTACTTTTCACGTTTTTATTATTCATAACATGTTCCACATGTTTTTTTTTCATTTTCTAGGTTAAATATATTATTTGGGACCTTAATATATCATTTATAAATTTCTCAATTTTACCATTAATAAAATTAAATTTTTAACTTGTATCATATTACTTACACACATAGAAACACCACAATTCACATACCTATTATTGAATCCATGTATCAAATTTCCCAATTTCAGTTACCCTTTATATTTCGACCTTATAATGAGATAAAATACTAAAAATATAGTAATTATTTTTTATAATAAAAATATGAATATTATATATATTTAATAATAATTCCTAAACTTTTAAATAAATATATTTTATGTATGAAATTTTTTCTGAAGTCACTGCATCATTTCTGTTAGATTTATATTTTTTTATGGATTTAATTTTTTAATGATAACATCTCTTATATATATATATGATTAAGGTTATTAATATTTATTTATAAATATAATGAAATATTTGGTATATAATTCACAATGAACCAAAGTTTATTATACGCATTAGTATTTCATTTTTTGGTCTGATGTTTGAGAAGTTAATCTCTTTAAAATTTTCAATAATTGGTTAAGGGAACAATTCACTTACGTGAGAAATTTGGATACATGAGAAAATCGTCTTCATGATGAAATTACATACATGAATACCCTATGTCAATTCCATTTAATAGATAATACAAATATAGATAAAAATACCAATGTGAAAATATCTTATGTAAATCCTACAAGAAAATGACTTTTTTTTACATATTCTTTGGTATTATGATTCGTTTTATATTAATTTATAATATTTAAATTGATATAATGAATTTATAAATTCATATAAATTATTTAAAAAATATTTTAAGTGATTTTCACTGATTTAAATTTGATTTTATAAAGATCAAACAGTGTTTTAGTTTAACACCTGAAACTTACTTCCTAAAAACTCAAAAAAATAATTTATTTTATTTTATGATGTTTTGGTGGGTTATATTATTTATAAATCAAAAAATGATGATATTAAACTCATTAAAACGTTTTATTTTTATTTTTAATGTAGTTTTATTTATTCTTTCACATTCTCTACATGTTTACTGCTCGTTTTAAAATGGAATATTTTTTAATTTGATATTTTAAATTCAAACATTCTATTTTCATGGGATTTATCATTGCCCTTTTATATGAGGGACAATTGAAATTATTTTTTAGATTAATTCAATTTATTTGAATCATCCTTTATTATTTTAAATTTAAAACATGAACTGATTTAATATTATACAATGATAATATCTTTTTTTTTCTCTCTCTAATAATTTAGTATTTAGAAATATTTAATCTTTATAATAATTTTTTTGAGGGTATAGTCCCAATAGATTTTTCATTCAAGAAATCAAGGATACCTGGAACAAGCCCCACAATGAAGACATATGTTTATAATTATTCGACAATAAAGTTATCTTAAACTCATTGTTTACATGAATTATGACAAACTATCAAGGGAAGAACAATTCTTCTTTGACACCATTCTCCTTAGAGATACATATTTTAGATTTGTTGGAACTCCTATACTTCATCGTTAACATTAATTCAAAGGTCTTGCATCAACAATTTCATCTACAAAATTTAATCTTCATCTCTATTGTAGTTCTATAATATTTTTATTCATTCTTTTAGGCAATGTAAAGTGGTCTATACTTATATCTTTCAAAAAATATTTTATACCACCTATAAATTTTTGTTTAAAATTTTTTTATCTTAAAAAATGTAGTTCCATTGGTTTGAATACCTGATCCAAAAGTAGTAAACTTTGGTTGGGGTGGCTCCCTGTCGGAAATCTATGATTTCTCTCTACTCTTACAAAAATATCTATGTAGGTTTTGGGATTCACTTCATAAATTCATGGTTTGGGATTGATCCTGTCTAAAAATATGGGTTGAGATTTCTCCCCTATAAAAATATATATCTCTGTTCCTCTCTTTCCTTGTGGGTTCCACACATCATCGGTTGGTGTGTGAAGATTAGACTTATTTAATTATACTTAACTATAATAAAAAAATAATTTTTTATTCTTTTTAATTTTCTACATACACTGATTGCAAATAAAATATTCTCCTTCCATTAGAAAAAAAACATTAATTATTTTAAACAACCAAATAAAAAAATTAATATTTAATAACTCTAATAATATTAATAAATTTATATTCACCCCCTCTAGTCCTTCCATCATAATATATGATCTAACTATTGGTATCAATGGATGAATCTTACCTAAGTGTATTTTACATCAGTTACTCTTTTTCTTGATACCAAACACGAAGTATTAGAGGCCAACCCTGCTTATGAATAATGTTTCTCTCCCATTATTTTTTTGATATATACGACTTTTTATTATAGGTTTCCTTTAAAAGTATTTTTTAACAATAATTGATTGATTATTTGAGCTAACATGAATCATTTTTTTTAAGAAAACGAAGTAAATATCTATTTCAATGATGGATAAGAAGAAAATGAAAAACATTCAGAAAAATATATTCAATCAGGGTGAGTCATCAAAAATCATCTAAGGTAAAGGAGTACTATGGTCATGCATGTAATACCATTGATTCAACTGAGGTATGTGATTTTAATCCGAAATTTTTAATAATATAATTTTAGATGATATGCATGAGAAGTATCTATAAAAATTATTAAAAGTATGGATTTACATTTATCTCTTGCGTTAAAACAAAAGAAAGTTATTAGTGAAAATAAAATGTTTAATCTTTAAGTTGAAAGGTTATGAAAATATAATCATGAAATATTAAATCTGGATGATATGAATGGTATATTTAAGGATTTTATTTCTTAAAATAACGAGTTAGATGAAATTAAATTTAATATCTTGTTAGATAATTTATCTCAACTTGATGTAAAATATAAAAAACCATAAGGAAAAAGATGGTATGTATAGAAATTCAGTTTATTATATTAATTAAAATGTTTTGGATGATATTAAATTAAAAGATAATGTAGATAATGTAATTATTGGTTGAAACTTTTAGAAAAATATTTTTATTGCTCCATTAAAAAATAAAGATCATCATGTACATTTTGACATGTATTATTGTAAAAAGAAGAATGGTTATTTATTAATTACTTGCATTAAATGTTTATTTAAAAGAAAACAACGCTGGTGAATTTTTTATTATATTCCCTCAATTCCTCAGTATTACTATATTGTTTGTCTATAATATATTATATTCCTACGTAACATACAAAAAATATATGAATTTTTTTTGGGTACCGATTTGTTTTTGTTACTAACCCAATAAGACCCAAAATATCATGGGTTCAAAAAAATTCTATGGTTTTATTTGTATAGGACTCTAAAAAATATACACCAATGTTTATTAAAATGGTGCATGTTCTATAAATAATGTTTCATTTAATTTGATATATATTAAGTATTTTATAAAAAGTTATATGCCTAACAAATTACTCATGTGTAATTTTATGAGATAAAGAATAGATATGGGGGGATCTCTTCTTATTTCAATACTGTATATTCCGTTTAGGTTGAAATATATAATTTCATTATTTTTTAAATAATGATATTTATTATTTTATCAATCATATATTTATGGGGTTTTAATATACTTTACTTGAAATCTATTCAATCTGGAATCTGGTTTTCAAATTGTTATTGTTTAATTTTTGAACATGACTGTACTTTATATAATTATTTAAAACCTAACTTATATACTATATTATTTTTAATTAATGATAAACTTTTAATTTTTATATAAAATGATTTTAAAATATTTATCATTATTCACCTCAAATAATTTTCAAAATTATTCTCACATTATTTAATTATAAATTTGAAAAGCAGATGACCTTAACATAGGTCCTTGATACTTGTTTAAAAAATTAAATTTTTTAAAGTATGAATTTTGAAGAACACTGTATAAATTTTTTTAAAAAATAAATATGTTTTCAATTTTTAGCTTATATTTTTGATACTTTCAAATGTGGAAGAAGATTTTAAAATTATATTTGGATATATAATTATTAAAGTGGGGGAGAATGTTGAGTGACTGCTTTAACTACTTTATGTTTTGATAATTACAATGTTTTAATTGGTTTATTTAATTTAAATTTCTTAAAAATTGAAATTTGTATTGATTTTATTATTTTATCCCTTTGAACATATCATAATATTTCTTTATATAATAGTTATTTATATTTTATGTTTTGATTTTAAATAACATGTTTCACAATTTTTACTTTTAGTTAGTAGGATAAATAAGTCATTTGAGACTTTAATATATCATTTATAATTATTTTTTATTATTATCATACAGAAAATTCATTATTTAACACATATAAAATTCCTTAAATAGGTATCCAAATCAGATTCAAAAAACTAATTTTTAATCCACATATTCGATTTTCCAGTTTTATTTACCCTCTGTTTTTCAAAAATATATTGATATAATGAAATCCAAATTTATTTATTATTATTTTTGAAATATAATAACATTATATACATTTAATTAGAAGTAATAAAATTTTAAATCAACATATTTCATGTCTAAATCATTTTTTTGAGTTACAACATGTTTTTTTTCTAATTTATAATTTTTTCAAAAACTGTTTTTCTTCTATTTTAAATGATAAATTTTAATTATATATATATATATATATCCAATTAAGGTTATTATTATCTATTTAAAAATATAATGATTTTTTATAAATAAAATTAAAATGGACCCAACATGTATTCTTCCTTTTAGTATTTCATTTTTAGGATTAATGTTTTAGAAATATATCTATATAAAATTCTCCAAAATTTATAACATAAAAAATTCACTTACAATAGATATTCGAATACATGGGAAAATAACTTATATAATGAATTTTCATATCTGAATTCCTTATGTGAATCCCCTATGTTGATTACCTTACATGGATAATTCACCAATGTAGAGAAAAACTCATACGTTAAAATATATAACATAATACTACAGGTAAAAGGAGTTGTTTTACATATTAATTCATATTCTTATTCTCTATGTGTTTATTTCATATATTTAAATTGTTTTAATTAAATAATCAGTTAATAATTATTATTTAAAACCCTAGGGAATTGATTCATATTTTTGAAACATGTTTTTATAGTGAAAAAAGAGTATTTTAGTTTCACACATGAGTCATGAAACCTGAAACATAAATATTCATTTTATTATTTAATGTTTTCATATTTGATTCTATTGTTTCTAATTTAATAATCGATGATATTAACATTATATAAACTTATTTTAATATTTTTAATGTGTTCTTATTAATTATATGATAAAATCCACATGTTTACTTGTCATTTTCAAATAGGTCTTTTTTGAATTTCATATTTCAAATTCTATCTTGAAATTTTCATGGGATTTATCATTGACCTTTTATTTAGGATACCATATTAATTATTTTTCAGATTTGTTTGAATAAAAAATTTATTGTTTTAAATGTCGGTCATGAGTTGAGTGATTATTATGAGATGATAAAATATCTTTCCCTCTCACTAAAATAATAATATTTTATTCTTTTTGAATATTAAATTTTTCTTTCCTTTGGATCAAGTGTGTAGTCCAAATCAATTTCTATTTAAAGGAATCAAGGATTCTTGGAAAAACACCATTATAATAAAAATAGTTCATATTTATTCAATAATAATGTGATCGTATACATACTTTTTATGTTAATTGTAATAAATTCTCAAGGGATGCACAAATTTCATTCGAATTTATTCACATTAAAGAGATATATTCTGGTTTTGCTAATTCACTTTCTTATGGTCAATGATCTCTATCACACATGAAAATTATTTATTATTTTCTCCCATGTCTATATTTTTTCTTCCCCAAAATTTTTTCTTACATCAAAACCTATTTATTTATTAACCAAGATAAACATTATATTTCCCTTTCCCTTTTTTATGAAAGAATTTTTATTAACCCTCCTATGATGTGGGTTTCCCAAAAATGAATTTTCTGCATAAAAACCTTTTTTATTTCGAAATGAAAGTTTAATTTTTTGTGATGAAATTTATCTAAGGTGAAGGTAATTTAACACCTCAATATTTTAAAATAATAACATTCTTTTTTATATTGTATATGACATGAAACACTGAGATTAACCAACCAATGAATTCTATTTTTTAAACATGACCATTATAACGTAGCCATTGAATTGGATTGTATGGAAAGAATATACCAAATTACTAATTACATATATTGATATAATAATATATAAAAATTTATAAATAAATTCTTATCAAATAATCAATTAAATTTTTAATAAATTTTTTTCATGCTTCAAATAAATTTTCTTTTAAAATTAATTTAATTTTAATTTTATTCTTCGTAATTATAATTAATTTATAACAATTTAATAAATTTTAATCTATAAAATTAATATTTTTTTTCAAAATCATCATATAATAATTATCTTATAATGAAATATTTTTCATTCTCTTTAAATGGTGATTTTTCAGTACGTAGTGAAAAAATGATTTCTGTAAAAATTCCATTTCATTGAAATTATTTATGAAATTTAAATTTAAAATTAATCGTTGAATTTTAATTCAAATTAAAATAATAATTAGTTATTTATATTTAAAATAATTAATTAAATTTGAATCATCTTTATACCCGATTCAGGTATTAGTTTATTTTTAGACTTAAAATGATTGTTTCTGAAAAGTAATTTTAAAATACATAATTTTCCTTCATATTATTTATTAAAATCTCCAATAATAATAAAATATTTAAATTAATTAGATGTTATATATATATGTGTTAAAATCAATAAAATTTAGATCACTATTCATATATTTAATTTAAGATCATCTTATTCTTGAGAAATGCATTTCTTCAAAAATCATTTCCCAACACAATTTTCGGGTTCATTTTAAAATTAAATTATTACACTTCTATTAATAAAATTTTATAAAATGGATGCCATATTTAAAATAATTTTAGTTAACATTAGGTAATTGGTCCAACATAATTTCTGGTCATAATAATTAGTAAAGATAATAAAATTTATTTACCATGAACAAGGTTGTAAATGAGTTTTTCAAGTTACATACACCTGTGTTAAAATTATTTTTCCAAAAGGAATAATATTTATTTGATGAATTTGACATTATATTTATATTAAATGAAAATAAATTAAATAATTATTCTCTTTTATTTTTAGTATTAACTGATTAATTACATAGGTTAAAAAACTTGTTTCTCTGGAGAAAACTAAAATGATATAAGTTAAGATTGAGCATAAGGGAATAACTTGTTTAAATAAGGTTATTTTTATGTGATAATGGTGTTTATAAAAATTTAATTACATATAATTTTGTTACTTTCCCATTTTTTGACACATTGGATGAGAGTGATTTTTCATTATTGAATTGTTTTAGGTATATAAAAAAATACCTATCCTCCATAATAATAAAAGAGAACTCCCTACCCTAACTTATTCAAAACTATCATAAAATTTGGATCATCCAAACCCATAAAAATATCTCCTAGATATCCATTGACACATTATATAGCTTCTTTTATTCCCAAAAGAAAAACCCTGGGGTCCTCAATAAGAGAACCAAAGGATGTTATTCTAGGAGAAGGTAATTGTCTTCATTATGTTTCTACATATTATTATTATTTTATCATATTATATTATATATTTAAAATGACAAGATAATAACACCATTATATCACATATACTTATATTTTATTGTGTTTGTGAAATAATATTTATCCATATCATCCTTTATCAAATTGTAAACAAAGAAACTTCTTATGTGTATAGTAGACTACCACCTTTTCAACTGATGCAATTTAGTTTTCCCTCATTGAATCACATGGATTGTATCTTCCTGGTTCCATAAGCCACCCAGGGGCGCCCCATACATAGTTCGTCACAAGGCCTCAAGAGAATTTCCCCAAATGCCAGAGGCTACTGAATAATAGCGAAGGGACTTGGTGTGATAGTGTGGAAACTATGACCTCATTGGAAGAGTAACACAGTGGATGTAAAACAAATAGCAATAGCAGAAGCCATAATAATACCATACAATCAGTAAAAAGCGGAAGGCTGAATGTAAGAAACAACTGGACCAGATATATAAATGATGCATGATACATATTTCTAGGAAAGAATCCAAAATAGTTGCAATGCTGGAATACATAAATAACCAATGTAAAATAGAAAAAATAAACTCTACCAGCATCGTAAACCTCATCTTAGTTCCATTCACTCCAGCTCCTCAGCAATCAAGTACCTGAACTAGAAGGGAACTTGCCCTTGTCTATACCTGCAGCTATATAATCTTTTTGGGCCTAAAAGCATGACCCAAACAGGGTGTGAGACTAAATCCCAGTATTCAACCACCCAGATATATTTTCCTAAGAGTCATTGAATATATATGGTATGGAATAATCAAAATGAAGAAGTAAACAAGGGTATACTCGAAAGTACATAATCCCATAATTTCAATGCATTCAGTTTCATATATCAAGAAAGTATCTAAACAAAAGATGGTAACCCTCTAGGAGTAATAATATCTTAACCCCTCTGGTTCAACAAAAACAACACAAGAAACCCTCTGGGAAGTTCCCACCATCTAACCCCTTTGGTTCATCCTTAGAACATACTATCTGAGGAAGCACTCACAATCAATTACCCTTATACTCACATATCGGTAACTAAAAGTTTCTCTAAAGAATCACTCACCATACAATTACCCATGTGGCTATTGGATCGAATATATAGATATATATGTCTATTAGATGGAACAATACAAGAGGGGGGTGAATTGTAGGTTTAAAAAACTTTCGGTTTTAGCAACAAAGAGATTAGTTTAAATGATCTTAAACTAATAAAAATACAAACACCCACAATTGTATTGAATATAAAATGTATGATGTATTGTAATACTAATGTAATGTGAAACAATTGTATTCAAGATGAATACAATAATCAGAGTAATACAAAGATGAATGATTCTACCTTAAAGCGTATATAATCAATCAATACAATATGTAATAGAATGATTGTAATTGAAACAATTACAATTGAATATGTAAAGAAAGGAAACAATACAAATTCCTTTCTAATACAAGTAACAGCGGGAATGTAAAAGTATTACAATTATTTTAACCCAAAGAGAAGGGTTATCCTTTCACCTAGGATAAAAGGTATGTCTCACCAACACCTTGGTGAGCCCTCGATACGATGATTGGCATGTCTGTCTGCCTATCCCTGGCAGCCCTCGATACGATGATCGGCTCGTCTGTCTGCCTATCCCTGGCAGCCCTCGATACGATGATCGGCACGTCTGTCTGCCTATCCCCGGCAGCCCTCGATTTTGTAGGTAATCGGAACCTCTGTCTTTCAATCACATGAAAGCCCTCGATATGATAATCGGACGCACAAGGCAGATGAGAGAAGTCACAATGTCTCTCTCTAGAATCTTGGTATTTCACGAAGTCTCTTCATTCATTTCACCATTCTCTCCTCAGCTACAAATGACCTCCTATTTATAGATCCCGGGTTCCAATGGTCATGTTGCCTCCAACGGTCATATTTCTCCGAAAAACTCGGAGGGACTTGGACACCTGTCATCATAACGGTAATATTGAAACAGAAAGCATGACATTGTTTTTATTAGTTTGTAACTAACTCAACAACATCATATTGGTTAAAACATGATATATATATTGATAAGAAATGGTATGATTCATATGAAACAAGTGCTTTTGACAAAGTACCAAAACAAGTAATGAACATCTGAATAGCAGAGTCAGTACGATACGATTGACAGAGTCAGTACGATACGATTGACAGAGTAAGTATGGTAAGATTGTCAGAGTCAGTACGATACGATTGACAGAGTCAGTATGGTATGATTGACAGAGTCAGTACGATCAGTATGATACGATATGGTCAGTACAATCAACATTGTACGATACGATAAACATGATAGAAGACAATTGTAATTTACAAAATATGATAGAATACATTTGTGAGTTCCAAAACAAGATATAGAAGTCAAAAGTGGACTTTTGAATCAACAATCTCCCCCTTTTTGGAAAGCACAACACAAAAAGTAAATGTAAAAAGAAATACTTATCTCCCCCTGAGTTATTGGAAACTCTTCTGAAAATGAATTTGAATACAACTAACTCTCCCTTAGGTATGGACTTTCCTAAGAAGTATATTCATAGATTTTCCTTAAGAGTGTTGTAAAGAATTCTTCCCCTTTATAAAACATTCTCCCCTTTGTAAACATTCTCCCCCTTTTTGATTTACAAAAAGAAAGGAGTAATCCTGAATTGCTTGAAAGAGTTAGTAAAGCATTACAAGACAATGGATAAAAGAAAAGGATCATAAAAGTCCTTACAAAAAAAAAAGACAAGTTCCAAAGGAAAACAAATACAACAATCATTTGTTTTCTCTTTCCTTCTATTTCTTTATAAGCTCATGAAGAACAGCTTTCATCTTCTTGATCTCCTTCTTGTCTTCAGAAATTGATTCACCCTGATGTTTGAGAAGCTCTTGTTGGTCCGCAAAAATATGATATTGATTTCTGATAGTCTCCTCCTGGACTCTGATTACTTCTTCAAGGGTATCAATTTTGTTTTGAAAATTCTTGTTATCATTGGATAACACAGAATTTTGATTCTTCAGCAGGACCATTTCATCCTTGAAAGATGAAACCTTCGAGAATTCAGATTAAAAAACATTCATTCTCTCTTGAAAATCTTTCACTAAAGGAACATCGGCTCTTTGAGAAGAGAAATGATTCAACCTTTCATCAGTTTCTCTGTCAAGATTGTTGAAAGCAATTGCAAGCTCATTTGATAGGCTTATTATATCATCAATAGCTATTTCATGATCATTGATTGAGCTCTCTGTTTTGTACGACCACTTGGTCATCTTATTGCAGGCCTTCTTATGAGCAACCGATCTTTCTGAAAGAACTTTCAAATCGGCTTCAACTGACAAAACTTTCTTCCTCAACTCTTTTACGGAGCCAAACTTCTTCTTTTGATTATCAGTAATAAAATCAATCTTCCCTTCCAGCCTCGGGAAATAAGGAATGGTCTTCTCAACTCTTCTCAAAACATGAACAATGTAATCACTCTTCATGAGAGAGATTGTATGTTCTGAATCAGTATCTTCATCGCACGATGCTAGTTCATACGATCTGCTTGAGTCAACAACTGGATGTTTTCCTTTTGCTTTTTCTTTCTTCTTTCTTTCTTATTCCACTTTGTCACTAATGACAACAACTTTATCAGAGTGAGAGGATTGAGCACCTTGCTCTTCTTGAGATGACATTCTCTCCAGAGATCGAGCTTGTTCGACATGAGGAAATTGTTGAACACCTTCACTCAGCCTTTGAACCGATTCCTATCTACATTTCTTTGAACATTGAAGAAATTCTAGAAGAAAGTATCCTTCTTTTTCCATTTCTTATATCTCTTCCATCACTTGTTTTCCTTTTTCTTTCTCAGGAATACTCTGTACGATGGGATCTTGGTGCACTTATTCTATTAGTTTAGCACTAGCTTCCTCTACTGCTTTCAAGAATTTAAAGACATCAAAGTCCTGAACCTTTCTTTTCAAAAGAACCTTCTTCTTCTTTTCATCCTGAAGGGTTTCTCCTACCCTTACTCTTTCTGCAAAAGCCTCAGCACGGTCAAGACCAAACTTCGGATCACCTTCCTTTCTCTGTTCCTTATCCTTTCTCCATTTGGCTGCAACGTCCTTACTGTACCTCGGCTTCTTCTTGGGCTTTGAACTGGTTTGCAGATCAGATTTTTGAGTAACTCCAGTAGATTGAATGTCTTTGGCGGGTATAGGCGCCGATTGATTCTGTGCCAATTCAGCTTCTACATCTCTGACAAAAAGGTTTGAATTGTGATCAAAACAAACATTCAACTTTTTCATCGTACATTTTCTAATCCAAGAAGGCTTCATAACTATGGATTTTCCTTTCAAAGGAATGTTTAAAAACTTCATACTCTTGAAAATGAACTTCGTAAGGATAGATGGATACATAATCATCTGGGACATAATCCCTCCTGTCTTGACATTCATAATGGTTTCAAAAACGTACCCCATGAGATTCACTTTTCTCATATTCACAAGATAGTCAAGCATAAATATATCAGAATCTTTTAGAGTTTCTCTATCCCCTTTCCTTGGGATAAGAAAACCTTGCATCCATAAAGTGAAAAAACGATTGTCCGTTGAATGATGAGACACTTTTCTCTTTTCTTCATTAATAACAAACAAAGTCTTTTCAGAACATTCTCTATTAAACGTACCAACTTCCTCTGGTAGTTTTTGAGATGGACCGAAAGAATCCCCTTCTACAGAAACATTCAGAAAATGTGCCACTTGTTTCACAGACATAGAAAATTCTCTATCGTATACAGAAAAATTGATAGTCATATCATTGTCGAACGATACAGTTTTATAAAACTGACAAACCTCATAAAAAAGAACCGGATCTTGAGAATCAGCCTTTTCAACACACAGATGTTCCCACCCTTGAAACAAAATGATCCTCCTGATTGTGGAATCATATGTATCGAAAAAGTCCCAAGATACTATCCTTTCTCTGTTAAAGTCTTTATCTGTAAAAGTCTTTGAAGTCATTTCTGCGGGAGTGTTAGCAGAGTATTAAGACATAAAGGTGATGCTGATGAGAAGATCGTACGATGATTTATAGCTGGTGGAGCAAAGCTTCGCCTGAAATCCTGAAAAACCAATGTGGGTTTGCGGAGGGGAGGGGGTTATTTATAGGCGATAATGGGGAGACGTTTGATCTTCTACGGTCGAAAAAGGGTGACCGTTGATCTTCTACGGTCAAGATTAGAGAAAACCAGATCAATGGTTAGGATTAAAACAAAGGAAAAAAAATTAAAAAAAAATGAAAAAATACCTGTCGGAGAACGTAAGGTAATTGTTGGTTTTGATAGATTTCAAAAGAAAATACAAACGTACGAAATAAAATAAAAAAGAATTATCAAACGACATGCCGATGGAAAACAAATTCAATACTATCATCGGTCGATTCAATACCATGATTGATTGATACGATGGAAAAGAAATTCAATACCATCATCGGTCGATTCAATACCATGATTGATTCATACGATGGAAAAGAAATTCAATACCATCATCGGTCGATTCTATACCATGATTGATTGATACGATGGAAAAAAATTCAATATCATCATCGGTCGATTCAATACCATGATTGATTGATACGATGGAAAAGAAATTCAATACCATCATCGGTCGATTCAATACCATGATTGATTGATATGATGGAAAAGAAATTCAATACCATCATCGGTCGATTCAATACCATGATTGATTGATATGATGGAAAATAAATTGATTACCATCATCGGTCGATACGATGGAAAAGAATTTGATTACCATCATCGGTCGATACGATAGAAAATAAAAAGTAAATGATACTATAAAACTGTCAATACGTTAAACATAAGATAAAAATGAATGAAACGATAAAACTGTCAATACGATAAACAGAAGAAAAAAATGAATTATATGATAAAAATGTCAATACGATAAACAGAAAAATATACACATATTGAGAGAGTAAATAGTTAAAGATCATAAGATAAAAAGAAACATAAAGACATAGAAAGAAATGTCCTCCCCCTTTCTACAAGGAGTTTCTTACTATTAAGAGAGATGTAAAACAGGAAGTAGATTTGAATTATTATTTTAATTTAATCATTCCTAGCTTTTGTTTTATAAATTCAAATCTATCGGAAGGTAAAGGTTTTGTAAAATGGTTAGCAAGTTGTTCTTGCATTCCGATGAGTTGTAAAACAATATCTCCTTTTTGTGTGTGATCTCTAAGAAAGTGATGCCTAACATCTATGTGTTTTGCACGTGAGTGATGTGCTGGGTTCTTACTGAGAGCTATGGAACTTGTATTATCACAAAGAATTTGTGTTTTGGAAAAACTCAAACCATAGTCAGTGAGTGTGTGTTGCATCCACAATACTTGAGCAAAACAACATCCAGCTGCTACATATTCAGCTTCAGCAGTGGAGAGTGCTACTGAGTGTTGTTTCTTGTAGGACCAAGAAACCAAAGAATCTCCTATGAAATGACATGTTCCCGATGTACTTTTTCTATCCATTCTATAACCACCAAAGTCAGCATCTGAAAAACTTTTTAAAACAAAATCATTTCCAGAAGAGTAAAAAAGTCCTGAATCCATAGTGGCTTTTAAATACCGAAATATTCTCTTTACGGCTTTTAAATGAGACTCTTTTGGATTATATTGGTATCTTGCACATAAGCATATAGAAAACATCAAGTCTGGTCGACTAGCTGTCATGTATAGCAAACTTCCTATCATACCTCTAAAGATTGTTTGATCCACTGTTTTCCCAGTTTCATCAAGATCAAGAGTATTTGAGGTACCAATTGGGGTGCTAATACTTTTAGTTTGGTCATATCCATACTTTTTGAGTAAATCCTTAATATAATTATGTTGGGATATATATGTTCCTTCTGGTTTTTGAGAAATTTTAAAACCTAAAAGGAATGTTAACTCACCCATCATACTCATTTCAAAATCAGATTTCATTAAATTTGCAAACGAATCAGTTAAGGATTTCTGAGTTGATCCAAATATGATGTCATCAACATAGATTTGGACAATTAAAACATTTTTGTTTTCCATTTTTATAAAAAGGGTTGGATCTGCTGTACCTCTTGTATAATTGTTTTGTAAAAGAAATCATGTAAGTCTATCATACCATGCTCTAGGGGCTTGTTTAAGACCATATAGAGCCTTGGTAAGTTTAAAAACATGATCAGTATGTTTTGGGTCTTGAAAACCAGGAGGTTGTTCGACAAAAACTTCTTATTGAACAAAACCATTTAGAAAAGAACATTTGACATCCATTTGAAATAGTTTGAAATTTAAATATGCTGCAAAGGCTAATAAAATACGAATAGATTCATGTCTAGCTACAGGAGAATATGTTTCTTCATAGTCTATTCCCTTTTGTTGATTATAGCCTTTAGCAACAAGTCTTTCTTTATTTCTTACAATGATTCAATTTTCATCACATTTGTTTCTGAAAACCCATTTTACACCAATCACAATTGTTTCTTTAGGTCTATCAACTAATATCCAGACTTGATTCCTTTTAAATTCATTTAGTTCATCTTGAATTGCTTTGATCCAATCATCATCACCTAAAGCCTCACTCGGATTTTTAGGTTCAAATTGGGAAAGAAAAGCAAGATGTTCTATTTCATTTCTTAAGGAATTTCTCGTCCTTACAGGTTTATTTACATCACCAATGATGTTATCACTGGGATGATTTCTAAGAAACAATTGATTTGAGTTTTGTAAAACATGTTCATCAACATATGGTAGAAAATATTCTGTGGTAAATGTTTCAGGAATACTTTCTTGAACATTTTCCTTTTCAGAGTGATCTTATAATAATGGTTGATAAACATTTTTAGAAAACACATCCGAGGATGTAGGATTGGGTTGTTTGAAAACAAAAGGATCAGTTTCATCGAATTTTACATGTACTGTTTCCTCAATAGTAAAAGTGTTTTTATTGAAAACTCTATATGCCTTAGAGGTTGTAGAATAGCCTAGAAAGATTCCTTCATCATATTTTGGTGAAACTTTGTGTATATTATCTTTTGTATTCAGAATGAATACTTTTTATCCAAAAACATTTAAGTATGAAACTTTAGTTTTTCGGCTAGTCCATAACTCATAAGGGGTTTTATTAAGAAATTGTCTAGTTAAAACACGATTTATAGTATAGCAGGTAGTACTAACGGCTTCATCCCAAAAGTGCTTAGCAATTGAGTATTCACTCAACATGGTTCGAGTCATTTCCTGAAGAATACGATTTCTTCTTTCAATAAAACCATTTTTCTAAGGAGTTCTTGGAGCTGAGAAATTGTGAGTAATACCTTTCTTACTACAAAAAGATTCAAAATATGAATTTTAAAATTCACCACCATGATCACTATGAATAGTTATAAATGGTAGGTTTTTCTCATTTTTAGCTTGGGCTATAAAAGTTTTGAAATAGGAAAAGGCTTCAGATTTCTTTGTGAGAAAGTAGACCCATGTAAATCTAGTAAAGTCATCAACTAAAAAAAATACATAGTATTTGCCTCCAATGCTTCCATATTGTGAAGGACCAAAAATATCCATATGCACTAGCTGTAATGCACTAGAAGTTGTAACTTCATTAATTGATTTAAAGCTATTTTTATGTTGCTTGCCAAATTGACAAGGATCACAGACTTTTGAAGAATCATATCTAAGGTCCGGTAGCCCCTTTACAAGTCTTTTCTTTGAGAGTTTACTTAGGTTTCTCATATTACAGTGTCCTATTCTCCTATGCCATATCCATGATTGGTCTTCTATTGCACTTAAGCAGGGTATGTTTTGGTTCCTAAGGTCTTCTAAGTTAATAGTGTAAACATTATCTTGCCTATGGGCAGATAGAATAAACTCATCCTTGGAATTGTGAACTAAACACATATCATTTCTAAAATTCACAAGGTAACCTTCATCACATAATTGAATTATACTGATGAGATTGTGCCTAAGACCTTTAACAAACTAAACATTTGAGATAAGAACTTTTCCAAGAAAAACAACATTACCTATACCAACAATCTTTCCTTGAGCATTATCTCCGAAGGTAACTTTTCCACCTTTTGTTTTGATAACCTTTTCAAAGAGATCTTTGTTTCAAGTCATGTGTCGAGAACAACCACTATCCATGTACCAAATGTTCTTATTGGTACACTTCTCGTTTTCCTGAAAAAGAAACAATTAGTTTTTCGGAATCCAAACTTGTTTGGATCCAGAAGGGTTAGATAAAAGAATTTTAGGAATCCACATTTGTTTTGAAAAATGAGCTTTATGAAATCCTAAATATTGAGTTTTGTTAAGAGAACAATTTCTTCTCCAGTGTCCTCCACATTGACACTTAGAACAAAAAGAGGTTTTTTGAGGAAAAAAAATAGTTTTTACTAAAAACCGGTTTGGAATAAGTATAACCAAGACCAGAACGATTTCTCAAAGGTATAATTTGAGAATACATCCTGTCAAAGTTTTCCTTTCCATGAGTAAAGTTTGACAAACATTTTTTCATGGATAAAATCTCTGACATTAGTTTTAAAACCAAATTCTTATTTTCCAAAACATTTGTATTTGAACTAAAATTAGGCTCTAAAATCTTTTTCTTTGAAATTACAGTTTCAAGATCCTTAGAAAGTTTATCTTTATCAGATTTAACTTTCTCAAGGGTTTTTAAAATACTTTCAAAATCAGAAGTTTTCACATCAAGATCTTTAGAAAGATATGATACTTCTTTTGTCAAGATTGGAATTTTAGAATTTGCTTTTTCAAGCCTCCTCTTGAGTTTAGAATTTTCATTTTCAAGTAATTTAGCAAATCTATAATCTTCTTCAAAAGAAGGTAATGTATCATCTTCTGATGATGAAGATTCATCATTTGAAGATTCATAATATATATTATCAGTATAATTTGAATTCAAAGAGACATTTTTAATAGCTTCAGCATTATCTACCTTAGCCATGAGACAATGATCATTAATTGGTAATCTGGATAAGATTCCAATATTCCTTTGTCCTGATGTCTCATATTATGAAGAATCATATGAGTAATCACTACCACTTGCAATCCACGTATCATTTTCTTTCAAGACATTCTTTGTCTTATAAATCCTTTTCTTGTTTCTTTCAGAGTGTTTCTCCTTTCTATATTTCCTCTTCAGTAAAGGACAATCAGGCCTTATATGTTCTGCTTTCTTGCATTCATAACAAGTTACCTCTGAATCTTTCCTATCCTTCCTATCTTTCTTTTTGAATCTATATTGAAAGTCTTTCTTTCACACGATCTTGTTCATTCTTCTAGAAAGATTGGCTAACTCATTATCCGAAAGATTACAATCACTAGAATCAGATATAACAACTTTCTTGGATTTAGACCGTGTAAGCCTTTCAGGTGTTTTAGCATTAGATGCAAAGGTTACACTTCCATTCCCATTCTTCTTCTTGTTGAAATCAACATCTCTCATCATTCTTGTCTCGTGCTGTATAAGAGTTCCAAAGAGTTCATCAAGAGTAATCTGAGAAACTTCTATATTTTCATCAATAGCTATCCTTTTTGACTCCCATTCATTTGGAATTATATCTATAATCTTGTCGACTAGACCTTCATCATCAAGACCTTTTTCTCCCATAGATTGTAAACTGTTGACAATTGTCATAAACCTTTGTTGCACATTACATACTGGCTCTCCATAAGGAAAAACAAATCCATGATACTCTGCTCGAAGCATTGCTCTCATTGTTTCTATAACCTTGGATGTACCAAAATGAGTAACTTCTAATTTCTTCCAAATACAGTTGGCTTCTTCACATGAAGATATCTGACTGTATATATTCCTGGTCATAGAGCATAATAAAGTATTGCGTACCTAGTAATTTAGTTGATATTCTTGCTTCTCTTGGTTGGTGAATGTACTGACTTCTTTGTCAGGAATTTTGTAACCTCTAGTAAGCATAATAAAATTGGCTACACCAGTATTGATAACGAAAGTCTTCATATGATCTCTCCAATACTCATAATCATTCCCATCAAATATTGGTGGTCTAGAAGGATTCAGATTGTCTATTGACCCAATATTCATTCCTTCCATCTAATACAACAAAAACCTTTCCACTCCACACGTTAGTGTAGTAAGTATTCAATATAGTAACAAGAAAGAAATAAAGCTAGTAATACAAATTAGTGGAAAAACCCCTTTGATACCAATTGTTGGATCGAATATATAGATATATATGTCTATTAGATGGAACAATACAAGACGGGGGGTGAATTTTAGGTTTAAAAACCTTTGGGTTTTTGCAACAAAGAGATTAGTTTAAATGATCTTAAACTAATACAAATACAAACACCCACAATTGTATTGAATATAAAAGGTATGATGTATTGTAATACTAATGTAATGTGAAACAATTTTATTCAAGATGAACACAATAATCAGAGTAATACAAAGCTGAATGATTCTACCTTAAAGCATATATAATCAATCAATACAATATGTAATAGAATGATTGTAATTGAAACAATTACAATTGAATATGTAAATAAAGGAAACAATACAAATTCCTTTCTAATACAAGTAACAGTGGAAATGTAAAAGTATTACAATTCATTTAGCCCAAAGAGAAGGGTTATCCTTTCACCTAGGATAAAAGGTATGTCTCACCAACACCTTGGTGAGCCCTCGATACGATGATCGGCACGTCTGTCTGCCTATCCCTGGCAGCCATCGATACGATGATCGGCTCTTCTATCTGCCTATCCCTAGCAGCCCTCGATACGATGATCAGCACGTCTGTCTGCCTATCCCCGGCAGCCCTCGATTTTGTAGGTAATCGGCACCTCTGTCTTTCAATCACATGAAATCCCTCGATATGATAATATGACGCACAAGGTAGATGAGAGAAGTCATAGTGTCTCTCTCTAGAATCTTGGTAGTTCACGACGTCTCTTCATTCATTTCACCATTCTCTCCTCAGCTTCAAATGACCTCTTATTTATAGATCTCGGGTTCCAACGGTCATGTTGCCTCCAACGGTCATATTTCTCCGAAAAACTCAGAGGGACTTGGAAACCTGTCATCATAACGGTCATATTGAAACAGAAAGCACGACATCGTTTTTATTAGTTTGTAACTAACTCAACGACATCATATTGGTTAAAACAGGATATATATATTGATAAGAAATGGTACGATTCATATGAAACAAGTGCTTTTGACAAAGTACCAAAACAAGTAATGAACATCTGAATAGCAGAGTCAGTACGATACGATTGACAGAGTCAGTACGATACGATTGACAGAGTTAGTATGGTACAATTGTTAGAGTCAGTACGATACGATTGACAGAGTCAGTATGGTACAATTGACAGAGTCAGTACGATCAGTATGATACGATATGGTCAGTACGATTAACATTGTACGATACGCTAAACATGATAGAAGACAATTGTAATTTAAAAAATATGATAGAATACATTTGTGATTTCCAAAACATGATATAGAAGTCAAAAGAGGACTTTTGACTCAACAGTGGCCCATTTCGAGGATCTACAAAAAATATGATGAATCACTTATGTCCATTCCCCCTATGGTCTTGTATTATAACAGTAAAACAAACACTCTGGAGAAGCCCTCAACGTCCATTATCTATATGGTCTACTACAACAAGTTCTCACAGCCATGTGTATGTCAATCGAGCACAACGAAATATAGAAGCCTAATTAATCCTTAATAAATACTTAGCTAAATAGTCTACAGCATCACAGCGTGTCAGATAAAATAATCACTCCATCCTAAAAATATTATGCATGGAAGCAGACATCATGACTAGAAAACTAGGAAAAGGGTCAAAACAGGCATTCAGGGGCACGCCATCCATAGCTTATCAAAAACAACCCTAATTTCAACAATTAGCATATATCTAATAAAACTAGTCATAGAAGGAAACAATAAGGTCTAAAACCACAAACATGTAATACCCCATTCATGGGTATTGGGAAATTTTTCACATATAACTCAAATCCTAACTACAGAAAGGCACAAAACACCTACCTCAGTGTTGTAGGATTGTTATACATGATCATCAAGACATTACCCAACCAAGAACACCGTAGAACTACAGAAATGCAAAAAACTCTCAACCAAGGATAAGTCTCGAAAGAGGAGGAATTAGGAAACGATGCTCTATAAGAATAGAGAACTCACCGATGTTATTCCAATAGAGCCGATGTAGTTTGATTCGGAGAACGGACCCTCGATAAGGGGCTCAGCGAAGATCTACAATGTATGGATGCTCTCATTTGAAGAAGGAGAAGAAGAAGAAGCTTCATCCAATTATACGTGACCTCAGTCCATTTAATGTGAAACAAAAGTACACTACATGTACTTTATAAGTACACGGTGTGTACTTGACTTTACCGGACCCCACATTAGGTGGTCACCAGGTCACCACACATGGATGTGTGCAAGGAAAGCACACGACTACCCACGTTAACTGAGTACATGGAATGTAATTATGAAGTACATTGTGTGTACTAAAGAAATTTTTAGAAATTCCACTTTTTTATAAAAACACTAGAAAATGGAATACATACCTGAATATAAGATCTAGGTTTTTAAAAACATCCCCCCTTAAAGAAATTTGTCCCCGAGTTTCCCTAGTAAGGTGGAATAGAAGAAGAAACCTCGAGCAACTTCGGCCACTGTGATCGCACATCAGCCTCCCCCTCCCATGTCTCATCCTATAATCGCCCATGCTACCATAGCACTCATACCATAGGAAGAGACCAGCCATAGATAACCTTCCAAATGTGATCAACCATCCGGATAGGATGATTCTCAAACATGGCATGCACCTCAACCTCAACCTCCTCATGTTAGAAAATAAGAGACAGGTCTAAGAGGTAATGTCTAAGCTGAGAAACGTTGAAGCTATCATGCATATCCAGGTACCTCTGATGTAACTTCAACTGATAAGCAACCTTCCCAACAATCTACAAAACCTCAAACGACCCGATGTATCTTATTGAAAGCTTAAATTGTCTCATATTCCTCTTGTATCACAACCACTGTGTGACACATAGGAAAACAATGTCTCCATCCTCGAACACTAGGGGTCATCTCCATTAATCAGCATAAGACTTCTGCTGTGACTGTTCAGTAGCCATCATCTTCCGAATCAACTCTACCTACTCTATGGTCTCTTGGACAAGAGGAGGTCCCAACATATTATCCTCTCCTACCTCTTGCCAACATAAGGTTTATCAGCATAGCCTATCATAAAAAGCCTTATAAGGTCCCATCTGAATAGTTTCTTGAAAAATATTAATATAAGAACACTCCACAAGTGGTATGTGATTCTCCCAAGAACATCCAAATTCTAGGATGCATGCTCGGAGCATGTCCTAAACTACATGAATCGTATGCTCAGAATGGCCATTTGTTTGGGGATGGTAAGCTGTACTCAATAGTACATTAGTACCCAAATCCCTATGAAGCCCATTCCAGACCCGAGAAGTAAAACATGCATCCCTGTTTGAAATAATGGAGTGTGGTACTCCATGTTAACGTTTAATCTCTCAGATGTAAAATCTTCCCAAATAATCAACACTGAAGGTATCCTTGATCATTAAGATGTGATAAAACTTCATGAGTCTACCAACGACAACACATACATCACCAGTCCCTCGAGTAGACCTCAGAAAACATGTCACAATTTCCATCGCGACATCATTCCACTTATACATAGGAATGGGTAACTACTAAAAAATCCATGCTGGTCACTGATGCTCTGCCTTCACCTGCTGACATGTGGAATACCTCAGGATGAAACAAGTAACATACCTCTTCATACATGTCCACCAATACTAATGGTATAGATCAAGATACATCTTGGTGACACTAGGATGAACTTCCCATATAGACGAATGAAATTCCCACATTATCTCCTCGCATATGTATACTGACACCCATATGAACCCATGAAAATGCATGATCTCATCCTCTTCTATAGTCCATCTAGGAATAGGATCATATCCTGACACACTGTCATTTAGGACTAGGCCTTTAGAATATGATAGCTGCCTCATTTGAACTCGGTCAAGAAGAGTATGAGTAACATATATATAAGAATGAAAAGTATGCCCCTATATATGGTGCACCTCCAAATGTATCTCAGAGAACATAGTCATAAGATTTCACTCACTACTGGCCTCCCGAACTACCTGTATATGAATTCTCCTACACAACACATCAGCTACTGCGTTGCCTTTCCCAGGCGTATGGGAAAGCTCAAAGTCAATGTACTGAAGGTACTCAACCCACCTTTGCTGTCTCAAATTAAAATCATGCTACGTGAAGATGTAATTTAGACATTTATGGTTAGTGAAAAAGAAAAAATGTCATCCCAGAAGATAATGTCGAAAGGAAAAAAATCATGAACAACCGCATCCAACTTTATATCATGAGTTTGGTAGTTCCTCTAATGTTTCCTAATCTGTCAAGACCTATACGCAACAACTCATTCCCTCTGTATAAGAACAGATCCAAGAACAATACCTGATGAATCACAGTACACAGTATAGCTCTTTCCCGACTTTGGAAATACTATTATCGGTGCTGAAGTTAGCCTCCATTTCAACTCCTGAAAGGATGACTCAAAAGAATCTTACCAAAAGGACTTTTCACCCTTCTTAGTCAGACCCGTTAGTGGTACTTCTAAGTGGGAAAAGTCATTTATAAAATGTATTTAGTATTCATCCATCCATAGAAAACTCCATACCTCAAATATGTTCTTAGGAAAATCCTAGGAAACTAATGCTCTCACTTTCTCCATGTCTACTCATACTATTGTCTCTGAGATAACATGACCCAAGAATTGAATTTGGTCCATCCAAAATCTTCATTCTGAGAGTTTAGAATATAACTTATTCTCTCTCAGTGTACTCATAATGATCCCAATATTGGTGGAATGGTCGTGTTGAGTGTGACAGTACACCAAGATATCGTCCATTAAAAATACTACAAAAGAATCCCATTATGGATGGAAGACACAGTTCATTAGTGCCATGAAAACTGATGGTGAGTTTGTGAGACCAAACGGAATAACTACATACTTGTATAGACCATACCTGCTCTGGAAGGATGTAAGAGGTATATCAGATGGTCTAACGTGAAACTATTGGTAACCGGATATCAAGTCAATCTTTAAGAACACCCGAGCTCCTCGAAGCTGATCAAAGAGATCATCTGTCCTCAGCAAGGGATATCAGTTCTTTACTGTCACCTGGTTCAACTTATGATAATCCACACAAAGTCTGAGGGTACCATCCACCTTCTTTGAAAACAGGACAGGCGAACCCCAAGGATAATTATTGGGTCAGATGAAACCCTTTGCCTATAACACCACCAACTGCATCTTGAGCTCCTGTAACTATGTTGTAGCCATCCTATAAGGATTAATGGTCACCGGTGATATTCTTGGAAAAATATCAATAGAAAATTCCACCTCTCACTCTAAAGGAAAACCTGAAAAGTCCTCTGGAAAGACGTCCCTAAAATGATCCACCACTGGAATAAATTCCATCTATGAATTCCCCTGGTCTTCCATATATAGACAAGTGATCTGAGTTGTAACTCCTAACAATACATGATGCTCGGGTCCTTCTCTGGTCGCCTAGACATCCCATTATCCCTTATGAAGAAATGATCTACTTTGTGGTGATGTGACACTAACCCTATGGAAATAGAAATAGACAACATCCCAGAAAGGAACAAACCATTCCATTCCGAGAATGAAGTCATATACCATCACCTCCAAGACATAGAGGTCCCAAAAGAAATGATACCCACTAACCTCTAGAGTTCACTCCTTGCACTAACGTACACAAGACATCTAGTCCCCAACAGAGTGTCTAGAGTTAAGATATCAGTATATGAAAAGATACATATCCAAATGCTCTCAATAATAGAAACAAATATAAAGCTATGGGAAACCCCAATATCGAAAATAATAGAAGCTAAAACTGAGGAAACAAAAATAGTACCTCGAACTATAGAGGGTCCAGGATCCTACACTTACTAGGTATGATCCACTGTAAAAGTATGACATACACTATGGACCTGTGACCCTACCTGACCACTCTGAGCTCATCGACCCTATTTTCATTGAATGTTTGGCGACTAGATACCACGACTGCCACCTCCACCTCGACCTGAACGTTCGGAAGAACTCCAGTTCCCAAACTGATGAGAAATTGGTGGTGATGCTCCTGAATGAGGAGTCATGGGAGAACCTATGTCACTAGATGCTGGTGAGAAGATCTAATAGAAGTGCTGAAGATTCCCTATCATGCCGCAAGATCAGTACTTCACTGGGTGTCTTAGAAAATATGGTCTCATCTTCCCACTCTTCCCACACAGGTAGCACACCACCTAGTTACAATAAGACATCTCTCGCCAAGTAGAATCTCCATTCGTAGACTCCCTATGACGTTTCATGATGTTATTAGGAGGTATACAAACTCTGGATGTCGAGCTGCCCTGGTTCACAGCTCCAGAATCCCTCATATTTCACTCAGTGATCAGCGCTTTGTAGACTATAGAAGTGATGGAAGTCAACCTGATGATTTTCACCTAAGATCAGATGTCGTTCCTAAGACCATCCTCAAACTTCCTTGCCAGGAATAACTCATCACCTCTTAGAATGGGCATCAATAATTACTGCACTATGAAACGAGAAGAATAATCTATAACAGAAGGTGTACCATGCTGCATACTCATGAACTCGCAGGCTCGATCGGCCCTCAATGTCTCGAGGTAGAAGTAGTCGTAGAAGGCACACTGGAACTCATCTCAAGCCATAACCTGCTGGCGTCCTACCTATGAGATCACATCCCACCATCTCATGGCGTAGTCCCATAGCCTTTACATATAGAGCTGCACCCTCCTCTCTGAAGGTGACTCTAGATGCTCGATGATAGACAACATGGATTCTAACCATGACTTTGTAGAATGTGGCCCCCTTTCCCCTGTGATGGTGGGAGGATTATACAACTGGAAAACCCATGTCAGCTCTATCATAGAAGGGGCATGATGCAGTATGCCTCTGAAGGTCTGTATGAACCTCATAAAGCCCTCTCGGAACTGTGTGTCGGCACCTATGTCCGGAATGACGGCTAGTGCCATGACTGGCACAACTGGATGATCTACTGGTAGTCCCTGATCAGCCATGTCCGGTTTCTAATCAGCGCCTTGTAACTAGCATACAACAGGAGGATTTCTTTGTAGAGTGAATCTACAATGTCAAACACACACCTTATATCAAGATAATCAATGAATAAATACTATAATTACTATAAGTGAATAGGAGGAATAAAGCATTCAGGTTTTCCAAAACATGGATACACGACATGTTCCCTTAATCCTTTACATGGGCGTGTACTTCTGCCAAAACTGGTTTTGTAACACCCCATACACACAGTGTGTTGTCCTAACACACAATGTGTACTTGAATCCTCTTCCCCTTCCCGAGTTCTTCTACATGGCTAAACCACACGATTATCCTATAACAATACTACACAAAGATTTAGTTCCAGACACGGCGTGTACAAAAAGAACTTCACCGAACCGTGTTGTTAGTCACAAGGTTTGTTACACAGCTCACTCTGCGCATCATTTTCCAGATGGACATAGTGTATATTTCTTAGGTTTCAACTACCTGTGTTGTTAGTCACATGGGTGAACACACAGTTGACTATACACGGTGTGTTTATTCTAAACACGGTGCATACAAGAATACTTTTACCAACCTGTGTTGATCGTTACACGGCTGGATTCAAGAGTTACACTGCACGGCGTATTCAAACGTGACACTGCATGCATACATATGTTTTGTCCCATTGTGTCATTGGTCACATGGGCAGACACATGGTCAACACAATACGGCATGTACTTCTGGAACACGTCGTGTCCCACTAACGAATTCCCAACCCTGTGTCTCTACCCACACAGCCAGAGACATCTTTAGAGACTACACATCATGTACTTAAGAAAACCAATTCATTCCTAAACAAAAGAACACATGGCATGTAATCATCATTAAACACTATGTATTCTGGGTTTTCTGAACATTAAGCCTTAGAAACTACCCCAGAACCCCTTAAAACACTAAAACAAACATTAAAGTGCCAAATTCTGATATGTGAGGGCCCATACTCTTCGCGAATCAAAGCATATAATCTCATACATGTCATAAACAAGGATAATCGTGAAATGATCAACCAAATTCCGATTCATGAGGGACCATAACCCTCAAGAACCAAATTTTGGCTTTCATTCAAACAAAACATACAAAATCCAATGCCCCTATCAAAAATAAGGTATTTTATCAAGGCATCTATCAAAACAACATGCATATCTAACCCATCCTCTATCGCACCAACATGTGATCAGTAATACACCCTAAATGGCATGGAAATAATGAAAGATATGTGATTTCTAGAAAGTGCCTATATAATTCATGAGATGGCATACCCTCATCTCATCAGGTTGCAACAGGAACAGATCCTCAATAACATCAATGATAACAGCACAAAACATGTGAATCACCCAATGGTGAAATCAAATCAACTGTAAAATAGAAAAACCAAAAAAATCACAATAATGATGTAAATTGGATTTTCCCAATCCACCGGTTCGCTACTCCTGGGAACAGTTCATTACCAAGTTCCTATTCGTTCCTATCCATGGCTATAGGCTCTAAACACTAATTTAAGAATAAAATAATTCTTCTAATACCCCTTCGTATTGTTCTGGTTCCGGAAGCCACCTAGAGGCGCCCCATACCCGGTTGGTCAAATGGCCTCAAACAAATTTCCCTGAATTCAAGAGGCTAGCGACTATTAGTGACGTCCTTGGGTGTGATAGTGGGGAAAATATTCCCTCATTGGCAGATTAACTAAACATAAGTAAAAAAATAACAATTGCGGATGAAGTAATATTACGATAAAATCAGTAAACAGCGGACGACGGAAAGTAAGAAACAATTGGAGCCCTTAATGATACATAATTCTATGAAATCATCGAAAAATGTCACAGTGATGGAATACATAAATAATAAATGTAAAAAAAATAAAACAGATAAACTCCAGCGGCATCGCAAGCCTCATATTGGTCCCATGCTCTCCATCTCCTTAGCAATCATGTACCTGAAGTAGAAGGGTGATTTCCCGTGTCTATACCTACAATAATATAATCTGTTTTGGCCCAAAAGCATGACCCAAATAGGGTGTCAGATATAACCCAGTAAGAAACCACCCAATGTTCTATGCATAATAATCAATGAATATATCTGGAACGCAATAATCAAAAGGAATATCTAAACAAATATATACTCAAAAGTAAATAATCCAACAGTTCCAATTCATTCAGTTTCATATATCATGAAATAAGCTAAACCAAAGCAGGAAACCCTCTGGTAGTACTCACAGTATAACTCTTCTCGTTCATCCAAAACAACAGAAGAAACCCCCTCAAAAGTTCCCACACTCTTATCCTTTTAGTTCAGCTTTAGCACAGACTCTATGAGGATGCACTTACCATCAATTCCCTCCATAGTATTGTATTTGTAACTAAAAGGCGCTCATAGGAAGTACTCAATGTCCAATTCCCCCAATGGCCTATATAGAGGAAATATAGACACTCTAAGGAAGAAGTTAAGTTCATTCCCCCTATGGTATCACATTGTAATAGTAAAAAGGACACTCTGGAGAAACCCTTGACGTCTATTCTTTATATGGTCTACTACACAGGGTTCTCATAGCCCTATATAAATCAATAGAGCACAAATATATATAGAAACCAAAGTAAACCTCAGGAACTATGTGGCTAAATAGTCTAAAACATCACAGCATGACAGATAAAGGAATTACTCCATCCAACAATACAATGCATGGAAGAAAACATCCTAACAATAAAACTAGACAAAATGGTCAAAACAACCAATCAAGGGAAAAAATCCATAAACTTTCATAAACAACCCTAATATCAACAATTAACTGCTATCAATTCAAACCGGGCATATTAGGAAAAAGAATGGCTAAAACCATAAACACACAACACCCAGTTCAAGGGTAATGGGAACTTTTTCACATATAACTCAAAGGCTAACTACGAAAAGGTATAAACCACCTACCTCGGTATTGTAGGATCATTATACGTGAACGTCAAGCCTTGAATCACCCAATAAAACAAATGATCGTCAAAAAAACAAACAACGCTCAATTGAGGATAACTCTTGAAAGAGGATGTATCAGGAAATGATGCTCTAGTAGAAGAGATAACCCACTGATGCGATTCCAACACAATCGACAGAGCTCGATTCGGAGAACAGAAGCTCGATCAGGGTCTCGGCAATGATATGTGCCATACAAATGCTCTCGGTCAAAGAAGGTGAAGAAGGATGTGCATATTCTAATTAGATGTGACCGCAGCCTATTTAATGATAAAAAGGAAAGTACATGGTGTGTACTTTAGAAGTACATGGCAGGTACATGCCCTTACCAGCCCCAATATTAGGCGGTCTCTAGGTCACCAAAAATGGCCATGTGCATGGTCGTTACATGGCCAGAACACGGCTACCCGCGGTAACCGAGTACACAACATGTACTTGTAAGGTTCATGGCACATACTTGATAATTTTCCATAAATTCCTCTTTTTCTGAAAAAACCAAAAAAATGATGGCATACCTGAAAAGAGGATCCAAGTTCTTACATGGATAGTTATAATGATAGATATAAATAATATAATATAACATATATATATATATAACATGATATTTATTTTTAAAAATAAGGTATCACCCACTTCCATACCCTTTCACCAATTAATTGAATGATATCATCGCTTGTGCGTATGTATGGTCAACCATTTATACTAAGAAATTTGATTCATTATCCATATCTAACAATCAAGAATAGTTTATTTTTGTTCAAATTAATAACTATAGTATATTAAATCAATATAATTCTATAAATGGTGGATATATATCCTATTCAGTAGAACTAAAACTTTATTGAAAAATCATGCATGAGAAAACGAAGTAGTTAACAACAAAAATAGTGGTAAATAATGAAATATTATGAATGAATAGGTAATTACATATTATAGGAAGATAATATATGATATTATAAATATTAATATGGTTATTTTATAAATTAATAACTTGATTAAATCAATTATACATGATATTAAAGTGTGATCATCTAAAGGGAAATGTTATGTATGGGGTTTCATTTCAATTTTTCATTATTAGGGAATATTTTATTATAATTTATGAATTTTTTGTATATAGTTTATAAACTTCTCCTTTTAAATAAAAAATCATGAATCCTATATATTTCAATTTATTTATAGTTTTAGTTTCAATTTTCTCATTCAAAGGGGATTTGACATTAAAGATATTATGTGGCAAGGAGTTTTATAACTCAATTTTATTTAATTGGGTTATAATACTTCTTCCCTATTTATAATATTTTAATATTAGTTTTGTAATTACCATTGATTATATTAATTTTTATTCCTACATTTTTCTATTTTGTTCTAAATTTTACACATATAATCAATTCTTTGATTATTTTTATCTTCAATATTATGATCTTTGTAAGTTTTTATTTAATAATCAAATCAAAATGGATATTTTTCATGCTTGAATTTAAATTTAAGGGAATTATTTTATAATTTTATAATAAACCCCTTCCATTTTTATCCTTTTTTTTTCATGAAATTTTCAAGTAATAGTAAAATTTTCTTCTTTTTGGTAAATAAAATTATTGAAGGTTTTTGTAAGGAAATATGACTTTATTACTCTATTTGGACAAAAATCATTTTTTCTTTCAGATCCACTTTTTCTAAAAATATTATCAATAATGTATTTAATATAATCCTATGAACATTATAAGAAATTTTTACCCGTGATTTTTGTTTATAAATAGATAACTGGAATCTTCCCCTCATTTTCAAAATAAGGTATTTTATAAAATTTCTTACAGAAAATGGAAAAGGAATCATTTATTAACATACATTAACATCCCATAAATTTTTTGAAATCATTATTGTAAAAACATGATATATCATTAATTTCTCTTTTAGTAATTTCATTTCTTCGATATCGTGTGATGCACGTAACACTGAACTTAGACAACCAATGACATACTATTAAAATATTATTATTTTAACACAGTAGTTATAAAATTTCCATTGAATTAGAAGGTATGAACAGAAATAACAATATTATGAAATATATATTTTTACCAATGATTATGAAAAAAACACTTTGTTTTGGATAAAGTTATTTGTTTCATTGAAAAAAAATTCATCAAAAAATTGAATTCATTTCTTTCAATGAGAAAATAAATATATTTATTTTTGAAACTTTAATAATATTTATTTTAAAAAATAAACATAATTTTTGAATTCATCATCTCAAAATTATCTTAGGATAAATTTTTGATAGTTTTCAAACACGTTATATATATTAATGAATAGTGAAGATTACTGATTAACATTGAAAACTATATTTTCTTTTCAAGAATTTAAATATTAAAATTATAATTTGGATTAATTTTTTACTATAATTAGTTACTTTTTATTATATCTATTAAAATTTTGAACTTTGAAAGTAATTTTATACATGAATTTGGCATAAAAAACATATTATAGATAAAAGTTTATTTTTATGAAAAAATTGTTTTTCATTGCGTTTTTCCAGTTTAATTGTAAATTATATTCTTCCTATACTATATATTTAAATTTTAAAAATGGATTCCATATTTTTAATGAAGAGGTATAAAAATATTAAATATTCCCTCTTTTATTTTTTTGACAATGTGAATTGTAACCTTAGTAATTGTTGTTACCATAGTTAAGGGTAAATTAGGTAATTGAGGGTAAATTTTATAGGGTAAATTTTTTAAAATTACATTAAAATGTTCAAATATTCTATTATATGAGTAATTTTCGACCATAATCATTAATATTTATAGTTTATGTCCTTTTGGAGACACTTGGTTGAAATTATATCCCTTATAGTATTTTATTTAAAGATAAGTCAAACATATCACACTATTCTTTTAATAGGTATAACATTTTTAAAACGTGGTCATCCAAAAATATCATTCTAAAATATAAAATATTTATCTTAATCTAAGTAATTTATTTTAAATTTTTATTAATCAAATAATTACCTTGAAGGCTTACACAATGATGATGCAATAATTATTAAATTAATAGGAAAATCCAATAAATGATATTTAAAATATTAAAATAAATACAATTTTTTATATTTAAGGAGATCCGAAAATTTCATTTCTGAACATGATATGTTTAGGATATATTTAAATAGTTTTTCAATTTAATTTTCCTCTTGATGTTTTTAAAGTAAAAGTAACGAATAAGATCAATTTTGGAAATAATGGTATTTTATTAGATAAATATTTTATTTAATTATTTAAAATTTTTAAAAATATTAATTTATCCAAAACATGAAAATATATGGTGGAAAATTATATTCCATAGTAATTTATTATCCATGGAATCATTGGGCTCAATTGCAATGTTTTTATAATTCTATATTTTGAGAAATTCCAAAGACACTACTCCCCTCCCATTATAAATACAAACCATGAAAACTCCTTTTCCTTACACATTCAAGGACTTATATATTTCCAAATGTAGGTCAAAAAGACTCTTCCCCACACTCCCCATGTCCATGTGCTAGTGGTCTCAACAAAATATTAATTCCTAGTTCCCCAAGGCGTCCTTTAATGATGTGATATTCATGAGGTAAAATTCTCAAAATACCTCTTTTAATTTATTTTCTTCTCATACCATCACCTCACACAATTCATCAATTAAATAATGAAAACAATAATACAACTTATTTAATATAATTTTATATTTATTATCTAATATTTTCTATCCATATTTTTTTCTCATCTTCTCTTATTCTGGGAAAGGAAACCATCATCCAATATATAGGGTTAACAGTCTCTATGGATAATGAGTTTTGTTTTCCATTACAAGCTTTAAGGTTGGTTATAAAAAAATCATTATAGTTAATTAATATTTTAATAATTTTATTATAAATCATTTTTTTCTTTATATCTATTATATATAACCAATAATATATAATATTAAACTAATGCATGATGGTAAAAAAACTACAAAGAGGATCTAAACATATATAAATAACATTTTATCAAATGAACCATACTCGTGTTAGAAAAAATGATATATGGGAAATGTTAAAATTATTCAAGTGTATAAATACCATTTAATTTTAATTTTATAATTGTATCTCAATTCTTCAAGAACTCCCATAATTATACACAAGTGAACCGACCATGAAATAATGAAACGAAAACTCCCAGAATGATGACATTAAACCTTATAAATCGGTGAAATTTTCCTAAATTAACTTAATAAAATTTTAATAATTTAAATATAGGTTTAATTGTTTCTTAATTAGTCAATTACTAAATCTAATTTGTTTTTCTAGGACATTAAGTGAATGTGAAAAATGCATTGAGACATTAGGTAAGGGGTCTCTCTGAACATCGATATTTCATTGGGTTAACACATTATCTCTATTTTCCTCAAGTTATATTTTAAGTATTATTATATAATCCATAAATATTATATATATATATATTCCAAAAATATATATATTTCTCAATTTATCTTTAATATATGGGGAAATTTTTATTTTTAAAGGTTCCATAATCAATTTCTCTCGATAAGAAAACCCGATTAATGGGAACTTCTCTACTTCTCACCCATTTTCTAGTACACTCCATAAAATACATTAAACCAAAAAAATATATTCCTAATTTAGAAATTTTATCATTGTAACCCATTTTAGTTCATTTATTGTTTTATTCAAACAATTATTCATTAATCCTTTTTAAATAATCTTTATTCTTTTCTCTAAAATTGTACTTAAGTGGGACATTTCTAACCCATATCTTTCATGTTTTTAGTTTAGTTGGACAAAATAATCATTAATATATTATAAATATTCCTTTATTATTGACCTATAATTCATTAAATCAATTATTTTATGGATACCATTGTTAAAAAACCTTGGTTTATTCATTGTGGAATGATTACCATGCATATTTCGTTCTATGGATAACCCTTATGTTTATTCTTAATGTTTGATTCTTTTTGTGGAGTGCATATGCATGAACATGTTATGATGGGTGCAACCAAATACTTCTACAATTAATTGGATAATTTCTATTCTTCATGATATGTTAACTATGGGATTATGGAGTAAATATAATCCATTATAAGATTATATCCACCATGTGATATTGTCTTTGTAATTATCCTTGACTCATGTTTATGTCATGTTATATGTTGTTTCAACATTCCTATGTTATAATGATCATATGATTCCATGTTCTATAAGTTATTCTTTATTTTCATCAATAGTTCGTCCCTATTATATTATTATATTATTCTTTATTACTCGTGTTTTATGCTTCAATCCCATTTTTTTCCCTTACTGGGTTTTTTAGTGCATCCATTTTTTCTATATATTACTTAGATTATCCTATATAGTTTTAGGAACTCAATGTTAGTTAGGATATCATTGTGTATATTAATAAAAATATGATTTATTTTTTGTTTCCTGTTTTCAATATATATACCTATTCTTCCATAAATAATAGATCATTCAATTAGTGGATTTTATTTCATGTATAATTATGTATAAATTCATGAAATAATATTTCTGAAATGCTTGGGTCAATATAGTTGGTATTAGATAATGGTCTAGTAATTTTTGGTGATTAGGACTAGAAAAATTTAGTAATAACCCTAGGAATAGTTATATAACCATGGATAACCTAGATATAAACAAAGGTAATTACAAGTTAAGACAAACTTTTCATTTAAAAGTATATCAAAATATGTTCATAGTTAAGTTTTGATGTGCTCATTAACTATGTAAATAAGCCCCATATTTTTAATTTTATTTTTTTGTTCATGGTAGTCAATAAGAAAACATATTCCAACAACCAATGTGATAGGAAATGTGGTTATTTTCTTAATGAGATTAGAAACCTAATAGGAATGTGATCTTAAAACAACATTATTATACTAGATCAACTATCAATAGTTATTAATATTAACATGAGTCATTTGGAACACCCTATTTCTCATAAGAATGATAAAGTTGTGGTAAAATCCTTTCTGTGAAAAATTTCTCGAATATTTATTTGATCTTATTATACTCTAATAAAAAAACAGTGCATTAACTCCATTGAGAAGATATTTTCTATCCTTAAATTCTCAAAAGATCAGAAAGTCATGTTAGAAGTCAATAATTTTGCTGGGGATGTTGATCAATGGTGGTAACTGATCAAACCCCATAATTATACAAATGAAATGGATTCTATGGATTGGGAAGGATTCCAAAAAATATTTTTTAACATATATTTTCACATACCTCTCCATATTAAAATAGAGAGGGAGTTCCTAGAACTAAAGAAAATTGAAGATGAGATTATTAGAGCATATGAGAAAAAATTTACAACTATTTCATTATATTCATTTGTATTTTTTATTAACACCAAAATCATGGTGGATGTATTCATTAGTAGATTAAATTTGTGTCTATGAAAAGATTTGGTGATTCAAGACATTAACAACTATGAGGAGATTGTATGTTGTTCCCTTAAGGTTGAGATAGAAATTGGAGACACACAATAGTCTCGTGTGGTTAGAGATAAAAAGAGGAATACAAAGTTTATTATGAGTGGAAAAATATATAAACCTAATGGAGGAAAGAAAACCCAATATCCAACATTTGAAAAACGTCTGAAGAAATATCCTATTTACTGTCTAATGGGAACTATGATATGAGTCAAATTTGGAAAAAAGGGAAATCTGAATAATCATTTTTGAAGATATTTGAATAATACCACAAATGAATAAGAAGAAAAAAGTTTCAGATCAAAATTCCACCTTTATTATAGTGTTTTAACTTTATTGAACATGGTCATTTTATAAGCCAATTCCCTAAGATACTGGGTTTTCCTGTGAAAATCAATAACAAAAACCTTTAAGGAAACAAGGAAGGTAATCTTCTATCAATATTGCTGAGGTGGATCCTAAAAATGATTTAGTTAAAGTTACACCAGTAATTCATTCTAGAATAGAAAAAAAAAATTCTTGTTATACGCATTCATTCATATATTCAAATTTTAGTTGAACTATTCAAACACAACCTAAAAATTTGGATGTTATATTATCTATACGAATATAGAATAGGGAAATTATTGAATATAATGTATATAAATCCACCCCTATAATTTCTTTTACACTAATTAACCAATAAAATACCATTTTACTTCTTTTGGTGGAGTTAGATTCTATATTAGGAATGGATGGGCTCTCTTTAAACAAATAGAACATCAAATGATGGTAAAGGGAGATCTCCCTTCACATTATAAGAAATCCTTCAATTCGGTAGAAGTGAAAAGAGGTGGATGAATATATTTTATAATAATAAAATCATGTGTGGTTGTTATTTCCTTTTGAGAAAGCATATGTAGCTTAATAAATTGAGAAAAATGATATGATCATTCTTGAAAACATTCCCATTCTCAGGGACTACACCAACATTTTCCCCAAACAATTGATTGGTATTCCTATTAATTGATTGGTCCAGTTCTAAATTGAACTTATACTTAAATTTTTTTCCAATAATAAACACTACATATAGTAATCCCACCATTGAGATTGAATAATTTATGAATAAATTAAAATATAATATCCAAAAGAGTTTTGTACTCCTTGGTGCTTCATTGTGGGGTGCTCTAGTCTGCTTCATTTATAAGAAGGATGGATCAATGATCATATGAATTGATTGTCTAGATCTAAAAAAATTATAATAAATAAAACGTGTCCCATTAAATGGGGAGATTAATTGTTTAATCCACTACAGGTGTCCATGTATTACCTTATTATGGACTATTATTTGGGATATAACCAATTGATGGTGAAAATGATGATATTCCCAAAAATGAATTTCAAATGATTTATGGACACTATGAGTTCATAGTGATTCCCATTAGAATCACTAATTATCAGGTAATTTTTATGGACCTAATATATAGAGTCTTTATATATTATCTTGAAAAAATTTGGGTTGTATTTATATATGATATTCAAATATACTCCTATATAAAGGATGAGCGTGAGGAGAATTTGAATATTGTGCTAATTTTTTTTAATGGATAATCTATATGAAAATTACATTAAATTCATGTTATGGATAACCGAAGTATCATTCTTGGGGAAAGTTATCACCTGAAAAGGGACATTTAGAGACCCTTATAAGACAAAGGTAGTAAAATAGTGGCTTAGATCGGTATCTGTATCAACGATCTATATATTCCTTGGTCTAGTTGGGTAGTACTGATGATTTCATGGATCTTCTCATTATTATCAATCCCAATAACCAAAATGATGTTGATGTTTAGAAGAAGGTGGAATCTTTCTGATCAAGGAAGTCCTCTGACATTAAAATCGATATGGAAGGAGTCGTAAGATTTGGGTCACAAATATGTGAAACATTAAATCCTAAGATAAAGTGGTAGATTTTGAATGATTCGAATAGATAAACCTTCTTCATCCACTTTGGGAGCATAAAGATAAATCATGATATATGATAGAATTATTGGTCAGACAATATAAACAAGGAGATAACAGATTATACATCAATGTTCCATGTATTTCATCAAGTGGAGGATGAGAATAATTATTGTAAGTGGATGATGAAACCATTACATATACCTATATAGAAATGAGAAAAAATCATCATGGCCTTTTAAACTGTACCTCTAAAGACATCAAGATGATATAATACTATATAGTTTTTTATAGATCATCTTATAAATACATATCTCTTTATTTGAATTTGATATGACTTGACACTTTATAAACTTGAATAGATATACATCGGATAAGTGGTGGGGCTTAATGGTGTACTGTTATTGATTGTATCCGATCAAGATCTGATATTTATCTCTAATTTTTGGAAATGTCTCGAACATGGTCTTAACACTGAGTTGAACTACCATATGACTTATCACCCAGATGGTCAGTCTAAATAGACCATTCAAATGTTTGAAAGATATGTTACCAGTAGGCTCAATGGAATTTAAAGGAGTTTGAGAACAACATCTTCCACTTTTTGAGTTCTCTTACAAAAATAGTTTCGACTCATGAATCTGAATGGACCATATGAAGCACGTTATGGGATGACATATGCAACACTGAAATGTTGGGATGTAGTTGGATAACTTAAGTTATTGGGACCTAAATTGTTCTAGGTGATTATAAAAAAGGTGAATACTATTCATCAACTCATCTTGGATTCCCAAATTCAATCGATGGGACTTAGATTTTGAAGTTTGAGATAAGGTATTACACTTCATATCAACTTGTAAGAGAGTCATGATATTTTGGAACAAGGGAAATCTAAGTCCTATGTACATTGGTCCATTTTAGATTCTTGATCTCATAAAAGCTGCAGCATATCACTAAGCACTTTCTCTAACCATGTATCAAATACATGATTTATTCCACATATACCTCCCAAGGATGTACATACCAGATCCCTAAAATTTACTAAATTCTGAGGTGGTATAGTTGGAATATGATCTCTTTTATGAGGAGAATAGTATGAATTTCTAGTAACATAGATATACTTTTCTATGCAATATGACCACTCACCTAGTTAATGTACCATATAGGAACCACAAAAACAAAAAGGCGACATGGGAAGTGGAGGAAGCAACGAAGGGGACGTACCCTCGCCTATTTTCAGATAAATATGTATTAAAAATTTCTAGGATGAAATTTCAAAAGGGGGTAAATGTTACAACCATAAAATTTATTAATTTATCTTTAATAAAATTTATTTCTTTCGTATCTTGTGTATCATGCAACATCAATCATAAATGAACCATGATATACTATTAAAATATTATTATTATTATTACCCAACCATTATAAACTTTCCTTTGAATTGGTGAGTATGAATAGGAATAATTAAAATATAAATACATTTATTTTTTAATTCTAATGAAATAAACGCATAATTTTTACTAATGTAATTTTATATTTCCAAAATATATTTTCATAAAAAAACCATTTTATCGCTTTATATGAGAAAATAAATATAATTAATTTGAAAACTTTCTGAACATTTAATTGAAAAAATAAAATTAATTTTTCAGTTAATCATGTTTAAATTATATTAGGATAGTTTTTTGATAATTTTCAAAAAAAAATTGAAATTTTAATGAATAGTAAAAATAGTTATTTACATCAAAACATTATTTTATTTTAAATATTTAGCAAAGTAAAATTAAATTTTGGATTATTCCAGTAAGATAATTATTTATTTTTTATTATAAATAATGTTATTTTTTTCTTTGAAATTACTTTTATACATGAACTAAATATTAAAACATTTTATACTTAAAAGGGCATTTTTCAGAAAAATTTGTTTCCATCACATTTTTTTAGTTTAATATTAAATTAAATTATTCCACTTATGTGTTTTTAATTTTAAAAAAAAATTCATTATTTTGATTTAGGAGGTTGAAATTTATTTAATAGAAACATTTTATTTTTTGGTCGATATGATTAATAACATTAGTAATTTTTGTTACCACAGTTAACGGTAAACCAGGTGATTAAGGGTAAAAATAATATGATAAGGATTATAAAATGACCCTAAAATGTGATGTAATTCTATTTTATGAGTAATGTTATTATATAATAACCCATTTATTAAATAAATTACATTTTTAAGACACTTTATTGACATTAATTTCCCTATATAATTTTATTTTATGGAAAGGAAAACATGTCACATGATGTTTTTTAGTAAATATAAAAATTTTAATTTTTGTTCATCCAAAAGAAATGTATGACAATAAATATTTTTTGAAATATAATTTTTTTTTCTTAATATTGGAAATTTATATTTAATTTTTAGATAATATATATATATTTTAATTTCCTAAACACTTATGATGGAATAATAATTAAATTACTTGAAAATTAAATAAATGATATTAAAAATATTAAAATAAATATAATTTGAGATATATAATGATATATAGTAATTATATATATTACCATGACATTTATAGTATATAATAAATTGTTTTATTTTAATTTTACTTCTTCTATTGATGATTTTAAAGCCAAATTAATTAATAATATCAAATTTGACAACAATAACATTTTACAGAATAAATATATTATTAATTTATTTCAAAAACATGAAAATAATATATAATCCCATATGGGATAATATATGGTCTAATATGTGATTCCATTTTAATTTATAGTCCATTTTATAATCATATTCCTCTATAATTGTCTTATTATATTTTAATATTTTTGAGAAAATCCAAAAACACCACTCTCCTCCCATTAAAAATACCACCCTCGCAGCCCCATCTTTTCACACCATCCAAGCATTTAATATTTCACAATATATCCAGAAACTCTCCTCCACACTCTACCCAGTTCCAATTGTCATGGGTCTCACCAAAATACCAATTCCAAGGTCCTCAATGGGTCTTTTAAGGTGGTGATATTCAAGAGGTAACATTCTAAAACAACCTCTTTTAATTTTTTTTGTTCTTATACCTTATCCTCACCTATTTAATAAATAAAATCATAATACCTCTAGTATCATGTATATATAGGAATTTTATATTTCTGGTGGAATATTTTCTATCCATCCCTTTTCCCCATCTCCTCATAACCATAGAAAGGAACCCATTGTCAAAATTATGGTAGTTAACCATCTCTATGAAAATTGAGTTTTCATTTTCAATTACTGCCATCAAGGATAGTCATAAAACAATTATTTTTTTTACAATATTGTTTTAATAAGTATAATATAACATGTTCCATTTTCTAAAAATAACATATATACATAATAAGATATAATAGTAAACTAGTGTGTGATGCTTAGAAAACCCACCAAAATAAACTAAACATCTATCAACAATGTTTTATCAAATGAATCTTCCACATGTTAGAAAATAAAAGGCTATATGGGAAAATTTAAAATTATATAAGTTAATCAATACCATTTTTCTCATTATGAATAGTATTTACATTTTCCAAGAACATCCATAATTATTCACAATTGAACCAAACAATAAACCATGAAATAAACACTCCTAGAATGACAAAATTAAACCTTATAAATCGGAAAAATGGACTTAAATGAATGTTATAAAATTATAAAATCAAAAATATGTATAAGAGTTTATTAATGGATCCACTAATTAATATATATTTTTTATCCAATATATTAAGTACAGGTGATGGACAAATTCGTACATAAGGTAAGGGATCTCTCTAAACCTTAATATTTTTTAGTTCATAATTTATCTCCATTAAAATCAAGTTATAAATTATTTATTATTATATAATTATTATATATTATGTATATATGTTCCAAATATATATATATATATATATATATATCAATTCATTTTTTATAGGGAAAAATATATTTTAAGAGGATCCCTTCTCAACTCCTCTCGATAAGAAAACCCAGTTAAGGGGAACTTCTTTGTTTATCAACCTTTTTCAAGTACACTCAATAAAAAGATTTAAACCGAAAATATTTTCCATAATATCTCATTTTATCATGAGAATCAATTTTAGTTCATATCTAGTTTTATAAATAAAACTATTCCTTTATCCTCTCAAAATACTCTTTATTATTTCCCCTGAAGCTGCACTTATGTGGCACAATTCGAACCACTATTTTTCATGTTTTCAATTTAGTTGGATATCATTGTCCTTGATATATTATTATTATTTACTTTATTACTGACCAATAATGATTTAAATTGCTTCTTTCATTGATAAAATTGTTATACTCCCATTGGTTATGCCTTATGACATGATTATGGAACCCATTGCATTCCATGGCTAACCCTTATGTGTATTTATTAGGTTTAATTATTTATGTGGAACACATATACGTGAACATGTTATAACGAGTTCCCCTAAATAGAAATCCAGTGCATTGGGAAAAGGTTTTGTCTCATTATTTGTTAGGTATGGCATTAGGGAGTAAACCTAGTCCATTATGGGGCTATGTACACAACATGATATAGTTTTGGCAGTTAGCATTGAATCAAGCTTGTGTCATGTAATTTGTTGTTTTCACTTTCGTATTTTTACATTATCATGTGATTCCATGTTCTATATTTTATGATTCCATATATTTATTCCGGAGTCAATCTAGTTATGTTATCATGGAATGTCTTCTATTTCATGTGTTACACTTCATTCTTCTGTTTATTCTGTTACTGGAATTTTTAGCTCATCCCTTTTTTCAATGTATTTCCCAGGTTATACTATGTAGTTTAGGGATTTAAATGGTAGTAATTATCTCATTATGGAGATAATTAAAAAGATTTTCTATTCTAGTTTCATGTTTTCTATTTATGAACTGAGTCTTCCAAAGTCACTACAATTTTCAATCCTTAGTTTGTATTTCAAGGATAAGTATGCATAAAATAATACAATAATTTCTCTAAAAGGATTGCGAAAATATAATTATCACTAGTTTTTTAATCTTAATTTACAATTTTATGATGTATTTTAAAATAAAATGTTTTTCCGAAAATTATAGAAATTAATAGTTTTTTAAAATGATTTTCAATTTTAAAAGGGTATATTACTCAATAATTTTTTAATGATATTTTTATTGTATTATTATTCATAAATAGAATCATCCATTAATTTTATCTATAATAAACTTGGAATATGTTGTTTTGATAACATCATTATTATTTCTCTGGATGTCCTGTGATCAGTTTAACGGAGGAATATATTGACATTCATATTCTTTATTGAATTTTTGTAGTCATTAACATTCCCCTGAAGAATTTTCTTTATTATGATCATTTTATCTTACATTTTTACTGAAAAAACATATTATTTTTGTAATCGATATGGTTATTTCCTAAAACAGTTAATATTTTTACATACAATGTTTTATTATCTAACTCATTTGATTAAATGTGATATTTTTTGACAAATCAATATTCATTCATCAATAAGGATATTTTTTGACTTATAATTTTATCCATGAATTAAATCGATTATTATATAAATATAAATAATGTGTTTATAATGATGTCAATGGTTGGTAATGAAGTTATACGTACCTTAGATGCATCGATAGTAATATGAGGTGAATCATTAAGATATCATTAAATTGATTTCTGTTTTATACCTACCCATCGATTAAAATTGTATAGAAAAAGAACTTGATGATATATATACAATGATGTATAAGGTCCTGATGTATAATATTATGTAATTACATCATTGAAAATTTATTCATTATTATCTATGAGATTACTTAATTAATATTATCTATTAATAAATTCTGTTCTCTTGTTATTGATTAAATGGAATTTGTATTCAGTTATTTACTATGTCATATTTTTTAATCCTTATTCAATAATGATTATCAAGTAATTAATTAAATTCAATGTGTATTCATTTATTTATCATTCCCTATTGTTTAATCCTCATTGACTCATTAAAACTTTTTTTGTACATAAACCTTACTGAGAATTTTACATCACCCCTATTTTGTTTCATGTCCCCATGATATGAAGAATGAATATTTATATTAGTTAGAGGATGAATAATAATTATTTTCAATTTACTGTAATTTATTTTTTCAAATGAAATTAATGACTCAATTATATATCTAGTTTACCAAGACAACTAAACTATTTGGTCCTTTAGTATGTGATCACGTTTATCTAGAACCAAATGTAATAAAGTTACCACTGACAATAGGATAATAGGATCATGGTATTTACAATATAATGGGATGTAATTCACTTTAATGTAAATCATGATATTTTTGTTTAGTATTCATTTTCCCTACAACAAACTCACTTATGTAGGATTACAATTATTGTACAGTGATTCATTAATAATATTGATGAGTTTAAAAATTAATTTATATACATTAGATGACAATATATTCCAATGTAGATATTTATAAGACTATGTGACATTTTATGGAATAATGAAATTTTATTTTAGTGTGACATTTTTTAGATTATTTTTCCTAATGTGTTTTTTTAAGTCAAGAGTTGAATAAGAATCACTTTCATATTTATTTTTAAAAGGGTAGAAGATATGTGAAAATAATTTAGTGGATATATTTATGTGTTTTGTTTTATTCAATGTATTAATAAATTTCAAAAGCACATAAAATAATTTTTATTATGTGTGGTGAGGTTCTTTGAATCTATAGATGTGTTTGGAAGAAATATAGTGTTTTTTATATAATGTATAGAGATATTTGGTGTTTGGATGAGCGGGTTTGGAAAATTAGTAATGTTATTATTGAATAAAGGTTACACTGATCAATATTTAACGTTTACTTTTATCACTATGTAATATTTACTTTGATCAATACATATGGGTTACTCTAGGGTGATGTGTAAGGGTCACTACGATGCTGAGTTGAAGAAGTCTATATATTTAGTAAAGTCTCCAAACATAATGGTTCATATGTAAGGGTTACTTGATGTTTCCCTAGGATATTTAAGTGTTGATATAAGGTAAAAAAATTCATAAATAACGATATACATTATATTCATGTGTTGATATAAGGAATGGTTGATGCATAAATATCGATCATCATGGTTAGTAAGTGTTGATATGAGGCAATAGAAATATGTAAGGGCCAAACATATGATAAATAAGGGTTATCTAATGTTTATCATGGATATATGAGGGTAACTATATATAATAGAGGGATGGATAAGGGGACCTTATAAGTAAGGGTTCTAAAATTTCCAAAAAAATATGTGAGAAAAACTGGAGAAGTAGTTGAATAGTAACCAACTAGAAATTCATTCTTTACCATGGATGTCTCAAATAGAATCAAAACCCATTATAAAATTATTTTCAATAAATAAATTCTGAATAAAAAATGATAATTTTTTTCTCAAATTTCAATGAGAATAATTTAAAAAATATTTATTTGATGTTACTTGTTAGAATTTAGAATTTAAAGAGGGAAGCATTTTTTCTACTACAACATATATTTTTTGATTCGTTAAAAATATTATATGTGATTAAAGTAAGACTAGTATATAGATAAAATAATTATATGTATGGAATATTACTTGTTATTGTAAAATTATAAGAGGAAGTTGAATGAGTTGGAGGAGAAGAAGAAGAATCACAATGAAAAATTAATGAAAGTGAAACATCATTGAATAATATCTTATTGTTGAAAAATATATTCTATATCTTTTTTGTGTGATATTTGTACACAACTTGCAAGGAATTAGTTTTTTATCACAATTTAAATGATAAAACCTTGTTATTATATGCAAAATGTTGATTTTATTGTATTATATGATCACAGGTTTTACATGATCATATTAAGGATATAGTTTTTTATTTTGAGTGGTGAAATATAACAAATATGACATTCCAACTATTTTTTCCTTTAGTGTGTGTGAAATTAATATAGTCATTCAGTTTAATAGGTGTCAAAGGTTGTTTTTAATGAATCTTAAAAAGATAAATGAATTCATTATTTCACCCACTACCCTTACTAATGACCTCTTATAGATATTTTTGATATTTTTCAATTGATTTTTCTATATCCTCATCAATTTCAAAGATTTTTAGGTCAATATAATGTATGGGAGATAGTGGGGAGGGATTGTTGGGATTGTACTGCTGGGTTGTTCATTTGTGGTCATGATGACAAACTAATATGGAGATAGTAGATGATGTGTTATAACATAGTTCTAGATAAATAATATCATATAACCTGATTTTACTCATATAGTAGTCTCGTTACATAGAGGTATTGATTTCTAATGATATGGTAGAGTAATTCATTTATATTTTTTTAATACAAATTTTTCATATATTTTGATGGGAATGTGAAATTTTTTCTTGCAAGATAATTGAGACTCTATAGAATTCTATTTGAATTTAGGATTTATACAACAATGTTTGCACTGATTAGTGTTCCATCAATGGTTGTTTTGATTTTGATGGATCCTTGATATTAAATTATCATGGTAGATATGTAGTGTGATATGGGATCTCTATAGTAGTGTTGTATACTCTTGTGAACAATGTTTTCTATAATATGAATTCTCATGAATGAAAAAATGTGAAAATATCATAGGGAAACTATGTAGTGCATTTATTCCCAGTTTCTAGATGAGATAAATCTACATAATAATGAATTATGAGAATTCTAATTCGGGTTGAGGAAATTTATTCTAGTAGAATTAGTTTATATATTAGAGATGAAATATAGAAATTAGTATAGGTATTTTAAAAAGATTTATATTTATATTTTTTGATGGAATCACCCATGTCATCATGCTCTAGATAAGGGGTACACTATATTCGGGACCAGCCCATTTGGGGACATTTATATTAGGATAGGAAAACCCACTTAAAATGTGCTTCTTTGATCCCTAGTAAACAATTAAACATTATGTTCCATGGTTTGGGAAATATGGTGTGGATGTAAAATTTCCCTTAACAGTAACATTATCATAGTGTAGTGATGTGATAACCAGGCCTTTCAATGGGTATTAAAGAAATTATTACCAAACTAATTCAGTGGTGAATGAATACTATAGAAATTATAATAGATTATGTGGTCATGAGATTGTGGCCAACAATAATTATTGTGATGACAATGGAAGAGAAATTTGGTTGGTTTTATCTTCTTGAGGGAAATTTAATTGTATGAATGAGCAGTTTTCCTAGTAAGTATCTAGCTAAGAGTCACGAAGAAGTATGTTTTTCTTATATTGAGTGATGTGTGTGAATTATGGACTTGTTTTTTTCTTAGTAGACGGTAGTGATTTCCATGAATAAGAAATAATCCTAACATGATTGGATTTCTTATATTAGTATGGTTATGACTATTGGGGTTGAGATAATTTTCGGTTGAAGTTGTATTTTATTAGATTGACATTCCATATGTTGATAGGTACTTTATTGGGGTAAGAGGTCACATTACAATTAAATGTGTATTCATCTGGTATCATATTATTAATCACTTCCATATATAATTAAACTATTTTCAATTTTATGATAACATATTGATGAGATCTTATTGAATGTCAATTGTTGTTTAGATTAGCTATGAAGGATGAGTTATTATGTTGAATTTTTAATTTTCCTTTAATATCATATATTTTTGAGACTATATATTTTCATTGAGTTTGTTCTCATAGTGTATTTATGATCATTGATATTGGATCATAACTTAGTGGATGTAGTAGGTAATGAGATCGATTAAAATTAGATATATTAGTATGAATGTATTAAGATATTCTTCAATGGTTAGGAGATTGAATCCCTTCCATGGATGTATAATAATTGTGGATAATAGATGAAGGAATATATTGTGAAAGTATCATGTTACGGGGAGATGATATCCTAAATATCATCAATTCTGATACTTGAGTATCTATATATTGTATTTTGTTAATCAGTCAATTTTTTGTGTCAATGTCATTCATACTAATATTGGTTGTGTCCTCATGGGACAATCGGTCTTTAGTTGTGTGATTATCATCTCATGTTTAGTTGTAAAGCTGAATTTATATTAAAAGTATGTCTTTTATGGTAATATCATTTAATAGAGACATACCCACACTATATTCTACCATGATTGTGGAATTTTTTTTAGTATATCACATTCACTACCATACTACTTACTCCAATCAATGGTTTGTTAGAATTTTATTATAGGGTAACATATTCTATAATATAATATGTGATAATTTTTTTGGTTATTAAAATTATATGGAATGAATGTTTTATACTAGGGAGGATATAGAAGTCTGTGTCTCCACCTGAAAAATAATTTTCTTATTCTCAAAACAATATGTTTGATTCTAAATTAATGGGTTTATTTTATATTATTTAAATTTAAGTCAAATTATCTACTAGTATTGTTTATCTCCACTAGAAAAGTACTGTGAAAATAATATTTTTTATTAATAATTGTATAATATTAAATTCACCCTCATTTGAGTGTTATATTGGAAAATGGGAATTAATTTTGAGTCTGAAAGGGGATGTTTACTCTAGGGTACATATTGGGTAATATTAAAACAAAGATGAGTTGTCGTGTATAGGGTGTGATTAAGTTTTTTAGAATTAATATTCTTGATTAATTATTTTTTTGGGAATTTGACATAGATACCCCCAATAAATTCATCATTTATATTGGATTTAGGTTGTATTGATGGAGCCTCCATAAAGTATCCACCAAAACGAATAAATAAAGATTGGAGGGGTTTTGGATGGATGATCATTGGATAATGTAAATAAAATATGGATATTTTATTTCACTCCTTTATTTTTATCCTAAAAATATTTCCCTTTATTTTATTAGAAAATGACTTAATATATCCATGAAAGATTATTATATTGTTTTTTGATTAATAATGAGTCAAATTCCCTTAGATTTTTTGAAATTCGACGTAGGTGTTTAGAGATAACCTAGAGAGAATATTGAAGGATGTATGTCCTAAAAACCCTATAACTTATTTCTATATTATATTAATGTATAAAATGTATGTAATGATAAGGGGGTATCATAAATTAAATTATGTAATGAAATCTGATTTTATTCCAAATGACACTACCACCTCAGTCACATTTTATGTTTTGAGGAATCTTACCACACCATTAACATTTTCTTATATGTGATGAATTGTAGTGTCATTTTATATAATTGGAGTGTGTCAAATGTTTTTAATAATATTATTACAATCCACTTTAATTATATGTATCGTAAATTATGATTCATTTTTAAAGGCAAAAATACACATTTGTAGTCGGTCATTAATTTTACAAAATTCTTTTTTATTCCACATTAAAGGATTTAGTTTATGGATATGTTATATGTGATGTAATTCATTGTGGGATAAATTTATAATATATATATTATATGTTTATTTTCTAAAGGACTAATTTACGGAATATTAACAATAGGGTTATTACTTGAGCCAATGAAGATTATATTTGATTCTATATAAGGACCACCATCATGGTATAGAAGTGTGTACTATATAAAAACTATATAATATAAATAGTAATTTAATTGAATTATTTATTAATATTAATAAATTTTATTTTATAGTGTTATATTAATTATAATATTACAATGTAAATTTTCAATCAAAAAATAAATAGTTTTATTCATTCTTAATTTGTTTACATGTATTATATGGTTTTATTTAAAATATAAATTTCCAAATTTTAGAATTTAAAATAACAAAAGGATATAATTCTTGATATAATCATTTCAAAATTATAATAGTTGAATGTTTTTTTTAATTTTTTTGTAAAAAATTAGTTTTTTTGGTGAACAGTATAAAATAATGATTTTTAAGAAAATCATCTTTTCTTTCATGTTTTTATATAGTTTCAATATATTTCTGATTGGTTTTAAAATATCAATTGTTTCTTTTTATTAAACATAATATAATCAATTTCATTGTAATAAAATTATAATTTTTTTGTATAAAAACATTTTTATACTTAAAAATACATTTTTTTGAAAAACTATTTCTCATCATTTTTCGTGGGTTTATTATAAAAGTAATCTCATCCACTTATGTAAATTTATTCTGATAAAGTTTAATCCATATTTATAATTATAATTTCAATATTTTTTAATGATTTTACTAACATTTTTTATTATTATTAATACTAACTTTCGTAATGAAATGTCAATAACCATGATAAGAGTAAAAATGAGTTAAAAGGGTTAAAACTAAAATCATAAGGGTTAAAATGAACAAAAAACAATTCTAAATCCTATTTTATGGTAAATTTATGTCCATATGTCATCTAATATTCTAAAATGAGTCTATTTAGTACCATTTTTATTGAGTAATATGTTAATATATTTTAATCTTTTCAAAAAATACTTGTGTGTACACTTCCTCACTTATAAAAGGCAAAATAAATCCTCTCTTATACATACATAAAGAGACTGTTATCTCATCCAATATTAGACAAAATAATTTCCTAAAATCACAACAGAAATCCTATATGTCATATTTTGGTTATAATAACTCTTTGAGTATAAATATTATGAGTTTTTCCGAAAACGTGGTATAATTTTTAAAAGAGTGTTTTCGTTTTTATTTCTTATTTTCACTTATTTAAAACAATCCTAAGTATTTTAAAATAATAAAAGTATATTTCCAAAACATTTAAAAAATAACATTTTTTATTATTACCCTTTTTCATGTTATTTTCCATCTTATGGGAAATGCAATCATCACTCGTGCGTACGTGTAGACTATCACCTCTACGAAGCAATGTGATTCATTTTTCATCACAATATCATATAGATGAAAACATTGATAGAAAAAATGAATATATATATAATATTAATGAAATAATTATATTTCATTTAAATTATATATTATTAATTTTCTTACATTTCCATCAAGTGAAAAATGATAATGTTATTCGTCCGTCTGTGTGGAAAACCGCCTCCACAATGTGATGTGATTAATTTTTTATTTTAACCTTATAAATATGGTCATATTAATAGAAATAATGAATAAATATGTCATCTATAAAATATTTAGGAATATATATAAGTAATATATTATCTAATTTATTACATTTCCACCTCTTATAAAAATGAAATTTTCGTTCATGTGCACGTACAAAGTATCATCCCCATAAAATAACATGGTCCATTTTTTATGAGTTATTTAAATTATTTATTTTAAAAAGTCATTATAATATATAAATATAATAAATATAAAATATTTATTATAATGGGTGAAATGGAATCATAATCCCTTTGACCACGATCAATCTTTCAATGTTCTTTTGATGTTATAAATCGAATTACACCTAAACATCCATTGTGAAAAAGGTCAATTTAGTAAGGAAATAAAACCTAAAAATACATGAAATAAAATGATTAATATTAATTAAATGAAATAGAAAAGGGTTATTAAAATATTAAAAAATTGCTATATTATTATTACTCAAGATTTTGATAATTTATGAGGCTATATTGTACTTGAAGGAGGAGATTTTCTTTTAAAAAATTGTTGAAAATATTTTAAACTATTTCTACCCATATACATGTTATTTTAAATTTATCTATGGTATTATTATATATGATTTAAATGTTTTTAACTTTCATTTTTGACTATATTTATCATTATATTAAAAGTTTTAAAATGTAATATTTCCATCATTTTCAGTATGGTTTCATTATGATTTTTTATAAAAGTATAAAAAGAATGTCTTTTTACTGTATATGTCATTACCGTATTCTCCATCAATATAGAAGTTATTCATTGTAAATAATATAATAAAATTTAGTATGTTTTTCAAATAAAATCCAACTACCACTCTTTTTTAAATATTTTATTCTTATGCTATTTTTTTAAAAAAGATCCATTCCTCCACATTTTTATAAAAAAATAGAAAGTGAATTACTTATGGGTTAAAATGAGTATTTTATTGGTTAAATGATTAAAATGTGAAATATTAAAAATTATATATTCATGATATAGTACTTGTTTATTATATATAATAACTGGGGATTCTGATTCGTATTATATAATGGGTGATCCAGATATGACTTATACGATGGGTGAGCCTAATATATCTCTCCAATGATTTTAGTAATGTACCTTGTCTTAAAAGGAAAAAATTATAGAGATAACTGAGTATGTTTATCCTATAGATTTAATGACTCGATAGTTATTTATGAAATGATTGAATGTGATTTATAAATATAATTATCTAAAATCCTTATAAGGGTTTAAATATTACTATTATAGGTTTCTTTGGTTTTCTTGGGAAAAAAATATTTCCCCCACATGGATATGTTTTATTTTTATATTCTCAAAGAATAATGTATCAATGTTAATCATTTTATCGTTTTTCATTTTTTTACTGGACTAACAAGTTTCTTTCTTTTATATCCTTTATTGAAATATTTTTCCTCATCCCAAGTCTTCTAATATTTTTTACAATGTTTATGTATAACTAGGAACAAATAAGATGTCATGTTAAAACTAATGAATATGTGATTTGAAAATAAAACATATTTCATTTTAGAAGTTTTATATCTTGGAAAAATTGAAAATGAGTTTAAGTGTCAACCTTATAATTTATGATTTTTATTTAAGTGATATGACCAAATTATATAAAACATTAAACCTAAAATCGTCTCTAGAAATGCATGGAAATGAAATCGCCTCTAAAAAATCATGAATATTTTAGTTTTTAAGGATAAGTCATTATAGTTTGTATCATAATTAATGTTTATATAATTTTAATGTTTAGTATAATATTAAAATAATTCTTTTTAGATATTATTTTTTATAGTAATGTTGACATGATATAGCATTTAAATATTACCATGTTTCTCCATCTAATATATGTCTTTTAAGAGTGTTTTTACACAGATTAAATAAGGAATATGGAGTTGGAAGGTATCAAGAGGATAATATACATCAAAATACACAACATGGAATGGATTAAATTGGAATGGATCTATTTTTTATAGTTAAAATTGATGCATACTATAAATGGTGGCTGAATACATGGTAGAGAGAAACCATATTTTCCATAGAGGAACATGTCAATAGTTGAGCACTTCATGAAACATAAACCTCTAAGATTTTGTGGAACCGTTAATCTTGTGGTAGATGAATGATGGATCAATGATCTAGAAAATATATATGATGTCATTGTATGTTAATAATGTCATAATATAACCCTTTTGTACCATTTCGATGGTGAAGCAGGTTATTGGTGGTCATTGGTTATGAATACTAGAGAGAGATGGGATTTATTCAATAGAATGAGATACATTTAAGAATAGTTTTCTAGGTAAATATTTCAATTAGTCTATTTTATTTGGAATGGATAAATAAATATTGAAATTGATGGAAATAGATAATGATTCTGTATTAGTGTATGAAAAAAAATTACAAGACTGGTCAAGTACGCACTGAATTATATTCTAAATCATAATCGTAAAATTCATTAATGTTACTATGGATTAAAACCATGTTTATGGAGAGCATTGGATTCATTGGAATTTAATATTTATGGAATATTTTTCCACTTTGTAAGTAAATTTTAGATGGTGTATTTTGACACTAATGTTCCTCGTGATGATAAGAGTAAGAAGAAGTCAAGGTTGAATGTAATGCAGAATCGTTTAACTAAGAAATATATAAGAAATCCCCCATCAAGATTTAAGTGAAATAAAAGGAATTTTAGGGGATTTTTGAAAGGATCTATGGTGGGAGTATTAAAAAATGATGTTATTTATGAATATTCCTATTGTTAATAGTGGTATGGTTTTTTCTACAAATCCTATTGAACTACATATATTAGAGGATGATGTTATTCTTTGTATGTATTGGCCTTAAGTTTAAAATTATAAGACTTATTACTAATATAATAAATTTATTTTCAATGATTTTATACCTTTGATGACATATCAAGAAACGAAGAAATTGATTAATGGTAGATGTGAATGTTACCATGCTCATATTATTGAAAAGAAATAATCTGTTCAAATTCATGGTGTGATAATAGTGAATAAACATATTAATGTTTTTCATAATTATTTTCACTGTTTCATTCCTGTTAAGGAGGTTGAATTTACTAATGAACAAATTTTTAATGCTAAGAGAATTTCAACACCCCATTATCAAATAACTCAAGTATAAATTTTGAAATTGAAAAGGTGGTTAAAATAATTGATTGATAACCGTTTAATTCATAATAAAACTTCTCCAATGTGTTCTACTATTTATTTTTTTAATACGAATTAAGGAGGCTTTACATTTATCTTAGAGTCATTAGGAATTGTAATTTACCTCATATAAATGATTCATTTGATTATACCTAGGGAGAACACTCTTTTTCATATAATTTTATTAGGTCAGGATACCCTCAGTTGAATGAAAATGAAGAATACATTTTAAAGAAGGGATTTTAGACTATATATGGGAATTATGATTTTTCAGAAATTACCTTTCGTTAGTCTAATGCACTTTTTTTATTCATTGAACTTATGAATAGAGTATTCCATAACTATTTGGATATGTTTTTGGTTGCACTTACTGATGATATTTTGGTAAATTATAAAATTCATGGGAATCCTGAATGATACCAAAGAAATATTTTTCAAAATATGAAATGAAATATGTTAAGATGAAAATGTAATAGATATGAATTTTGTTTACATCTAATTTCATTCCATAGGAATATTTTTTATAAAGATGAAATAATCATGGACTATATTAATTATAAATTTATCTAAGAATTAAATGACCTAAAAATTTCGTATAGATTCACAGTTTTCTTGGATTAGTGGGTTAATACAGTAGTTTTTTGAAAACATTGTTCGATTATCTATCTCAAAAACAATGTTAACTCGAAAAGAAGTTAAATTCATATTAATGAAAGTGTGTGATAATGTTTTCTAGGAACTGAATAGAATTTTGGTGAATACCTGATTTTTTTCCAAGAACTCTATAAAGATTAATTTATTCATCTAAGGTGATGCTTCTTTGATGAGGGTTGGTTGTATTCTGATGCAGAATGATCATGAAATTTCTTGTTCTTCATTTAAATTGAAGTATAATGAAATATATTATCTTACACATGATATGGATCTATCTATTGTTGTTTTTGTTTTAAAATAATAGATATGTCATTTATATGGAGTAAAGTGTGAAATATATACTAATCATAATATTTTGATGTATTCATTCAGAGAGTGTTGAAAATGGGGAATAGATGTTGTCTCGAAATAATGGAGGAATAGTATTTAATGATTCATTACCATCCAGAAACACAGAAATGTAGATGATTATTTGAGTGGAAAATATAATGTATCATTAGACATTCTATGCATAAAACATGATCATTCGGTAAATGATATTATGAATGATGGACTATAAATTGTGCGTGTAGTAAAATCCATTTTTTTATTTTTAAGGTTTCAGTACAATCATCGTTTCCATAAATAATTAATAAATATCATAAATAATACCATGAATTTTAATAAAACATGTAAATGGAAAAGAAAGTTAAGTTTCCTCAATTAAACATTCCTAAGGAAGGTGTTTTACAATTTTGAAAATGGTTTTGTGTTCCAGCTATCTTCTGGTTGAAAAGATAATTGTGGATTGAATCTCACATATCTCTATTATTTATTCATCTTTGTAGTACTATATTTTATAAATAACATTAGCGTTATTACTGGTGGCATGGAATAAACAAAGTTATAAATAAATTACCATGAAATGTTTGAATTTTCAATAGATTAAAACTAAATGAAAGATAATAAAGGGATACTTCATCCTTTTCAAGTGAGAGATTGGTAATGGAAAATATATTTATGGATCTCATTGTAGTATTTCCAAATAAATTTCAAGGTATTAATGAAATTTGGGTTATTATGGACTAATTGACTAAATCATCACATTTCCTTTCTATTGTATATATTATGTATTTAGATCATATTTCATGATTCTATCTCAATGATATAGTGAATTTAAATGGAGTAACCCTCTTAGTTATATCTAACAATGATATCAGGTTTAAATATAATTTTTAGAAATCCCATAAGTAGTCATTAGTTTTAAAATTAATGTTTATTACATCTTTTCATACTCAATCTGATGAATAGTTAAATTGAACGATTTTAACATTAGATGAAATTATTTAATCATGATAAATAGATTACAATGGAAGTTCTGATATAATGTTTTCCTTCATTGAATTATCTTATAATAATAGTTTTCATTCCAATATACTGATGGTTACTTTAGTGGAATTAAATTGAAATTTATGTTAGACTCTATCGTGTTGGGATAAAAAGGTGGAATTATGTTTTTATGAACGTAGTTGGTAGAAGAGATAGATTAAAAGGTAAATATGATTCAATTGAATATGAGGTTATTTAAGATTGGGAAAAATATTTATTCAAATTATAGGATGATAGATCTTTTATTTAAGGTTAGATATCATGGTTTCCTTAAAGTATCTCCATGTATAAATGTTATTAATTTGGGTAGAAATGGAATGTTAAGTCCACAATTAATTTGATCTTATGAAATTTTGGAGATGGTTGGATTAATTACATATTCAGTGTCCTTATCTATGAGTTTATACTGGATACATGGTGTGTTTCATTTTTCTATATTAGGTAAATTCTGTCTGATGCATATCATTTTTTGATCCATGAAGTATTATATTTGGAAGGCAATATTTTATATGAGAACAAAATTGTTAATATTCTTGATCAAAAACTGAAATATTTGTGGAAAAAAGAGATTCATTAAGTAATGTTTTTCTAAATAATTCATATGGTTAAAGAAGCAACATGGGAATCAGAAAATGTTATGAAGGAGAAATATACTCACTTGTTTGGGTAATGAATAAAATAGTAAGGATGTTATTTAAAATAGACGTTAAGATTTTAACCTAGTAGTTAATGTAAATAGTAATTTAATTCCTTGCCTTATTAATTTTTAGGATTTATATTTTATAAAATTATATCCATTATAAGAATTTAAAGTAATTTTTTCACTCCAATAATAATAAAAGTTTTATTCTTAAAAAAATAAATTTCATCTATAATATGGTTTTATATAAAAAATAAATTTATAAAATTTAAAATTTTAATTTAAAAAAATATATAATTTCTTTATATCATTATGTTAAAATTTTCAAAGATTTAATTTTTTTTGATTTTCTATAAATGTTCATTTTTAAGGTGAATTGTATAAAAATACCATTTTTTTAGAAAAATATCTTTTCTTTCATGTATTTAAAAAGACAGATTATGTTTTATATTTCATAAAATTTAATTAGATTATTTTTTAATAAAAATATTCTCATATATTTTATTTTAGTTAACATTACACATTCTTTTGTTATAAAATAATTCTCATACATAAAAATGCATTTTTTCTGAAGAACTTGTTTTTCATCGTATTCCCCAAGATTATTTAAAGAGTAATTTCTGCCACTTAATGAAATTTAATTTGATAAAATCGAATATATATTTTGAATGATAATTAATAATTTTTTTAATTAGGTAACATTAATTTTTGGTCATTTTTAATAATTTTTTATTAGAAAGTTAATTTCTATGGTAAGAGTTACATCTTTTAAAAGGGTTATAACTTAAATAATAATGGTTAAAATGATCTAAAAACATGAATGAATCCTATTTGATGGTAATATTTCTAAAAAAATATAATATATTATTAGAACATGAGTTATTTTTTAGAAATTTTAATGATTAATACATTAATATATTTTTATCTTTTGAAACATATGATATGTGTCTTCTTCCTCACTTATAATAAGACACCCCATGTCCTCTCTTATATACACTTAAGAGAATATAATATCAAGAAATATCAACCGAAATTCAATCCTAAAATCCCTCCCCACGTCCTATATGTTCTTGGTTCAAAATAATGCCATCCTAGTGTAATTTTAAATATATACTTAATGAGGTTGTCTGAAGAGAAGATATAGTTCATAACTGAGTGTTTTATTTTTATTTAATATTTTACGTCATTCAAACCACTCATAAAAAAATATTATATAAAAAATAAGTATATATAATATATTTAAATGATATTTTTATGGTATAACACGTTATCCTCTCTATTTATTTCTTATGGAAAATTGATACATCCCTCATGCATACATGTGCACTACCACCTCCACAAAGTGATTTGTTTCATTTTTTATTATTGGATCATATGGATGGTTAAAATGATGGAAAATTAATTTATATGATATTAATGAAAAAATTATAGTTATTTAAATATAATATATCACATGTTTTCTTAGATTTATATCTTTTGAAAATTGATAAATTTGTTGGTGCATACGTGTGGAATACCACCTTCACAAAGTGTTGTGATTCATTTTTCATTTTCAACCTCAATGGATGGATGTAAGGATAAAAATAATTAATAAATATGAAATTTATAATATATTTATGTTTCTAGAAAATTAAAATATTATCAAACTTATTTATTTTCCACCTATTGGAAAATTAAAAAGTTGTTTGTGTGTACATAAGGACGTTAATATCCATGAAATGGTGTCGATCATTTTTCATGAAGGCCATACATGGTTTGTTTTAAAAAGTGTATATAATGTATAAAAATGATAAATTTTACATTTTTAGTATTTTTAAGATAATGGAATCATATCCCCTTTGAATACATTTAATGAACTAGTGTAGTTTTGAGTTAATAAAAGGAATGACCCCAAAACATGAAATACAAACTGAACAATTATAGTAACTAAATAAAAAATAGTAATAAATACAATAAAATGAATAATAATAATTACATTAAATTGAAAATATTATTAAGAAAAAATAAATATAATATAATATTATTATTCTAGTGTTAGAGAATATATAAATCTAGAGTGGACTTAAAGAAACATATTTTCATTAAAAAGCTATTTAAAAAAATTTCAACACTTTATACAGCATATCCATTTTATTTTAAATGTTTCACGTATAATGTAATTTATGATTAAGTGGTTCTTAGTTTTCATTTTTTACAATATTTTTCATTTTATAAAAAAATGAATCTTTTTTATTTTTTCTGTATTTTTTTTTCAAATTAATAATAAATTATAAAAAACGTATACATCATGACACCATTATCTCATAATCAAATAAATTATTCATTATCAAAATTAATATACATCATAAAATGGTTTTCCAAGGAATATCATATTTCTACTCTTCTGGGAATTTTTCATTCTTAAGAGTTTTTTTAAGTAAGAGATATTTCTCTTTATTTTTTTACAAAAATGGAAGATGATTTACTTATGGGGTCAAATGGGATTTTCAAGGTTTAAATGATAAAAAATGGAAGTGTTACAAATTTTTTATCAATGATCTATGACTTGATAATGATAGAGAATGATAGGTGAACTAGATATATATTATACAATGTGTTATCCCAATATAGTTATCCAATTCATTGAGTAATGTACATTGTCTTCAAATGTATGAATGAGGGAGTTAAATGGGGAGGTTTTTTGTATGGATTTAACTAGGCTCTAGTAATTTCTAACATGGTTGAAGATGTGTTATGAATATAATCTTATAATATTCCTATAATGTTATTAATTGTTTTATTATGGATTTTAGGTTTTCATTGGGAAAATGTTCCTGCTCCATGTTGATATGATTTATTTTATACAGTCAAATAATTATGTGTAAAAGATGAAAATGTTATGGGTCCTCGTGTTTTTCAGTAGAATAATGAATTTATTTCTTATATATACCTTAAAGTTTTTTTTTCACATTATCTATTTTTATATTTTTTTCATAAGGTTTAAGGATGATTAGGAACAAATAAAATGAAAACCTGAAAGAATTTGAATACTTTTTTGAAAATTAAATTTGTTTCACTTTAAAATTTTTATATTGTTATAAAAATAAACTCTGGCTAAAAGTTTCTATGTTATAAAGTATAAATTCATTAGTTAAGAATTATGAAATAATTCTCTAAAACTCTAAACCAGAAAAGGTCTCATTGAATGAAAAAAGGGAATTATTGTCTAAAAATACAGAATATGTAATGTGTTATGTTTGGGTCATTATATGTATATGGGAACTATTGGTTAGACCTCACATTCTCTAATCCTCTCTTATCTTTTTTCCTAATGTACAAGGTTCTATAACATAATAATCAGACGAGCAATCCCATCTGAGTATCGGGTGATTCTAGTCGGCCATTGGATACCTCTAGAAGATCGTATCCATTTTTTTCCACATTGCGACTATCATAAAACATATATAAATACATCCATGATAATTTTTATTCTCTTTAATTAATGGTAAAAAATGTTTATAGTGGTACTTCATTTATAGTATCAATATATTTAGTTTTATATGTACGATTTTTTTGGGATTATATATTTCTATGATTTTCCACCATTAGATTAATAATTAATCTATGAATATAAACCCTTCAACAGTATCAAATCCATAAACCTTATATTTTTTATTTTAAAAAATATATGAGAAATTAAAGTAATCAAAATCATCTTATATATCATATTTTAAAAATAAAATATGGTATATTGTTCTTTTCTAATTGGTATATATCGTGGCGTAATATATAAGGTTTTGAAAGTAGTGACACATATAAAAATCATGGATTTATAAGGTTATAACATAAAATAATTGTGTATAAAATCACCAATACAGTATACATAGAATTCATGAAATAAAATATATCATATTATATAGGAAGATTTAGACTTTAGTCATAAAATATGATTTAAATTACACAATGAATTTATTTTAATTGATGACTTCTTTATCAAAAGTATGATTTATAGTTAATGAAGCATTGGACTTTCATTTATTGTCAGAAATATGGAATGGATCATAGTATATGATCAGTATCATAGAATATGATTTATAGTGTCCTAAAATATGACTGGGAAGGAAATTTTGAATTTTCTTTTATGAAATGAATTATTTATTTATAAAAGGATTAGAAAAATGGGAAATTAAATTTTGGGATGTTTATTTATTTAAAAAAGTTTTTCATAAAATAATTAAGTATAAAAAATTATTATTAATTAAATAATTTTTTCAAATATTTACTATTAATATATATTATTATTTATTATTAATATAATGATCTATTTTCTAAAATAACTTATAATTTAAATGTAATGTGTCATTAATAAAAATATATGGATAATTTATAAAGATTATATATTAATATTTTAGTCTTATAATAATCATTTTATATTTATATTATGAAATTTTCATAATAATAAATAATTTTAGGTGTTCAGATTAAAAGAGCCTTATTTGGAAATCAATTAAAACTCGAAAAAAGGTTTTTTAATGGTAGCTATTATCAACGGTTTAAAGAATGTTTAAATTTGATTTATTTAGGGTTATGTAAATAGTTCACACAATTGAAATATAAATTTTTTTATAATTCAAAAAAATACCATATACCTTAAATAAAATACCACATATAATAATAATATAAAAAAATTTATATTGTGGAATAAATATATGGTTATTATTTCCAAGATTATGGTATTTCTATAATGTTTCACAAGTTTATAAATTCATTACAGTTTGTTTTTTTAATAATTATGCATAAATATTTGTCTCATGTTTAAATATTTAAAATATTAATTTATTTAAAAGTTACTCCCCGTATTATTTTAAATTATAAATTGGTTATATGTTTTGAATATGTTTATGTCATTATTTAAAGTTGTTAAACAACTACTTATAAATTTTTAGGAATTACATTAAATACATGAATTATAACATAAGATATATGTTATTATACGTTGAACATGGTTTTTGATTGATGGAGTGATCTTTAAAATAGTTTTTGAACAGATTTTATGCATATTTGATTTTATTACAATGATGAGTTGGGTTATCTCTTATATAAAGTTTCCCTTGGGAGAGGGACTTGGGGTCTCAAAACCCACTGAATTAGAGGATTATTACTATCCCTAGAAAGGTGAGGGTTCATCTCTCTATCTCTTTTGGTATACTCATGATACGATTTGTCATCATGTATAACATTAATCCTTTACATGAAAATATCATGTACCTTATACATTAGATTTATTTTTTTACGTATGAATATGTTTGAATTATTTATTTGGGTGAGTAATAAAAGTGATGGGTATTGAAAATATTTTAACATCAATATAGGTTGAACATATTAATTTTTTGGATGGACTATAATTACAAAAATTAATCATTAGAAACATATATATATAAATGGGATATCTTGATATAATTTGGTGAGATTAAATCCCCTTAAAAACTATGTTTTAGATTCCGTCAAAATTTCAATTTGTTAACACCTTGATCATTAATCTGGGTAATTTCTCCCAAATAAAGATGCATCTAGATTATCATATGTATGTTAATAATTTAATGGGTGACAATAGAAAATCCCTTGACAGGTTTTTTCAAATCATGGTTCCCCTATATTATTTTTAGTATGCATGTTATTGGAATTATCTTTGGATTACACTTAGATGGAGAATTCTTAAGAAGGATACTAACAGAATAGTGTTATGTATATCCATATGATATTTTATCCAAGGGTTTATCAAATCAACTATCAAATAATCATATATTATATGATTAGTATGATTCCTTGACTATATATCTATGTGGTGATATGAATTACAAATAATACTCATTGTTTAGTGAAATATAGAACTTGCCATGCTAATAGGTTTGATGAATTTATATAGGGGACATTACTTTAGTGGTATTAATCTTAGTAAAATTCCTTATTATGTGGTTTAAAAAACTAATACTCATCTCATATAATGTTATACTGAGGAAAAATGTCTCCATCATCATTATACATAACCATAATATGAATCCGTATTATGTAGAGGATTAATGTAATCTAACCATTGGTTTAGAAACATAAGAAGACTTATTAAGTTAAGAATGTTTCTATGTGATAAATAAAAATTTTCCTGAGTAACAATGTGATTAATTTTTTAATAGGTCAATCTATATTCTTTTGAAGCATATATTGATTTACTTGCAGTTTTAAAGGCACTAGATATTGAATAACTTAAGTAATTTTTAGTCTTCACTCATATATTCAATATGATTGGATATGAAAAATGATATCCTAAGCCTAGAGGTTTTCTTAAATATTTTTAGGTTTTCATTTTAATTTCATATATGGAAATGTTTTTAAAATATAAATGAGTACGGTAAAGGTTTACTCGATATTCTCAATGTTTCGGGAATAAATTAACTAAGAATATGATGTCTAAGTTCCAGTGTTGTGTAGAAATCCTAACTTGGTAAACCATTAAAGTAAAATAGAGAAATATAGGTAGATATTCAACTAATGTTTATTTAGGTAGTCAATCATTTTTATTTAAAACTAATTGTCAAATCAAGAGTAATGATTCCATAATATGGAATTGTTCATGATACGTGAGGGTAGTCGGGAAACTCTGTGAGATTTCCATGTTAGGTATCAGTCTAATAGAAATGAGTCCCTCAATTTTATATGGTATAAGATAAAAATGAATACTTTAAAAGTTTTTTAAATATAAAAGAGATTAAAAACAAAGTAAGAGTTGAAAAATTTTAATTTTTCATTAAAATAATGAAGAAAATTGTTATCAGGTGAAGTATTTTAATGTAAAGGGATTTATTAATCTCCGCATAATCTATGGGAAGTACTTGTAACTTCCTCTCATTTCTATTATATATGATAAGAAATATATTTTCTTATTAAAGAGTTGTTATGAAAAAAATAAGATGATTTATTGTATACAAATGGTATTTGTTAATAAGATTCGTTAACATGTTTTGAGAAGAAGATAAGGGTAAAAATGTTTTTTATAAGATATATTGTTCATCAAAGTGAGGTAAGATGCTCGTACCACCCATAATTAGCATATTTTATTAAATTATACTTTTCAAATAAGGTGATCCAAACACATAGAATATCATATTTCATATGAAAACAATAGTTTATTAAATAAATATTCCTAAGGTTGACATGGCTTTCACGCAATATCAAAAACAATTTAATATATATATGACATTAAATATAAATGTAAAAAGTTAAATTTATTAATCATAATAATTTTATTAATAATATTTTTTATTGGTTATTATAGTCAATTTACAAAGTGAATTTTTTTACTATCTTAGAAATATTTTAGGTTATGTGGGTAAAGATGAATATAAATCGTTTTATTTGGTTATTGTATTAATGTAAATGTCACTTTATCCTATAGAATTTTAGGATGTGATAGTAAATAATAGTTTAAAGAGGTATATTGTTTCATGGAAAGGTTTACTGAAATATTTTTCCCAATATTATAATGTCAAACATAGAAAGTAGAATACAATATGATAACATTGTAACATTTAATGTTGGGATGTTTAGGAGTTTTAATATGCTTGAGGAGTCAAAGTTTGAGGTTGAAAATATCATCGGGCTCCTTGTGACTTCCTATATCCAATGAAAATAATTTTGGGACATTTTGAAAAAAATTATAATGTTTACTTAAGTGAAAAATGTTTAAATGATTTTGAAAAATTATTATTATGAAATAAGAAAATTTATAATTTATAATTTATTTAAAAAATGGAATATTTTTATTATTCATCAATAAGTGAGTTATGAGGGATGTGAATTTAATAAAACACGATTTTACTAAGTTTAGGATGTTAATTTTGGTTGATAATAATTGAAAAAATATATTATTAATACATAATTATCATCATCATCTTTAGTAATGTAATGGTGAACACAATGAATAGGTTTTGGATTAATATTGATTGATGATTTTCTTGACCACAAGTGGTTGTAATCTAACTTTGATAAAAATTAAGTGGTTGTGATAAGATTATATTAACAATTAAATAAGTTCATTTATTCTCCAATGTTTATTCTTAGATTATAGTTATTCTATATAACCTTATCCATGCCTCCACATATTCTAGAGTAATCCAACTAGTATTGAGGGCCTAAGATATTCATACAGGGACCATTTCCATTAAAATAAGGCAAGAGGACTTTCCTGAATCTACCAAAAATTTGTTTTGACCCATTTGCATGATAGGAATCCCAAAAACCATTAGACATAAATAAATAAGAAAACACGACTCGCATAGTCCAAAATAGAAATTTATAAACTAATATAAAATATTTATTTATTCAAAAAAAGTATCAGTAGAAAAATATGGAATCATCATACAAATATATGACACACTAGCTATTACATGTTGAACAATAATTGAAAATAAAATACATCGAACTTCAGAACAAGTCACATAATAATCATGTCAATCCCTCAACCTTCACAACCTACTTGCCCTAAATAATGTGTCTAGCGCCAAGAAATAACTATTCACTTAGATAAAACATGAAGGTCTACCCACGTACATTGAAACCCATGCTAAGTACATGGATACGGGGTGATTCCAATGACCTAATAGGAACCCCCAATGCCTCAATGATACCTAGGGTTTTTTTTATCAACTAAATGTTAATGAAATACATATATAAAGAGATTTGTTGTGCTTATGAAACATACTCACCTGAGAAATATAACATACAATAACATACAAGAAAACATATTAGGATATTGTGTGTTAACCGCGACACCATGACAGCTGACCATATCTATTTCAACACAATTTAAGAAGATTGATTCACCTTATACCACTACCAATCCAATATGTTAATACATAGGGTATGGTGTTATACCAAGCCTGACCCATACTATAATATGTAGTGTAGGGTACCCATTCAAACCATTATTCCTCTCTTCTCACTAAATTGAGGTCATGTCCCAACATCTTAGACATTTCTTGAAGTTGAAATATTGTTTATCCTCAATACTCTACCCATACCTTCTCATTCCAAAGATTTTATGTGATAATAAACTAGGTCCTCCCATATCTCTCAATGGATGGTTCACTTGAAGTACCCATGAAGATACTTATCACTCAAGGGGGGATGCATATTCCACCTCAAGCCACCTTTTATTACTCATGGTTAGCCCAAACATCATACACTATTAGGACCCCATCTGTCCTATGATAGAACATCCAATCCCATCGCATTCATGGAAGAGGCATGCCTCAGGATTATCTCCTCCACAAAAATTTGTTTTCTATCATAATAAGTTACATAGTCACATACAAAATATATAAAATATGAAACATAGCCCAGATCACAAATTGAATTTAGTGAACTATTCACTAAATCCATATCCCCGCATATCAACCACATAAAAAACCCCATTTTAACACTCTATGGGTTATATACTATCTATCTATACTGACCTATAAATTTGATAACAAATAAAATCATGGTCCTGTATGCACATTCATGCATCAACATGAAATACTAATCACACCAAAAAATCACAAAAAGGAGCACATACAAATCACAAATTCTATAGAATGTAATGAATTTACCACATGAGGTCAAATAGACCAAAACAACTCAACCAAGGACTCCACATTTCCTATTAAAACTAATCAAATCATTTTTAAAAATACTTTTAAAAAATACGTTTCATCTATTACTTGTTCTATTCCCTTAGACCAACTCCCATTAAAATATTCATTAGAAAACATCACTTTTATTTTGAAATATCATTTTGAACCCCATTTCTAAACTCATCCATTTTCCCGTGAAATATCATTTATCCTAAACACTTCTTAAAAAAAATTTAAAAAATCTAATCCATTTGATTTTTAAAATCCCACACACAATACATATAAAACCATAAACAGTGCCACTGACACTCAATTGACCAAACCTCCACCATCAAACCATTTAGAAATATATGCATACCATGTTGACTATTAGGATAATACAATGACATCAAAATATATGATGAGATCAAAAAACTCACACACCACTTGTAATACGTAATAATAACTCTAGAAATGAATATAAAATACCAAATGAGAAAGAGACTTAATAATGTCAAGGACACTTACCTCAAATGATGATCCATATATCCATCCAAAACTCATATTGACCACTTATAAGTCTATAAGAACATATATAATTAATAAATACCATAAAAATAATAAATTAAACAATTTAAAATAAAATAAAAAATAAGAATAAGAGATTCCCAACTCACAAAGATACCTCACAACACCAAAACTATGTCCAACGGGGTGCGATCCACCCTCAAAATGCACATAGAACCAACATACACAAAATAACTAATTTAAAATCCCAATTTAATGACAAATTTCACCTAAAATTACTAAAACCCCTCACATAATCTATGTCACCATGAAACTCAAGGTGAACAAAGAATGAAAACTTAAACATGTCCTCATAGAACATCTTCTACGACATTAAAATCAATCTCCAACAAGAGGGATGATTTCACCTTGTTATTATGTAATTATCTTCAGAAAAACCTTAATTAAGAAAACCAAAAATTCTAAAAATCATTGTAGACAAAAGGGGGGAGAAGGGAGGAAATGTTACAAAAAAACTCTATGACAAAATATCCCAAAACTACCTATATAAGATAGAGAAAAAATTGTGTAGAAATGGATATCCAATATGAATCTTCCATCCCATTTAAGAGGTAAACATTAAGGGAGACTAAGGTGGTTCCTAATAGGATCCCCCTCAAAAATACTAAAATCCCCTAAAAAGGGACACCTAATATTGGGAGGCAGCACTATCATAGGGGGTCGTAGGGTGACACACTCATTTAGAAACTTATTCATGACACAACAAAAACAAAAATATGGATAGATGCTAGGCCATTATAAAATTTTGAAATTCCCATATCTAGTAATTGTGTGACTTATCCTGGATAGAGATCTCATTCCTGAGGCCATCCTAGTCATGGTGTGACCATCTAGGGTTGTGGTATGAGCTCTGTTTGTGGTTAAAATTTTAACAAAGGGTCACCTGAACCCCAATCTAACATTCACCTAGGAACCTGAGGCACTACCCAAGCCTCTAACACCATCAAAAAACATCTTCCGAAATTTTTACAATAATAAAACTTCTTATTTGAGTCCCAATTCATAAAACATCCTCCGCTCCAAACAAAACATGCAAAAATCCTCAAAATTTCATTAACCCTAATGATGTGGGTCATTTCATTCTCCCCACGGTAAAAATTACTTTCCACAATAAGTCATAGTGGTCCTAAATTTATGAACCCTGATCTACCAAGGTCAAAAATTCATTGCTGACCAACCATGTTTCATCTCTAAATGCATAACACACTTTCACTATGAAACTCTAAACAACAAGCCCAAATATACTTTATCTTCTCAAAAATTCCAAATATGGTCCTCAAACCACGTTAGCTTCATCCCAAATGATGATTACATATAGTTTAAAAATAACTACATCCAAACCAATGCTACAAAACGATCATATTTTTTTGATCGTCTCTCCCAAAGTGTACTCGTAATCACCTATTAATTCATCAACACATCATCTCACCATCTGATCAAAATACCAAAACACTAGATGGAATTGTTGATCCATACAAACACCATTTTTTTTAACCTGAATCTTTGTGTAATTCAATGGTTCAATCCTATACTAACCCATTTAGCCATCACACTCAACCCAAAATAACCAACACACCACTGATCCAACTAACTCTATGGTAATATTACTACAATACTGAGTTTTTATCTAACACATTGACTCCATTTTATTCCATATATGATATAAAAATTATTTCTACCGACTAAAAATAATCCAACTATCATCAAAACCACCCTCCAAATGATCTTACACACCCATGAATATAACCATTATGAGGCTGATACATCTTTGACCGATTTGATCCCACCATAGTTTTACAACTATTTCCACATAACTAAAAAAACAACCAATCAATACTACCAGTTTCCCATATTTTTCTATTAATATGACTTAAAAAGACCACCTAATTAATATCCAAGAACCACAAAAACTACCAATTAGTAAACCCCATAATTATTCTCAATCGCACCCATTGATCCTTTAAACTGAAGTTTTAACAACCGATTCATCCTAAGAATATTGTTTTCCCATCCATAACACTCAGATAGAAATAGAAGATTCTATTTAATTATTATTACTACCATATTTAAATACTGTGAAAAACATACTTCAATAAAACCTAACTATAGACCCATCAAAACACTCATCTAACTAATCGAGCCCTAAAACTAACACCCTACTCATGATACATCCATAGGTAGAAATTCTAAAAAAATCATGGAATATCTCCTAAAGAATAACTAAATCACCTGGGTAACTCATAGTAAACCAATAAATCCCAAGAAATACAAACATACATAGACACTATTTTTTCCTCCATCATACCAAATTTGATATGCACCAGCCAACCTCACTTTGCAGTTTTCAACAAAACATGGCATATACGTTTAGAAAACAATTAAATATTTTGATCAATCCTATCAAAAACACAAAAAATATGTATATTGGTTTACATTATATCATACACTTATTTCAATAACCTATTCAAATTAGTTACACACACCGAAACTCACTTGAGTATTCTAAAACACCCCTTAGAATCTAAGGGTTTTCACCAAAATCCAAAATCTAAAAATCCCTATCCTTGATGGTCCCTTTATCAAAAATAATTTACACTTCCAAAACACTGTTAACCCCATTTTAATAAAAAAATCATATATTTTCTCAAAATCCATAAATACCAACCCATTTCAAAATCACCGACTCTATAATCCATTTCACATAAAACTGACTTATGAAACCATTTAATGAAAACCTCTTGCAACATGATAGGTTTTATTTAATATCAAATTTCATTTTTAAAATAGATATTTCCTCAAAAAAATGATCCAAACAAATTTCTCTATGGAGGCCATATAATAACAATCACAATCAATCACAAAATCCCCTTTCTATCCACATTAATCTAATCACCCATTTTAATGTAATGAAGAAATCACTGAATATATTATAAGATTTTTCAATTAGTATTGGATTCTAATTAAAAAAATGTAAAAATACCTCCCATATAAACATGTATAATTCCCTAAAAATGATACTATAATGACACATTAATAACTAATTAGATCATGGTCGTGACATATGACTCATCCCAAGTGTCATCCATCCCACATTAGAAATATTGGGCAAAACCAAAACCTAACAAAATTATCAGTGAATAGTCCAAACACTATACATCCCTTGGATACTTGGGTTTCAACTGACATCATGTTGGCTAGGAATCCATGTGGTATAACTCCTAGGTCTTAAAAACATAATTCTACCTCAAACTACCCTATTTCATCCTAAAAGATTCTATGATGAAATTTTGTAATGATCTGGATCAGATAAAAAAATGGCACCCACAAGGGGATGCTATGGGGACCTAGGAATTCCTCATCATATGGAAGAGGTTTATGACTAGTGGTGAGGGCCTAATATTGTTACGGGGAGACGATTCCCTCTAAAACAAAGATTGTGGATCTTGGCCAAATCTACTGAAAATTTGATATGAACCATCCATATAATAGACATCTCAAAAATCTATAAACAAAAAACAAGGATCCAACAGGGCCCCCATGATATAGAATAAAAAGTAGTAAGCTATTTTATATTATGAATCATTGAAAATAAAATAAAATATATATTAACATGGAACTATCATAAAAATATACAACATTTTGGAAAGTGCATGATAAATAATATGTAAATATAAAATTCACCATCCTCTGGTCCAATTCACAAAATCATCCAGCTGAATCCTCATCCTCTATAACATGTTAAACCTCTATCATTTATCCAACTCAAATAAATAACTTTTCCCTAAGATAAAACATGAAGGTTTACTCAAATACATAAAAAACCATGTCTTGTACATGCATTGTGGGTGAGTATAATGAACCAGTAGAGACCCCCAATGAATCAATGATACTGAATGTTATTGTGAACAAGTCGATATGTATGCAACTAAAATACAAGGAGTGCAGTTATTCCTATGAATCACACCCACCTAGGAAGCATAACAAACAATACATATAAAATCATATATGTTATGTCATTGTGTAATATATAGATCACTACAACAATTAACCAAACATTCTTTAGCTCTATGCTAGAATGAAGATTCACCATATTCCACAACGCGACACAAAGATAAAGACATATAGTAGGGATCCATACCAAGCACAGGCCATACCCAATAATTTAGGGTAGTGTGTCCAGTCAAATCTCAACCCATCCCTTCCCACTCAAGGGAGGTCATGTGCCAATATCATGGCCTCTACCTAAAGGGGAACGATGTTTTTCTACTCACTGCTCTTTTATTTTAATGATCATAAGACTCTATTTTTTATTTAAGTGATGCACATATAGCTCGATGAAAAATTATTATAACTCATTGATGGATCCTTGAATACGTTTTAATGGATTTTTAGAATTATTAGAGGAAATATATAAGATCGATGGAGTACTGTATAAGGGAGTTGGGAGTCTAATTCATGATGTTACTATACCAATAATACTTATGATGTATAATTTAACCCTAAGACTCTAAAATACTCTTTTTCAAATGTTATGGAATAGTGATAAGGACCACTCTATAGTCTCATCTCGGACAAAATATATCTACTGGAATAACATTAGTGTTTCTATAGGTCACACCACAGTCAAAGTTCATATCCTTTAATATCTCCCTTCTACATATCGTAAGGTATCATCCATGCCGCAATGATTTTTTGTAGGATTCACCAACATCACACCTCAAAGTATGTGCTGCAACTACCTAAAAAGAAGAATAACATTAAAATTGTTCTTATCATACTCCATTTCACATAAAAAAAATCATATGCCACAAATATCTCCACCACAATATATTACTGCAATTACATAATGAAAAAGGATATGGATTTGAATTCATTAAATGATTTTCCAAATGTATCATACTTGTACACAATCAACTTAAAGACTCCTGATGTATTCTAAAACAATTCTGAAGTATTTAGAGCCTACAAGTAGAGACCTTTTTGGGCCCTGTAAAATAATAATAAATGTTTACTTACTCTCTCATATGATCTCTAAGTTCCAATATGCTCCATTTCTCAAAGTTTCTATCAAAGATCCCTCTTTTTAAATTATATATCTACTCTCAAGAGTGTGTGAAAAAAATTATATATTACTCACTCTCATTATTTTATCATTCTCATCTAGTGTTTCTTTCTTTAGAAGATTATTAGACAATAAACAATGTGATTTACCTAAATAAATATCTATATTCCTCATTGTTCTTCTATTTTTTAGTTCTTAGTATCATTAATGTTAGGGACCATGGTTTTCTTTCAATTCCATTTAAAAATAATGGAATATTCTTTTGAGGTTTCTAAATTTTCCATTAAAGTTATACTGTCTACTATATCTAGTTTGTGGCTATAACCTGAAAATGAAGGGGTAGTTTTCGAATCATGGCCACCAAAAAAGACAATAGACAAATACATTAAATCCTCAAGTGACTGAGGTAGATACATAAGGATACCTTTGGGTACAGTTTTCAAAATTCTTCCCCAAATATCTTTTCTCATTTACATTATACATTTTCAATTATTTATTGATTTTAATCATTAATTTATTATATTTTTTAATCCATGAATTAATGATTAATTATTTTAATTTGTTAAATATTTTAAATGTTTAACATTCAAATTTCATACTCAAACTTCTCTTGATTTTATTATTATACTTATTTTATTATATTTGATTATATTTTTCTGCTTTTAAAATTTGATTATTTTTTTAATATTAAATTTATTTTAATTTATTAATCCTTTATATTTTTTTTAAATTGGGTTGTTTTCCATTAATTTAATAAAACTAAATCACCCCCCATCTTCCTAATTTACCTATCTCGGACCCACACAAGGTTGGGTGTCCTCATGAACCAAACCATCCATTCTTAGTGAAGGGAAATTATTTACAATGAAACATAGTCAATTCTTCTCTCTCAAGGGTTTTTTCCCATGAAGTACCTTGAATGCCCCTTCTCAGACAAGGGAGGTGTCACATCCCACCTTAGGACCCACCCTATATCTCAAGGATAGCCTAGTAATCACACACAACTAGGACCCCAAATCTCCCATGGACTTACTTCTAGTACCATCTCAATCATGGTAGGTCCAAGACATAGGATATACTCCCCCTCTAGTATATGTCGACTATCAAAAGAACATTGTTGGGAATATAGGGGAAATATAAAAAAGGTAACACAACTCATCTTATTACTCACCAAATCACAACCAACGTTTTAGTCACTTGAGACCTGTCCAGTTCTCTCAACCACATCTCAATATGCATCTCATCCCTCTAAGGATTATATCATATCTATCCTGAATGACCTATCACTTTCATACCAACTTAAATTATAGGAAACATTTCAATATCATGTATCATCATGTATTATGTTGCACATAGGGAAATCACAACAAGTGGAATATAAAAAGAACATATTCTCTAGAAAAGAATACATCTCTACATGAGGTAAAATAGACTGCAACAAATCAAAAAATTCCTACATATTTCATTTGAAAACTAGTAAAATATTATTTACAAAATCATTAAACAAAAGGCACCATGTGCCATTTGATACCCACGTTACGCCCAGGTCCCAAATAACATCAAAAAAAATTGATAAATCTACACATTCATTTTGAAATATCATTTAAAAAATCATTTATAAAATCGTCAATTCTCCCTTGAAATACCATTAAACAAAAGCATTGCCACTAAGCAACCCAAAAATCAATATAGTCCATGATGACTATTATGTTTATGTGAGATCGACCCATTCTATGATGAGGTCACACAAGTCAAACACAATAAGTACGGATTAATAATAACGATGGAACAACAACATAAAATTAAAATTGATTAAGTGAATTAGTAAATTCATGTCTACCTACCTCAATGTATGATCTATAAATCCATTCCAAACTTAAACCGATCTCCTCTGAGTCCATGAGCCCCTATCTCATTAATAAAAACCAGCAAATTAAAAAATTAAACATTTATGACTAAAATACAAAATTGTAATAATTGAAACCAAACTCATTAGTTGACATGAAAATAATGAAACAATTAGAAATGAGATGTGATCTATCTAACACCCTGAGGTTTTATAAGAACATTGTTTGATAACATATACACCATGAAACACTGAGCTTATTTGAACTATTAAATAATGTAATTTAAATGTTTTAGATGTAATATAGTTGCAAATAGGATAGTATGAATACGATTAACCACATTATAAAATCTATTTAATGTTAAAACAAAATAAATAAATAATTTATTAATACTTAAGAAATAATCATTCAATTTTTAGTAATGTTATAATATGCTAAATAAAAAAATTTCCTTTATAAATTATTTTTATATATTTTTGAAAGAAATTTTTATATTTAATTATTTCCAAATTTAGAAAACATATTTGAAAAATTTGGATTCATTTTTTAAATAACTATATCAAAATTAACATACGGTTATTTTTTGGATTTCTCTATAAAGATTCATTCTCTATAGAATTGTGAAAACTATTGATTTTTAATAAAGGTGGAATTTATGTTTCAAACATGAATAAATTTATATTTATTTAAATGTCTTAAAAGTAAAATTAGTTATAAAATATTGTTATTAATCCAATTAATTTTATTGGAACCAATTTTTTTGGTTTGACTTGGTATAAAAACATGTTTATACATAAAAATGAATTTTTATGAAATCAATTTTTGTTTTGTTTTGTTTTTTATATTAAATAAGTCTTTATCAGTTATAGAGATTGAATTTGGAAAAAAAATATTATACCATATTTGAAATCCGTATGATTAAATTTGGTAAATAGGTTCCTTTTATTTTTTCAATATGGAATTAAACCTTGGTAAAAATGTGTCACCTCAATAAGGGTAAAAGCTGTAAATTTGGGTTAAAATAATGGGATAAGGCATTAAAAAGTTCTATAAAAATTACCACTATACTATTTTATGACTTCAGATCATAAATTTCCATTAAAGTTTCATATATATAGACAATTGGATATATATTTCTTTTATAATTCCGTTTATATTAATTTTTGAGAAGTATAAATACAAAATTTCATTCTCTTGAACTTAATATCTCTATGTTTTTTACATAAGGATAAAAGGTGGAAAATTAAAGTTATATATGTTTATATGAAAGATAAATTAAATTTCTAACCATGATATTTAATTTCTAATTTTTAGTTATTGAGTAGTTACATTAAATTCCTATGCAACACCGGCACAATATTTTTTCAATTAATATTAAAAAAATAATTGATTTTCAAAATAATTAAAGTAATACAGTTTAAGTGAATTGTTTTGTTAAATTTATTTTTATATAAATATTACATATTAGGGATGTGTTAAATTAATATATTATAATTCTATATCTATATTAGATTATTTAAATTCAAATTATTGAATAGTTTCATAAATGGCATTAATGATATTTTAAGAAAACAATATTTTAATAAATTATTTAAAAATAATAAAATTCGTTAAATAATACAATTTGGATAATATATAGAATCGAATTTCATATATTGGAAATTTATGATCCAATTTTAACCTTATAAGAAAAATTATAACCCTTTAGTATTGAAAACGTCGGTATGACAGTTATGGTTAGAATTGGTTAAAAAGTTGTTTAATCAAATATAAAATGTTTAAAATGATAGAAAAGACTATATAAATTTCATTGGATGGTGATATTTTGGTCTTATCCTATTTCTAATCAAATATAATTCAATTTGGTAGGATTTTTCTCAATAATAACTCAATTATATTTTAATATTATTTTGTAATTCCAAGAGTGTCCCTCCCTTCACTTATAAGAGGGTACCTCTTCTCCTCTCTTCCTCACACATTTTGAGAATTACATATCAACAAAACCCTGAACATTTTTCCATTGAACATCATTACCAATGTTTTATATGTTTTTATCATACCAAATTACCAACCTCATGCCCCTAAATAAAATATTATACATAATTCCATCGATGAATATGTTATCTTATTTACAGACTCTTTCAAATTTCTTTCTTCTTATACTTCTTATAAATATATTATACAAAAAATAAAATAATAAATATAGTATTAAAAATATAATTATATCTTATTATGATTATTTTAAAACCCTTTTATACATATTTCTTATCATATAGAAAGTGGAATCATCGCACGTACATTTGTACAGATTACCCTCTCCATGTAGCGTTGTAATTCATTTTTCATCACGATTTTACATGTATGATTATAAATATAGATTTAATAAATAAAAATTCTATTCATTAAATTTTCATTATTCTATAATGTTGAATTATTTTTTATTTTTCTTTATTAAAATCCATTAAAAACTAAAAATAGTGTTCATGCATACATATGGCACACTGTCTCCATGAATGATGTAATTCATTTTTCTATCTCAAACATCTAAAGATGACCCTAAATATAAATATGTATATAATGAATATATATTATATTAATATAATTTTTAACATTATATAAATGATGTATCCATCATAAAATTATACATTATGAGACTTCTGAACCGAAACGAACATGAAAAATATTGCAGTTATCACCCGAAGCAGTGATTTTAATAATGAATTTTTAATAAATGAGTGATAAGTTATTATAAGAAAATAATATATAGTATGATATATATAATTATGGTTCGGTAATACATATATAATAAAAATATATTTATTATATAGGATTTTGTAATTAATATAAAGAAATATGAGACTTGAGGTATGGGTTTATCATCTAAAATTGACTTATTTGGGACATATGTTGTGTTATGAACCAATATTATTTTATAAGGTGTATGTGTATCCAATTTAACATATTATTTCATGAATTTCATATTTTTTACATTTAATTTTTCATTTTTTGTTATTATTTCAAGGTATTATGATTCAAATGTTACTAAAGAAGTATGGTTTTTATGATGCAATCTCATTGTTTATTAAGATTGTTTATAATTAAACATAAAGTGAGTAAATATGATGATATACATCTAAAAAACAATTAATTTTATTATACTCTATTTTTTTAGATATTACATGTTTTCCTTTAATTTTACTCTCTTTAATAACTGAAGAGGAATTTTTTTTAAGGAAAACCAACATTAATTGTCATTTAGATCGAAAATCATTTCACTTCCATATTATAAATTTATAAAAAAATAATGTTTTTACTATTACATTATTATTATTTATTTCCATTTTTTACCATGATTTAATTTTTTAAAATATTTAAAAATGAATATCCTTGTCATTTTCTGGATGAGGAAATTTTTTAATTTATTACAAAACATTGAAATGAATCCTTTATTTTAACTTATACACCATGAACAGAATTTCACACCATCATTACCAATCAATTATTTAAATTATACATTATATTTTATCAAGTTTATTTTTAAAAAAATTATTTTCACAATATTTTTTGAACTTTTATTTTTAAAAATTTAATTTTAAAGAGGAAATTTTATTTTCCTTAAGAATTTTCATAATGATATTTTAATGGTATTTATCTTCATCTATATAAACCCTTATTTTTACTTATTATTTACTTTGTATATTATCCAAGAGTACAATAATTATTCTTTATCTATATAGTTTATGATTATATTTAAAAGGTGTTTCTAAAACCAATTTCTTCTCCCAATGAGTTTTATTATGATTAAATGTTTATGAATCCCATATATATTTCACATTTTATGATATGATAAATGTTTTATTATCTTATGGAAAAAATATAAATGGATTTTGATGCTGCTTGGGTGGTCCTAGAATGATATATCGCTCCAATTAATTGGGTAAAAATGGATAACTCGTGAGATATATATGTTCTTCTTGAACCTAATTTCATGTTCACAAATTTATGCATGGAACTGGTTTTCATATCAATAAGATTTATCACGGACTTAGTTTTCATGTCCATAATTTTATTTATGGACCTAAATTTCATTTCTATAAGATTATGTATGGATCTGGTGTCATGTAATTAAGTTTATCTTAGGTTATGATGTTATCTCCCTTTCTTAATGGGTGGATTTATTTATATTTATACATGTTCACCATGTTATAAGAATACGTTTTTCTATATTTTTATACATGTGATATGATCTCATGGATTATGTTCATTTATTACTTTGTGATTCATTTCTTATGAACAGTTGAGATTTTTTCCATGACTTGGGATTTTTATCTATGATATCCAGGGTTTAGTTTTAAAATGTTAAGATAATGTCCTCCAACCCTTATTCCCATGTTATTCATAATTGATCATATATTTCCCCATGGTTTACCTATTATGAGTATCATAGCTCACTCTTTATTAAGATTAATTTCCCTATGTTATGAATAATGGTTTTAAGTATGGTATGTATAAAAAGATTTGTGTGTGTGCAGCTCTTTATGAGAGATGTTTTAGATGTTTTAAGATGTAAGAAGATTGTGTATTTAGTTTCCAGAGACACTAAACCAGTATGTTCCTTAGGAATGAATTTTTAAAATATATTGGATATTAATCTATTAAAATGTAATATCTATTTATGAAAATTCTCGGTTGTTGTATTTGTAGGACAGATTTGGTCAATATTTGTGGATTATAATTAGAGAACATTGGTGAAAAACCTAGAGATATGTTTGAGTATACCAAAACATCCAAAAGTGTTTGTAATGTAACTTCCCATTACATTTTAATCATGTAATCCCATAAACTCATTGTTATTTCCCCCTCCTTGGATATTGGGAGGATAACTATAATGGTTTAATTATAGATTTATTTAACTTTTACTAATAATTTTTTGTTTCTTTTTGCTAAAGAGTTGTTAAATTCAAAGTAATGGTTGCTGGATGTAATATGTGAAATAAGACTTCATGATATGAAATTTTACATGTCATGATGGTGAATTACACAACATGAGTTGTTTAAAGAGCCATTTTGTAACACCCCAAGCTTCCATGGTATGCTCCTCTTTGAATAATAGAGCAGCGTGCGTTGTACGCAACCTCGAGTTCTAACACACCGTGACCAATAAAAGTAACAGTTATGAATATTAATACCCACCTTTTGAAATTATATAAATTTTATATTTCAAAATGGACTTCATTTTTGGAATCGAAATATTGAAATTAGCCTATGTTGAATTTTTGGTATTTTTCTGAGAACATCCAATTTTTTATGAATAGTGAAAAATACTTAAAAACAACTTTTTTAATAAATATAATTTATAGTGATAAATTATACTATTTAGTGGTTTTAAATTATAATTATAATATATTTTTACCATTTTATCCAATGGTGTTTATTATAATTAATTTCACTTTGAAATTGGACATAAACAATTGTCAATATTTTGATATATATTGTTTCTTAAAAACACGCTATTTGTTATGACAGTGGGAATTAATTATAAAATTAATTAATTAAACTTATATGTTTTCCATTTTGTAAAGTAGACATCATTTTTGAATTCGGAATATCAATTATATCTTAGGGTGAAATTTTGACATTGTTTTAAAAAACTTCATTTTTTGATGAATAGTGAAACCACTAAGTGGTAGTTAAAAACTGATTTTTCATTTAAATGAAACATTATAACTTTTGTGGTTTCATTTTCAAAAATAATACATACGTGGTTGTCATTATAATGTAAAATGTGGTTCAATGGGATTAAAATAATTTTTTTGAATAGTAACTTTTAAGTTTTATTAATCAGGATTAAAGGTAATTAGTGAAATTTAAGGTAAAAATGATATTTTAAAAATATTAAAACACCCTTACACATGTACAACCCTTATTGTATGAGTCATTTTCGACCAATACAATCCATGGGTCAACTTGGGGACCCCATGGAGCCACTTGCGTAAGAAAATGACATTAATAACTTTTTATTTAAAGTAAAAATAAAACTGTCACAAACATGTTTTGTTTTACTAAAACAATTATTTAATGTGGTTATTTAAGGTAAATTTTCGACTATAAATATTCATTTGAAATATAAAAATATTTCCTAAATAATGATATTTTTTTTATAATTTTTAGACCTTAAATAAATTAAATATGGTATGACACCATGATGATGTAGTGATTACCTCATTAATTAACGATTTAAATAAAATGAAAAGATAATGTAATATCTAAGACTTAAACTTGTCAAAAACCTATTGGATGAGTATATTTAGAACCATTATCACCTTATCCTCTAAATATATCATTTTGGGACCTCTAAAATCCGAAAATCATTTCATAATAATGTAATATTTCATGACTTTCCAAAAGTGCCCCTCCTCTCCTCTTATAAAAGGCCCCCACCTCTACCACCATATTCACACCATCAAAGACATTTTTCATTTCCATAATCTTCTCAAATACTCTCTCAATATCCCTATATTACTCATAGAAGCCTCACTTTGGGCATAATTCTTCCCAAGGAATCCTTTGGCTCAAATCAAAAAGAGTTACCTGATTTTAAGGTAATGTCTTCTCTAATCTCCTTTTGTTTTATTTTCCTTCTCCAACCCCCTAAACTCTTTTTATTTATTTCTTTAGTAACAACATAAGTATATAAAATATAATTGGATGTTGTTATCATAATTATTTTATTTAAAATTACACACACCTTCGTCTAATTTTTAATTAATATATTGTTTCTGTGGGTGGCGAAATACTGGCTCACGAAACGATGATTGTTCAATATTTTTTTAACACCTCTCATGGTGGCCATTATGATGACACTATTTTCATATATGATATATGTATTATGTTTATTTTTTCTCTTTATTCTTATTTATTTCTCATTTATGGAATAACATTATGATTTCCATTATGGGTAAATGCGATAATTTCATTTTAGGAAGTGCGGACTACCACCCCCTCAAAGTGATTTGAATCGTTAATGCCATATGTGGGATGTATAAAGGATGGAGTAAATAGTATTATACATTTTATTATACTTGAATTATAGTATACTGTTATATATTTATGATTTTATTCCATAAAATACAAAATAGAAACGAAAGTAGGGTTCATGAGTACGTACAACTTGCCATCTCCATGAACTGTGCATTTCATTTCTTACCTCTAAATGTTACGTAATATTATGAATGAATGTATATACTGTATATATATGATATATATGTTATCTAAATCATGAATATAATTCTAGAGATAATGGATATTCTACCACATAAGCAACTTGTAATTATAAGAATTGTATTGTTGACTCAAGTACCAAAGATCGACAAAATGACCGTTATTAACTTAAATGACTACATAATTTTTGTAACATTGTAATAAGTGATATAAAAGGGATAATTAAATTGAAAAAGGTTCTTAAGAAAGTATAAATTAACTCTAGGTTATTATTCAGGAGATTAAAGAATGGCCGAGTGATGTCGGAGACGGGGTAGGGGAACTTCTTAACCCAATTTCCATTCTTTGGGTTAATCTCCTACATTAAAATTATGTCCTGATATTATTATGTCCTATCTTTTATTTGTACTATATTTATGTGAAATTATAGTGAATACACATAATAGATCAATTTTATTTACAAAATGATATTTTTAAGGGACTTTGTCTCAATCTCCTTTCATTGACGCATATCTTGTTTTATACACAACATTCCTTTATACGGTGTATAAACCCCATTGACTTTTACTTTTATTCAAAAGGAACCTTTTTATATGAATAGTTTTACTAAATGACAAAAGGGAATGTTTTTTTGTCGTACGTATGCGGCGACAACGGCTTCTCCGCCTCCAAGACCATTATTGGAGTTTCGGCTTCCTCTACAAGCCATAACATTTTAAAAAAATGAAAAATAAATACCATTTTTTACTTTTCTTTTATTTTGGTATTGAAAATGGTTTTGAAAGTGTTTTTTATCAATGTGTTGTATTGATATCTTGTGATTGAAATACGGAAATGTTATGTTTTCTTTATGCATGTTTTATGTGATACGATTATGTTATGGTGTATGATATGTTTAAATCTTTTCATATAAAGAATGCAGTGGACTTAATAAATGACAGGTGGAGCCCGCTATAGCTCCTTGATGCATCAGCTGGTCTCATGAGAAAAACTAGTTTCTTGGCATGAGGCCTTGACAAAATCGTATTTTTAGCCTTCGCACGAGGCCTTGTCTACGTGGTTATGATAGTCCGGAATTATGCATTCCATCATTATGAAAGTGGTTATTGATATTTCATGTGATTATTCAACCTGTAAAATAAACATGTGAATAAGTAAATGGAATTATTTCATTTTACTTTTGCCATATTATGATTAAGTTCAAGTTTAAAAGGCTTTTGTTTTAGTTATACATTCCCTTAAATGTTTAGGTTTAGTTATGAAAGAATACTCTATATTTTTATCCTTACTGAGCATTTGAGCTCACCCCTTTCAATGTTTTAATATTTTCTAGGATGTGAAGAAATATTTTAAGAATGACCTGCAGGGATAGTCATAAGGGGATATGAGTATGGACTATAGAGACCATGTTATTGTAGTTTTTTACTTTATGATTTAATGTAACTTTTATGAATGTATCTATTGTTTTCAAGGATACTAAACTAATCGGTCTTTTGAGACTTGATATTTTTGATCATGCCAATGTTACGCAATAATGCACCGACTCTGGGTAACTGGGGTCGGGGAGTTACATTTGGTATCAGAGGTAGTTTAGTACTAAACTTGGAAGCTAGATTTAGATAAACACTGATTAAAGCACATAGCCCTAAGATAGACTTTGAGGGTTAGTATAGAAGAAATTCCTAGAATTTTGGTATTGTAGAGATTTTGTGAGTTTTCTGAGCAATACATCCCTGTCTTGATACAAGCAGGTAGAGCCAGCTCTGGCACAGATGTACCTAGGGGTAAAACTCGAAAACACCGCTTTGATCCAGACTCGAATGGAAACTGGTGCACGACAACGGGCCTTGCTGCACTCTTGGTTACGACACTCCTGGGGGATATGCTTAGGATAATTATCATTTTCTTTAGAAACCATTATGAAGGGTTTTTGAGTATTTACTTTCTCAATGAAAACATTTTTATGATTATGGATTATATCCATAAATAGTTCAATAAATGTTAAGTGTTTTACAAGTATGTAATTATGTATTTTGATTCATAAACTAATCTACATTATTCCATTATTTAGAAATGGCACCTAGTGGGAGGAATGGAAACCGTATCAATGTACGCACTCCATGTAAGGATTTACCTCCTGTTCAAGATAATTATAATGGAGCTAGTGATACAACTGGTGCTGATCAACATATCACCATACTGGGGAAACTCACTCAGGTTATGAATAATAACTTTACTCATATGGAGCACCCTAATCCACAACGTGGAGGATCAATGTTAGACCACCTCATAAGGCATAAACCGCCAACATTTAATGGGGGTACACATCCATTAGTAGCAGAGAAAAGGATAAACTCCTTATAGAAAATATTCCATGCCTTGTGGAGTAGCGAAAGGAAGAAAGTTGTCATGGCAGTTTACCACCTCACTTGAGATGCCGATCAATGGTGGTCGCTGATTCAAAACACAACGGAAGATAAAGAAGTATCAAGTATGGAATGGAGGGTGTTTAAAGAAATTTCCATAGAAAAATACATTCCACATGGCCATCGAGCAGATATGGAAAGGAAATATCTGAGTCTAAGGCAGAAGGAGGATGAGAATGTCACAAAGTATGGGGCTAAATTTACAAGGTTAGAGAGGAATGCTCCAGATTATATACGTAACCCAAGAAGTAAGATTGATCATTTCATTGATGTGTTAAAACCATTTCTCCTTCGATCGTTAGTATCATAATATTTCTCAACGTATGAAGATATTGTCTCGTGTTCTATCAAGACAGAAAAGTAATTCTCTAAATCTTATGACAATAGAGTAAAGCAAGAGAAGAAGAGAATGGTGGAACAAGAGACAGATAAATGGAAAAAGGGAAATATTAATTTTCCATTATGTGATAATTGTGGGAAGAATCATCGCGGTACTTTCCTGAAAGGAATTGGAGTTTGTTATAAATGTGGAGAAAAAGGTCACCATGCTCGTGATTACAAGGGAAAGAAAGAGGCTATCATTGTTGAATGATACAATTGTAGGTAAATGGGTCATTATGAAAATGAATGTCCTAAGCCTCATGGAAACATACCTCAGAAAAGGGCAAGGGATCAAGGACAATCTTATGTTGTTACTACAGTTGAAGTGGAATAATTAATGTATTGGTGATTTTGGACTCAAGGATTATATTCTGGTAATAAGAATAATGTGATATATATAAGGATTGTACTGCAGTACTTGTTTTTTTCATTAAGTTTTTAATATGATTAAGGTAATCATATTTTTGTATGTGACAATAAGAGAAACTTTACTTTGTTTGAGGAACCTGATGATACAATTGATTTTGGAATTTAGAGACCTTTTAGAGAAAGTCTGGATGGAGTTATTTTGGATAACTATAAAGTTTGGAATGGATTAAGTTGAACTTTGGATAGTATTGTTTAAGTTTAAAACATTTATGATGATTATTTTTGTAATATTATAATACTATAGTTTTAGGAAAAGGACAACCTACTGGTTGGGGGATAACCTGTCGCGTCGGACAAAGCTGTAGGAATCGAACCCACAACCACAGTGCGACAGGCCTTTATTACATACCACTAACCTACAAGAAGTCCATGGTTATTACAAAATAGTTTTTCTTATTTAAATGGTATGTGTTAATATTTGGAACCTTATACAATTATGATAAATAGAATATTCTGAGTTTTATTACCTTTTGAAGTGAATGGTGGGTTTTTGGTAAATATTTATTAAAGATTGAAAGTCTACATGACAAGTAAGTATATTTACATGCGTTCTTAGTAAATCTCCTAAATAAATTCCTCAACTTTATGAAGGCTAACTTAAAACAAAAACGTTGTCGGTTAACTTTTCTAACTGGGGATTCAATGACCTTTTAACCAATCACAAGTTTGTGATTTTCTTATGGTTAACTTTCTCGAAATCTTGTTTTCTACAACTCTCCATCAGACCTTGATGGTTTTTTTCTCCATATCCATATTTTCATAGAATCATAGTATGGGCTATCTCGGGTGACCTTTGTACTTCACTTTCATTCTTTTAAAGTTATATTTTTATTAACCTTATTACCGATGTGGGTTTTCCACAAAGGTATTTTATATTTTCGACCTTTTATTTTCAAAGAAAAATTTTAAAATGCGAGGACGCAATTTATTGAAGGAGGGTAGAATGTAATACCCCAAGTTTACATGGTACACTCCTCTTTGAATAATAGAGCAGCGTGTGTTGTACGCAACCTCGAGTTCTAACACATCACGACCAATAAAAGTAGTAGTTATGAATAGTAATACCCACTTTTTGAAATTATATAAATTTTATATTTCAAAATAGACTTCATTTTTGGATTTAGAATATAGAAATTTGCCTATGTTGAATTTTTGGTATTTTTCTGAGAACTTCCAATTTTTTATGAATACTGAAAAATAATTAAAAATATCTTTTTTAATCAAAATAATTTATATTGATAAATTATAATATTTTGTGGCTTTAAATTATAATTAGAATATATTTTTACCATTTTATCCAATGGTGTTCATTAGAATTAATTTCAATTTCAAATTGTACATAAACAATTGTCAATCTTTTGATATATATTGTTTCTTAAAAACACGCTATTTGTTGTGACATCGGGAATTAATTATAAAATTAATTACTTCAAATTATATGTTTTTATTTTTGTAAAATAGACATCATTTTTTAATTCATAATATCAATTATAGCTTAGGGTGAAATTTTGGCATTGTTCTGAAAAACTTCAATTTTTATTGAATAGTGAAACCACTAAGTGGTAGTTAAAAAACTGATTTTTCGTTTAGATGAAACATTATCACTTCTATGATTTGATTTTCAAAAATCCTACATATATGGTTGTCATTAGGAATTAAAATTTGGTTCAATGTGATTAAAATAAGTTTTTGGTGAATAGTAACTTTTAAGTTTTATTAATCGTGATTAAAGATAATTAGTGAAATTTAAGGTACAAATGATATTATAAAAATATGAAAACACCCATACACTTGTCATACCCTTATTTTATGAGTCATGGAAGACCAAGACAATCCATGGGTCAACTTGGGACCCCATGGATCCACTTGGGGAAGAAAATGACATTAATAACTTTTTATTTAATGTAAAAATAAAATTGTCACAAACATGTGTTGTTTTACTAAAACAATTATTTCATGGGGTTACATAAAGTAACTTTTTTACTATAAATATTTATTTGATAGATAAGTAGATTTCCTACATCATGATATTTGTTTTATAATTTTTAGACATTGAATAAATTAAATATTTTATGACACCATGAGGATGTATTGATTACCCCATTAATTAACGATTTAAATAAAATGAAAGGATAATGTAAAATATAAGATTAAAACATATCAAAAACCTATTGAATGAGTATATTTAGAACTATTATCACCATATCTTCGAAATATATCATTTTGGGACCTCTAAAATCCGAAAATCATTTCCTAAAATTGTAATATTTCATTACTTTCCAAGAGTGCCCCTCCTCTCCTCTTATAAAAGTTCCCCACCTCTACCACCTTATTCACACCGTCAAAGCCATTTGTCTCGGCCAACCTCTGCCCAAATAATCACTCAACTTATCTCTATTACTCATAGAAGCCTCACTTTGGGCATAATTCTTCCCATGTAATCCTTTGGCTCAAATCAAAAAGAGTTACCCGATTTTAAGGTAATGTCTTCTCTAATGTCCTTTTGTTTTATTTTGCCTCTCCAACCCCCTAAACTGTTTTTATTTATTTATTTTGTAACAAAACCAGTATATTAAAAATAATATTATGTTTTTACGAGAATTATTTGATTTACACTTACAAACACCTTCATCTAATGGTTAATGAACATACTGTTTCTGTGGGTGGCGAAATACTGCCTCACGAAACGATGACTGTTCAATCTTCTTTTAACACCTCTCATGGTGGCCATTATGATGAAACTATTTTAATATATGATATATATATTATGTCTATTTTTTTCCTTGTGCTTTTGTATTTCTAATTTATGGAATACCTTTATAATTTCCATTATGGGTAAACGCGATAATTTCATTTTAGGTACTGCAGACTACCGCACCCTCAATGTGATTTGAATCGTTAATGCTATATGTGGGATGAATAAAAGATGGAGTAAATGGTATTATACATTATATTATACTGTAATTATAGTGTACCTTTATATAATTATGATTTCATTCCATAAAATACGAAATAGAAATGAAATTAGCATTCATGCGTACGTACGGCTTACCGTCTCCATTAATGATGCATTTCATTTCTTACCTCTAAATGTTACGTAATATTATTAATGCATGTATATACTGTATATATATGATATATATGATATCTAAATCATGAATATAATTTTGGAGATAATAGATATTCTACCACATAAGCAACTTGTAATTATAAGAAGTGTATTGTTGACTCAAGTACCAAAGATCGACAAAATGACCTTTATTAACTTAAATGACTACATAATTTTCGTAACATTGTAATAAGTGATATAAATGTGATAATGAACTTGAAAAATGTTCTTAAGCAAGTATAAATTAACTCTAGTTTATTATTCATGAGATTAAAGAACGATCGAGTGAAGTAGGACATGAGGTAAGGGAACTTCTTAACCCAATTTCCATTCTTTGGGTTAATATCCTACTTTCAAATTATGTCATGATATTATTATGTCCTATATTGTATATGTACTTTATTTATGTGTACTTATAGTGAATACACATAATAGATCAATTTTATTTTCAAAATGATATTTTTAAGGGACTTTGTCTCTCTCTCCTTTCATTGAGGCATATTTTCTTTTATACACAACTTTCCTTTATACGGTGTATAAACCCCTTTGACTTTTACTTTTATTCAAAAGGAATATTTTTATACGAAGCGTTTTACTAAACGAAAAAAGGGAATGTTTTTTTTTCATACGTATGCGGTGATAACGACTTCTCCGCCACCATGACCATTATTTGAGTTTCGGATTCCTCTACAAGCCATAAATGTTTTTTAAAAAAATGAAAAATAAATACCGTGTTTTCCTTATCTTTTATTTTGGTGTTGAAAATGGTTTTGAAAGTGTTTTTTTATCAATGTGTTGTATTGATATCTTGTGATTGAAATGTGGAAATGTTATGTTTCCTTTATGCATGTTTTATGTGATACGATTATGTTATGGTTTATGATATGTTTAAAACATTTCATATAAGGAATGCATTGGACTTAATAAGTGACGGGTGGATCCCACTATAGCTCCTCAATGCATCGGCAGGTCTCATGAGACAAACTAGTGTCTTGACATGAGGCCTTGAAAAAATCTTATTTGTAGTCTTGGCACGAGGCCTTGGCTACATGGTTATGATAGTCTGGCATTATGCATTCCATCATTATGAAAGTGGTTATTGATATTTCATGTGATTATTCGACCAGATGAATAACCACGTGAATAAGTAAATGGCATTATTTAATTTTACTTTTTCCATATTATGATGAAGTTCAAGTTTAAAAGGCTTTTGTTTCATTTATACATTGCCTTAAATGTTTAGGTTTAGTTATGAAAGATTCTGCTATATTTTTATCCTTACTGAGCATCTGATCTCACCCCTTTCAATGTTTTAATTTTTTCCAGGATGTGAAAAAGTATTTTAAGAATGACCTGCATGGATAGTCAGAAGGGTATATGAGTGTGGACTCTAGAGACCATGTTATTGTAGTTTTTCACTTTATGATGTAATGTAACTTTTATGAATGTATCTAGTGTTTTCAAGGCTACTAAGCTAATCAGTCTTTCGAGACTTGATCTTTGTGATCATGCCAATTTTACGCAATAATGCACCGACTCTAGGTAACTGGGCTCAGGGAGTTACAAATTTTATTATGTGAGGCAATGGGTTTTCGATGTATATGGATCATGGGTTTTACACATAGTGTAACTGGGATACACTATATGTAACTGGGTTACACAATATGTAATGACCCACATAAATTTTTTTAATGTGTGTAGGTGTTTTATTTCAATTCATTTACGAGTTCTTTTTAGTTATCGCCCTAAATAATTTCCATGTAATTTTTAAAAGACTCAACCCCTTTGAGATTGATCCATTGAAAACTCGATCTATATTGTCGTTGTGGTTCATCTCTATGGGTGAGTCACCTTTCCATTCCATCATTTTCATTGATCATAATATCATCGTTTGATGGCATAACTAATGCGGTTTTGGTGTGTCTCTATTGGTGATTAACCATTCCATTCATGTATTTCCATTGATCACGATATCATCGTTTGGCGGCATCTCTAGATCCATTGGTCTAGGATTTCTGATTATTCGTGGTTTCTCCCTAAATATGTTGTTTGATCTTTTTCTGGAGGATATTTCTACCATTAGTTGTAGTGCATTGGGAATTCATCCTTAAGTTATATAAGTTTCTTATCATTCGTTGACCCCTTGTCTTTTAAATCGAATCATTATTCATGTAGATTTCATTCTATGGCCTTCATTGACCTTGTTGAGTTCCGTTGATTTTGGATTCCGTTGTGGACATGTGTAACTCGGGTTTTGAGGTAGGTGGATCCATCTCTAGCCTTTTATAATGGATCTTTTTGTTTTTCATTATAAACTGATTCCTAATAAATTATTGACATGATTTTTGTATTTTTGTTGAAAATTGTTTTTAATGAAAAATGGGTTTTCCATAGTAATTGACAAATGGAATATAAAAGGGTTATTTTCACAACATTGAAATAATTTTTATATGTTTTTTGAAATGGTTTTCAAATCATTGAAATAAATTTTGAAAAAAGAGCACATGGGTTACCATGGGTACTTAGGTGGAAGGTTTATCATGAGGCCATCGTCCACTGATTTTGATTATCAAGAAGGTTTATCATGGGACTTTCCTCTGTTTCCTATGCTCTTTTTTCAAGGAAACCAATATTGACATTTTGGGGGGTTTGATCAGGGGAAATTACTATACATTCTAAGCTCATTGTTCTATGATATAAATTTTTGCACTCGATTGATTGTTGTATGAGTAATACGTGGCATATACCAGTAGTATTCCTTGGTGTTGTGATACATGATCTTATGTTTTGTATTTTTGGATTTATGATTAAGCCTTGATATGGATAGTTAATCTTGTGGAAAATGATATGGAAAATGAGCTTTGAAATTTATATTCCTTCTTTTGTTCTAGATATAGAAAAAAGAGAAATTTTTTACCATGTTTTAATTAAAATTTCTCTACTATTTATCATGTCATGTTTTTATTTAAAATGAGAATATGAAGATTTTTTAAATAGATACTAGTTATGGAACACTTGGGTGGGATCCTACTAAGCCGGTTAGATCACACCCTACGCACCACTTTAGTGGTGCAAAGAACTTTGACTGTATTCCAGTGTAGGGAAAGGAAAAGATCCACTATGAGGTGGAATGGATCATGTTAGCTGGTAGGGTATGTGGTGGTGAGATGGTGGGAGTATATCCCTATCATCATTTGGAGTTGTTTTTTGGTTTTTAGTCCTTTTTAGTTGGACTTTTCTTATATATTTTATCTACCTTTGCAGTTTTCTATTTCCAATGTTTTCTTATAGTTATGGGATATATATCTTGTTCATCTTCCATTTTTTCTTATATATATATATTCCAAATTTTTTTCATTTTGAAAAAAATCATTCCCTCTATTGTGATGTTCGATTCCAGGGTGCTTGTCGACATCCCATAGAGATTGGGAATTCCATTTGGGTATATGATAGATTGGGTTGGTTTCTAGGTTTGAGGTTAACCCAGGTCATTTCGTTACAATTTGGTTTCAAAGGTGTTCTATATTTAAGATTCAATGTCTTGGGACATCTATTAAACAGGAGATATGATTTTCGAGACTTGAGAGGTATGTTGTGATAAGTGCCCGAACAACTCTTATTACAACGGGACTTGACATTCCCTGGGACATTAGGATGTGTGTCTCTAGTATTGGTCTTTGATTTAAAAATATCAGTTTTTGCTTTTGGATTTTCCAGTTTGAGTTGATATTTGTTCCCTTGTCTGATCGTTCTTATGTTTCAATGTGCAGTAGCATGCCTCCAAGACGTCTTCCATGAGTTCCTAATGAAGGTGTTTCTGATGATCCTCAATGGAACACACCTATATATTATAATCTCATCAATCATATTTTATTGACAATATGTGTTGTTGATCAAGATGTACCATGAGTCCAGAATGTTGTTGTTGAGGTACGACCAAGAGTATGAGGATGGAGAGATCGATAATGGGAATTCTTGCACAAGAATTGACAATCTTTTAAAGGGATGACTGGACCATAAGAATTGAAGAAATATCTATATAGGATCGATAAAATATTTTAATTCTTAGAGAAACTTGAGAAAATTTTGGTAAAGTGAGAAATGTTTTGACTTGAGGGGTCTGGAAAGCGATTGTGGTATTCTGTAGTCGAGTTAGATAGACATGTAGACTTGGATTGGAAGGGTTTCAAAACCCTATTCTTTCAGTAGTATTTTCTAGATTAAATTATATTGGAGAAGTATCTAAAGTTCATATATTTACAATAGGGAGATAATTCTTTGTTGTCATACACTAATAGTTTTTTTGAGCTTTTATATTTTTTCCCATATATGGTAATTAATGACCAGTTGAAGGCTCATAAGTACATATATGGTTTAAGAACATATATCATATCATAGGTGTTTATGAAAATTCATTCTACCTATGCAGAGACAATATACATAGATATGATGGTAGAAATGAATAATGTAAGAATGGTTCAATTTTAGACCTCTTCTCATCCATTGGGTGGTAGCTTCAGTGGAGCATATGGGAAGTAAAGAAAGTGGCATTATCATTCCAAGAGTAGTGGAGGTGGGTCTCAGTAGTGATCCTCCTATGAACCATCTTTTATTGAGGGTAATGTGTCTATAACATTCTATCAGTGTGTAAATAGAGGACACACCATATTTTATTTTCCTATACTAACGATGACTTGCAATAGCTGTGGGTGTATTGGTCACTTACAGTCCTTCTGTCAGGATATGAATACACCTCATTATGGTCAGGGTTCTGATGAAGCTAACATTTTCACATATTTTAATATGTAATTCAATATTTATAATGCCATAATAGTGTTATTTTATGGGTAATTTTAATGGTTTTATGTTTTTATTGTATTTTGACATTAAATGTAAAATATCATCATTTATGATTCTTTATTATTCTAAATAGCTTCTTCATTTCAGTGTGCAGTTAAAAGAAACTTTGTAGTATGAGCGAATAGAATCAATGTGAGAATAATTATTTTGATGATGAAGTAGAGATAAAAATAATGAATAATAGTCACATGATGTGTAAAATAATTATGCATCATGACTTATTCAAAAGTAATTAGTCGCGCATGACAAGTCATAAAACCAATAAACACTAGGAAATAACATTACATGTCGTGAAACTTCATTACATGATGCGACATTTTTCAAAATATGTTTTTTGAGAAGATTAAATTTAGTTTCATGATTAATTATCACTAATAAATTGCCTTACATGTAAGTCCATTACACATCACGACTATGGTGGGAGATTATAAAAATAAAATCAAAATATAGATAGGCTTTGATAGTATTTTGATATAAATAAATCCCTCAACCACCCTTCCAAATAATTATGCCCAAGGACCATAGGGAGAAGTTTGACACAAATAGAATTCATCATATAGAGGAGTATAATTTAATTATGTGATCAAACCAATTTTTTATAGACTCTAATTATTGGTGGGCCGAAAATATCCAAGGATTATTCACTTTTGAGTTTTTTTATTGTAAACTATTTTCTTTTAAATCATCATGGAATTTGTTTCCATGATTAAACAAGGCCTCATTCACTCTTTTTTTCATTTTATTATATATTTTTATGGAATTATTATCAAATTTTGATTATAAAATAGTTCGTATTGTTGTTTAATCTTTTTTGGGAGAGGTATTCCCATTGAGCACATCATGTTCAACTTGTTTCGGTTGCTCGTAGGTCTTTGGGCAATCAGATCACAGTCATGAGCAGATAAACAAACATATATGAGGCCTGTATATGTTTTCTACTTAATATATTGGCATAAAAAAAGGTATTGAGTTATACCATAGACAATATGATTTTAATAAAATTGTATAAAATGATAAAGGGTGTGTCCAACGATCAATGTTTGTCCACCACTGCCTTATTTAGTGGTTTTCTTTAGAACGATTTGTGTATTATTTCCAACCACTAACATAGATTTATTATTTCTTTCTAATTTAAAGTAATTAGTTTAATTCAATTCAACCCCCATCTTTAGATAATTATAGTTTGATATTAGTTAGATTTATAATTTATACAATAGAAAATAATGTGTTGTAAGTGGCCTCCTTGTGATCGACCCGAGGGTGTGCACAATATATTTTACTATTAGGAGAATAATAATTTAATTGAATATGGTAAAATGACTAAAACCCCTATTATCAGGTTCTCTAGATCCAACGGCTATTGCGGTGCAGTCAGAAGCTTCAAAGACTACAAGTCTCTAGCCACAGGCTTCATGAGTGAAGCATTTTCAGGTAGTAGATGAGTGTCCATCAGAAGTCGATATTGTACTAGAAAAAATGAGTGGCACTATACTTATTACATCTTCAGTAGTAATTTATTAATTTGAAAATTGTGCCTCCGTCTTGTTTTTATATTCATATTCCGTAAATTTTCTTAAATATCCAACGTAACTTATTCCCTTTAAAATGGAGTTACCAACACCTCTTGTTACAAGGAATGACTAGGGGATCAGGTGTCTTTCTTGTTCATTAATGATAAATGATATGGAGTGGGTATGGGATTTTATCGTTCTTGATATGGATCTATTTGAAATAATTAGAGGTATGGATTTACTTTTCACTCTTCGAGATGAGGTTTATTGTAATCACCTGTGTGTTTCGTTTCTTGATACCGATGGTAGCTCTTGTGTGTTTCAGGGGAGTGGGACCCGAGGTTGGGTCATGCAGGAATTTACCACCCATAGCTCAAGATTTTTTTTGCAATCTGTATCATTTGATATCGACTGTGTTTCTTCTATTTATAATCTTCTTATTGTTGTTTGATACTTTCTTGAGGTTTTCCCAGAGAAATTATCTGGTGTTCCTCCAGAGATAGAGGTAGATTTTATGATCGATATAGTTTTGGGTACGTAGCCAATATTGATACCTTCTTATCAGATGGAACAAGTGGAGTTAAAAGTGGTCATGATTCTGCTGGAATACCTGTTAGAAAAAAGATTTCATTCTCCCTAATGTTTTGCCTTTGGCATACCCTGTGCTATTTTCCAATAAAGTATATTGTTAACATCATATATGTGTGGAATATTATAAGTTTAGCTAACTAATAGTTAAGGAAACATATCCTTTGCCTTTTGTAGATTATTTTTTTATCAGTTGAAGGGGGGAAAGTTGTTTTCAAAGATCAATCTTTGGCCGGTTTATCATCATCATAGAGTTCGGGAGTCTGATATAATGAAGACAACCTTCAGTAGATGATATAGTGTCTATGAATATATTTTTATGCCTTTTCGAGTATCTAACTCTCCTACAATTTTTATGGAATTGATGAATCAGAAATCCAATCAATATCTTGACACTTTTTTGGCAATGTTTTTGGATTATATTCTAGTTTATTAAAAATCTAATAGTGATCATGAGAACCCTCTGAGTTTGTTTATTAAAATTTTGATAAGTCACTATTTGTAAGGAAATATTTTGAAATGCAGTTTCTATATTAAATAATTGAAGTTAATATGTTAATAATGTTTTAACAATGGATTATCAATTGATCAATAGAAGGTAATGTATATTTTTTCATGGAAGGAACCATAGAATTTCTATCAGATATGAAGATCACATGGTCTTTATAGATAATACTGACTATTTTTTCATGGACTTCTCTATGATGGTGGAACCTTTGACTACACATACCAAGAAAGAGGTTAAAATCAGGGTGGATGTGAAGTGTAAGACTTCTTTTAATAAACTGAAAAGTCTTCTATCATCGGCTCATATTCTGGTATCAAATGATCAAAGTAAGGGATATGTAGTGTTTTCCGATTCCTCTAGTGCTGGTTTTGGATGAATGATTATGCAAGATGACAATGAGGTATGTTATGAATCTCATTAACTTTAACTGCATGAAAATAATTTCTGCACTAAATATTTAGATCTTTCCACGATCATGTAAGAACTCAAATGTTGGAAGCACTATCTCTTTGGGGGATAATTTCACCTTCTTCTCTGGTCATAATATATTGTGTTTTATATTTTCTCAGAAGGAGTTGAATCTAAGACAGTGGATATGGTTAGAATACTTTAAGATATTTGAATTTGATATCACTTACACTCAAGGAAAATGAATTTTGTTGAAGAAACTCTTAATAGGAAAGTACTATCACAGGCTATTATGGAATCAAAAGATGAGTAGAACCTTATAGGTATTTTCACTCAGTTGTTCCTAGATAATGAGGAGGATGTTTTAGGAATGGTTATGGATAGTGTTCAGTTATCATCATCTATCATGGAGTCTATTTTACAGAGTCAGCAGTAGGACGATGAGTTTTAGAAGACTCAAGAAATCCTTCACGGTGGGGAGATAATTTCAGGTTGGTCTATAATTTTATATTGTATGCTTCATATTAGAAATGGGATATTCATCCAAACATCTGTGATGAGTTTAGTATTGTTTTATTGTCACACCTCTTCATGGTCCATACATACAGGCACTATAGAGATGCATTACGGCTTGAGGGGGAGATTCTTGTCGCCGAGTAAGAAGTTTGAAATCATGGATTTTGTGTCTCTTTGGTACTCCTAACTAAAAATAATGATAAAGCACATGAAACCTTATATTTTTTATCAGACTCTTCTGGTGATGATTTGGGAATGGGACAAAGAATGCATGGATTTTGTTTTTGGATTTCCCTGGACTCCCTGAGTGAAGAACTCTATCTTGGTGTTCGTTGATCGGTTAATGAATTCTTATTATTTCATTTTAATCAAAGAAACCACTATTTATGATGATCTGGGAAAGATATATGTGAAGGATATTTTTTGGATACATGGGAGTCCTTCTATTATTTCTTCATATAGGGATCTTTTGTTTACCTTGAGGTTCTGTAGGAGTATCCAAGAGGCGATGGGAACTCAAGTCAAGTTGAGAATAGCTTACCATCCATAGAAATATGGTCAAACAGAGTGAGTAATTCAAATTCTAGAGGATTTTCTCCATGTCTGTCTCTTAGATTTAATAGGATCATAGGATAGCCATCCATGAATGGTTGAGTTTGTTTACAATAACGGTTATTAATTGTCAATAATAATGGCCCCCTTCAAGGCATTGTATGGTCACTCAGGTAGATAACCTCTATATTGGGATGAGGTGGTTGAAGTATTATTAGTTTAACCATGTTTGGTTTAGTAAATTTCGATGAATATTCAAGATTTTCATCAACATTTGGTTAAGGTTATGAGTTGACATAAATCATATGCAGTTCAGTAGCGCCAAACATTGGATTTTTCCATATGTGACTCGGTTTTTTTTAATGTTTCTCCTCGATTGGTTAATCTTCAAATTGGCTCTGAGATATGTTGAATAGACTAAGGTCACTATGTGGATTGAACAAGATTCTTGTTGATTATCATTTCTGGTTCAGTTGGTAGGTATTCATGATGTTTTCTATGTATCTCAACACATGAAATACCACAATTACCCCAATCAATTCATTAGTTGGGTGTAAATTGAGTTAAATCCATATTATTTGATTGTAGAGAAACCGGTTGAGATAGTTAACTCTCAAGTGAAAGTATTGTGTGGGAATTCGATTCCATTTTTTCCAGTTCTATGGAAATAGGGATAATAATCTCATGATACGTGGGAATGTAAATTTTTGATAAGGGATATGTTTACTCATTTATACATGGGATTATATCTTCTACATGACTTCCCAGAGATATAATGTCTTTATGTTAGGGCGTTTGTAACATCTTGTTACCATTTTATATGGTTCTTCTTAAATCTCATTACGGTTTTCCACTCCTTTGAGATAGGGAGGATGCCTATAATGGTGAATTTAGTTATGTTATATAATTTCACTAATAACAATTCATTTCTATATGTTGTGTAGTAGTTACACACCGTGTAACTATGTTACACACCATGTAATGGTTGGTGGATGGATATCATGAAAGTGTACTTCATGCTGTGAGTTGTTAAAAGGTTAGATTTTTTAACTGAGGTGATGTTTTTTTCAGATTACATGGATTTTGGGAGTTACATATCATGTTACTGGGTCACACATCGTGTAACGGCCCAAATACAATTTTTAAAAATATTATGAGACTATTTTTTTCAGTTTGTTCATCAGTACTTCAAGAGTATCTGCTTAAGGAATATCTAGGGAGTTTTTCATACTCTCAACCCCTTCTAGATCGATCTGTTCAACACTAAATCTCCATTGCAGTTTTCATGCATATCTTTAGGTGAGTAACAATTCTGTTCCATCATTTCCTTTTATCATTGTATTACCATTGGGCGGTGTCTTTAGATATGTTAGTCAAAGGTTGGTTATTCTTAATGGTTTCTTCTAAGATCTATTGTGTGATATCATAACAGTTTTTATTTCTTCTATTAGTTGTAGTTCCATGGGAGTTATTCCTTAATGTATGTATGTTTCCTCTCTTTTGTCGACCCCTTGTCTTCTAAAGCTAGTCCATATTGATGTTTATTTGATTCTAGAGACTTTATTGATCTTGTTGCATCATTTTGATTTTAGTTTCTGTTGCATGTGTGTGTGACCTGATTTTTGAGGTATGTGGGTCCATCTCTAACTTATGAAAATGATTCTTGTTTTTTTATTTACAAAATCATTCATAATAAAAGGTCTTCATGATTTTTTTTGTTGAAAAGGGTTTTAAATTTAAAATAGTCCTTCCCTAGTTATTGACAAATTGAATGGAAAAGGGGTATTTTCTAATCATTAAAATGGTTTTGATATGGTTTTGAAATGGGTTTAAATGCATTGAAGTAAATTGTAAAAAATATCACATGGGTTAAGTTGGGTAATTTCTTGTAGTTTTAGTTTAAAGACTTTATCCATTTTTGTGTGATTATCAAGGATGTTTGTCTTGGGTCATTCCTATGTTTCCTAGGTCTGTTGTTCTAAGAGACTGATCTTGACAATTTGGGGGGTTTACTCAAGGGGTATTCCTTTTCATCCTTGGCATGGTGTTCTAGGATTGTAATTTGTGCACTTGATTGATTGTGGATGGAGTGGTATTCAGCCAAGACATATAGTATCCCTTGGTGTTGTGATACATGTGCCCTGGTTTTTTATTTCTTGGATTTCTGAGCTATCCTTGATATGGATGTTTATGATTGTGTAAAATGATATGGAAAATGTGATTTGAAATTTATATACCTTCTTTTGTTTTAGATCTTTGAAAATGGTAAATTTTTACCATGTTTTCTATAAAACATATTTACTTCTTATCATGACATGTTTTCATTTAAAATGTACATCTAGGGAGTTCTTTTACACAGATACTAGTAATGGAAGACATGGGTGGGATCCTACTGATCCTATTAACTCATACCTTATGAAACTCTTTGATGGTTCATAGAACTTGGTTTTTCTTCCAGTGTAGGGAAAGGAAAAGAATCTTAGTCAGGCAGTGAGGTTTGTGTTATCTGGTTCGGTATCCGAAGGTGATATGGTGGGAGTTCATCCCTACCATTTCATGGAGTAGCTTTTCGGATTTTAATCATTGGAATTTGGACTTTTCTTGGAGTTTTTAACTAATTTTTCATATGTCTATTTCTGCTATTTTCTTAGAGTTCTGGCATATATATCTTGTTTTTGTTTTACTATTACTTCTTATTATATATATATATATATGTTCCTCATGGTTTTTTAGGTTGGGAGATATTATTCCTTATGTTGTGTTGTTCGATGCCCAAGTGATTAGTATCAACCTGTGGGATCAGGAATGCCCATTCGGGTATGTGATGGATCAGGTCATGTGCTATGTTTGAGGGTAACTTGGGTCGGTTTGTTATATATAAGGATATTATTATGGTTTTTTTAATATTAAATCCTTATCTGGATACTAAAATTGGGCATATTTTCCCACATAAGAGTCTTGGGGAAATATCCTCGAGAATAGTTCGTCTAAAATTTCCCAAAAATCAATATAGTGCATGTTTAGTGTGACCTTTCTTCACACTTAGCTTGAAACTCCCAAGGGTTATTCCTGGGTTAATTAAAAAAAATTATGAACCATTAGGATGGATTTGAATAGGTAATACCTAAGGATGACATAGGTTAAATATAAGGTTTCACAGATAGGAATGATGGTGTCATGATTTATAAATTCAATAAATGTTTTTTCTAGATCTCTCACTATGATTATTATATCTCACACTATAATTGTTTGTTTTATTCAAATGTTGGTAGTAAATGGATTCATATTAATACTAAATGTGTTTAAAAATTTAATGATTTTCCCTATAATCAAATAAACAAAATAGGAACTATATGGAAAACCCAAAATAAACATTAGTGAGTTTCAGAATTCCTAAAATAATTGGAACAAATATTTTTTAAAAATTTCATGTGGTAATTAATTTAGATGAAAAATATCCAATTTTATTCATATCAACAATGTGGGAAGGATAATCCAAGATATTTTCTCAAATAAAGGGAACGTTATTTTGAATATGGAAATAAAGGATATAGAGAAATGAATTTCCATGAAATTTAATGTCTTATGTTTTGGAAACATAGCAATTATCTGAGACAAGTCCCTATTGTTTGGGTTAAATCCAAGAATAATAAGGCACCTTTGTTATATCAATCATTGAAGTGAAAGGATAGAATATTTTATATATTGGGATTAGATAAGTATCTTCTATAAGTATTATATCAATTATATTCTAGTAATAATAATCATGAAACATTTAATGGTGGTTATATATTATTTTTTCCTTAATGATTTGTATAAATATGATAAAAAATACAGATTACCTAGAAATTTTATTTAATGGTAGGCTGGTACTTAATATTAAAACACATGATTTATGGAATCAAAACCTTTAATATGTTCCCAATTATGATATAATAATGTTTGATATATAGATATTTTTGATAAGGTAAATGTGATATTATTTAAGTCCTTGTAACTGATTACTAATTTGATGAAAAAGTATTTTATGTCATCTTTGATTATGTATATAGCATTTTTCGATTTATGGAATATATTCGATGATTTTTTATTTTTTTTAAGTAATGATAAAGGAGTTAATTTCTCAAATAATGTGTGTTTTTATTGATTTTATATGGTAATTCAGGTTATTACCATGTTTCAAGAGAATATATTATCATTGTATTCACATATTTGATATGCGGCATTTAGATATACATTATGTTATTTTAAGGATTAATGTTATGTTAATTTTAAAAACACTGTGTCCTTATTTATAATTTTTTTATTATTTTTAATTTGGTTAAACATATTTTGTATTTTTTTATGTTTATCTTCTTAAATAATGGGTAAAATTGAACAGTGGGAATTATTGTTTAGTTTTTATAAATTAATGAATTGTATTAGATAAGTTATACTAACCATTTTAGTTTTGTTAAATATTTTAGCGGTGTAAGGAATGAATTCTGGATATAATGATTCATTAAATATAATTTTAGTATTACAATCATGAAAGAAATCATCTTCAATATCCATTTCAAAGTGTAATAAATGGTTTGGTAGTGGAATTAATCAAAACACAATCAATAAATTGAATTGTTCTTTTAAAATGGAAATAAATAAAGTAAATATATTTTCTCATATGAATTATCATGATAGAAAAATAATCCATAATTTTTATGAAAATGATCTTCAAAGAAAAATGTTAAATTTCTACCTAAATTTTTGATGAATTGATATCATTTTAACCCATCATGGATTTATGGTTTTGTGGGCATTAAGATTATCATTACCATATTCTCTATCATTCCATATTAGTACTGTCATATTATTTTTCTCTTACATGTTTATTTTTTAACAACCCGCTAATTTTATACTTATCAAGGAACTCAATAATGTGTTATTTCATATTATATTCATATTTCCCACTTTTCATTTTTAAAGATAATTTTATTAACAATTTGAATATTGCGGGTTTCAAAAAAGGTATTTCAAAATATTGGACCATTGAGGATCAATATAAAATTTCCACAGTGAAATTCATTAAATAGGGGAGAATTCTACCCCATATACTTTTAAAATAACGTTATGTCTAATAGAATATACATCAAACCACATCGATCTTTAATGAACAATGTACAATTAATATTTTAGATTTATAGTTGTAAACTAGTAGTTAAATTGGAGGGTATGAAAAGTATTAAACACATAATGAAATACATATATAATTTTCCTACTTTAAAATTTATTCATTAATTCTTAGGAAATAATCATTATATTTTAGTATATTTTTTATACTTAATAAAAATACGTCCTTCAAAAATTATTTTTATTGATTTATATGAGAAAGTATTATATTTAATTTTTTTTCACATGTAGAAAATTTATTTGAGTTATTTTTTTAAATAATCATATCAAAATTATATTAGGGTTATTGATTTTTATTTTTTATAAAAAATAAATTTTATAGTGAATAGTGAAAAATAAAATTTATTATTGGAAGCTACATTTTTGTATCATTCATGTACAATGTCAAATTTTTTTAAAAAAAATCGAAGTAATTTTATTTTTCCAATATTATTAATAATATAATTTTGTTTATTGAAATAAATTTTATTGTTTAATTTTGTATAAAACTTTTGAACTTAGAGTGGAATTTTTAAGAAAAATTATTTTTCATTATGTTTTATATTTTTTAATTAAATTAACTTTTTTCAATTATATATATTGGATCATGAAAATTGATATCATATTTGGAATCATAAGGTTTAAATTCTTTAAATATTTCCCTTTTATTTTTGGTATTAGGAATAGTAATCTTGGTAAAAACTTGTCACGTTGGTAAGGGTAAAACGGTTAAAATAGGGGTAAACCCTTGTTATAAGTCTTTAAAATTACTCTAAAACAATTTTTATCCTATATTATTTGTTTATTTCATAAATTTCATCAAATCTTGATTATATGAAAACTTCCTGAAATATCTATTTCTTTATGATCATCATATTATTTTATGAAAAGAAGAAATTCAAAATGTATCTCTATTTAATTTAATATATCTAAAAATTTTACATATGGAGGATAAGATTAGTTATAAATTTAAATTTTAAAGGTAATTTTTTTATAATGTTAATTAACTTTTAAATTTTTAGAGATTGAATAATTATGTTATATTCTTACGTAATACTGACATAATATTTATTCAATTAATAGAAAAATAAAATTAATGAATTTAAAAATATTAAAAGTAATACAATTTAATTAAATTATTTGGTTTAGTGAATGTTTTAGATAAATAAGATCTATTAATTATTTTTTAAGTATTATATTTTAATTCAATTTTTTCTTGTTATGTTTAATGTTAAATTAAACGAATATGGTGAAAACCAAAATTTATGATATTCTATGAAAAAAAATAATTTATTAAATTATTTAAAAATCTTGAAAATATTTAAATAGGAAAATTTGGATAATATATTATATAAAATTTCATCTATTGTACTTTAATGATCCAATTTATACCTTATAATAAATATTATAACCCTTTAATATTGTAAAAATCGTTACTACGATTAAGGTTAATATTAGTTGACCAAGGGGTTAATAAACAATATACGGTTTAAAACAAAAATAAAGCCTTTATAAGTTTCATTATTTGATTATATAGTTAACTTATAATCTGTTTAATTGAATCTTTTACCATATGGAAGGCATGTTTTTTTAAAATCAATAAATTATATTTTAATCCTTTTTGTAATCCCAAGAGTGCACATCCCTTCACTTATAAATAGGTACATATTCTCTTCTCTTCCTTGCACCTTTTGAAAATTATATAACAATAAAAACCCACCCATTTCTCTTATAAAAATACTTATCCATGTTATATAGGTTATTTTTTTTCCAAAATACCATCCCTAGTCCCCTTAAACGGAGATCAAAATGAAGACTACAAAATAAGAGGTAATCGTTTTTACTAACTCATTCAAATTTTTTTATTCCTCTATATTATCTAAATATATTTTGATCATACTAAAATAGTAAATAAAATATCATGAATACATTTATATGTTATTATTATTATATTAGAACCATTTTCTACCTCTTTTCCATCCTACTAAAAATGAAAACATCACTAGTGTATACGTACAACTTATCGTCTCCACATAGAGGTGTAATTTATTATTCCTCAAACATTTACATGGTGGTTATAATGATGGATTTAATAAACATATATATTATTTATGATATAATTTTGATTATATAATGTTGAATTATAATTTACCTTTCCATTATTCAACCATTGAAAAATGAAAAGAACGTCCATGCATGCATACGTCCTACAGTCTCTATGAATAGTGTAATTTATTTATCTATATCCACCTTTTAGGGATGAATATATATATATATAATGAATATGTATGATATTAATATCATGGTTAAAAAAATTTATATTATTTATCAATTATAAAAGTATAAAGACATATACTCTCACACCAAAACATGTACAAAAAAGCAGTTTTCGTGAGGAACAATGATTTTAATAAAGAAATTTTAATAAATGGGTGGTAATATACTATAAGAAAATAACATATGGTATGATATATATAAGTATAATTATGGAATACAATTATAATAAACCAATATTTATTATAAGTGATTTCAAAATGTCTATGAATAAATATGAGACTTCATGTAAGGGTTTATCATCTCAAATTGTCGTATTTAGGATATATGTTATGTTATGAACCTATATTATTTTATGAGGTGTATATACAACACATTGACATGTTATATCCTAAAAATTCATAACTTAATTTTATTTAAATTTTCACTTTGTTTTATTCATTCAGAGGGTTTATGTTTTAAATATTTCCAAAGTGGAAAGGGTTTTTATGTTTCAATCTCAATGATTGTCGGTATTATTTATGATTAAATTTGAGATGATCAAATATCCACATCTAAATCTAAATAAATTTATTAATTTTATTATGCCATATTTATTTCATGATAATAAATTTTTTCATTTCAATTTCCTCTATTTAATAACTCAAGACACACAATCATTTTTAGGGAAAACTGGCTTTATTTCTCCCTTCAACTGAAAATAAATTCTCTTATATATCAATATTTTCTAAAAATACTTTAGAGAATATTTTTAATATCATAATACTATTTTTTAATGTAATATTTAATCCTGATATTTTTTTAATTTTTTTTAAATGTAACCCTTTTGGTCATTGCAATAATAAGGTGATTTTTTATGTTTTTTTAAAAAATTGTGAAGAGAATATTTTATTTTAACTTAAAAGTCATGAATAGTATTTTATGTCATCATATTAGCCCAATTTTATAAATATTACTTTATATTTATCAATTTTTATTTTCAATGAAAATTATATTCAAAATATTTTTTATGAATTGTTATTTTTAAAATGTGATTTTTAATGTAGAAGGGTATTTTCCTAAAGAATGGTTTTAATAATATTTTAATGGTATTTATATTTATCAATAATACTAACCCTTGATATGAACTATGATTTATTTGGGATATGATCCAAGGATATAATCCATATTCTTTCTCTAGATGATTTTATTATTATGATGAAAATATTTTTCTAAAACCCATTTCTTTTCCCAATGAATTATACTATGTTGAAATATTTATGGAAGTAATTTATTTTTCATGTCTTATTTTATGATGAATGTTTTATAATCATGTGAAACATATCTGAATAGATTATTATTATTTGGGAGGTGGGATCATAATTATATAACCCTCAAAATAATTAGTTAACTGTGGATCAATCATCAGATAAATCTGTTATGTGCGAACCTTTATAAACATGTTTATTTGTACATATTTATTTACAAATATATTTTTTACATTATCAATGAATATATAATTTTAAATGAATACGATGGGATCATGTGTCCTTCTTGTTCATTAATGATAAATGATATGGAGTGGGTCTGGGGTTTTATCGTTCTTGATATGGATGTATTTGAAATAATTAGAGGTATGGATTTACTTTTCACTCATCGAGATGAGGTTGATTGTAATCACCCGTGTGTTTCGTTTCATGATACCGATGGTAGCTCTTGTGTGTTTCAGGGGAGTGGGACCCGAGGTTGGGTCATGCAGGAATTTACCACCCACAGCTCAAGATTTTTTTGCAATCTGTATCATTTGAGAACGATTGTTTTTCTTCTATTTATGATCTTCCTGTTGTTATTTGATAATTTCATGAGGTTTTCCCGGAAAAATTCTCTGGTGTTCCTCTAGATATAGAGGTAGATTTTATGATCGATATAGTTTTGGGTACGTACCCAATATTGATACCTTCTTATCAGATGGAACAAGTGGAGCTAAAAGTGGTCATGATTCTGTTGGAATACCTGTTTGAAAAAAGATTTTGTTCTCCCTAATGTTTCGCCTTTGGCATACCTTGTGATATTTTCCAATAATGTATATTGTTAACATCATATATGTGTGGAATATTATAAGTTTAACTAACTAATAGTTAAGGACACAAATCCTTTGCCTTTTGTAGATTATATTTTTGATCAGTTGATGGGGGAAAAGTTGTTTTCAATGATCAATCTTTGGCCGGTTTATCATCATCTTAGAGTTCGAAAGTATAATATACTGAAGACAACCTTCAGTAGATGATATAGTGTCTATGAATATATTTTTATTCCTTTTAGTCTATCTAACTCTCCTACAATTTTTATGGAATTGATGAATCAGAAATCCAATCAATATCTTGACACTTTTTTTGGCAATGTTTTTTGTATTATATTCTAGTTTATTAAAAATCTAATAGTGATCATGAGAACCCTCTGAGTATGTTTCTTAGAATTTTTATAAGTCACTATTTATAAGAAAATCTTTCGAAATGGAGTTTCTATATTAAATAATTGAAGTTCCTATGGTAAGAAAGTTTTAACAATTGCTTGTCAATTGATCAATAGAAGGTAATGTATATTTTTTCATGGAAGGAACCATAGAATTTCTATCAGATATGAAGATCACATTGTCATTCTAGATAATACTGACTATTTTTTCATGGACTTCTCTATGATGGTGGAACCTTGGACTAAACATACCAAGAAAGAGGTTAAAATCAGCTGGGATGTGAAGTGTAAGGCTTCTTTTAATAAACTGAAAAGTCTTCTATCATCGGCTCATATTCTGGTATCAAATGATCAAAGTAAGGGAGATGTAGTGTTTTCCGATTCCTCTAGTGCTGGTTTGGGATGAATGATTATGAAAGATGACAATGAGGTATGTTATGGATCTCATTAACTTTAACTGCATGAGAATAATTTCCCCACTCAATATTTAGATCTTTCCACGATCATGTAAGAACTCAAATGTTGGGAGCACTGTCTCTTTGGGGGATAATTTCACCTTCTTCTCTGGTCATAATAGTTTGAGTTATATATTTTCTAAGAAGGATTTGAATCTAAAACATAGGATATGGGTAGAATACTTTCAAACATTTGAATTTGATATCACTTACACTCAAGGAAAATGAAATTTTGTTGAAGAAACTCTTAATAGGAAAGTACTGTCCAAGGCTGTTATGGAATCGAAATATGAGTAGAACCTTATAGGTATTTTCACTCAGTTGTTCCTAGATAATGAGGAGGATGTTTCGGGAATGGTTATGGATAGTGTTCAGTTATCATCATCTATCATGGAGTCTATTTTACAGAGTCAGCAGTAGGACGATGAGTTTTAGAAGACTCAAGAAATCCTTCACGGTGGGGAGATAATTTCTGGTTGGTCTCTAATTTTATATTGTATTCTTCATATTAGAAATGGTATTTTCATCCCCACATCTGTGATGAGTTTAGTATTGTTTTATTGTCACATCTCTCCATTTTCCATTCATACAGGCACTATAGAGATGCATTACGGCTTGAGGGGGAGATTCTTGTGGCCGAGTAAGAAGTTTGAAATCATTGATTTTGTGTCTATTTGGTACTCCAAACAAAAAATTATGACAAAGAACATGAAACCTTATATTTTTCATCAGAATCTTCTGGTGATGATTTGGGAATGGGACAAAGAATGCATGGATTTTGTTTTTGGATTTCCCTGGACACCCTGAGTGAAGAACTCTATCTTGGTGTTCGTTGATCAGTTAATGAATTCTTATTATTTCATTTTAATCAAAGAAACCACTATTTATGAAGATCTGGGAAAGATATATGTGAAGGATATTTTTTGGATACATGGGAGTCCTTCTATTATTTCTTCAGATAAGGATCGTTTGTTTACCTTGAGGTTCTATATGAGTATCCAAGAGGCGATGGGAACTCAAATCAAGTTGAGAATAGCTTACCATCCATAGAAATATGGTCAAATAGAGTGAGTAATTCAAATTCGAGAGGATTTTCTCCATGTCTGTCTCTTAGATTTCATAGGATCATGGGATAGCCATCCATGAATGGTTGAGTTCTTTTACAATAACGGTTATCAATTGTCAATAATAATGGCCCCTTCAAGGCATTTTATGGTAACTCAGGTGGATAACCTCTATATTCGGATGAGGTGGTTGAAGTATCATTAGTTTAACCATGTTTGGTTTAGTAAATTTCGATGAATATTCAAGATTTTCATCAACATTTGGTTAAGGTTATGAGTTGACATAAATCATATGCAGTTCAGTAGCATTAAACATTGGATTTTTCAATATGTGACTTGGTTTTTTTGAATGTTTCTCCTCGATTGGGTCATCATCAAATTGGATCTGAGATATGTTGGATAGTCTGAGGTCACTAAGTGGATTGAACAAGATTCTTGTCGATTATAATTTCCGGTTCAGTTGGTAGGTATTCATGATGTTTTCTGTGTATCTCAACACAAGAAATACCACAATGACCCCAATGAATTCATTAGTTGGGTGGAAATTGAGTTAAATCCATATGATTTGATTGTGGAGAAACCGGTTGAGATCGTTAACTCTCGAGTGAAATTATTGTGTGGGAATTCAATTCTATTTTTTTCAGTTCTATAGAAACAAGGATAATATTCTCATGATATGTGGGAATGTGAATTTTTGATATGGGAGTAGTATACTCATTTATTCTTGGGATTATATCTTCTACATGACTTCCCAGGGATATAATGTCTTTATGTTATGGCGTTTGTAACATCTCGTTACCATTTTATATGGTTCTTCCTAAATCAAATTATGGTTTTCCACTCCTTTGAGATAGAGGGGATGCCTATAATGGTGAATTTAGTTATTTTATATAATTCCACTAATAACAATTCATTTCTATATGTTGTGTAGTAGTTACACACCGTGTAACTATGTTACACACCATGTAATGGTTGGTGGATGGATATCATGAAAGTGTACTTCGTGATGTGAGTTGTTAAAAGGATAGTTTTTTTAACTAAGGTGATGTTTTTTTTCAGATTACATGGATTTTGGGAGTTACATATCATGTTACTGGGTCACACATCGTGTAACGGCCCAAATACAGTTTTTAAAAAATTATGAGACTATTTTGTTTCAGTTTGTTCATCGTTACTTCATGAGTATCTGCTAAAGGATTATCTAGGGAGTTTTGCATACACTAAACCCCTTCTAGATCGATCTATTCAACACTAAATATCCATTGCAGTTTTCATTCATATCATTAGGTGAGTAACAATTCTATTCCATCATTTCCTTGTATCATTGTGTTACCATTGGGTGGTGTCTTTAGATATGTTTGTCAAAGGTTGGTTATTCTTAATAGTTTCTTCTAAGATCTATTGTGTGATATCATAACAGTTTTTGTTTCTTCTATTATTAGTAGTTCCATGGGAGTTATTCCTTCATGTATGTATGTTTACTCTCTTCTGTCGACCCCTTGTCTTCTAAAGCTAGTCCATATTCATGTTTATTTGATTCTAGAGACTTTATTGATCTTGTTGCATCATTTTGATTTTAGTTTCTGTTGCATGTGTGTGTGACCTGATTTTTGAGGTATGTGGGTCCATCTCTAACTTATGAAAATGATTCTTGTTTTTTTATTTACAAAATGACTCATAATGAAAGGTCTTCATGATTTTTTTTGTGTTGAAAAGGGTTTTAAATTTAAAATAGTCATTCCCTAGTTATTGACAAATAGGATGGAAAAGGGGTATTTTCTTATCATTAAAATGGTTTTTATATGGTTTTGAAATGGGTTTAAATTCATTGAAGTAAATTGTAAAAAATATCAATGGGTTATGTTGGGTAATTTCTTGTAGTTTTAGTTTAAGGCCTTTATCCATTTTTGTGTGATTATCAAGGATGTTTGTCTTGGGTCATTCCTATGTTTCCTAGGTCTGTTGTTCTAAGAGACTGATATTGACAATTTGGGGGGTTTACTCCAGGGGTATTCCTTTTCATCATTGGCATGTTGTTCTAGGATTGTAATTTGTGCACTTGATTGATTGTGTATGGAGTGGTATTGAGCCAAGACATATAGTATTCCTTGGTGTTGTGATACATGTGCCCTGGTTTTTTATTTCTTGGATTTCTGAGTTATCCTTGATATGAATTTTTATGATTGTGTAAAATGATATGGAAAATGTGATTTGAAATTTATATTCCTTTTTTTAGATCTTTTAAAATGGGAAATGTTTACCATGTTTTCTATAAAACAGATGAACTTCTTATCATGACATGTTTTTATTTAAAATGTATATCTGGTGAGTTTTTTTACACAGATACTAGTAATGGAATACATGGGTGGGATCCTACTGATCCTATTAACTCATAACCTATAAAACTCTTTGATGGTTCATTGAAATTGGTTTTTCTTCCAGTGTAGGGAAAGGAAAGGAATCTTAGTCAGGAAGTGAGGTTTGTGTCAGCTGGTTGGGTAGCCTAAGGTGATATGGTGGGAGTTCATCCCTACCATTTTATAGAGTAGCTTTTTGGTTTTTAATCCTTGGAATTTGGACTTTTCTTGGAGTTTTTAACTAATTTTTCATATGTCTATATCTGCTATTTTCTTAGAGTTCTAGCATATATATCTTGTTTTTCTTTTACTATTACTTCTTATTATATATATATATATATGTTCCTCATGGTTATTCAGGTTGGGAGATATTATTCCCTATGTTGTGCTGTTCGATGCCCAAATGATTGGTATGAACCTGTGGGATCAGGAATGCCCATTCAGGTATGTGATGGATCAGGTCATGTTCTATGTTTGAGGGTAACGTGGGTCGTTTTGTTATATATAATGATATTATTATGGTTTCCATAATGTTAAATACTTATCTGGATACTAAAATTGGGCATATTTTCCCACATAAGAGTCTAGGGGAAATATCCTCAAGAATAGTTGGTCTAAAATTTCCCAAAAATCAATATAATTCATGTTTAGTGTGCCCTTTCTTTACACTTAGCTTGAAACTCCCAAGGGATATTCCTGGGTTAATTAAAAAAAATTATGAACCATTAGGATGGATTTGAATAGGTAATACCTAAGTACGACATAGGTTAAATATAAAGTTTCACGGATAGGAATGATGGTGTCAAGATTTATAAATTCAATAAATGTTTTTTCTAGATCTCTCACTATGATAATTATATCTCACACTATAATTTTTTGTTTTATTCAAATGTTGGTAGTAAATGGATTCATATTAATACTGAATGTGTTTGAAAATTTTATGCTTTTCCCTATAATCAAATAAACAAATTATGAACTATATGGAAAACCCAAAATAAACATTACTGAGTTTCAGAATTCCTAAAATAATTGGAACAAATATTTTAACGAAATTTCATGAGGTAATTAATTTAGATGAAAAATATCCAATTTTATTCATGTCAATAATGTGGGAAGGATAATCGAAGATATTTTCTCAAATAAAGGAAAAGATATTTTGTATATGGAAATAAAGGATATAGAGAAATGAATTTCCATGTAATTTAATGACTTATGTTTTGGAAACATAGCAATTATCTGAGACATGTCCCTATTGTTTGGGTTAAATCCAAGAATAATAAGGCACCTTTGTTATATCAATCATTGAAGTGAAAGGATAGAATATTTTATATATTGGGATTAGATAATTATCTTTGAGAAGTATTATATCAATTATATTCTAGTAATAATAATCATGAAACATTTAATGATGGTTATGTATTATTTTTTCCTTAATGATTTGTATAAATATGATAAACAATACAGATTACCTATAAATTTTATTTAATGGTAGGGTGGTACTTAACATTAAAACTCATGATTTATGGAATCAAAACCTTTAATATGTTCCCAATTATGATATAATAATGTTTGATATATAGATATTTTTTATAATGTAAAGGTGATATTATTTAAGTCCTTGTAACTGATTACTAATTTGATGCAAAAGTATTTTATGTCATCTTTGATTAAGTATATAGCATTTTTCGATTTATGGAATATATTTGATAATTTTTTATTTTTTTAAGTAATGATAAAGGAGTTAATTTCTCAAATAATGTGTGTTTTCATTGATTTTATTTGGTAATTCAGGTTATTACCATGTTTCAAGAGAATATATTATCATTGTATTCACATATTTGATATGCGGTATTTAGATATACATTATGTTATTTTAAGGATTAATGTTATGTTAATTTTAAAAACATAGTGTCCTTATTTATAAATTTTTTATTTGTAATTTGGTTAAACATATTTTGTATTGTTTTATATTTATCTACTTAAAGAATGTGTAAAATTGAACAATGGGAATTATTATTTAGTTTTTATAAATTAATGAATTGTATTAGATAAGTTATACTAACCATTTTAGTTTTGTTAAATATCTTAGCGGTGTAAGGAATGAATTCTGGATATTATGATTCATTAAATATAATTTTAGTGGTACAATCATGAAAGAAATCATCTTCAATATCCATTTCATAGTGTAATAAATGATTTGGTAGTGGAATTAATCAAAACACAGTCAATGGATTGAATTGTTCTTTTAAAATGGAAATAAATAAAGTAATTATATTTTCCCATATGAATTATCATGATAGAAAAATAATCCATCATTTTTATGAAAATGATCTTCAAAGAAAAATGTTAAATTTCTACCTAAATTTTTGATGAATTGATATCATTTTATCCCATCATGGATTTATGGTTTTGTGGATATTAAGATTATCATTGCCATATTCACTATCATTCCATATTAGTATTGTCATATTATTTTTCTCCTACATGTTTATTTTTTAACAAACCGCTAATTTTATACTTATCAAGGAACTCAATAATGTTTTATTTCATATTACATTCATATTTCCCACTTTTCATTTTTAAAGATAATTTTATTAACCATTTGAATGTTGCGGGTTTCAAAAAAGTTATTTTAAAATATTGGACCACTGAGGACCAAGATAAAATATCAACAGTAAAATTCATTAAATAGGGGTGAATTCTACCCCATATAATTTTAAAATAGCGTTATGTCTAATAGCATATACATCACACAACATCGATCTTTAACGAACCATGTACAATTAATATTTTAGATTTATAGTTGTAAACTAGTAGTTAAATTGGAGGGTATGAAATGTATTAAACACATAATGAAATACATATATAATGTTCCTAATTTATTAAAATTTAATCATTAATTCTTAGGAAATAATCATTCTATTTTAGTAATGTTTTTTTATTCTTAATAAAAATATGTCCTTCAAAAATTATTTTTATTTATTTATATGAGAAAGTATTATATTTAATTTTTTTTCACATGTAGAAAATTTATTTGAGTAATTTTTTTAAATAATCATATCAAAATTATATTAGGGTTGTTGATTTTTATTTTTTCTAAAAAATAACTTTTATAGTGAATAGTGAAAAATACAATTTATTATTAGAAGCTACATTTTTGTATCATTCATGTACAATGTCAAATGTGTTTTTAAAAAATTTCGAAGTAATTTTATTTTTCAATATTATTAATAATATAATTTTGTATATTGAAATAAATTTTATTGTTGAATTTTGTATAAATCTTTTGAACTTAGAGTGGACTTTTTAAGAAATATTTTTTTTCATTATGTTTTATATTTTTTACTTAAATTAACATTTTTCAATTATATATATTGGATCATGAAAATTGATATCATATTTGGAATAATAAGGTTTAAATTCTTTAAATATTTCCCTTTTATTTTTGGTATTAGGAATAGTAGTCTTGGTAAAAATTTGTCACCTTGGTAAGGGTAAAACGGTTAAAATAGGGGTAAACCCTTGTTATAAGTCTTTAAAATTACTCTAAAACAATTTTTATCCTATTTTATTTGTTTATTTCATATATTTCATCAAATCTTGATTATATGGAAACTTCCTGCCATATCTCTTTCTTTAGGATCTTCATATTATTTTATGAAAAGAATAAATTCAAAATGTCTCTCTATTTAATTTAATATATCTAAAAATTTTACATATGGAGGATAAGATTAGTTATAAATTTAAATTTTAAAGGTAATTTTTTTATAATGTTAATTAACTTTTAAATTTTTATAGATTGAATAATTATGTTAAATTCTTACGTAATACTGACATAGTATTTATTCAATTAATAGAAAAATAAATTTAGTGAATTTAAAAATATTAAAATAATACAATTTAATTAAATTCATTGGTTTAGTGAATGTTTTTGATAAATAAGATATATTAATTATTTTTTAAGTACTATATTTTAATACAATTTTATTTCTTGTTGTGTTTAATGTTAAATTAAACGAATATGGTGAAAACCAAAATTTATGATATTCTATGAAAAAAAAATTATTAAATTATTTAAAAATCATGAAAATATTTAAATAGGAAAATTTGGATAATATATTATATAAAATTTCATCTATTCTACTTTGTTGATCCAATTTATACTTTATAATAAATATTATAACCCTTTAATATTGAAGAAATCATTACTACGATTAAGGTTAATATTAGTTGACCAAGGGGTTAATTAAAAATATACGGTTTAAAACAAAAATAAAACCTTTATAAGTTTCATTATTTGATTATATATTTTACTTATAATCTATTTAATTGAATCTTTTACCATTTGGAATGCATGTTTTTTGAAAATGAATAAATTAAATTTTAATCCTTTTTGTAATCCCAAGAGTGCACATCCCTTCACTTATAAATAGGCACATATTCTCTTCTCTTCCTTGCAAATTTTAAAAAATATATATCAATAAAAAACCACCCATTTATCTTATAAAAATACTTATCCATGTTATATAGGTTCTGTTTTTTCCAAAATACCATCCCTAGTCCCCTTAAATGGAGATCAAAATGAAGACTACAAAATAAGAGGTAATCGTTTTTACTAACTCATTCAAATTTATTTATTCCTCCATATTATCTAAATATATTTTGATCATACTAAAATAGTAAATAAAGTATCATGAATACATTTATATGTTATTATTATTATATTAGAACCATTTTCTACCTCTTTTCCGTCCTACTGAAAATGAAAACATCACTAGTGTATACGTACAACTTATCGTCTCCCCATAAGGGTGTAATTTATTTTTCCTCAAACATTTACATGGATGGTTATAATGGTGGATTTAATAAACATATATATTATTTATGATTTAATAATGATTATATAAGGTTGAATTATAATTTACCTTTCCTTTATTCAACCATTGAAAAATGAAAAGAACGTTCATGCACGCATACGTCCTACAGTCTCTTTGAATAGTGTAATTTATTTATCTATATCCACATTTTAAGGATATATATATATATATAATGAATATGTATGATATTAATATCCTGGTTAAAAAATTTTATATTATTTATCAATTATAAAAGTATAAAGACATATACTCTCACACCAAAACATGTACAAAAAAAAGCAGTTATCGTGAGGAACAATGATTTTAATAAAGAAATTTTAATAAATGGGTGGTAATATACTATAAGAAAATAATATATGGTATGATATATATGAGTATAATTATGGAATACAATTATAATAAAACAATATTTATTATAAGTGATTTCAAATTGTCTATGAATAAATATGAGACATCATGTAAGGGTTTATCATCTCAAATTGTCTTATTTAGGATATATGTTATGTTATGAACCTATATTCTTTTATGAAGTGTATATACAACACATTGACATGTTATATCCTGAAAATACATAATTTAATTTTATTTAAATTTTTATTTTGTTTTATTCATTTAGAGGGTTTATGTTTTAAATGTTTCCAAAGTGGAAAGGGTTTTATGTTTCAATCTCAATGTTTATCAGTATTATTTATGATTAAATTTGAGATGATGAAATAACCACATCTAAATCTAAATAAATGCATTAATTTTATTATTCCATATTTATTTCATGATAATAAATGTTTTCATTTCATTTTCCTCTATTTAATAACTCAAGATACACAATCTTTTTTAGGGAAAACTGACTTTATTTCTCCCTTCAACTGAAAATAAATTTTCTTATATATCAGTATTTTCTAAAAATACTTTAAAGAATATTTTTATAATCATAATACTATTTTTAATGTAATATTTAATGCTGATATTTTTTTAATTTTTTTTTAAATGTAACCCTTTTGGTCATTTCAATAATAAGGTGATTTTTTATGTTTTTTCCAAAAAGTGTGAAGAGAATATTTTATTTTAACTTAAAAGTCATGAATAGTATTTTATGTCTTCATTTCAGCCCAATGTTATAAATATTACTTTATATTTATCAATTTTTATTTTCAATGAAAATTATATTCAAAATATTTTTTATGAATTGTTATTTTTAAAATGTGATTTTTATTGTAGAAGGGTATTTTCCTAAAGAATTATTTTAATAATATTTTAATGGTATTTCTATTTATCAATAATACTAACACGTGATACGAACTATGATTTATTTGGGATATTATCCAAGGATCTAATCCATATTCTTTCTCTAGAAGTTTTATAAATATGATGAAAATATTTTTCTGAAACCCATTTCTTTTCCCAATGAATTATACTATGTTGGAATATTTATGGAAGTAATTTATTTTTCATGTTTTATTTTATGATGAATGTTTTATAATCATGTAAAACCTATCTTAATAGATTATTATTATTTGGGAGGTGGGATCATAATTATATAACCCTCAAAATAATTAGTTAACTGTGGATCAATCATCAGATAAATCTGTTATGTGCGAACCTCATTTCTTGTTCACAACTTTATGCATGGACAATTTTTTTCATGTATATAATATTAATCATTTAAATCTTCATAATGTCAAAACTTATATTCATAAACCTATATTTCATGTACATAATATTATTCATGTACTTATTTTCATGTCCATAAGTATATTTGAAATCAGATTCCATTTCCTTGTCTTAATTAGTGAGCATATTTCTATTTACACATGTTTATAATGTTACAAGAATATAATTTTTCCACATTCATATGTCTATGTTTTTTATCATAGATCGTGTTCTTTGATTATTTTATGATTCAGTTCATATAATCTTCCAAACATTCTTCCATGAATTAGTATTATAATTTATTATATGAATGGTATACTTTTTAAATGTTATGCTCATTTTCTCATACCCTTATGCTCATATTATGCGTATGTTTTCATTGATTTCTCCCTTATTTACACTTATTGATCATATGAGATCACCCTTTTTATGTTTCCTTTCCCAAGGTTATGCATAGAGGTTTTATGTATGGTATGATTAAGATGAGTACTATGTGGAAATATCATTATGGAATATTTTGAATATCTTTTAAAAAATAATAAGATTGTGCATCTAGTCTACAAAGACACTATTACATTATGGTCCTTAGGTGTGTATTTGTAAAATATATTAGTTATTCATCTATTAATATGTAATATCTATATATGAAATTATTGGTTCATTATATTCAACACTCTCTATGTACCCAAACCTAATACCAACAAAATTCATAATTTAAACTCTTTATTCGACAACTAATTTCACATGACACCAAAAAACCATATCTTCAAACATAGGACAACATACCTCAAGGTGTAGGATAAATTAACTATTAAATATATCCTACCAGAACATCTAATTTAAGATGAACATGAAAGCCTCCTCATGAGGGAATATTTTTCATTCTTTGATGAAATAATCTCCTCAAAAATAAAACCATGAAACCAAAATAAAATGAAATAATGGGAAAAAACAAGAAAAATGGAAGACATCATACCCCAAACCCATTTAATGAAACATCCCCAAACCACCTGAAATAATGGGTGAAAATTTTGTGGAGAAATAGAGATACAATAGGTATATCCCCTACCATTTTAGTGGACATCCTTGAAGGAGGCTAATGATTTTTATAATATAATGTCATGTACAATTAAAAAAAATACCCTTAAAAAGTCACTCGATGATTTTTAATAGCATGACATGAAGGGGGAACGACATTATACCCCCTTTTATGTGACTTATTTATAGCATGAACAAGGGTTATGGCATGACTGCATGACATAGTGGAAATTGGACTCGGTTTTCCTCAATCATGAAATGGCCCATATCTAGTAATGCCACATCTTCTTCTGGGTAGAGATCTCATTCATGATTTTATCCTAGTCACAGAAAGACCATCCAGATTCATGGAATGAGCTCTAACTATATGTGAAATTTCAGCTATGTGTTACCCTAACTCCACTCATACCATTAACCAAGCACCTGAGTCACCATCTAGGCCTCTAACCACATCCAAAAATAATATTCCCATGATTTTCCATTTCATAAAATTATAATATAAATCACAATTTCATTATGCCCCCTCCTCTAAACTATAATTCAAACGTCCTCTGAATATCACAACACATAATGTTGTTGGTTGTTATAATCTAACCACCATAATTCTTATCATCCTTGAGAAGTAGTATTGGAACTCAATATATAAATACCACAATCACCAATTAACTACCAATCAATGGTTTTTCATCTTTGTAAGCTAAATCCACTCCCTTTATGTAACCCTAAACACCATGATTGGATACGCCCAAATTTCACCAAAATTCCACGTTTTATCCTAAAACAACATCAAATGGATCATGAATGATGATTAAAATAAGGTTTTATTATCACCGTATCAAAATCTATACAACCTATTCAGTTAATTCTTCTCTACCTAATTTTCCCCAAAAACTGTTAACATCACCCATCGATGCATCATCATACTACCTTATCACAATTTCTTTTCACCCAATGGAATTGTTGATCCATATAAAAATAGACACTGACTATATATCTCAAATATTAGTTCAATTACATTATGTGATCCTCAACTTACCCATTTAACCATCATGATCAACACATGATCACTGACACACAATAAATTTGATTCACTCTCGGGTTACACAACCACCATCACAAGTCTACCTCTAATGGAAAAAATATAACTATAACATTTTCTAAATACAAAATTGGTTCAATAAATTAACTAATATCTCATTTTCAACTCAACATTCATATTAAAACACTCATCCACCCATAAACCTAACCATTATTGGGGTCATATATTTGTAACTCATTTGATGCACCCCACCATAAGAGTACCCTTATCGTCACCTCACTGAACTAAACACTAAATTTTCATTTCTAATGTATAATCTATTCCCATGAGAAATGAATATACATGAAAAATTCATTTTTATCTAATAAAAAACGAATAACACCAATCCCAACATACCAAGAGAGTGCTCAATAGTTCCCATTTACCTTAAATAGTGAAGTATAAACAACTGCACTATCCTACAGAGTAATGATTTCTTTTTTCAAAAACGCATTAAAATTAATTACAACCACTAAAAATAATCTGAATATTTTAAACACCCATTAGTACACATGGGTTTTCATTAAAAATAAAATATTCAAATCTCTGGTTATGTTGGTCCCTTTATTAAAATATGATTCCACTTACAAGACCATATTAAAACCAAATCTCAAAAATTATTTTCCTTAATTTTTTCAAAACTTGAAAATCACCACCCATTTCAAAATCACCTAATCCATGATCCATTTAATGTAAAACATACCTATAAAACCATTTTATTCGCACCTTTATCCACCACATGAGTTTAATATCAAATTAGGGTTTTCATCTTAAAATTAATTTTTTCTCAAAAACATATCCTCAGAAAAATCATTTCCATTTGGAGTATGAACATGAATTGTCAGAATCAATCACAAAATCCCAAAAATATCTATATTAATATAACTAATAATATAATTTAATAAAGAAAATATTATTATTTGATATGTTACTTAAATTAATTTGTATTATGATGAGGAAACATGTCAAACAACACCACTGCTAGGTGCATGTATCATTCCCAATGAATGTGGATATCATGATTCCTAAGTAACTCACTAGATCATGATTGTACTCCATGACTAATACAGAGTCTCTTAAATCCCACATTATGATTCTCATTCTAGACTAACATCTCAATTATAGAACCCTGAGATAAACATACATTTATTTTACATCTTTTTCATGATATAGGAATTACATTTCATAAATAAAAATATCCCAATGATTGATAGGTTCAATGTCTTTGGATTATTGATACATAATCATATTATTTTATAATACTTGAGTTAAATTATACTTAAATGAACCATGCTATAAAATATTCTAGACATATCATCAGTAATATTCATTCTTGTATTGTGGGGAAGAAAACGCAAGAAATGGTTGATCTCAATGGATCTGTAATGGGTGAAAGAACAATTTATCAATGAAGAGTTCAAAAAAATTAAAAACATGTGCATACGATTAATTTCTTAACATCATTATTGATAACCATAAAAAATTATTGATCTTAAAAGTAAATAAAATTATAACTTGAACCCACAAATGATCGATAAAGAAAAATAGTAGTAATAACATTTATTAGAATCAATTAACATAAACATTGAATTAATATGTTTTATGATCATAATGAAAAACATCATTTAACTATGGGAAAAATATTTCATAGTGAAAAATTACATTCATAATCAAAATCATGGGATAATTTGATAATAATTAAGAATATCTTTCAAATATGGCAGACAAAATAGTGCAGGGAACATTACTTTCATGATTCACATCATTAGTGCCCATGATTACGAGCAACTCAAATTTATTGTCAAATAATTTTCTAATAGGATATAAAATATTAAACAATTTATTGATGATATATAATAGACGCATCCATGTATGATTTATAACATAACTACCCATCTTTAGTTTATAATTGAACCACCCATCCTTAGTTTGTTGTAGAACCACCTATCCTTGGATTACAACGAGGCCACCCATAACTCATCCACACAAATTTGTTCCACTTAAAAATCATTTAATTTTCACATCATAAATAACAAATGAAAATAAATTTTCTTTTATAAAAATAAACATATGGAAGTAATTAATTGTTTTATGGAATCTATGTAAATAAATTAGGAATCATCAAACATCCAAATAGTATAAAATCACATCACGAAATAAACAATTTTATATCAAAATAATGATCACAAAATACAATTACCTAATAAAAGAATAATATAATGTGACACATGAAATATAACTCCATTAGAGTAAGATCATTTTAAATATAATTAAAACCATATCATTAAAATAAATTTTCAAAGAAAATTGTATTTATTATTGTAAAAGACATAGTTATGGGCCTCTTTTAAAAAAATTATCATATAAAAGAAAAATTAATAGAGAAAATTTCATAAAATGGAATTGTTTAAACATAAATTTTCCCCAGAAATAAAAAATGAACATCATTTTAAATTAAAAGTAATATAAAATAATGTTTAAATAATAAATTATGTAACTCAATGAATGGCATTTTTGTTATGAAGTCCCATACAACTTTACTAAATTTTGAATAATCAGTGGTTTTTTAATTGGCCAGATTTTTATCAATGGAATTTACCTTCCTATAATTATGTTATATATAGTATAAAATTAATACAATGACATATAGAACCCAATAAACACAATATTATCAAAATTGAATAATTAAATAATTTTTATTTATAGAAATTAGGGAATCTATACTGATAAAACATTAACATGATCGTTGGGGTAGTAATTTGACCATTTAGAATAGTAATCTATTCAATAGAATAGTAACATCACCAATGAAAGTATAAATAAATTTTTTTATCTTATAAATTTAAATATGATACATTTATATCATGGTATAAGTAAATAAATATTTTAACAAAGATAAATTTAGTATTGGTATTTTTGTAAAACATAAATTTATATTTACAATTTTATAATTAATACAATTAATTAAAAGAAAAATTATTTTCATAAAAAATATTAATGAATTAATATTATAATTTATTATAATTATAATATAATTTTATGCGACTTTGGTTTTTTTAGAGGGTCAAAAAGTCAATTATAATATTAAAATAGATATTTTTCAAATAAATGTCGATTTTATAAAAAAATTATATTTCCCATATTTATAAAATTATTTTCATAAACAGGATTCTATTTATGAAATATACACATTTAAAAATGGTTTTGGTGAAGTTTTTTATTTTCCTAAAATAGATGATTTTTTGGTAAATAGTGAAATTCGGTAATTTATGGTATGAGATAAATAAAAGAATATTTGAGTCATGCATGATGTATGGATGTTGTGATAATGATAATCTAAAACTATCCTTATCTATTTAATATATTTTTTGAAAAGGATCAACACCATTGATATTCTTGAGGTAAAATAATAAAATAATGGACATAATAATAAAAAACCCATATTCGCCCCTATAAATACCACCCCTCACTATCTATTCTTGTTACACCATCCATGCATTTTACCTTGTCCAAATTCTACCCAAATCCCATCCCAAGACACATAACCATGTCCAAGATCTTCTAATCTCAATAAAATACCAAACCCATGTGCCAAAAGGAGGTTCTCAAGGAGAAGATATTCAAGATGTAAAATCCTCCTTTAATATCTATTAATTTCTTTTCTTTTCATATTCTCTCCTAAATTCCCCTATATGAAAAGGAATTATGACTCAAGTATCATATATATACCTTAATGTTATTATTTCAATAAAATATCATTAACCAAACCTCTTCTCCTATCATTTTATTCTAATAACGGAAACATCGTCTGTGATATATCGATTCACTACCTTCATGGATGATGTATTTTCATTTTCCATTACCAAATTCCTGGATATTCATAAAACCATTATTATGGTAAAATAATATTTTAATATAAAAATTATAAATTTTATCATTTACTATAACTAATATATAAAAATGATATAAAATAAAATTTTAATGTTAAATGTGGATGAATAAATTTTGTGTGTTTAGAGAGGTAGTAGTCGTTAGTGATAAAAGAATAATGTGAGAAAATGGAATCCTAACAATTCTAAAATGTTTTTTTGAAATATCTCCCACTTATATATTTTAGTACTAATAATTCATATCTCCAAAAATTACTTCTATCAGACAAATATTCTATTCACGTCTCTTTAAGGCAACATAAGGATCTTCATCATCCGAACATATCATAACTAATCATTTTAATATATATATATAGCATAATTTTCATAGTATAAATTTACTAAATGTTAAAATTTCCTCCACTATATGTTAAAATAATTCCTAATATAGAAAATTTTCTTCATCCAAGAATGGAAATATTGATTCCTTGTAATTTTAAAATTTATATTATTGTCGCAAAATAATTTAATATTCCCATGTATGTTCCCAACATCCTATAACAAACATCCCATCCAAATTAAATCTTTGAAAGACTGTTTATCAACCATTTAATGTTGATAAATTGTAAATAAATCCACAACTGACTATAACTTTGGAATATATACCATATCTACTCTTATAAGAGTAAATACTTAAAAAATATTGGATATCCTCTTATTAGAATCACCTGTAAAAAATGAGTTAATTTAACCGTTGATAGTGAAATATGATCCTCCATAATATAATTTTTCATTAATTATACATGTTTTATCTCATGATCCTCTAAATTGTGTTCCAATTATCCCATATTAGATTCCACATTTATTAGATAACTCTCCCACTAAATGTGTAATATCAATTCTAGTACAAACCATAATGAATATCAAACTACCCATTATTTATGGATATGATATGGAATAAATATATATCCTCTCTGATTCACTATTAGGAATCATCATATTGGATAAATTAAAATTATTAGAAACAGGGGTAGATATTGGATTGAATTCTATCATGTTAAAGAGATTCAAGACATTCCTTAATTAATTATTATGAGATATAAAAATATATGACAACCCATGTATTTTATACACATTATTTAATGATTTTTTACATAACGATAGAAATAATACAATCGTAGAATATCATGAGTCCTTGTGTATTTGGTAAATTTGGTACATAACATATTAAGTATAACATGGGTACACAACATTATTAAAATATTCTTATCATTCGCTTGAAATTCCATTTCACTTCTAAAACTACAAGGGATAGCCTAGGGATTTTAAAAAAGGGTAAGCTATAAATACCATTAAGGGATAATTAAATAATATCAAAAGGTAAACCAGTACATGTGATTCTAGTTGAATAACATGATGAAATTTAGATGTTAGAATATTAGTCATGAACATCTAAGAATGGTATATGATGATAATAACAATGTGTCATAGAAAAGTATAAAAAACATTAAACAATAATTCATATACATAATTCAAGGATAAATATAATAAAATTATGAAATAGGGTTATTTGGATCCCCCCTTTACTATACATGGTATCTGATGAGATGAAAATATTATCTAATGCATTGGAGGGCTATATATTCTATACCCACTACTGACATTCATATCATGTACATGCATTTGTATTCCATATAGATCATACAACATAAGAATATATTTGATCACATTCAACCACATTATTATACAGTGTGGGTTATATTCAAATAATTTTCTAATAAATGATGGATAGGTACATGTAGGTGAATATCCTTTAGTGGAAATGTGGATGGGTTTCCACTACACAAAGTTTGGTGTGGAAGATTATAGTATAAAATCAAAAGTATAACTTTTATACATAATGATTCATGGAAGGGTGTAATGAGAGTAAAAGTGGGTATCTAAATACATGAAAATATTAAATACAGTAATATTGATGTGTAAAAATATATTAAAACATGAAAAATAACAAATCAAATGCTCTAAATAAAAGAAATTTCTTGAATAAAAAAGAAGATAGGATCCCTTACCTTGACAGGGAAGTTCAATACTATTTTGAGTATTTTATAAAGAGAATGATAACATATTGGAGGTATAAATAGATTAATATTCAAATAAAATTAAGGCTCAAATTGTTTTGAGAGAATAGGTATTGGTGGTTGGGTTATTTCTATATAAAAATAGAGGGAGAGTCTTTATTAATTTCTAAACACATCTTTTGGACTCTCTATGATAAATTACCAAAAACCACAAACCATATAACATGTTTTCCCATTTTTATAGACAAAGAGATTTGGATTTGAATATTTTATATGGCCGTGGACTGAAACCCTTTAAATAATTCCCTTCTTGATGTGTAGTTGATTCATGTTTATAGAAAATTGATTTTAAACTTTTAAAATATAATATAGGTTTTAGATGATTCATTAATGGTATATAAAATTTAAAAAAAGAACTTCAACAAATATTATTTTATTGGGAAAAGATAATTTTGGTCATAGATACACTTTATAGTATTTATTACATCATATTTGTGATTTTATGATGTCTTAATACATACCATATATTTATACTGTGTTATATTTTTACCCAAAATTTGAATCTATTAGAAAATTATGAAAAAATAACTATTGGATTATTTCAACCTGATAATTTATAAAATAATATTTATTATATGAAAATAAGTAACTTAATATTATAATTTCTTCATTGAAAAAAAATCCTATTTTTTGAAAATAATGGTTTTTATGGCGATAACAGTTTTCTAACCCTTATAAAGACTATATTGGACTTAATTAAATTATATTACCATTTATATTCATATAAATATTATTTAAAAATAATATTTTTTTTAAAATAATACTTGTTTCAGAAATTATTGAATTTATATAAAATAGTACTTTAATAAAAAGTTTATATTTTCCAAAAATACAATTTTGGTTTCTTCATATCAAAATAAAATTTTCATCAACTCTTATAAAATTCTAATAATGGAAATGGATAAATATAATATTTATTTTTTTGAAATAATATATACAAATTCATGTTGTTAGGGTCTAGATACATAACCCCAAATGCCACCAATATATTCCATAAGGGTAAGGTGTGTTAAGGGACACATTCTTTGGGTTGTTCGGTGAACATGGGTTTGGTAATGATCTTGATAAGATGAAACTTCTCTAATGAAATGTCTTCCACATTATTTGGTTATTGATTCTCACATTAGGCTTGGTCAAGGTAAAATCACGGTGATGACATCTCTCAGAAAAGCTTCAATAAATGAGATTCATAGGGTGTGATCATATTAGTCATATCCATTGATTCTTTCATTTATTTAAATTATATTTATCAAAACACTTAATATATAATAATCATAAAAAAAACTGTGATATAGATGTATCATCAATTATTATGATTCTCAATAGCATTTTAAATCTAAAAGGATATAACATATATTGGTCTAAAATAACTAAAAAAGTTCATGTGTTTTCTATAACATCGTTACCTAATAAGACATTTATTCATTTAAAAAAGTGAATTTATTGAATAAATGTTCAAGTCATTATGTTATTTCCCCCTTCAAATATTCCACCCTAAAATGTTCATTTCATACACTAAAATATATTAGAATAGTTATATTTCATCACCTAGTCTTTCCCTGTGTTACTTCATCAATCTTGTGGTTCTACCACAACACTTTGATTAGTTGACCTATCTTTTTCATATAACATTGTATCTATAATATAATATCTTAACTACCGAATCCTTAAATATAATAGTATTCTCCAAGGGTACCCCCTTAGGATTTAGTACACATGGCGGTATGGTATATACATACTCAACTGGGATACATGGAATATATCATGTACTTTATATTGGTTGGGTGCGAGTGTTAGTTGATAGTACAATACACCAATGGGATCAAGAATCTAAAAGTTTTAAATTTATCTTAGACTAAGATTTCCTTTCATCCTAAACCTCATGACTTTCTTCCTTAGTTATATATAAAGGTACACTTTATATCTGACCTCAAACTCTAGGTCTCATTGATGATTTCCCAAATAGATTTTATATCCACATTGCATGTATTTCATATAACATGGAATGGTTTTAAACATCTACAAAATCTCTTGGATAAGATCATGTCCCATCATCTTCCACCCTCAAAATTTGATATAAAATGTAAGAGTCTAACAACTCATCCCATATAGAGACTCATAAGGTTCCATTTGAATTGTAGAATGGAAACTATTGTTATGTGATAAGTCTACTAGGGTAGTACGTTCATCAAACCATCCTTGGAAATCCATTAAATAGGATATCATCATATCTTATAGAGATTTATTTGTACTTTTAGAGATACCATCTATCTAAGGGTGGTAAAAACTACAAAATCTGAGGGTGATAAAAAATACACAAATTCAACTCTATATTCAACACTTAATGAATCCCTATATGTAGCCTCAATTTAAACCTTATATCTTGTTCATATACAATTTAAAGTGGAACTATATTAATTATTACCACTTACCTTATGTATATATTGGTGAGTTGGTCATGATATAAATCTTCCTTGATAGCAATGGAATGAAATAACTTTGTAAGGTGATCAACTACCACCTAGATAGAATTATTATCTTTATATATCCTAGAGAGTCATATAATGAAATACATGGTTATTTTTTCCTCTTAAAAACATTTATAAGAAACTATTTTTTCAAACTCGTAGACTTATGTTGTTAATCTTTAAAATTTTGGCATATCGAGCATCGAGATAAAAACAAATTCAATATCTATATTCATGTTTTCCAACAATAAGTTATTATTTATATCAATATATACCTTAGTGAATACTATATTAATAGAGATGTATAAGATATTTTCATTATCTAGTAGTTCCCTATTCATCTATGGTTTTGATTGGACACATATTTGATTTCAAAACATCATAACTCCATCATTATAAAAGTTGAAATATATAATATTCTATTCCTTTTTTATACCTTAATCATCATTCTTTGCCTGATTGATTCTCTAACGATTTTAAATTTGAGTAGATATTTGAGAAACGTATGATGAATATCCTTTTAATTTTCCCATTTTCATTGTCTACTTGTCCAAGAATATTAGACCCATGTAATCCTCATAATAGATAGGGTTGTAGGACCCTTTAAACATAGAACATATACCACTTTTTTCGTCTTCCCATTATAGTAATTGATTGAACAATAATAATACTTGGTTAGAAATAACCACCTTCATTGGTATATATTGAGTTCAATTTGTGTGAATATACACATTAGGATTTAATAATATGTATGATACAGTCCTCTTTGTAGTGATAATGTTACCAAATAATCAGTATAATGATCAATGTATCCAATTATAGATAATTTGTTGGGTAGTTCATATCATTTATTTTTAATTTTAGGGAGGAAGAGGCTAAAAATTTTCATCTTTCATTAATACATAACTAATTCCCTTTTGGATTCATCTATGTGGATCACAAATCCTTCCCCACTACTGGGTATTGTGAGTAGAGGTGTAGGAATTAGCCTATTATTTAACTCATTAAATATAACCCATATTAACCATTCTAGAAAAACATGACTCATTTCTAAGATTTCTTTGTTTTGTGAGATTGATAATCATGAGAAGTTTCTCAAAATTTATTGATAGTACCATGCTAATCCAAGGAAACTATGGATATCAATTAGAGATATCAGACAGGTCCATCCTTCACTTACCTCTATTTTTTACGGATCCATGGATATTAGTTTTTTGGTGATAAAGTTCCCAAGGAATGGTACTTTCTATATCCAAAACTCAAATTTACTATACATTTCATACAACTTTTCTATTCATATGGTCCTTAGTAAAAAATCAAAATTCTCTTCATACTTATCCTTTATTTTAGAGTAGATAAGAATAATATCTATAAATACAAACAAAAACATTTCAAGGTAATACCTAACAACTCTATTAATTATGTCTATGATGATTGCTATAAAATTAGTGAGCCCAAATGGAATCACTAGGAAATCATATTTCTTCCAATGTTTATAAAAGGAATGTTTGAGGATATCATCCTTCTTCACCTATACTTGATAATATCCTGAATGAAGATCTTGCTTTGTGAAGCACTCTGATCCACGTGGTAGGTAGAATAAGTCATCAATCTGTGGATGAGGATTCTTTTTCATTATTTTCATCTTTCTGATCACATGATAATAAATGAAGAGGCACATTGACCCATCCTACTTTAAAAAAATAATCGGTTCACCCCATGGTGATGCACATGGGCATATGAACAACTTATTTAGACTCTCTGGTAGCTTCTTATACAACTCATCATGTTCAATAGTGGTCATTCTATATTGATTATTGGATATTTGAAAATATCTGGCTAAAGGTTTGATAGATAACTTAACCTCTCATATATGAGGAAGACAAGGAAATTTTTCAACAAATGCATCAATGTATTCCCTAACGAAAATTATTTCATCAAGGATGATCTTTTCCTTAGTCTCAATAATTTTATCTTGATACTCTTACTCCTGGAACATGAGCCTCAGCCCAGTTGGTGAGGACTCTTTCAGTGCATCCAGGAGACCAGAGGTCAAATTTAGGTGGAGGCTAATTTCCGAGGCACTTTAGCAGTACTGTAGCAAGTACTAAAAAGTACTGTAGTGGGCACTACAGCATGAACTATGCAGAACTGTAGCACATATTGTAGCGGGAACTGTAGCAGAAATTGTTTGGCGTTGTAGCAGTTGGGAATATTCCCTCGTTTGGGCCTTCGTGCCACATATTTAGACCCCGAGTCCTTTCAGGACTTTGGGCCACCCAGGCCTTCATGTCAGTAAGGCCTTCACGCCATCTTCAGTGTAGATGAAAAACAAACAACCTACAATGAACAAGCTTCAGAAGGAGGAGTATCAAGGAGCATTCCCCATAGCAGAAGCTAAAAGGATTTCAAGAATGAGAGGGTTTGGAACCTTTCATCGATACAAGCATGTGGATCCACGAGAAAGCCTATCCAAACAACCATGAGAAGGTGGAGAGTTGAGTTCACAATGAAGATGTTGGGGAGGAGTGATTTCAAGTACTTATTCTGGGTTGTATGTAATGTTCGAAGTCTACGAGTAATGAATTCTCAATGAACTATGAGACATATAATACTTATGCCTACGGTACTTGTAAGGGTTCCACATCACCCATTAAAAGGTGGATTATCAAAAATTAATAAATATTGAAGGCCTTAAGGCCATTGGAAGAGTATACTCTTACACATAAGGAAGTAATATCTGTACTCGATATGATGATATCATAGGAGATTCATCTAGCTACTTTCACTTATTAATAATCACATGGTGATTTGTGATAGATAGTATTATTTATATATCTCATAAATTTATGTTGGATTTATACCCAGAAATATAATCCATGCCCATAATAGCACCAAATTATACTAAAGGGAGTATCGTAATTATTTTTTTTGAATTCATCCAAGAAATTCTGTTAGAGGATCATTTATATGATTCTGATGTGATAATTAACCCATTTTATATCTTTAAACATAACTCAAATTCAATTTTTATGGTATTATTTTAATAGTTCTACTAAACATTCATGATATGATAGGTTGAAGAGAATCACAGTCAAATAGTAAGTTCACTATCCTTGACTGAATGATTAATGTATATGTCACCACTTCAATATCGGAATCCACCTTAATAGTTGTGATGGAATAATCTCACCCTTAATCTCTATTCACTGGAGGTTATTGGTGTCTTTTATCATTGAAAACACTTATATTTGGTCATTGATTTTCATAGTGTCCTTGCCACATGAAATTGAACCATTATACGATAGGATTAAGGTTTACCAAACCATTCCATTCTTCCATTAATTTTTTTGATTTCTCCCATCGACATTAACTATTTATGCACCCATCCTTTCCAAACCTAAATAATTTTATTTTACCCATTATGATATTTTTGGATTCTTATTCACACTCTTTTAATAAGTGGGATGATGGGGTAACTTTCCCTCATGAGATTTCTACATCGCACCGCTGAAAATAAATTTCATTCTACACTCCTATAAATTGATCTAAAAGATGAGTGGGATTCACTGACCAACATTTTGACATTGAAAAAACATAATACAATCTCCTAATAGTCTTCGAATTTTTGAATAACTACATATCTTCATATACTCTTATTTTGAAAACCAAATAAGCTACCAAATTTACTTTCAAGGGTAATAACAAAGATAAGGGTGTGCCGTTCATGTCATGTGAAGTTCTCTTCATATTTCCTGATGGATTCATTATCATTTTATTGAGAGGAAGATAATACCTCTCCATTTTTTAATACAGTTAAAGGAAATTATTTGTTAAAAACAATTTCTAGAATTCTTTCCACTCCATTACTTCATTCTCTTCCCCGGGCTATATATTTTTTATCAATATGAAACGTTGATCATATTCTCCTTCCATATAATAAAAATCAAGAATTATCAACTCCTGCATAGATAATTTAAGGATGGGGATGATATTTTCAGTGGATTTGATCCGTTGTTCCACTATTATGAGATCAGAAGATCCACTAAAATTCATATTCCTTTATCACATAAATCTCACAATTGAAACATTAACTTTCCTTAGAGGATATGTGATTTCTCCCTAGTAAAAATGTATGTTTATAACTTGAGTCCGTTGAGAAATTATTGTAATAAATTTCTTTAATACCTCTCTAATTGTGTTGGGCATCTCGTTTATCCCTCCATTACATTGTTTGTTACTTTGGTTGTTAACTCAGTTCCTCCTATTCCAATCCATTGACTAAAATAAAGTAAAAATTAGGGATGATAATTTTTAAACTGTTAGCCAGATAAAATGAAAACTAATTAAATTTAATTGAAAACAAATAAATTAAATTTATTTCTAAACCTATTAATCTATATGTTTCAATCTATATTATCCATGATCTATTTCTTAATATAAAATCATAGTGTAATTTTGTTCCATTCGTAATGGTTTTTAAGGAGCCAGTGAAATTACTAAGTCATAGACATTGAGAGATTAAAACTAATTGTTTAGTATTGACTTTGTTTATGTATCATGTGATGATCTAGTCAAATATCATTATTCCCCTTATGGGTTTGTTACCCATAAGTAAAACTGTTCTAGAGATGCATCCACTTATTGTATCCTAATAGTGATTTATTGATTGGAAACCACCTACTCTATACTCTTCCAAAATTTATTAATATTTTCTTATGTTTAGTCATATACCTAAGTATTTGAGTAGATTTTTTAATGAAAATACACAAAATAAATTGTATTTCCTCTAATACCATCTATAAAACCCCATTACTTTTATAAACATTATTTCATGATTTATCACCTCAATATATACATAATAAAATATGAAATTATTATGAGGCCTATTTTCTTTTTGAAATAACGTAGAAAGAAAAATAATGTAAACATGGGTTCCACAACATTTATTAAATCTCTTTAACATTCTCATAAAATTCCATTTCTCTTCTAAAAATATATAATATAACCATAGGATGTATAAAAGAAATGGTTGATATATAATTATAAGTAATTAATAATCAAATCATAACATAAGGTAAAGTATGACATGTGATTCAAGACTCATAATATAATGACATACATATGTGAGTGTCAAAATCATGAACATAAAAGTGGCAATATAGGAAAGTGTAAAAGGTATAAAACATGAAATCATAAACATAATTCAAGGCTAACTATCAAGATATCATAAAATATTGTTCTTATGTAAATAAATTATTCACTATACATGGTATCTCATTAGATAAAATCATTACCCAATGCATTGGATGGATATATAATTCTGGACCCACCCTTCACATTCAAATCATTTACATGCATCTTCATAACACAGAGATCATACAACATAAGAACATATTTAATCAAATTTACCCATATGAATAAGGATTTAGGGTTTTATAAATGGTATTAAAAAATAATAAAATTATAGGTTCATCTACTTGAATATCGTTGAGTGGAAATGGTGATGGGATTTCACTACATAATTTTTTATCCTCATAAATTATATGATATTTTTGTTAGTATAACGGGTGTGAGTAATGGTTTATAGAAGTGTTTAATGAGAGATAAATTGGGTCTATCATTACATATCAATCCTAAGTGCATAAATATGTATGTTTAAAAACATATTCCAAATTGAATAATTAGATATCAAACATCACAATTCAAAGAATTGTTTTGAATAAATGGGTGGAGTATAGGATATGTTACCTTGAGAGGGAACTATTAAAATATTTGGAGGAGCTTCCTAGGTTATTGGTAACATAATTGGAAGTATCTAAAGTGGAAAATGAAGAGTAAAAACATGATTAAAGGGTTTTTAGTGAAGTTAAATGGGAGGTTGTGTGGGATTTTAGAGAAATATAGATGAAAAATCATCACTAATTTCAAAAATTAGCTTTCAGACTCTAAATGACAAAATAATCAAAAAAATCCCTGTTGTTATCCACAATTTTCTCATCTAAAGAAGAGTGTATTTAAATTTTTTATAATTCCATAAAATGAAATCCTTATAATAATTCCCTTGGGGATGTGGAAGGGAGTCATGTTTAAAAATAATTTATTTTAAAACATAAAAAATATAATATGGTTTTTTTGATGATTAGTTAGGTTTTTATAAATTTAATAAAATAACTTGAAAAAAAAAATTATTAAGGAAGAACATAATTTTGGTTTTGGATATACATTATACTATTTATTACTTCATTTCTGTCTTTTATGATATGATAATACCATCCTTATAGTCATATCTTTAAAAAATTTACATAAAAATTCGACTATCTCAGAAAATTATGAAAAAATTATTTTTCTCTAATTTGAATGTTCATGTTTAAAAAATACTATTAATTTTTTAAAAATAATTCCATAAATATGAGGGTTTACACTTTGAAATCAGACAGTTATATTTGTTAAAAAACATGTGTTTTTATGATGATTATAGGTTTATAAACCTTATAATGATTATATTTGTATTAATTAAATAATATTGTCATTTATATTAAAATAAATATTGTTAAATAATTGTATTTTATTAAGATATAATTTATTTTAGAATTTATTGAATTTATCAAAATGGGTGCTTTAATTAAAAATCCATATTTTCCGAAAAACAATATTTGTTTCCTCATATAAAAATAAAATTTTCAAAAACTCATATAAAATTATAATAATTAAAAGTGATAAATATAAATAATATTATATTAAAAATATATAGAAGTTCATATTTTTATTTTATAGATACATAACATCATGTTACACTATTGTATTCGTTAAGGGTAAAGTGTGTGATAATGACACTTTATTATAGTGGTATGGTGAGCATGGTATGGGTGTTGATCTATATTCGCTTAATATTCACCCAATAATAGTTTTTATCATGATTTAGTTATTGAATATCATATTAGGATTGGTCAAGTGTGAATTTGAGTGATACCATCTCCCTTGAAAGCACTAATAAATTATCTTCAGAGGGTATGATCATATTTGTTATGTCTATCACAACTTTCTTCTATTTCAATTGCCTCAAAATCAATTTTTTAAGTTTATTAAAAGCCACTTTTTGGAAAAGTGGGAAACCATACAAAGACCAATTTGAGCCAAACGCCCATCCATGACACACCTCATCCAAAATTAAAAAAAAAAAATTTCAAATTTCAAAACCAAATTCAACATTGAACCATGAGCTTCCCTCCACGATCCACCCCACCAACCACCATCATCATATTGTCGGCCTATCATCTCATCTCACCGCCTTCACGTAATAGTGCCATCAAAGACATCATCTACATCAGCCTATCAATATATATTAATAATAATTTTCATTCTACAAAGGATACATTATCAATGTTTATAATTCAAACTTTTCTTCTAAATATGATAGGATATGACATATACTAGTATAAAATAACCGAAATAGTGTATGTGTTTTCTAAAATATCATTAGTTAATAAGTGTTTATTCGTATAAAAAAGTAATTTCATTTATAAATGTTCATGTCTTTATAAAATCATTCTATACTATAAATATTGATAAATATACATCATAATAATCCGGTTTTCTAGTCCCAATTCATTCATATGAATCTCCTTAGTAAACCATTCATTCATATTTGAGATTTGATTCTTTTCGGGACCTTCAACTAATAAGTAATTCATATAAAATAGAAGAAAGATAAATTCATTACCATCTTAACCCTTGGAATATAAAAAATGAATAAATTCTATTGCATCCAAGGCGTATAATGTAGGAAAACATTATCTTATACCACATCCTCATCACCTACGTAAGACCATGATAATATTTAGTCAACCATGAAAAAATGTTCTCTTTTCCTTCTTTAATATTACCTTTTAGTTGGATCAAATATAGTTTTTTAACAAGATCAACCGGGAGAAACTTTGTCTTTATATATAATCACTCAAGATGTAAACTATATATAGTACACATAAACAAAACAATCCATATATTTACCAATCTAAAAATATGAGAAAATATTGTATTAAATTTAGTACCTTCCTTCCAAACATATCCTTTAAAGACAAGTTTCACGCAATATATTAATACTTGGTTCGTTTCATCATGATTGAAATTAAATACCCATTCGTTGCTAAATGGCCTCATTTATTATGGTAAAGAAAAAATATATCAACTTTTATTATTGTGATGGGATTTAAGTAACTCATACTTCTATACCATCTTTGAGAATATATCAGTACTCTAAATCACCTCTACAAAAAAATGGAATAATATCCTCTGTCGGTAAGCAGTATGAAATATTTCTCTCAGTGGAATAGTTTGGGTTCTATATTGGTGATCATTTCACCAAAGTTAATTTATATGTTCCATAATAAATTAATATTTGATCTTAATGTTAGGGTCCTGACTCATAGGAAACTTGTTATTACATTGATTCATATTCATAATTTACTATTGTAGTATCTATGTTCTCCTTCTCCACTTCAACATAAATCAGCAGTTCCACTGTCTTATACAAATATGAAATCTCTATTGATGATATGTTTTTGGGTAGTGGGTTCCCAAAAATGATACACCTTTAAAACATCAATGTATTCCATATTGATATATTCCAAGTTCTAAAATCCATATTTGATCTTTCTTATTTATTAAAACATTCATATATAGTACTTACAAAAGTATGAAATCAAGAATATTCAGTGGGTTTACCATAACACATCTCCAATGGGTTATTTTGATGAATTGTCATTTTATTAGTTTAACAGATCACATTAATATGATATATCTCATGCCCATCTATCAAATATGATAATAAAAAATGAGATTAAAATTGTTTATCTTCCGCTGACAGATTTTATTTTTTAAATGGAAATATATTTTTTGAAATAGATGTTATTTGTAGAACCTATCAAGGTCACTTTTTTTGGATATTTAATTTTTAATATATTTTATATTTATATATTATTTGAATTTAAATAATGATCCTATGATGGGCTTAAGATGGAATAAAATGTGGCTCCACATTCAAGGGAGATATATGGGTGGTGAATTTTGGGCATGTGTAGGAGTGAGCAGCGGTAGGTCGGGTTATGCAATGGATTCTTAGAGGTTCCTCAATGATATCACTTGTATGAATGTGATAGTTTATGGGTAATTGGTTTGTCTCAATATGGTTTTTAGAGATGTAATGTATGTATATACAGATTTATTTTCCAAAAGCAATTTCTAGGTTTCTATTGTAATTCAAGTTTGATCATTAACTTGAATTTTGTAATATATCGTTTTTAATGGAATCATTTATGTTTCCCCAAGGATATTAAATCCTTCATATTGTAGGATTTTTTAATGTCAAATTATTTCAAATTTATTTATTTACTATAACATAATTTTCAATTTTATTTTCAATATTTATTCTCATTAATGTTTTCATTGGCCCTTTTATTCGAGGACTGATTAATTCTTCCACATCAACTTTTATCAAACCATGGTGCTGCTTTTTTATTTTTGATTGATTATAGATTATTCACAAAAAAATAATTTATCCACATTTAACTAAGTAACAAGAATAATTATTTTATTATGCACCAAAATTTGGTAAAATGCATTTTTACTCATGGGAGGCAATGAAGGCGCTGAAAAAATAAATAATAGAAACACTATTAGATGAACAATAATAATTCAAAGGATATAATGGAATTGGTGAAAATAAAAATTCATATTAATTTAGATGATATTTCATTGTGGTAGTGGTGAATGAGATAGATCAATAGGAGGGTTATATGAAACATGAAATTAGGTATAAATGAAAATATATAAAATTTACTTTTTATCTGAAAAACTAGTTGTTTAATTTTTTTAATACCATATAACATTGATTTAGGTAAACATATATATATTACTTCACTAAACCTATAATTGTGATATCTTTTTTGGTGGTAAAGATAAATAATAATGTAAATTTGGTTCTATATTAAATGGAATAAATAGATAAATCATAGAATTTTTGAGTTCATCTCCAAATTCAAAAGATAATCTCATCACCACATTATTTTTTGGAAATATACTGTAAAGATGGATTATGGGGTATGATCATTTTTTATGAAAAAGGAACATGGAGATAGACTAATGATGGTTAATCAGTATATAATAGTGTTGTTTTTGTTTGGATCGGTGGATATAGTAATTGTAATTTACTTCATAGGAAAAGATTAAAGATTAGTTCTTTTATTGTGAGAAAGAGGGTCATATAAAGAGATTTTGTAAACCTATAAAAAATAATTTTAAAGAAAAAATTATGAATTATGAAATTTAATTTGAGGATACTAGAGTAAGTTTTATAAAGGATGGTGGAAATTTACATCTAGTTATAATTTATTTCCATTTTTTATATTATCAAAATGAATTGGTGATTGATTCAATAGACTTATACCATATTAAAAAAAATAAGGAATTATTTTATTTATAAGGACAAGGTGAATTTAGTGTATTAAATATATGAATTAGATATACTAATGGTTTCATTAATGTTAGTGATATTTTTATTACTATAAAAGAAATGTATACAAAAACATCAAGGGGTGTGAGACATGTTCTAGGTATACAAAATAATTGTTAATTGACATTTTCTCTTGATAAGAATGGGTTTAATAGTTCATTTAGAAATAGAAGTTTGGAATTTTAAAGTGGGTTGATGGTATATATTTTAGTCAAAATAGTTGAAAACATTATTATATTGATGTAATGGTGTAAGGTTATTCGATGAATTTAGTTAAAAAGAAGGATTCGTCGGATTTGAAGCATGGCGGGTAACTACACAAGAATCAAAGATCATAGACAATTAAAAAGAAGATTTGGATGCTGAAGAAGATTGAGATGCATGTTATGGGTCTTAAACCAAATTATTTTTCTTAATATAGCTCCACTGGTGAATAAAATATTACAACTAAATATTTATGTGATTATCTATTCCTTTCAAATAGTTATGATGACAATATAATTTCAGCGAATATTGAGAAGGGGGTTATTTATTTATTGTATGTGCTTTAGATTGTCTAGAAATTAATATTATGATTGAGCTGGTTGTTTTGTTTTTTATTCAACAATGGTAGGATCGAAAATATTTGTGTATAAAATGGACTTTTGGATTTGGATTTCATTAATTTTAGGATCTATTAGGAGTCTATAAGATTTGTAAAAGGGTGTAATCATATTTTATATAAGGGATAATGGCCGGTGAAATACCAATTGGTTTTCAATATGAATAATTTTTTTGATGATATCTACTTCTTTTATGGGTTAATGGGGATATTTATAGGGTTTATAATTTTTTTTCTTTCAAATAGGACATAATAATGGAGTTTTTTTTGTCTCTATATGGAATCATTTGATTTTATAAAAAAGTGGATAATATTTTTTTGAAATGGATGGTGTTCACAATAGATCTAAGAGCCTCCTATTTTGGTTTTTTCTAATTTTAAAATATATTATCTTTATAACATATTTTAATTTGAAAAGTATTTTTTAAGAGATTTAAATTGGGACCAGAGGTGGAAATACATTCAAGTGAGATATGTTGGTGATGAATTTAGGGTGTTGGATTTAGTGAAAACATGTGGGTCGAGTTGTGAGGAATCCTTTTGGAGGTGATGTAATAATGACTCATGTTTCGATTTTATCTTTTATAGGTGTTGATTTTTCACTTGAAGTATTTTAGAGAAATTTAAAATGGGTTATTGGTGAGTGGATTTCATGTAGGATTTTCAAAACTATCATTATAATTCATGTTTATATATTATGATGGATTTTATAATATCTAATTATTAGTGGATTATTCAATGTTACCTCTTCTATTTTTAAACCATGTAAATGGAGGGGGTACCCGTGTTAAAATATTGTGTGTTTATTTATTTATTCTGTCACGAATGTTTCTTCATATTTCACTGGATATTATCTTAAATTTTATCACAAGAACTTTTTTTCTAGGACATAACATTTATTATCCGATAAAAATAACATTTGGATTTCAATTCTTCTTCCTAGAATATCTTGGTAACACCTATAGTGTTTGTCATTTCCCTTGTTCTAATCAACATGGATTCATTAATTTGATTTTTCACTCAATTATAATGAGGAGTGTACACCACTATGAACTATATCTTAATTTCTTATTGTTGAAAAAAACTATCAACATCTTCAATTTTATATTATCCACCATTATCATAGCTCAAAAACATAATCTTATTTCTAGATTCAATATCCTTCTATGATTTAGATATTTTTGAATACATAAAATACAATTACCTTATTATTTATTAAGTGTACCAAACATCTCTTGGAATATTAAACAAGAAGTGATACAAAGTATGTTGCTCCTCCTAGGGATATAATTGATGCGTACCATATTTTATAATTGATAAGATCTAATATATATGAAGTCCTTATCACCAGTGATCCATACATTAGCCTATGTTGCTAAATAGAATCACAATGATTTGAAAATAGTAAAGGTATTTTTATAAGCCAATGAATTATCTTCTGATTAGCTAGAATCTTCTGGAATTATTCAATCATATAGAAAATATTTTGATTCCATGATATTATTGATTATTTTTTCAAGGTATTTGATGTAATATATATTGGATTAATCCATAAATTTATCATTTGAATGATAAAAAATGTTTATTATTTTATTTATCAAATTTATTTTTTAATATAGTAAAACGAATTTTTGGGAAACAAATATGAAAAATTGATAACCATGGATATGAGCATATAAAACTACTTTATAATTATTTTTTACTATATTTGAATGAAGTATCATTATATATAAGTGACTACATGTTGAAGTGTAAGTGACTGCAACAAAAAATTGATAACTGTGTGTCATATGATCAAATTGTCTATAAGTATTGAACTTACAGAATGTATTCTATACCAAACAAAAGATGACATTAGGTCTCCATTAAGATGAAGAATGATTTTTGGTAAAGTGTTGAACCAAATTAATAATGATATTAAGTAACCATATATAGAATGTAAGTGGCCATTTCAATTTACTGAAAATTTTACAACTGAACAAAATAAAATGATCATGTCGTGTTACTATAAGAAATTAACCTTGTCAAGTGACCACAAGCTCATGTAACCATAAATTTACGTGACTGTAATCCATAGTGACCAAGATTATTTAATTTCTAATTGATTTTTCCTAACTTAAGAAGTGTGAAATACTTAAATCCCCAACGGATGTATTTTTAAAAATAATAATGAATATTTGGATCATTTAAGGATGATAAATTAATTAATTTAGTTTGTAGATTAATCTATCAATGCTATATATTATCTAATTCGATTAGGTTCTTCTATAATAATAAGAGACACACATAGACTAAAAAAGAGGACTTATACTGAAATATGGATTTTACAGACTACTTCACTATGGACTTCTACGAATCATGTTTTCTGATCTCTCAGTGAAATACTCATCTGAATATTTTCCAAGGACATATTTAAATACAATTAGTCATCCTAAGATAACCAAATTCAGCTTCTTCAAAGTTTTTTTCTTCCTATATTCTACCTCTATATATTCATCTTACCTCTGAGTGGTGTTTACATTAATTTGTATATTCATTAGAACATTACCTTTCACTACATTGGAGAGTACTATATACTCTCTCTTATTGTTTTAAAACCTATTATTCCATGAATAATTGTATAGTAGGTTGTGGGTATCCTCACTATATTTGAGTGTAATTATAAATATAAAATTCATTCCAAAATTTGGATTTGTTTATTATCTTATAAATTTTATTGTAAGTGGGTGAATATCAAGTGGAGAGGATTATGTCGTTATCTTATGATTGATCATATTTTATTTATTTTTTCTCTAAGATAATTTATTTTTTATTTATTTTTTTAAAATAGTTTATTCCCTAGAGAACACTTTCAGAAATAAATACTCTGATATTCATCTTTAATTAGTGTTTAATATACTATTTTAGGTGAAAATATTTGTTTCAAAATTTAAAATTAATTTAAATTTTTAAACTAGGTTTTGATCGAGCCTTTGATACAGATTTTTAAACAAAAAATTATATATTTCGTCCATTTTCTTTAACAGGTATGTTCTTATAAAATGGGGGATTTGTTTTTAAATTTTTTTTTAAAATAAATTTTTTTTGGAAACTCAATTCATCCCCCCACTCCAACTGAGGATTCCATTCTAACCTACATTTAGTATCCAATGACTTGTTTTTCCTTCTCTTTTCTTACCTTTGACCATGATCAAGCATTTGGAAAGATCTTTTTAATTTCTATTTATTTCTATAATGTGTTATAATGTATGGTAAGTTTGAAGGTTAAAGAATAAATAAACCTTCTAATTTTAATGTTCAAAATTATTATAATGGGAAATAAAAAGGATAATTCACCTTTAGATTATGGGTTTTGACATTTTGGGATGTATTTATGATTAATATGAAAAAGAAATAAAAATTATAGAATAGATGTATGGTCCAAATAAATCTAATTATGATCTAAATTTAAAATTTATGAATGATTTATTTTATCCATTGGGAGGGGATGAATTTAATATGATATCCACTTGTGATAATTATTATTAGATTTACAATACAATATCTCTGTCACATGAAGGCACATATATTTTTAATGAAATAAGACTATATACAAATACTATTAAGTATGATACATTCAAAATGAAACCTTGTGAATCTGTTAATAACATATATCTTAAGTTCAATGATATAATAAACACTATGATTACAATTAAAAAAATATGGAAAAAATCTCAAAGTGATAATGATATTGATATGTCTACAAGATCATTTTAGAAATCATATAATCTATATTTGAGAGTTTTATAAAATTAGTATATTTCTAGTCATAGAGGTAATTGTTCGAATGATGATGCATCAAGATTATATAAAATAAAAAATAAAGTTGATTAGTTGAAAAAAAAAATTTACTTTGAATCATTAGAGTCAAAAGCTAAGGATGTTGTCAAATATAATACTAATAGTTGAAGTGAATTTCATAGTGATAATGATATGGAAATATATTACATATCTAGAAAATATAATATGTTTTTTAAAAATATGAAATTTGGTCACAAGACAAATTATAAGGGAAATTATGAAAATATAGGAAATTATAGGAATGTTTGGAAATCAAAGGATGAATCCCCTAATGAGATTTCCCGATATGAATGTAAGATGAAATGACATAAAAAAGTAGACTATTTGAATCTTTCTTATAATAATACCTATGAGGATAAAGATAAAATACCAAAGAATGAAATGAAAGATTCTTTGAGTGCATCTAAAGATAACTATAGTGAATTAGATTCCAACATAGAAGATTCAAGTCAAAATAAAGATTTATTATTTATAGCTAAACATTCAGAGTTACCATATATTTATTCTACTCATATATCTGGTGAATCCAAAAAACAAAATGAAAATTTTAAATTATATTGTGGAATCCTTGAATATATCATCATTGAGTTAAATGATAAAAATATAAATCTAATAATGATCCATGTTTAATGTGTTGTAGATAAATATAATCTTAGTGTATAAAAGGAAATGAATGAAAATATGATAAAGGAAAACACTGATATAAAACTGTTAAATGAATAAATTTAAAAGTATTTTGAATTTTTTTTTTAATATCATCAAATCCTAGAATATTATACTGGGTAAAAAAATAAAAAATCAAAATATATAATTAGGTATGATATGGATAGTAAGGTAAGCTATATATAAATTATTTTATTCCATGATAAAGACAGAAGAATACATTTTCGGGGGAAACTAACTTCTTTAAAAATAATTCTAAAAAATTTGAATTGAAAATGTTTTTCATTTTAAATATGTAATTTTTATTGACATAAATAAAGTTAAAAAAATGTTGATTCTAATGGATTTAATTTCTATATTCACTATACCCAAGATAATATAGGAACCAAATTCATTTTTTTATTATAATTAGGGAAAAATTTAGAAAATATAGAGAAAACAAATATGGTATCCAGAAAGTAAATGTTCTGGACCTATGATCAAATACTATTCAAAATTCAAGAAACTTATAAAATTTAATACTGGTCATGTAACCTCGGGTGAAAATTCAAAAGGAAATATTATTCTAATTGGAAAACTCAGTAATTCTGAATCTATCATTATTTTATAGTATCATTTTATGATGTATTAAAACATAACTTTCTTAGTATTTATCAGTTTTTGTATGATAGTTTTAGTGTAAAATCTAAAAAAAACTTATAAGATTTATGATTCCAAGAACAATTTAATATTTTATGCTTTAAAATTTTATTTTTTATACTATTAATTATGATTTCTTATTCTCTCAAAAACTTTATTTATTAAGTTATTTTTATAGAGATTTTTTCTTTTAGAATGGAATACTAGGTCACCGTAATATATAATCATATAAAAAATATAAATAATATGGTTTTAAACATAGTTATACCTAGGATATAATTCCATCAATAAAATGTGTGAATTCCATTTCAAAAGGGAAATTAATAAAAAAATATATTTACAAACATAGATATAGTTCTATACCTCTCAAAAATTATAATTTGTTTTTATGTATTTATTTGGACCATTTTTTATGATGCTTTCATCTGGGCATGCATCCGTCCATGGGGACGCACTGGCTATTGCCCAGCATTCCCTCTTTCCAAATAGGGGTGGCATCTATTGCTTATTTAGGAACATTTTCTCTTTGATCAAAATGAGATGATGTGATTTTGGCCTCTCTTTCCTGGGATTCCTCCTCGGAATTCCTCGCCTATTTCGGGTCTCCCACACAGATTTGAGTATTGGATCATGAATCTCTTTATCAGTGCCATATATTTGTTGAAACTGGTTAATTATGTTACTTCTGTCAGGACATTCCAATGGTTCTTTATAGGGATGAAACATTCAGTTTGAGTAGATGGTAACATTAGGCATGTCGGGGCGTCTCTATATGCGTCGACATTGGGGAACATGTATTCTCCCTCATAAGAGATCATATCAATGGCACAAAACCTAAGGTATCCCATTCGGATTATTGGGTACCATATTCCATAGTCATGTCATTGAATTTTTCCTCAGCTTCCCATTTTTATCATGGGGTATGTCGTTAGTTTAATTCCATACGGAGATGGTTACACCAAAGGTGTGTCTTCCGAGGTTTTCCTTAAGCATCTCATGTTTAACATGAGGTAAACCATGAGTTTAATGTTCTGTGAATACAGAATGAGATTGATCAGAACATATCCTAGAGACATATTATATTGGTAAATCCATAGGAGAAAGAACTTGGATTGTTTACTAGATGGATGGATTAGAACGCCCAATAAGAAAATATCTTAGGTGGTGTGTCCCATCAAGGGATGATATCACATCATGAGTGCTGATCTGGATGCTAGTGAGGGTGGATTATGGAAGGTACACCCCAGAAAGAGGGACAACAAGATTTAACATTGGTTGGGGATGAACCTCATGGAGGATTCCTACGTACCCTTTGTAGACGACCGGGATCAAAACACATGTAGTTCAAAGTGATGATGAATCAGCATGTACTCAATGGAAAATAACCTAGAGACATGTTGTGTATTAAACATGGATCATGGACCATCGCAATAGGTACACTCTTGTTTATATGGTTATGGATTTTGTGGGTCCTGTGCATGGTTAGATTCTTGGTTGGATGGAATGATTTCAACAGGATGTGGCTGCTCAGGTAGGAATTAGGATGGATGAAGGATTTTTGAACGTAGTGGATAGGAGGAATGGGGTGGAACATTCATGAAGATGACAGTGATGTTTTCTTATAACCTCAAGGAGTCTTCAAACATATACATGTGTTGGGGAATCAAATTCCATGTAGTTCGTGAATGGGACGATAGGAAACCTGAGGAGGAGGCCCATGAGAATGGACACATGGATGGGACTCGAAAGATGAAAAACCTTTGGGTTGGGGCTTGACCTTCTCGAAACACAATGGCTTAATAGAGAGATAGGAACGGGACATGGGTGATGAACTTGAACCTCATTTAGGCATCCTATGCGTCCTCGTAGCAGGGAATCAATGTCCATGTACTTCAGGAAAAAATTGATGGTAAGCTTCAATCTCAAGGAGGATTCCTACGTATCTCCGTTGAAGGGAATCAAAGTCTTCATAGTTCAGGAATGGGGCATGGAATCGGGTTGTACGCGAAGGACAATGAACCGACAACATATTGGGGGTTATTCATACTTAGAGGCTTGGGAGTTGGTCTAATGAAACTACGTTAATGACCTATGACATGGGTCCCAACAAAGTGGAAACTGATGTTTACCAGTGTTTGGGGTTGATCCTCATGGAGGATTCCTATGTACCTTTTCCATGAGACAATGATCAAAACCCACGTAGTTCGAATAGGAGCTTGTCTAACACCACTAAGGAACATGCCAATTATAAGGCCCTAGCCTTAAACCTTACTTAATATTGAATTAAATGAATAATTCACATTGAGGATCTTTTCACGGTTTAGTGTTTTAGAGAATTAGGACACAATTATTACATCTCAAAATATTACACAGTAGAAACTTCTACTAAGTTTCCATAAAATAAAAACTCTTAAAAGGAAACATGTCTAGTTCCATGTTTTAGATAGCATGACTTTCCCTTTATCCCATCCTTGACCCTATTCTACATTAATTCCTATGAAAAACATTTCAAAAAATAACTTGGGGTGATCATAAAAAGCTCAGTAAGGGATACACAATGAATGAAAACTATTAGTTTTTCAAAACAACTAGTAAACCATGTATACTTTATCAAATTAATACTTTTCACCTTTATGAAGTAGTAAAAACTCTTCACTGAATAAAAGATCATTACTTACCCTTTTGTAACCAAAAGATTACCATAAAACCCATATAAACATCACATAACATATAAAGGTAATATATGACATAAACATACTAAAATGGAATAACCATACGGTCGACTTCCACACATATCACTTAATGGAATAGCCATACAATTGACTTCCATACCCAATGCATTGGAGGTTATAATGTAACCACCCATCCTGGAATTCACGGCACCACCAGTCATATGGTTCATCATGTAACCACCCGTCAAATTTCCAAGTACCATTATAAAATCATAAGACATAAAACAAATATAACGGAAAGAATACATATCCACACTTTGATCACAATATATCACTTAAATATATTGACATAGAAAATCAATTATAAAAACCATTTTCAATACCAAAATACATAAGAGAGTATATGGTATTTATTTTATTTTAAAAACATTATGGCTTGTTGAGGAATCCAAAGACCAAATAATACTCGCGACGGTGGAAAAGGTCGTTGTCACCAAGTACGTTAAAATAAACATTCCTTTTTGTTGTTTTGTAAAACACTTCGTAAAAAATATTCCTTTTGTATAAAAGTAAAAGACAAAGGGGTTTATACACCTTATAAAAGAATGTTGTGTATAAAACAAAATATGCCTCAATGAAAGGAGATTGAGACGAAGTCCGTTACCTCGGGTCCGACTTGACTCAATCGTTCTTTAACGTCTAAAATAATAAACTTGAGTTAATTTCTACTTGATTAAGAAACTTTTTAAAGTTCATTATTCTTTTTATATCACTTATTACCATGTTATGAACATTATGTAGTCATTTAAGTTGATAAAGGACGTTTGTAGATATTTGGTACTTGAGTCAAAAGTAGACTTCTTACAATTGCATGTTGTTCGTGTGGTCAAAGGTTCATTATATACAGAATGATATTCATGATTTGGATATCATATATGTCATATATATCCAGAATATACATGTATTTATAATATTACATAATCATTTAGTGGTATGAAATGAAATGGACCTTTCATGGAGACGGTAAGTCGTACGTATGCATGAATGCTAGTTTCATTTATTTGTCATATTAATGGAATTAAAACTAAATGAGAGGTATGTATATTTTAATTCCAGAATTATATTCATAATTTATATGTAACATAAATCATATATAATAACTTTAAATCCATCCTTTTTACGTCCCACATATGGAATTAACGAATCAAATCACTTTGAGGGGGCGGTAGTCCGCAATTCCTAAAATGAAGATATCGCGTATACCCGTAATGGAAGCCATGAAGCTGTGCCACAAATGAAAAATACAGAAGCTTAAGGAAGAAATAAACATATTATATATCATATATAAATATAGTGACATCTTAATGGCCACCTTTGAAGGTGTTGGAAGAATATTGAACAATCATCATTTCGTGAGACAAAAATTCGCCATCCACGGAAACAGTATGTTCTTTAACCATTAGATGTACGTGTGTGTAAGTTTATCTCGAAATCTTCTTATAACAACATACTAGTATATTGAAGATACTGGAGTTGTTACAAAATAAATGAATAAAAAGAGTTTAGGGGGTTGTAGAAGCAAAATAAAACAAAAGGACACAAGTGAAGACATTATCTTAAAATCGGGTAACTCTCTTAGATTTGACATCAAAGGCATCCTTGGAAAGACTTATGCCCAAAGTGAGGCTTCTAAGAGTTAGAGAGGGATGTGGAGAGACACAATGGGAAGGTTTTGGCCGAGCCAAAAGCTTTGGATGTGTGGGCAAGGTGGTAGAGGTAGGGGCCTTTCATAAGAGGAGAGGAGGGGCACTCTTGGAATGTAAAGAAATGTTACTTTATTTTAAAATGGGTTTCGGATTTAAAAGGTCCCACATTGATATAATTAGAGGATAAGGTTATATGGGTTCAAAATCCACCCATCCAATTGGTTTTTGACAAGTTTAGGTCTTATATTTTACATTATATTTTCATTTTATTTAAATCGTTAAATAATGAGGTAATCGCGGAATCATCATGGTTCCATAAATAATTTAATTTATTTAATGTCTAAAAATTATAAAAAAAATATCATGATGTATGAAATAGTTTTAGCTTTCTAATGAATATTTATAGTAGAAAATATGACTTGTATAACCCCATTTAATTTTTTTTAGTAAAACAACTCATGTTTGTGACATTTTTACTTTAAAATTAAATAAAAATATATTAATTTTATTTTCCTTCCAAAGTGGCTCCATGTGGTCCCCAAGTTGCCCCATGGATTTTCTAGGTCGGACATGACATATCCAATAAAGGTAGTACATGTGTCTAGGTCATTCCATATTATTAAAACATTATTTTTACGTTAAACTACACTAATTACCTTAATCGCGATTAAAAACATAAAAGTTACTATTCACCAAAAAAACATTTATCACATTGAACCACATTTTACTTATTAATGACAACCATAAATTTCGGATTTTTGAAATTCAAAACACAGTGGTGGTAAAATATCATTTAAACTAAAAATCAGTTTTTATAAGTACCACTTAGTGGTTTCACTATTAATAAAAAATTGATGTTTTTCAGAAAAATACCAAAACATCACCCTAAGCAATATTTGATATTCCAAATTCAAAAATGAAGTCCATTTTACAAAATTCAAAACATATAAGTTTCATTAATTAATTTAATAATTATATCCCTTTGTCAGAGAAAATAGCGTGTTTTTATGAAACAATAAGTATCAAAAGATTGAAACTAGTTTAAGTCCGATTTCAAAGTGAAATTAATTTCAATGACCACTATTGGATTTAATGGTAAAAATATATTCTAATTTCACTTTAAAACCAATTCAAAAGATAATCTAATCATATAAATAAATTATATTAAAAGGAGGTTTTGAATTAAAATGCAACATTTTCACTATTCATTATAAAAATGAACTTTATCTGAAAAATAACAAAAATTTACACAAAGTAAAATTTGATGTCCCGATTCTAAAGAAGAGTTTTATTTGGTCAAATATAATTTATAAGAGTGATAAAAACTATATTTAATGATGGTTCTCCATCAAAAGGCGATAAGTGAACCTTTAGTGAAAATTAGGGTATAAATGCCTAAAATTGAATTCTTTCCGTATTTTAAGCCTTTATCTTTTATTGTAAAAAATTTAAAAAGCATATATAATCATATTTTAGTTATTTCTATTCATTCCCGCCAACACAACGGCTACGTATTAATTACCATTTAAAAATTATATTATTATATTACTAGTGTGCAACATAAGTTTTCAAAAAACTTATTGTTGCGTATCGAGTACGCTATCGAACATAGATGCCCCTTTAAAGTAAAATTAATATTTAATTCACAAATATTACTAAATATGAAAACTTATTATTCTTTATTTACCTGGGATGTTACATCCTTCCCCCCTTTTGTGAATTGTGTCCTCGTAATTTTATTCACTTATCAAAATAAGTGGGGGTATTTATCCCTCATAGCATTTTCAGATTCACACGTTGCCTCTTCAACCATATAGTTTTTCACAAAACCATTACCTAGTGAATTACCTTATTTCGAAACACCTGCTCTCTTCGGTCTAGAATCTGGACTGGTTTTTCTTAATAAGAGAGATTCTCTTCCAACTGAACTACCTCGGGGCTCAAAACATGAGATGGATCTGGCACAAACTTTCTCAACATCGAAACATGAAAAACATTGTGTACCTGGGATAAACTCGGAGGTAATGCCACTCTGTATGAAACTGATCCAACTCTCTCCAGAATTTCATATGGTCCAATGAACCTTGGACTCAGCTTTCCTTTCTTACCAAATCGCATCACACTTTTCCATGGTGATATTTTGAGAAAAACATGATCACCTACCTCGAATGATAGATCCTTCCTCTAGTTATCCGCATAACTCTTCTGTCTGCTCTGAACTGTTCTCAGGTGTTTCTAAATCAACTGAAATTTTTATGCCATATCTTCTACCAATTCTAGTCCCATCAGCTTCATTTCACCCACTTCATCCCAAAAAGCTGGAGTTCGACACCGCTTCCCATATAATGCCTCAAATGGTTCCATCTGTATACTGGAATGAAAACTGTTATTATAAGAAAACTCAACCAAAGAAAGATGTTGGTCCCAACTTCCATGATAATCCATAGAGAAATCTCGTAGCATATCCTCCAAAGTCTGGATCATTCGTTCTGACGGCCCATCTGATTGAGGATGAAATGTTGTACTAAAATTTAATTCAGTACCCAACGACTTCTGAAGGCCTTTCTACAAGTTAGAAGTAAACCTGGGATCACGATCAAACACAATGGAGAAAATAACTCCATGTAACCTAACTATCTATTTAATATACAATAGAGAAAGTTGATCTAGAGAGAAAGTATCTCGAATAGGAAGGAAATGAGTAGATTTAGTCAATTGATCAACAATAACCCAGATTGCATTATTACCTCGAGATTTCCTCGGTAATCCCACAACAAAGTCCATGGATATATTTTCCTATTTCCACTCTGGCACTGGTAAAGGCTGAAACTTCTCGTTCGGTAACTGCCTCTCTGCTTTAACCTGCTGACAAGTTAAACACTTCACAGTAAAATCAGTAATATCCCTTTTCATTCCATCCCACCAGTAATACTCCCACAGATCCCTGTACATCTTAGTACTGCCAGGATGAACTGAAAACGGGGAACTATAAGCCTCAAATTACAACTCATTCTTCAACTGTGAGTCACCAGGGACACATAATCTCTTCCCAAACCTCAAAACACAATCATTATCAATGTTGAATTTAGGGAACTTACCATTCTGAACCAGCTCTACCTTTTTCTGAAACTCATTGTCTTCCCTCTACGCTTGCTTAATTCTGTCTGATAGGGATGATCTCACTGATACCTGAAACAAAATAGAAGAACTTTTTGCACCAACAAATTATATGCCAAAGTTCATCAAATCAAAAACCAATGTATCTCGTTCCAAGCGTATCATGGTTAATGAAGCATTACTATTTTGACTCAAAGCATCAGCCACTTTATTTGCTTTTCCCTGATGGTAATGAATTGTACAATCATAATCCTTGATTAATTCCATACATCTCCTCTGTCTCGTGTTCAATTCTTTTAGAGTGAGTATATACTTTAAAATTTTGTGATCAATATATATTTCAAACATTACTCCATACAAATGATGCCTCCAAATTTTTAGAGGAAAAACAACAGCAGCTAATTCCAAGTCATGTGTAGGGTAATTTACCTCATGAGTTTTCAACTGATGGGAAGCATATGCAATTACCTGATCATTCTGTATAAGAACACAACCAAGTCTCTTCAACGAAGCATAACTGTAGATAATAAACTCACCATTCCTGGAAGGAAGTTCCAAAAATGGAGCATTCACCAATCTTCTTTTCAACTCCTAAAAACAATCCTCACATTCTTTTGTCCAGATAAACTTAACACCCTTCGGAGTTAGCTTAGTCATTGGACTAGATAACCGTGAAAAATTTTCATCAAACCTTCTTTAGTAACCTACCAAACCAAGGAAACTACGGATCTCGGTTACATTTGTGGGTCTTGTCCATTCTTCAACAGCTTTTGTTTTAGCAGGATCAACAGTTATGCCATTTTTTGAAACAATGTGACCCAGGAAAGAAATTTTTTGTAACAAAAACTCACACTTGCTGAATTTTCCATACAGTTTCTTTTCTTTTATTGTTTTCAAAATAACCCTTAAATGACTTTCATGGTCCAATTAAGTTTTAGAAAACACCAAAATATCATCAATGAAAACAACAACAAACCTATCCAAGAACTCATGGAAAATTCTATTCATAAGGTTCATGAATACAGCAGGTGCATTGGTTAACCCAAAAGGCATAACTACACATTCATAATGGCCATATCTAGTACAGAACACAGTCTTCGGAACGTCAGCTTCTTTTACTTTCAACTGATGGTACCCCGACCTCAAGTCAATCTTTGATAAATACTGAGCTTCCTAGAGCTGATCAAACAAATCATCGATATGAGTAAAAGGATACTTGTTCTTAACAGTAATGTTATTTAAGGCTAAATAATCAATGCAAAGTATCATTGAGCCATATTTCATTTTAACCAACAAGACAGGAGAACCCCATGGTGATGTGCTAGGTCGAATGAAACCTTTATCTAATAACTCCTGCAATTGCTTCTTTAACTCTAAAAGTTCAACTTCAGCCATTCGATAAGGGTGTTTTGAAATTGGCTTAGAATCAGGAACTGAGTCAATAGTAAACTCAACTTCCCGATCATGAATAATGTCGGAAAACTCATCAGGAAAAAAATCAAGATACTCATTTACCACTGGAACATCATTAATCTGAAGAGTTCCTTTATTTTCAACAATATGTGCAAGGTAACATTCATTTCCATCTTTTACTAGTTTCTCAACTTCCCGATATGTTATCAAAATCAAGGGTTCATTCTTGTACACAAACTGAAAATATTTCTGAAAAGAAACAATTTTAGCTCTGCAGTCAATCTTAGCATGATAAATAGAAAGCTAATCCATGCCCAAAATAACATCAAACTCTACTAGAGGCAAAACAATAAGGTTTTCTGGTAGATTCTTTCCGCACACAAGGATATGAAGGTTCTTATAATTCCTTTTTGTCTCAACGTTACCTCCGGGTGTTTTTACGATAAGTTCAGGATTCATATCTTGAGATGGAATTTTCAATTTACTAGAAAACTTCTCAGAAATGAAAGAATGTGTAGACCCTGAATCAAACAACACATTGGCAAAATCTGAACAAAAAAATAGTGTACCTGATACTACTTCATTCGAGGGCCCAATATCTGCGGAAGTAGTTGCAAAGGATATCACCACCCCTTTCTGCTTGTAGTCTGGCTGCTTTCCCTCAGTTGAGTTCTTCATTAGACACTCATTTGCATAATGACCGATTTCATTACACTTAAAACATCTTACCATTGACTTTTCATTGCCTTCTTGACCATATTCCTTACAGTTATGAGAAATATGACCTGACTTACCACACCGAAAGCACTTTCCAAACTTGGATAAACATTCTACAGGATGCATTTTACCACACTTCTCATGGGAAGGATATTTGGTTTTCTTACCTCCTTGCTTCTTTGATGAATTATTCCCCTTTTCCTGGAAAGTAGACCTCTTATTCTGTCATTTTCCAAAGAACACCTGATCGTCGGCAAATTCCATTTCCACCTTCTCCACACATCGAACTAGTTTTTCATAACTTTTGAACTCACGAGAAGCTAAAGCCCTTCGATACTTTGGCTTTAACCCTGAGTAAAAACGGTTTATTTTACTATCAAGATCTCGTATGATGTTTGGAGCATACCTTTCCAATCGAGTGAACTTTGCTTCATAAGCAGCCACAGAGTCATCCTCCAGCCTCAATTCTAGGAACTATTTTTCCATCCTAAGATGAACCACCTTAGGAAAATATTTCTCAGGAAACATACCTTTGAATTCATCCCAGTGGAGATCATCAATCTCATCACTATCTCTGATATTTTTCACCATCAACCACCACTGATCAGCTTCATCTTCAAAACGGTAAACAACAAGACTACCCTTTTGATGTTCTGAACACCCCATGACATCAAAAATCTTCTCCAGTGCTTTAATCCACCCTTCAGCTTGCACAGGGTTAGATGATCCTCTGAATGATGGGGGATGTTGCCTCATGAAATGTTCCACCACTGACATGTTCCTCTGCGGTTGATTTGACTGATCTCATTCATGGATACCACCACCATTTATAGCCTGAGTCAACTGTTCCATCATTGCAACAAACTGTTCAGTTCCGATTCCGACCATCTCAGGTTGCTGATTTGGAAGGTTGTCTTCCTCCTGATGTCGTCCCAACATAGCTACTTTGTTTCCTCTACGGAAAACCATTCTGAACACAGAAATATCTTGGGCAAAGCAACATGGTAATCTTTAAATGCTATATCATTTTAGTCATAACATAAATTAACTTATAATTTAACAATTTTCTAACTCCTAAAGTTATCTAAACCGACCTCTGATACCAACTATAAGGCCCCAGCCTTAAACCTTACTTAATATTGAATTAAATGAATAATTCACATTGAGGATCCTTTCATGGTTTGGAGTTTTTGAGAATTAGGACATAACTACTACATATCAAAAGATTACAAAGTAGAAACATCTACTAAGTTTCCATAAAATAAAAACTCTTAAAAAGAAACATGGCTAGTTCCATGTTTTAGATAGCATGACTTTCCCTTGATCCCATCCTTGACCCTATTCCACATTAATTCCAGTGAAAAAAATTTCAAAAAATAACTTGGGGTGAGCATACAAAGCTCAGTAAGGGATACACAATGAATGAAAACTGTTAGTTATTTAAAACAACAAGTAAACCATGTGTACTTTATCAAAGTAATACTTTTCACCTTTATGAAGTGGTAAAAACTCTTCACTGAAGAAAAGATCATTACTTACCGTTTTGTAACCAAAATATTACCATAAAACCCATATAAATATCACATAACATATAAGGGTAACTTGGGACATAAACATACTTAAATGGAATAACCATACGGTCGACTTCCACACATATCACTTGGTGGAATAGCCATACGGCTGACTTCCATAGACAATGAATTGGAGGTTATAAGGTAACCACCCTTCCTGGTATTCACGTCACCACCCATCATATGGTTCATCACGTAACCACTCATCAAATGTCCATGTACCATTATAAAATCATAAGACATAAAACAAATATAATGGAAAGAATACATTTCCACACATTGATCACAATATATCACTTTAATATATTGACATAGAAAATACATTATAAAAACCATTTTCAATACCAAAATACATAAAAGAGTATATGGTATTTATTTCATTTTAAAAATAGTACGGCTTGTTGAGGAAGCCAAATACCAAATAATACTCGTGGTGGCGGAAAAGGTCGTTGTCACCACGTACGTTAAAAAAACATTCCTTTCTGTCATTTTGTAAAACACTTCATAGTAAAAGATTCCTTTTGTATAAAAGTAATATTAAAAGGGTTTTATACACCCTATAAAAGAAAGTTGTGTATAAAACAAAATATTCCTCAATGAAAGGAGATTGAGATGAAGTCCCTTACCTCGGGTCCGACTTGACTCGATCGTTCTTTAACGTCCTGAATAATAAACTTCAGTTAATTTATACTTGATTAATAACCTTTTTCAAGTTCATTATTACTTTTATATCACTTATTACCATGTTATGAACAATATGTAGTCATTTAAGTTGATAACGGTCATTTGTCGATATTTGGTACTTGAGTCAAAATTGAACTTCTTACAATTACATGTTGTTCGTGTGGTCAAAGGTTCATTATATCTAGAATAATATTCATGATTTGGATATCATATATATCACATATATCCAGAATATACATGTATTTATAATATTACATAATCATTTAGAGTTAAGAAATGAAATGCACCATTCATGGAGACAGTAAGCCGTAAGTAAGCATGAACGCTACTTTTATTTCTTTGTCATATTAATGGAATTAAAACTAAATGAGAGGTATGTATATTTTAATTCCAGAATTATATTCATCATTTATATGTAAAATACATCATATATGATAACTTTAATTCCATCCTTTATATGTCCCACATATGGCATTGACGAATCAAATCACTTTGAGGGGGCGGTTGTCCGCACTTCCTAAAATGAAGATATCGCGTATACCCATAATGGAAGCCATGAAGGTGTGCCATAAATGAAAAATACAGAATCTTAAGGAAGAAATAAACATATTATATATCATATATAAATATAGTTACATCTTAATGTCCACCTTTGAAGGTGTTGGAAGAATATTGAACAATCATCGTTTCGTGAGGCAGAAATCCACCATCCACGGAAATAGTATGTTCTTTAACCATTAGATGTAGGTGTGTGTAAGTGTAGATCGAAGGATTATTATAAAAACATCCTAGTATATTTAAGATACTGGATTTGTTACAAAAGAAATTAATAAAAACAGTTTAGGGGGTTGGAGAAACAAAATAAAACAAAAGGACACAAGTGAAGACATTACCTTAAAATCGGGTAACTCTCTTAGATTTGTGCTCAAAGGCTTCCTTGGGGATACTTCTCCCCAAATTGAGGCTTCTAAGAGTTATAGAGGGATGTAGAGAGACAAAATTGGTAGGGGTGGTCTGAGAAAAATGCTTTGGAAGTGTGGGTAAGGTGGTAGAGGGGGGGCCTTTTATAAGAGGAGAGGAGGGGCACTTTTGGAAAGTAAAGAAATGTTACTTTATTTTAAAATGAGTTTCGGATTTAAAAGGTCCCACATTGATAGAATCCGAGGATAAGGTGATAAGGGTTCAATATCCACCAATCCTATAGGTTGTTGACAAGTGTAGGTCTTAGATTTTACATTATATTTGCATTTTTTTAAATCGTTAAATAATGAGGTAATCGTTGCATCATCATGGTGCCATAAATAATTTAATTTATTTAATGTATAAAAATTATAAAACAAATATCATGATGTAAGAAATATTATTATCTTTCTAAGGAATATTTATAGTCAAAAATCAGACTTGTATAACCCCATTTAAAAATTATTTTTGTAAAACAACTCATGTTTGTGACATTTTTACTTTAACATTAAATAAAAAGATATTAATGTTATTTTCCTTCCAATGTGGCTCCATGGGGTCCCCAAATTGACCCATGGATTTTTTTGGTCGGCCATGACATATAAAATAAGGTTAGGACATTTTTATAGGTCATTCCAGTTTATTAAAAGATTATTTTTACCTTAAACTACACTAATTACCTCTAATCGCGATTAAAAACTTAAAAGTTACTATTCACAAAAAAAAAATTTAATCCCATTGAACCACATTTTACTTCTTAATGACAAACATGTATGTCGGATTTTTGAAATTCAAAACACAGAGGTGGTAAAATTTCATTTAAATGAAAAATCAGTTTTTATAAGTACCACTTAGTGGTTTCTCTATTCATCAAAAATTGAAGTTTTTCAGAAAAATACCAAAACTTCACCCTAAGCTATATTTGATATTCCAAATTAAAAAATGAAGTCCATTTTACAAAATTCAAATCATATAGGATGAATTAATTAATTTAATAATTAATTCCAGCTGTCAGAGCAAATAGCGTGTTTTTATGAAACAATAAGTATCAAACGATTGACACTAGATTAAGTCTGATTTCAAAGTGAAATTAATTCCAACAACCACTATTGGATTTAATAGTAAAAATATATTCTAAATTCACTTTAAAACCAATTCAAAAGATAATCTAATCATATAAATAAATTATATTAAAAAGAGGTTTTGAATTAAAATACAACATTTTCACTATTCATTAAAAAAATGAACTTTATCGGAAAAATACCAAAAATTTACACAAATTAAAATTTGATGTCCCTATTATAAAGAAGAGTTTTATATGGTCTAATAGAATGTATAAGATTGATCAAAACTATATTTTATGACGGTTCGCCATCAAAAGGCTATAAGTGAGCCTTTAGTGAAAATTTGCGTATAAATGCCTAAAATTGAATTCTTTCTGTATTTTAAGTCTTTATCTTTTATTGTAAAAAATTTAAAAAACATATATAATCATATTTTAGTTATTTCTATCCATTCCTGCCAATACAACGGCTACATGTTAACTACCATTTAAAATAATATTATTATATTACTAGTGTGCACCGTATGTTTTCAAAGAAACTCATCGTTGCGTATCGAGTATGCTATCGAACATAGAAACCCCTTTAAAATAAAATTAATATTTAATTCAAAAACATTAATAAATATGAAAATTTATTATTCTTTATTTACCTGGGATGTTACACCAATGATGTGGGTCCCAACAAAGGGAACACTGATGTTTACCAGGGTTTGGGGTTGAACCTCCTGGAGGCTTCCGAAGTTCCCTACCATGCAGACAGGTATCAAAGTCCCCATAGTTTGAAAGCATATAGTTTAACATCAAATATGATGAAACGGGGGTATAGTTTAACATAATACGGGATGAGAGTGAATCAACATAAAGTGTTCAGGATCGATGGATAACGGACCTGAATGACATGGAGACTTCCTACATAGCTTCATCAGAAAATGAAAGGATCATAGTACATGTAGTTTGGTAGTGAGGGATTGGGGTTACACACCAAGGAGGCCTAAGAATGGGGACATTGTTGATTCTTACTCTAAGATCATGTGACTCATGCTTGTTGTGAGAAACGAGAGGCAATAAAATACTGGACGATCGTGGTGCAAAGGTGCGGCCACGAAGGATGGTGAATAGAGATTACACATGGAATCATCCTTGGTGCCACTATCAAGTGGAAATTATGGATGGGGCTTATACATGTCGGTATCTTGGGTACCAACAAGTAGCAACAATGGTGAATGGGGCTTACGCATGGAGGCTACATGTGTGCCACTAAGGAGAAGTAATGTTGGGTGGGGTTATGTATTAAAGCATCCCAAGTGATGCTACAGAGCGGAAATGGTGAATGGGGATCACGTATGGAAGCTTCTTGGATTCCGCTAAGAAGTTGAAATGGTGGATGGATCTTACGCATGTATGTTTCCTATGTTCCGCTAAGTATTGGAAATGGTGGACGGGGCTTATTCATGGAAGCTTCCCATGTGCCACTAACGAGCGGAAATTTTGAATGGGGATTACGTATGGAAGCTTCCCCGGTGTCACCAAGGAGATACAGTGGTGAATGAGGCATAAGAATGGAAGATGTCCAAGTGCCATTATGGAGCCGAAATGGTGAATGGGGATTATGCACAGAAGCTTCCTAGGTGTCGCTAAATAGAATCAATGGTGGATGGGGCTTACGCATGGAAAATTCTTGTAATGTCTTCTTATGTCTATCCATGAGTGAATCCCAACTCACTAGTTGGTTGGGGCATATAATCGAGGCCTACACCTATGAGTTAGTGAACAAGTGGGATAATTCCAAGGGCGTTGGAATTAGTCCAAACAAAGGGAGATGAAAAATGTGAATCATATGCCTAAAATTCAGAACACAATGGGGGATGCATGACGAAGGTAGATAATTTCTGACCATATTCAAATCACAGCATCCACATCCTGTTAGCCTGAGATGAATACAAAGAAATGGGGACCAACTGCTGACCGTATTTGAAACACAAGTACAAACTCAACCTGTCATCCAAAGTCTTCTAGGGAGTTGGTAAGGAATGGTAGGTGATCTGAAGTGGCCTGGGACAATACCATTATGGGTCCCTTCAGACATGAAAGATGATGAAAATTGGAATGAAGTACACACAAAGAACTTGGTGGGGTGATTGAATACTTGAATGGATTTATAAGATCTGTAAATTATTCCACTGTAATCATGGAATGAGGCATCTTATTCTATTCACATTAGTCATATCTTATTTGTAACAAGAGGTATCTTATGATTTAATTATAGGAAATTATATAGTTTAAAGTCATGTAGTGAGGACTATTGGCATATTATGCTTCGAATATAAGGCATATCTTATTCAGAAAAAGAGTCATCCTATGTTTGTTGAATGGGGTGTACTACAGTTTAAATTCATATAGATAGGAATATTAGGAATACCGTTCCTAGAAATGGACAGTGTTATGACTTACGCAAAACAACCCATTTTGGTTCAACATGGCATTGGAACCTGGTGATGGGATTTGGAGGAGTTCCTTCAGGAATTGTTCGTCAATGTGCTCAGGGAATTTATGATGAGAATCTTAACTCAATACATTTGAAAGGGACTAAGATTAATATGTCGACTCAAGTTATTTCATGGAATTTGGAGGAGTATCTCAAATATTGGTATTCTATATGTGGAAGGTCGGAGAACATAAGGGTTCAATGGAAAATGCTGATGTCCCAACATGAAAAGTTCACGGAATAGATCTACATTTTTCATAGGGGTTAGTGATGATAGTGAATGGACTGACCTGGAGGGAAAGAACTACAGACAGTCATAGATCCTTAAGGGGTGTGCTGGTGAAACTCCCACGGTATGGACTATTGGGTTCAAAGGCAGGAGCTTCATGAAGGATAGGGCTTCGCGAAGGATAATAATTTGTGGATATTAGGGTGTAGAAGATAATGGGGATTATGGTGATGAGGGTATCTCTAACCATGGGGATTCACAGAGCTGAGGGTCCCGTGGAGCATGGGGCTTCGCCAAGCTAGGGTCTTGTGGAACAAGGGGCTCGCAGAGCTCAGGGTCTCACGAAGCAGCTTCGTGAAATAAAGGTTCTCGCTGAGCATGACCTCGACTTAGCATAATGTTCATTTATTATGAGAGTGATCTTTGAAGGATTAATGATTCTTGGAGTTTCTACCATCCCAAACTAGACTCCCTCCTTCACAATGGGCGGAGGCCTTCATGAAGGGAAACTCTTCTCGGTGCTCGGGAGCACTGAAAAATGGGAGATCGGCTGTTGAAGGGGCAGTGTAACCGTCATTATGAAGGGGGTGAGCAGGATATTTATAGGCAATTGAGGTCAGAGGAGATTGTTGTGGTGAACAAATGTTCACTACGAAGAGAAAATGACACCGCTAAGGAAATCATGCTCCGCAACCGGAGGTAGTTCCTTCAAGTTTCTCGGAGTCACATAGGCTACAATCACAGCCTTTGCGGTATTCACGAAGTCTCCGATCATGTTAATCAGACATTCAGAGGCTTCCATCATGGCCTTAGTGGCACTCTAATAGGCTTTAATCAAGTTCCTCTACTCTGTGACTACAGAGGGAGCTCCGCGAATGGGCTCTGTGAACTAGTTTTCTAGCCCAACTTCAAATGTCCAAAACCATTTATCTGTAACTATGTTCGGGCACTATGACTAGTCAAATAGAAACTTGAGTAATGGTCTGTGATCTTGGATAATGTATGGAAGAATTTATCATATCTTGTAGATATGATTTCTGGTGCCCACAACCATTTAGAGTTTGCAGTTTACCAAGATAGCATTATGACAATGTTTATATTGGTGAATATTCAAGATATGTGTGTGTGTGTGTGTGTCTGTTTGTGTCTGTGTTTTTTCTTTCTCACCAAAGAAAAAATCCTTCTTATTTTGAAAAATATGACTAATCACTTGAGAACCTTATTGGACACACCATCAAAACTATGAGATGTGATCAAGGCCAAGAGTATGAGAATCATGAGTTTCTCTTCTTACAACATGGTTATACTCATAATTTCAATACCCCCCGAACACATTAACAAAATGGGTTGTTAAAAGGAGAAATAGGAATATTTAATAAATTTTAATAAATAATATCAGGGAATATGATTCACCAATATATTTTTTGATAAGGAATTTATCATGTTTTTTTAATTAATAGAGTTCCTATTAGATCTTTTGTGAAAAATACTCGATATGAGTTATGGAATGATAGAAAATAAAATGTAAATTATATTAGATTTTTTTATGATAATTATACATTATAAATAAAAATTATATTCTATAAAAAATAGTTAAGATTTTTTAAATTAATTTTTCAGTTAATTGACCCCTAATAAAAAATTATAGTCTTTTATAAGAAATATAAATTTTTATACGAAACATTTTATGTCACTATTTGTGAGGCATATCCCCATTAACTTAAACTTGATATTGAAAAATTTGATGATAATATGAAAAATTTGAATATCATTTGTAATTAAAAAGCCTCTAATATTTCTACTGATTTACTTGATATGTATCCTAACAGATACAATAAAATCATTCTTTTCATATAAGAATAATTTTAACAAACATGCACTCCAATAAAAAGAACCATTAGAACCCAAAAAAACCATACCATGGATGTTGTTGTTGGATATTTGAAAAAATGTAGTCAAACTCACACTTCCCAATGAACCCAGGATGAACATAAAGCCTTTTATCATATATTAATCCTAATAACTTCAATGAAGAAATCAATAATGAAATTTGGGTAATAGATATGTAGGAATAATTGAATTATTTAGAATGAAATAATGTCATAGAATTACTAGATAAGACTAAATACTACCTAAACATTCAAACCATGTGGGTATATAGATAAACTGCTATTTAATCTATCCTAATTATTAAAAAATAGAAGGATTGGTTTCAGAAGGATATAGTTATGAAGAAGGTATGGATTATGAATTAATCTTTTCAAGATTTTATGGACATGAAGCCATTAGAATATTTATTTCATATGTAGCACGTCTTAATTAAAAACTATTTAAAATAGATGTCAACTTTTTACTTAAAAATGGTTATATTAGTGATTATATTTTTATTCAAAAACATCATCTATTTGAAAATCCACATTTTCCAAATCAGGTTTTAAGTATTATAAAGCTTTATATGGTATAAAATAAGATCCTAGGGCATGGTATGATCTAATTAGATCCTTATTGATTTCAAATGGATTTTCTAATGGTTTTATTGAACCAACACTATTTATAAATAATAATTTGAATGGGTGGATTAATTATTTAAATATATATTGATGATATTATTTTTGGATCATCCAAACACTCATTGTGTATTATGTTTTATAAAAATATGAAAAAATATTTTCAATGATTTTAATTAGTGGGTTAATATTATTTCATGGTTTTTAAATTTTTCAAAAGAAATATACAATTTTCCTAAAAAAGATACAAAAAGTATATTTTAAAACGTTTTGGTATGGATGGAACCAAAGGTAGTTATAATAGTATGAGTACATGATGTATGTTATATCTTGATGAAACTGGAAAGTAAATTACCCAATCTTCTTATATAGGTACGATTATAAACTTACTATACATAACTAATAGTAAAACCAAGATTATTTTCATTATATTTATGTGCTCTCATTTGTATGAAAACCTAATGGAATCTCACTTGAATGTTGATAAAATAATTTTCAAATACCTCAAAAATATAACCAATTTTTGACTATTCTAATCTATGGGACATGTATTTGAATTCGTTAGTTATTATAATGATAATTTTTGTAGTTTAATGTTGGATAGAAAAAGACCCTTTGGAACATGTCATCTTTTGGTAAAGTCTCCAGCATCATGGAAAAAAAATAAATAGAATTATATTTCATTATCTATTATTTAAAATGTGTATAAATCATTTGGAACTTTTTGTGAAACAATTTTATCAATGACACACACTTTACAAAACTATAGTTATCAATTCTGATATGTCTAATGCTTTAACATCATAAGTACACTTTTCAGTATTCAAAATTAAAACTATTGTCGTGTCAAAAAATCATTATTACAAGAAATTAATTGTTTGATTCATTTATGTATGGGTAATATTATTATATAAAAATGATTAAAAATAGGCGAAACTATCAATATTGTAATCATGAGAAGTCATTCCTTGATGTGGGGTGTCAATGTGATGCTAACCATGATTGTATGTGATAAAACAAGTGTAAATAGAAAAAACTAGAAAATCAACATTTATATCATGAATGGCCAAATAAAAGTGTAAGAGTAATGGGGAATTCATTGAATTGGCACTCCAGGGTAAAACAATCACTCAGAGAAGTATGTTAAAAATTCATGGAGTGACACTATGTGTTACACCCTAAATCACATGGACTGGAAACCTTTCACATCATCAATACTGAATTCATGGACAAATATCACATTGTTAAACCCAAAACCTCCATGAACAATAAAAATTGACTCAAGAGGAATCAAAGAATACAAAAATTGAGAATTAAAGCCATCCCAGGTACACTTGATTCCTATAAATAGAATACTAGTGTTATGCTACATACAATCAGTGATGAAAAGATAAAAGATTGTGGTGAGATGTTGCAATACTGAAGTGCCCTCTATTAGGTTATGAATAAAAAGGGGTGTTTTTAATTGTATTTATTTTATTTTTCACATGTTTTGGGTTACCACAAAAATAATTTCATATATATTCATTTCCATTTCCTTTAGTATGAACATTTACCAATCAATCTAGAATATTAATTTTTAATTTTGAAACAAATCAACAAAAATATTTCATAAACATTAAATGGTTTAGGGTGTTTAGGTTTATAGACATTATAATGATAAATTAATGAATTTATTCTCTAAAAACATGACCATATGAATAAGGGGATTTTTCTTTAATTAGGGTATAACAAGAGAAATGATCTCTCTCATCTCAGCTTCAAAAACAATCCTGATAAATAAATTTAATTTATTTATTCATTTTCACCCAATCATGGAATCTATAAATCCCTAAAACATTTTCTCAAAATTCTTCAAAAACCAATCTTTCTTTTCTTATATCTCTCTTTCTTCAAAACAACCCAGATCAATTTTTTTAGATTTCGTAAAATAGACATGCACTCTCTCATGGGTTAAACATAGAACTGAATACTTTCTACATTTTTTATTTAGTCACACTCTTTCAATTTAAAATAAATAAATATTTTTTTAGCCTCGTGATATTTAACAATGACCTACAAGCTATCAAAGTTATCATACCTTTTTTAGGCTTGTTGAAAATTATATTTTGGTTTGAAGTGTTTTGTTAAATTTTATTTTATTTTTTATTTTGTTTTACTACTTTATACGTGGACTTCTTATTTTTAATTAAAATAATATTTTCTTGGCCTTTAAATATTGTATAAATTTTGGTCATTTTTTCAATATAACCCAAAACATGAATGAAAACTATGGAGAAAAATAATAAAAACCATTACCATTGATGGTGCAGAACAGAACCAACATGTTATTTGGGTACCAATAATAGATCCATGGCTACGTAAACTAGATACCTATAAGAGGACATCAAAAAAAAGACTCCAACCAAGCATTCTATTCCCACCATTCAAATAAAATCATTTTCAGATCAAACAATCCATAATCAAAATGATCTCTAATAATATTTAACTCTTATTATTTCTGAAAGAATATATGAACTCGAACATGTAAATCAATTTTGAACATTGTGAAACATTTCAATTCCAACATGTGTGAAGTGAATCATTGGGAGTTCAACTCTTCATATTTTCATCTAGGGATTAATATCATGAATTGATTCATATTTTTCTATCCCATTCCATAACTAAGTGGGATTGATTTTCTAGAAACATATTAACAAATTTCTTTCCTCCATAAAAATCTATAGACATATGGGTAAATATTCTATATTTTTATCAATTTTTAGATGAATTAATTTATAACACATGGTAGAATTTAAAAAACATCATCCGAAAATTTTTACATCAAGGTATTAAAATGTTGTTTTTAATCTAAACATTTTTATGTGTTTATTGTAAGGGAAGGTATATAATTGACACTCTATCTAGTGAATATTTGATGAATAATTATATAGAGGCGAACTATGATATATTGTATGAAATGGTAACAATTATTTTAGTGGATGCTGAAGATACCTAATGAAGAGGCATCAAAATCATCAATAATAATTAACAGATAGTAGCATTGATTGATTCACTAATGAAAAATATGGCCACCATGATAGTCTAATAATAATAACCACATGATATTTACGTTGACAAAGTTAATTACTCTAATTAAAATAAAGATAATAATATTTATGGTTTGTGGGCACGGTAATAAAGGAAAGGTTATTAGTAGAGTGTGTTAAGATTCAAAGAATATCAAGGACCATCACAAAAAAGCCAGGTCCACACACTAGAGAAGGACACTGATATATTTATGACTAATATCAGAGCTTCTATAAATGAACATACTGGATATTCAAAATAAAATAGCGTAGGAATCAAAGAGCTCCATTATGTATTGAGATATTATAATATTATACAATGGAACATGGATTTCCATGTGGGTCAAATTGAAGATAAAAATACATATAGACTGGTGAAATGCTTTGAGGACACTTAGAAGACAACCCTTATACAGTTTTGAAAGCCAACTCCATTAAAAGTGGAAAAAACACAAGACAACCTTGAATCAAGTATGGTATATGAAGATAAATAATAAAATATGGAAAAGAGTAAGGATAAAGTAAAATTTGAAGATGAAAAAGAGAAACCACCACTATACAAGCCAATAATACCTTTTCTAGAGCAGCTAGTTCAAGGATAAATTGAATAAAAAAAGGTAATTTTCTAAAACATTTCAAAAATTTACATATCAATATTCCATTCACATAACCTATCTCCAACATGCCAATATATTTTAAATTAATGAAAGTGATGGTGACCAATATGAAAAATCTTGATTATATTGGTACCATTCAAATCATGTGGTAGTGTTAGACTATTATATCGAATGTTTTATTGAAGAATAAATAGGAAACACAGAAGATTTAAATTCCTATAATTATTGGGTCTAACAAAATTAGGAAAGGACTACGTGATCTAGGTGAAAGAGTGAACACCATGTTATAAAATATATTCAAGTTCATGGGTTTATAGAAGATGAATAACACAATAATTACAATCCAACTAGATGATTCGATAGTGAAATACTGCTAAGAGATCATTGAGGATATCATATTAAAAGTAGTAAATTTATATATTCTAGTGGAATTTTATGTTCTATACATGGAAGGAGATAGAAATCACCTTATCATTGGATGGATATTCATTATTAATTGATAGGTATTGATTGAAAAAAAAAGTGGGGAACTAATCATGAGAGTTGGTAGACAACAAGTATGTTTTCAAAATAACCTAAAAGTAAGGAGTTATGATGTGATGTATGGTGATGAGATGTTGTAGGAAAAAATAACCAAATTTTATAAAATTAATGAAATTGAATAATTATATGAGGTGGATCCTATCATAGAAAAATACATTAAAAAGGAGGTACTAAAAATAACAAATATAAAATTAATGACACTAGATGAATAGTCTATCCAACCATGTTTGAAAAGGCCCAACATATATGGTTTGTGTATTATCCTCAATTTAGTTGTTCATGATAAAATATGCACTAGAACATTAGCCTGAAAAAGGTTGAGCAACTGTTGATCATAAGAAGGGTAAAACTATTTTGAGAGAAAGGATATGTACCAACCTATTTGACTAGGCATATGCGAAGACATTTATGGATCATGACTCAGTAAAATATTTCTAATATCATGTCACCTGAACTAAGATAAAGAGTTAAGGTCAATCCAACTATGTTTAAAAAATTCACCTATGTGAGGAAACATGAGTTTTTAGGATTATTTATTTTCTATTTTTAAGAGTATAAACTCTTCCCCAAATCTTAAAAATTTCATTAAGAAAGGAATAAAATTTAACTTGTTCATATTTATTTTCAAGTCCAAAGATAAAGGAACTAGAAATCCAAGAAGCCTGATAAGAGGCTTCATGACCTATTTATGTTATGAGATCTCAATTCACATTGACATATTACAATTCACTTTAATAAATGACTATTCACACCATAAACATAATATTTATAGAACTTTTATATGTCTTTTTGAATGATCATATCATTTAGAGTATGATTTTAAATTCCTTGTTTTATTTTACCAAAACAATTACTTTTTTCTAGCTTTTAACTAATTATTGCATGTCCTACCTTGATTCTTTACTTAAATATATATTCTACGAGAGATATAATTCTTAATATAATCATTATTGAAATTTTTTATATTTATTTTTCATTATATTTAAAGAAACAAATAAGGGAAATAATTAGTATAAATAACACGTGAATTTTTATTTCATGAGGCATGATTTATGGAGATTGTTTAATTTTTTAAAATGAAATTTCTCTATGATCTGGATGGACTAGAATTACTGATATTTTTCTTAATTAATTTTACTATTAGTATGATTTTATATCACTGATTTTCCCAACCACTCATTACAGAGATATTTTTTCGAGCCTTGTATTCTAATATATTTTGTTGAGTATATTAATTAATTGAAACTCAGGAATATTTTTATTCTATTTCTTAATATTTATCTTATCAAAGATATTATTGTAAAAAATAAAATTTAATATGATTGAGACAAACTTTTTCCCTTATCATTTACATACCCGTACATTAATCCTTTTTAATCCTATAGAATCCCTGAATAGACTTCTTAGAAAAGAATCATGTTACAATTATTTTTTTACATTCCTACCATAACATGAATATTTTTCATTATTATTAAAAAAGAATGTTTGTGTAATAATGTCCTGAAGGAAGGGATTCTCATGCTGAAATAGATATGTGTGGGGTTTCCTTCATGGAATTTAGGGAAATTTTAATAATTTTCAAACATTATACTCATTTCTCACCTTCAAGAAAAAAAACGAAAATGGGTTTGAGCTTGGGAAATTCATAAATTACTATTTATTATCTAATAATATTGTTATAACTATTACAAATAGGTTTATGGGGACATCATTTGGGGTTGGGTGATAGATGTGAGATTTTTCCCAATAGCAATTTTTAAAACACACACACACAAAAGTAGGTGTTTCATACATTCCATTTTATTTCTTGAAGAGCATTCTTTATGATATTTGGGATGGGTATATATCACTTTTATATTAAATATTTCAATTTATATATTTTTGATTATCATATACAGTAATTTAGATCTTAACCTCTTTCTTAAGATATAATGGTTGTACATAATTTACCTACATACACTAAATTCTAAATTATATTGAACCAAATGATAAATACCTCATGATTATTTCTGATTCTATCTCCATATAGTAGATAAAGTATATGAATTGCAAGATTATGATATGGTTCATGGTTTGTGGTATGGGAAAACCCCATATTCATTTATATATTTATAAAGAGTGAAAAAATTCAGAGCATTGTAAATTAAGTGCCATAAATATTGAAAATGAATCTAAATATATAAGTGGATGAAATAAAATGCATGTTTTATTCAAAATAAAAATAAAAAACTGATAAATTTACTTATTTTTTTAAAAGAATAACAAGTTTTTAAAATTTTACTGTGATGATCGAACATGAAATTCTACATTTTATCAAGTGATTTCATTGAAATTTCATTTAAAACATGTTATGTTGAGAATCCTTTATAATATGTTCATATTTAATTCATAGGGAGAATCCTAATTTCATGTATGGGGATTCGATACATACATTTACTACCTACAATTTTTAGTATTTAAAATTAAAATTATTGCCATATTAATTGATCATTATATATAGAATTTAATTGTTTGATTCATTTATGTTATGATAAAATAATTAAATAAAAATAAGAAAAAAGAGAAAAAGGATTTGGATTTAAATTGTGAGAAGGATTTCCTCGATGTGGAGTATCAGTGAAATCTTTTCAAGGCTAAAATTTGATGAACCAAGTGGAATCGGAGAAACCAACACTAGAAAATCATCATTCAATTCATGAATAAACTATTCACAATGTTTGAATCAATAGAAATCATGATGTGAACCCTCACCATGATAAAAAATCACCTAGAGTAGAAGGTTGAATGTTTATAGTGTGACACTATGTGTCACACCCAGAATCATGTAGATGGAAAATATTTTGATTCAAAAATGCAAAATTCATGGCCAAATATCTAATGGTTTGAACCTTGAAGATAGTTCACTATCAATATTGACCCAAAAGTATTCAATGACCACACTAATGGTGAATTTATAGAAACTAGAGCACACTTTATACCTATAAATTTACAACTAGTGTTTTGATATAGATAGTTGTTCATACAGAGATTAAATCATGGGGCAAGGTTATGTGATATTTTAGAGTCCCCCACAAGTTATTCTCTACTATTTCATTTTTGCATTTTTTTTATTTTCCCATTACATAACAATCTCTCCTAAATAGTATGAGGGGTAACTCTTGATCAGTTTTGGGTGATATAGACACTTGGGGTGCTATGAATTATATTTCATTCAATTGTTTTGTCTTTTTTATTGCCAACATAATAATTTAATTTTTATTTATTTCATATTCCTCTAGCATGATTGTTTACATGGAATTTGGGAGGTAAAATTTTTACTTTATAACATCGTATCTTAAATTATGATTTAAATTTAATTCATTAGTGTAGTTTTTTTTAAATGGTATCAATCTAACAAAATTCATTAATACCCTAAAATTCACGACTATTGGAAATATGAGATTTCTATGTTTTGGAGGGGATACCATGACAAAGAATCTCCATTATCCCAACTCTAAAAAAAATCATGATCAATACATCTAATTTATCAATTCATTATCACCCAATCCTGCTATCTAAAAAACCATGATATTCTTTCTCCTATAGAATTCAAACCAAATATTATTTTCATCTCCCTATTTCAAAAAAACAATTGTTTTTAAATTTATTATGATACAATTGAACCACATTAAGTGTTTGACCATGAACATGATAATTTCTATATTTTATTTCATAGTCACGCGTTTTTAGTTTAATAATAACAATTAAATTTTCTTAGATTCGTAGGATTTATCGATCATCTATGGGTTTTCAATGTCCCTATAAATTTAAACTATACAAATGATAATAATTTTTTACAAATTTTAAATCTCATTCCTAGACGAAACGTGATGATATTGACATTACTTTTTGATAAATCATTTTTCAAAGGGAGATATTACTTTTTAGTTCATTGGATCCAAAAATTATGTTATTGACGTCCTTAACAATATTCTCAATATAGAGAGATAAAATTAAATTAGACATGATTTAAGAATTATTAAATCTTCTTAAATATTTCATTTTACTTCATAACCCTTTTATTTGTTTAATTATTTTTCTAAATTATGTTGTAGTACATAACACATATTTTTGTTATGAATTGTCTTAATTTATGAATGGTCAAAATTTGAATCCTTTATTGTAGATAAGTATCCACGAAACTCAGTTCATACAGTCAGTTAAGTAAATGCAAAGCTTTGTTCATGTGGTCAATTAATTAACCACGAGTAATTGGCCATAAGTTCAGTTTTTGTAAAATGACCCCTACAGGATAATTAAAGAAAGTTCATATGGGAAGTATAATAACTGTGAATTACAAAAGTAACAAAAACAATTCTTGTAGTGATTCAACCTACCATGACTTTTTTAGCATGAAATTTTAGTTAAATATTTCAGTGGGATTTCATTTCTGTTTATAATTTTTTTATGGTTTAAATGATTAAATAAAATTAAAATAATAATTTATATCATTATACATTGTTATTTCTTCTTGTTTTACATATCTTAATATTTTATCTCTCTAAAATCTATCATTTATAAATCACATTATTTTTCTAAATCTAATCCAATCCTCTAGAGTTTCCAATCATAGTATAAGGATAGTTAGAATGAAAAGAGTTCATAAGGATAAATATCCAATTATTTTTCCTTCTTCTAAGAGATATAAAAATGATCATGAAAGTTCAAATATTAGAATAAATCTTTAGAGACCTCCATGTTCTAGATCAGATTTTCTATACATAGGAATAAGTGGATGTCAAATGGATATCATCAATAAAGTCCATGGTTTATAATTTGATTCAAAATTAATGATGGAGTGATTTGTTTAAGGATAATGGTAGTCCATTTAATCCTCATTTGTAAAAATATTTTTATACGAATAGGTTATTACTTTTGGGTCATTCAAGGGATACCATTTGAATGGTTGTAAATTGAGAAAATATGGTTTTGTAATCAAGGATTTGGGATAAATTATTGAATGTGCATGATATAGGCAGTTATGGGTATTATCAAATTTCATATCCTATAAATCATTATCATTTTGAGTTTTTTTACTGCCCTTGAGGTGATAAATTGGAAAAAAATCATCATAAGACATAATCTTATAGAATTAAATAGGTAATGAGTATTTTTTGTGAAGTATATCTATTATCTTATTAGTCCTAGGGAAGGTTACTTTAGCATTTTAAGGCCTCAATATTTTTGTATACATTTTATTATAAACACAATCCAATAATTATTATAAAGGGATGTCATGAGGGACATAAATAAATTATAAAATCCCACCTTAATATTTAATTTCGTACCTCGCCCTAGATAAATCTCAAGCCTATAGGATTTCAAAGGATTAGTTCTTAAGGGAGAGGAAAGATTTATTTCCATTATTTTTTCATAAAAATATAAAATACACAATCATATAAAGGATAATTGGAGCACATATAAAATTATTGTGTGGATGATAATGATAATTCTTTTCATAAGTTTAATATAAATAAAAATCATTTTATTCCTTTGTACAAGGTGTATCCTAGCCTAATACCTGATGAGTTAGTTGAGTATTCTTCTGATGAAAAACATGTTTCCTTAGAAATTGAATATGTTGAAACATAAGTGGTTCATTTGGTGTGGAATTTATGGAAGAACATAAGGATGTTAGGGAAGCATTTAAGGATGTTTTGGATTTATATATTGTTGTGTTTTTTGGGTCTCTTAATTCTCCCCTATATCTAGCCTCTCATGAAGAAGAATTAAGAGATGAGGACCCTGATGGTACTAAGGTATCATAGTGTAATTATTATGAGGAAAACACATGGTATGAAAGTGACTCGGGTGAGTTAGAAAGACCTTAATATATTTATGAAGAATATTCTTCCTCGTGTCCAATCAGAATAAATACTCAAAGTAAAGGTGAAATAAAACAATATACTCATCTGGAGGAATATGATGATAATCTTGATCATTGGGGTAGTCCACCTCAGCATGGAAAAGCATATCTATCTCTTCAACTTAGATAGTACTTGAGGGGTATATAATTATTGAGATTTATTTTCAGGAAAAATTTTAGGAATCACCTCCCAGCATTAGTGTAAAAATTACTTAAAATATGTTTGGTTTAACTTCTACTAAATTTATTGAATAACGAGTTAAAATAATATTGAAAATACTATTGAATCATCACATAATTATATTTTTTATGTTTTTAAGGAAGAATCTAGTCTAGGATCAGATTATTATTCTATATGTCTATAACATGAGATGACTAAAGTTGAGTTAGATGGTAGTAATTTTTCTTCAGACCCATCTACACCTATACATTCTTAAAATTATTTTACAATCTTTATAACTAAATATTTATTAAATGATTTCAAATCATATTTTATGGGTTTTTTAAAATAGTTTTTTATTGGTTTTGGGAACTTATTGGACACATTAGAGAATAGTATCATCAAGTAAAGAATCATAAGATTGGTTTTGGTTTTGGTTTTTTATCTCCCATTTTCAAGTAAAGCATCATCTCAGGATTGATCATATGAAAATTGATATTAGGGATATAAGATTTTATGTTGGTTCTTCATAGGATTGTATTTAGGACACAATGATTAAGTTATCCTGTAGGGTTTTTAATATAGTTTCCCATAATTATACATCACCTTCACCTCATATATCCTCTTGGTTTCTCATCACGCTCCTATGAAAGGTGATATTAGTGAAGACAAAATCTAACAGATTATGAGCAATGAGCTTAAAGTGATCTTGTATGAGTTTAGTAATATCATGGAAATTATGTTTGAAATATTTCAAACACATACTATAAATACTTTTCAATATGATATAAGGGATGTGAAGTAAGCTAGTGAAGATAGAGACACAATTTTACGGGATAATGATTTTTAACTCAATAGGATTTTTATGAAGTCTAATATGATGCAAATTTTAAAATACTTATCTTGTGATATAAGGATTTCCCCTCTAACTTGAGACTTCAAATATCAATTAGATAAGTTAAATGTTATTAGTAATGTTACAGAAGTATCTTTATAGAATAATAAATACTGTTTTTAGGCCATAGAATATTTTTTAAATACTATGAATCATTTAACTTGATTAATAAATATATAAATTTACACTACCAATACGTACACTATAATACTACTTGTATTGCCTAGTTATTCATCACCTCTTTCAACCACATCTTCTACCAACCTTTTTTGCATGTCTTCTGAAATTTTTTTCGACATATTTGACATATTTCTAGGTGTGTGGTTATTGAAGAACATTATTTCATATCAGTACTACAACCTATACCTCTTTCAAAATACCCCATATCCTAAAGAAAAAGATCATATTCACCGTTATGACATTATATATGTTGTGTCATATTCTGATTCTCATTGGAGTATCAAATATGTCCTTTTAAAAGCATTTTTTGGTTTATAAGTGAAATAATATTCTTCCGTATTGTATTTCCTTTTATCAATTTTCATTAGTATTTTATGATTACTCTATTTAGGGTAGTGATTATGTATACCTTTTCATTTTCTCATTCCTTGAACATATTTTTTTGATAATCCTAAAATGGTGATAAATAAATGAATTCTCAATTCATTTCATATAATCTTTTATTATTTGTGATCATCAAAACGAGGGGAGATTGTTGACATAATCCTAAAAATCCATATTTTAATTCAGAAAAATAATGTTTCTCATGATATTAATGAACTTTATGACGTATGGTGGTAGAATGTCCTTTTCCACAACTATGTAAAAGGATAAGACTTTAAGTGACTATATCAACCAACAACATAATGATTTTAAATTTACTATAATGGAAATGTGACCATATTTAAGAGATAGAAAGTTAAATTGTATGTGACCGCATGAATAAAAAAGTGTCTTTATGAACAAAAACGTAACCTTTTAATAGATAAAAACGTTTTCTCAATGTATTGAAGTAACTGCATGTATATTGAACCATCAACATTAAGACTTTAAGTGACTATGAAGGAAAATAGTGATTTTTGGTATAGTATTGAACCTACCACATGAGTAAATTAAATTATAGCATATGGAAATAATGTGACCATGTCAAGTGACCAAAATATAGTTATTATGTAAAATGAAAATAGGAAAGTGACTGTGTCATGTAACTTCAAGCTCAGGTGACCTTAATATCATGTAAATATAAGCTAGAGTTATTTTTCTTATGTAATTTCTATGTAACCTGGTACAACTAATGTACTGAGTTATATTAAATACTCTAATGACTATATTTTGAAGAATTTGATGAAACATTAGAGTATTTAAGGATTTTAGATCAATTTAATGAGTATGAGGAATAATTTATTATTATTATCCAATGGTAAGTTAGAGAAGGTTCCCTCTTTAAGAATAAGAAACACTCATGGAAAAAAATAAGACTTACACAAAAATACTAATTATATGGACTACATCACTATGAATTTCCACAACACACTATTTTTAATATCTTAATGAAATAATAATTTGATGATTTTTCAATGATAGATTTAAAAAAAAATCAACCAAAGTAGGTTATAGTTAGAGACATCAAACTCTCTCTATTAATATATTTTAAATATCTAATTTTATCATAACTTTGAGCTATTCTTACATTACTCTATGTATTCATTAAAAAATATGTTGAATTATATTAGAGGGTACGAGATAATATATCTTGTTCTTTTTATAGATTTTATCCCATTAATAAATATAAAAGTGGAAATGTGTCTCTTGGACTTCTTTGAGTGAGTTAGTAATTGTAAAACACAATTCAGTTTTTGGATCTGTTTATTATCTAATAAATTTTATTTCATTTGGGAATATATCATGGGGAGAGAAATAGGTATCGTCCCGAAATAGGCCATCTTATAATTATTTCTATTGTGTGTTAAATTATTTTTGAGTAAATTGTTTTTCAAATTTATTCTACCCCTTCAAAAAATATTTCATAAATCAATACTTTGTTGTTATATTTAATTATTGTTTTATATACTATTTTATGTGATTAAATTTGTTTTAGAGGATAAAATTATTTTTTAATTATTTTATCATAGTTATGAATTATCCATTAAAGAATGTTTTGATAAAATAAAATTAGATATTTAAAATATTGTAGTTAATTTGTCTATTTATAGAAACTATGGCATATAGTTTTAAATTGTTTTAAAATAGAAAATATTAATTGAAACTCAATTCACCTTTATTGACCTATCCACTTAGACCAACAATAACTATCTATTCCTCATATATTGTACTAATAATCAAATATATGTTCTTTTATATCTTAAATTTATTTGTCACCACATAAAAAACCCTTCACAATCTTCATTATTTAATTATTATGGTATAAAATTGACACAAAAAAATATGATATTCTTAAGGTCCTTGACATGGAATACTCCTTGGATGATGTTAACTATATCATCATGGATCTTCAGTTTTATGGTACCGACTCTAATGATTTTCATGCTCTGATTATTCCCCATACACCTAACTCCTTTTAGGATAAGTTCATACTAATAAGGAAATTCCCTTTGAGACACCATTTTTATGTTTCCCTTGATTATATTGTACATGATCCCATTAGGCTTTTTCTACCAACAATAGTCATCATTTTTTTCTGACTACTATGTCTCAATTTCTTTAACCAGTTTCCACATTTCCTAAAGAGATAATTACAACACTCTAATTGTTCCATTATTCCTTAGAATTAACCTTATTATTGTAATTATTTCATGTGAAATTAATCCTATTTATCCTGGTTTATACCTTCAATGAATTTATCTCCTACCATAATCATACTCCATCAACCTTCTTCTCTCATTTGAAATTTTGTCTGCTTTGGGAGAAGTTTTTCATATATCCTCAATCTTATTACGGTAAATTTTCTCTACAAGAACCACAATAGTATTTCCATTCAAGAATAATATATCTATACGGATATTATTAATGAGGTTAATGATGGATCATATGAATTTGGAAATAGTTAGATCAAAATATCTACACATTCAGTATTCTTTGATTGTTATCCCAACATCATGAGCTGTGAAAAGAAGTTATTAAGGAAATTGATGTGGTTAGTCACCAATGGTGACACATTTATTCAAAATAGAACCTAATTTCTATTTAGGAAACTTTTTTGGTATAGTTACATGGAAGTAGATAGATTCATAATATCTTTTAAAATATTATTTTCTATCATTTTACATATAATTCATAATAGGAACATTTTTCTAATACCAATGGATGTTGGTAATAAAATTTCTTCCATGTTATTTCATTTCCCATATATTGTACTCATTGATCTTTCAAAAAATGTCAATAGACAATTATCCTTCCACAACACCACTTTCATCTTCATTTTATACAATAGAAAAGTATTCCCACTTTCCTGTATTTGTGTTCCAAATGAAAAAATAATTATTCAAGAATATATTTCTTCATAATAGTTTATCTAATATTCTAAAAAAATATGATGTAAAATATCAACCAAAGTCATAATAATGATCATACTCAATTTATGAGAATTATTAATACACAAAAAAGTGAATAACATCGGGTCAGAATTGTGATCAAATAACACATGTTGGGACCGAGAATAAATTGATCTACTGGTGAAATGATAATATCATGATAAAAATAAAGTAAAAAATATAGAAAAAATTCACACCATATGTAATGTTGAAAAATCCACCAAATTAATAAGTGTAAAAACCAATAGGAAAATATATTTATCACTATGGGTAAAGGTTAGTACATACACTATATCAATCATTTTGATAAGCAGAAAACACTCTAAAAATTTCTATCTTGAATAATTGGAGAACACGACACTATTTTTTCACACTATAAGATAAATTTTGGATATGAAAGTTTCTAGAGTTTATATTAAATCCACTAAGATTATTTTATTTTATTTGAATCTTCACCTCCTCCCACTCTTATGGTGACAGGTGAGTTTATTGGGATTTTCCACCCACCCATATACCACTAGATTTACACTTAAAAATATAGGAGGGCGATATCCATATGTGATAAAATTAGAAACTGAGTAACCAAAATCCAAAAAACTCTAAAAAGAGTTTTTTTACAATTATTTTTTAGGTTTTGGGTTTTTCATTGATGGTTAGAGATTATAAATCTATAAGTCTCTCTAATGTGTTGTCTATGTTAATGGGGTATAAATAGTCCATAGAGAACATGTGTCTAGTTCCATAGTGGTAAAATCTATGGAGTAATTGATTTCTCAAAATAATCATTTATGTACACCCACATAATGATCTGTATTGGGTGGATTGTTCTTTAAAAAGTGGAATTAACTTTGATCTAATATTTATTTGGATAAAATAACCTATATAGTTCATCTTATTTATCTTCAACAAGTTGATATTTTTATCTCAAGCCCTATTTATCTATTACGTTTACATGAATTTTAACACAAATACTATAAATAATTTAGAATCTAATTATGGTATGGATAAATATGAGATCTTACCCCACAATGTATGCTTTATATTCTTTTTTTAAAGTTAGTAAAATTTTAGGAAGTATCAGTATGCCACGTTAAAATTATCTTGATTTTTTTTATAACTTTTACTCAAAATATCATTTTTTTAAATGTTCCTTTTACTTATTGGAACTCACCTTAAATTGTGTTCTATGATCCTCTAAGTCTTCCAACTCATCGTATTATTATATTAATGTTTACAACTTTAATCATCACTATTTTTTTTAATAATTTGGATAATTTTCTTCAAAATGGACACTTTATTTACTATTATAGTTTTATTCTTAAATTTTTTACCCCCTTTTTTCTTTTCTATTATAAAAAAACATCTAATAAAATCAAATTCCTTTAAACTCGATGTGATCAGTAATAATATATTAATTTATTAGTTCCTTCCAAAAATAATTTTTATTTATTCATAAAAGAATATATGTAATCCAACATCTATAGAAAAAATGGTGTCTAGTTCGGATCCTCTAATTATTGGTGCTTTTCGTATTTATATATTTCAATGTGATGGAATAGTGGCATTGAGTCCTCTAAAATTAATTCTTGCAATGAAATTTATATTCTTAATTTTATTCTTGCATTTCAAAAGGTGAACATTTATTTATTTATATAAATTAAATTTTTATTAAAATTTTCAACTAATATAGCTTACAAGATTTATCATTATAATATTAATTAAATTTTGTCTTCTATTTGAGGCATAATTGGAACTTCATAATCTTTAACCTAATTAAGATAATAATTTTAAAAATGTAACGTTCCAAAAAAAAATATGTTTTCTCATCCAATAAAAATAATCTAGATAATGGTTGTGTATGGACAACCAAAAGATAATTTATGATGTAACCAATGATTCCTTAGGATATTTGATGTAATTATTTAAATATTTTTGACTTTACAAAGTTGTACATCTCATTTTTACCAAAACAATTATGTAAATCCAAGAGATTAATTGTTTTTGTTCATTACTTGTTAATTACTATAGAAATATGTTTTATTCGGTTATATTTATTTTTATAGGTGTTCATATACTATTAAATTTTCTTATCATCCACTATTGATTTTATATTATATGTTCTTATTTGTAAATTTTTAATTCGTCATTTTATATTTTAATTTGTTTCAACATTTCATATATATTCTGATTAAGCGTATTTTTATAGTTTACCACTTTCACTGGTATATAATAATGACCCCAATAATATATATGTTTTAAAAATGTCCTAAAATTTTCTGTTTTTGATGTTTTAGACTCATATTTGTTCTCTTATTAGTATTCACCCCATTTTGAATGATCCAATGTGAATTATTAGATGTATGTAATATAATATAAATGAGTGATTTTACCTTAAATATAATTATTTATCTCCATACATACCATGTAATTAAAGACCCATTAGGTGGGTAAATAGATATGAGTATTTCTATAAACATTAGAAAAAACGTGAGACTATGAATTTAGAGATTGTTTTGTATAATATTGAGTGGTATATAAAAATTTGGTTTGTTAAATTGGAATGAGATAGGGTAAGTTTATATTTGAATTTATTTAAAGGTCTTTTCAGTGACTATTTTCATTCACCACTATGACACAGTTGATGGTGTCGATTAGAAATGAACAAAACACTGAGTGGGGGGTGAATCACTGTCGAAGACTCATAAGGAAACGAAATAATTTTGATCTATTTTTCATTTTTTACCTACATCATTTTTTAATGTTATTGGTTCTATTTTTCTATTCTATTTCATTAATTTTTGAAATAAATTAACTCATACCCACCCACAATATAAGAATAGAATATTTTTACAAGGTTCTACTCTCAATGTGAGAAGGATACCCCTTGGTGTGAAATGGATTCCTATAAGATAGAAATACCTAAAATAATCATCACATCATCTATAACGAGAAGGTTATGACCATGAAACATGTGTTTTCATATCTCCTGATAGTTCTTTGGTTGGTCCGACATTATTGTTTCTCAAACACATTTTAATGTTAATAAATATTGTTTAACAAGCAATGAGACTTTTCTAATTTAGACTTATTTAACATTTCTTATGTGATTACTTGTATTATTCTTCTTATTCTCTTACTTTTTTAGTGACATGCATGAAGTCACTCTTCTTTTATATACAAAGTAGCACACACAACTATTTTTTCAACTTCATGAAATTATGTATGAGTGTTTTCTTTCATTTGTTGAATCAAGACATCTTCTTATTATTACAAGTATAGTGAAATCTTCTTATATTCCCTATTATTCTTATTTATTGCTGAAAACAACAACTTTATAAGTTCTTTTTTAACTTCAACACACAAAAAATTCTTCATGATACCACCAGTTCCAAATCTACTTTACTCTATGATACTCTGAGTATTTCTTAGTATAGAAAAATCATTGGTTCTCTCAGATATGACACAAATATGTTATTTATCTAAGAATAGAATTGTAAAACATAGTATATCACTTCTATATTTTTTTAAATATATATCAATATCAATAGTAAAAATTAATGAGTAGTTAAATTTTAAAATGAAAATTAAAATTGAAAAAAAAAATATTTATTTCAAAGGCTTATTAACTTCTAAATATTCTTTCGGAAACATTAGATCATCTTGAATCTCCTATTCACCATTGAAAAAATAAAATAAAACCACAAATAATTTTTTACTATATCATATGTCATCAATATATCCATTTCATTTGTTCCTCTTGAAAAATGATCATTTTTTAGACCATTGATTTTTTTCTCACCACCAAAGCATGATAGACTCTATTTTTTTTTAACTTTTCTGAATAACTTCAAAACCGTTTTCAAAATTCTCAACCACCATGGAACTTCCACCAAATGTTTTTTCGGAAATGTTTGTTTATTAACTCCATGAGATGGTCTAGGGAGTGTATTTACTAATTAAAAACATCACAATTTATTTCTTCTTCCATCAATCAATTGATATACATTTATACATCCATTAAAACATCTAGTAAAGATAAACTATGAAGTGTTTCCTACTTTTTTGGTTTCCTAATTATTTACTACAAGTGGATATTCGGAATATTCAATCTATCCATTTCACATAGAAAAATATGTTACTTAAAATACCCATTGAATTTTCACTATAGTGTGTAATTCACCATTTATCCTTCCTACAACATAGACCATACATATGGGACCATGGAAATATACATGAAATAACCTATCTATTCATTCTATAAAGGGAAATAATTAGGCTAAAATAGAGTACAAAATTATCATGTATAAGTAGATCAACATTTTAAACTCTAATATGATCGTTAAGCATGATTTCATATATCACTGTTCAGTGGTGATGTCACATATTCCAATAAAAACTCGAACCATAGTCTACCTCGATTATATATATTATTTAAAAAAAACAAACATCGTCTAAGTTAATATTAATATAACCTTATCCACTTTCATGATACAAACATAAGGAAGGAACTTCTTATAAACCTTCACCATGGAGATATAAAATTTTCCTTATAAATTATATTTGGAACAAAAAATTCTATTAACTTTTTCTTTTATATAAGTGGATGTCTATGTGATTATAATATAAGACATTCAAACAAATTAAAACCAAACTACCCAAGTATTTCCTGCATTCATAAAGCATCTAATATAAAGTACCACAATACTTGGGATCTTATTTTATACTTCAATACTCTTTGGATAATCCTTCTACTTATAAGATACTCTTTATAACTATAATTATCATTAAAAACATTGATATAAAACAACATTTCGAATTCATACTAATTGAAAACTATTGAAAACAAATTAAATCCAGAGAAATTGGGTTCAACAATCTCTCCCATTTTATCTATGTTTAATAGAAATATAAATTGATCTGTAAATATATACTCTTTCAATTATCCTCACTTATCATAAATATTTCATTTCATTTTACTTTATCAACCCCTTATTGATAATAAATACCTTGTCTATAAAAGAGGGTATGCATTGAATTTACACTTAGGAAATGTTTAATAAACCACTCCAAATTAAGTCTATGGGATCTATGCTTGGTTTAGAAAAACATAGGTTTTATGTTAGACGAAAAATTTGTCCATTATCAAATAACTTTTGATCCAATTGAATGAGAAAATCATAACTTTTATCATTGGTTCTCTAACTATTTTAGGCTGAGATAATTGATATTTACCAATTATGATAAATATATCTCATGATGTATATAACTCATGAATTTCTACACGCACTTAAACACATAGATATAATGTAACGACCCAACCCTAATCATTATATAATCTAGTTTTTTTAAATATAATTCACTTTCATAAAATTATGAGTATCTTTTCTATTCATAGTTTTAGATAATTAGAAGAGAATATTACATAGTAACCCCATAAATTAAAAGTGTAATCCAACATTTATTAACCAATTTTACACAAAATGGATTTTTTAAATATAACATGTTTTCCTTTCATGAAAAAAACATCACAATTTTCTTCTTTACCTCATCCATTTCTCTACCATTCCTTAGAACCATTTGAAATACATTATAATATGGGGAATGGTCACAAAATTTTTATTAAGGGGCATAAAATAAAGAAATTCATTAGTTCAATGAAAAAAACCCAAAACATACATAGTTTTATCACATTGTTCATTCAGATTATGGAATAATTAATTTCCATATAAAAAACACACACTTTTTCTCAAATAAAACTTTTAAAACCCATACAAAACCTAGGTAAAACATGTTAAGAACATGGGGAATCCTTGGAGTAACCATAAAAACTACTTATGCATTAACCATATCATTTAATCATATAATAACCATCATAGTATATTTCTATTATCCTATATGAGAAACATAATCCATTAACTTTGTCTCAAATATTGAATAATTATATGGTGGACTTACAGAACCAATGTATTTGTGGTTATAACATAACCATTCATCCTTGTTTTATACCAGAACAAATTTACATTAGTGAATAACATAACCACCGATAATTATAAAATTACCAAGATCAACAACAGAAATATAAATTATAAAATATTTCATCATAAAACATTCTTATGGAAAATATTCTTATTTTAGGAAAACTTACGCCCACATAAAAGAAAAAAATTTCATTGAGAATAACCATGTAAACTTATAAAGGAATTTATAAATAAAATATTAATCATGACAGTGGAAAAATATACAGATATTTTAAAAGTTAAAAATATTACTTTATGTATTTTGTAAAAAAAAATTGAAAAAATGAACATTAAAATAGTATTTTTAAATGAAACTCACGTACCTTGAGTCTGATTCATTACATACATTATTTTTATTCTTGATAACTGTATTATTTAAATTATTTACTTTATTAAGGCCATTTTTCATGTCAATTATTAATTTTATATTAATTATTTTATAAGTAAGTTTAATTACTAAATTAACTTAGTTTATTTATGATTTCTTGATGATATTCGCTTCATAAGTCCAAAATAACTATTTTATATTGAATTATATTCAATGTGTAAACTATTCCAAAATATTGAAATTAATATTAAATAAATAATTACCTTTTCATATATTAATTATAATTTTAAATATATTCATTAAAATTATTATGAAAAAAATAACATTTTTATGAACATGGAGATGGTATGACATTCATACACATGCATAACGTTTCCATTTTTAGTGATCATTATAGAAAAAATTTAATTATATTATTATATTTCCATAATTAAATTAATATCTTAAATTTAATATTAATTCTTTAAATATGCTTATATATATCATCCGTATGATATGATCATGAAAAACGAATCTCATCGCCTCATAGAGGTGGTAGTCCACACATATGCATGAACGATATTATCATTTTTTAGTAAATGGAAAGGAAATAATGTAAACGATATTTTTTCATTTTGAAATGATAAATATGTTGTGAATATAATATATAAATATTAATTCAACTATTATGAATCATCCATGGACGATGGTTATGGGAAAAAATTACATTGATTCATGAGGCGGTAGTCCGTTGTACACACGAATGATGAATTATTTTCACATTTTATGGAATAAGAGATCGATATAGGTCCTTAAACTTAAATAATAAAATATAACTATATTAATTATAATTTATTTATTATTTTATCATTGTTTAATAAGGTTTTATTGATTTAGAAGAATAAAAAAACTAAAATATGCAGATAAAAATTGTACATCTTCTTTGAAAAACATCTTTTCTTTAAAACCTTAATACCTATAATATTGGTATTATTACTAAACCAAGATATATATAATGTGGTTAGGGATTCTAGGAAACTATTTATTCATGTATTTTCTACTCTAAAAGTTTTTTTGTATGAGAATAAATAAGAATAAGAATGTCTCTTTTATAAGAGAGGGGAGGAGCCCTTTTGGAGTTTCATAAAGTATTCAATAAATATTAATTAATTTTCAATTATAAATGGTTAAAAAGTGATTTATTTAGTAAATAATATTATTATCAGTCTAAATATTTTAATCAAACAAAATTTAAAAAAAATATTAACATATATTTCTATCCTTATCTTTTTGTTTGAACCTCAATTTATCCCCTCTAACTCTTTTTATGACAGCATAAATTTTAATCATGATGTGTTAATATAGTTACTATAAAATTAGAAATGAAACATAAACTGGCCATGGATAATATTTTAAACCTTATCATAATCATTTATCCAAATTTAATATTTTTATTAAATTTATAACATATAATAAAACTTTTTGTACTATAAGATATCTATAATGTTAATTTTTAAAACTATTCTCTACATTGAATTTAATAATATCAATACAACATATAAATTAAAAACCAAAAATTTTATTATATCCATATACTATAATTTTAATATTTTAAATACATTTATAACATTATTTATCTCAAATTATTTTTTAATATTATTAATATCTTTTCTTTAATTTTTCCACTAATTAATTAATTATTACATCAACATTGTGGATGAATTTAAGGTAATTATTTAACACCATAAATTAAAAATAAACTACCATGATGAATATAAATAAAAAAAATTAAAAATACTATTTATTTTCAACATTATTACCTTGATTAAATCATATTAAAAATAATTCACTTGTTAAAAACAAGAGTGTGACCTGCATGGCATTTCAATAAATAATATCCTATAAATGTAATAATCACATCAAAGTGGCCCCAAAATGTAATAAATTATACCCTTGGATGATTATTTTCAATATATATATATAAAATAATATTTTGTTCTATTTTTTTCATAATTTTATGGTTCTTATAATTTTCATTATCACCTAAATTTCTCGATTTACTATTTACATGGTGATAAAAATTATTAAGGTGATTGTTTATATTGACCAAAAATTAAAGGTAAATATTTATTAAATTTAGATCACATGATTACAAATATTTAATCCATTTTAAAAAAATTAATTCACATAATTGTAATAATTTAATTTATAATTAATCCTGTAAAATGAAATAAAAACTATTTTCTTGAAAATTGTGTTTTAAAACACAAAAATGTTCTTATACCCAAATAAGGTATAAGGGTAATTAAAAATTAATTAATTATATTATTTCTAACAAAAAACTCAAATAATAAATTTTAATTTTAATATAAATAAAATGAAAGTTTCATAAAAATTGGTATTTTCATTATTCAATGAAAAAATTAATCTTTTTAGAAAATTCAAAAAAAATCATCCAAAGATAATTTTGACTCTGGTGAATCATGAAATTAAATTAATTTTGAAAAGTACATTTTTTATAACTTATATAAATAATTTAAAATATTTTATCATATAAATCAAGATAAACCATTCATGTTGAAAATATATTTTTAAAGAATAAAATTAATTTAATAAAAAATTGAGATCTTATTTAAAATGAATTTATTAATAAGTTATAAATGAGTATGAAAATTTTATATTCCAAAAAAAAATACTATGCATTACAACTATTAATTTCAAGGTTATAATTTTCATATTTAAATAATAATATTTTGTTGTTCATTTAAACTCGATGTTGCTTATCTTGTATGCTACCAAACATAATGTTTATATTTAAAATATCTGGATATTTAATTCTAAAAAACACATATTAAGAAATTCTATCATCAAATATTTAACTCATGTTTTCTAACTAGGGTTTGATTTTTCAAAATACCTTTGTTTAAATATCACATCTTGAAAAGGATTACTAAAACATCCACTTAATTAGAGAGAAAAGGGTTGTATGAAGGTCATATGGAGTAATACATACCATCTTTCCATGTAGTATAACATATATGGGAAGATGAAATATCGATACATAATAGAACAATAACTCCAAAGTACTCATAGATATTGATAAATAACATTTTCATAAGTAATTTAATAAAATTAGAAATATAAAGATCTAACGTATTAAAAGACTATTGATTTCCCAAAAAGAAACCTAATAGAATATCATATTTTTTTATAATAATTTTCTTAAAATTGAGGAATTATTTTACTTACTAGACTAATAACATAATATAATATACTTAATTGAAAATTATAATTTCATCCTTTAATCAATGTACACTATAATCTAATATTTTTCTCTAGATGATGAGTATTCAAGTTTAATTTTTCAGTCATGAAAAACTATAATCAGCTTCATTGTGTAATAAAATAGAAACGATAATACCTATATATTCAAAATCTCTTTAAGAATTAACCAAAACCAAAACTTCTTGGGACAAGATAAGTTATTTCCTAAAATTAATAAGACATCAAATTAATAAAATCTACTTTAATTTCAAAAATTCATTAGTAATACTAAAATATCAACTTAGATCACTAAAAAAATAATTTTCCTTAAAATTCAACAAAAAAATCCATGCCAATATTGAAATGGAATAATATGATGTATTTGATCACATAATCTTCTAGGATAAATTTAACATTTATCTCAAAATAATATCAATCACTCATAAAGTATCATACCAAAATGTAATTACCCTAATCGAAAAATCTGTGAGATATTATAATCATTTCCATAAATCACATTAATCACCATAATGCTGCATTATGATCATATATTATTCCAAAAGAAACTTCAATCTCTATTTCTGAAATAAAATCCCATAATATTCTATTTACCTTAATCCTAAAATGTTCCAAAATATTATAGTGATCTTCTTCTGAAATAACATTAATCACGTAATCAACAATAATTTTCCAGTCATAATGTTTAGGTATAAGATAAATAATATATTCCCTAATTCTACTTATACTTTATACATGAAATTATTTAATTAAAAGGAAACTTTCATACTAACTAGGAGTTATATGGGCCGATGGTAGGTGATGTACCCTAGTCACCCTTCATTTGTCGGATCAAACCTCATTCCCTTTCCAGATGTGATGGGTTGACTCTTAAACTACATGATGTCAATTTTCATAAATATATTAATATAATACTTATAATGTACCAATAAATGTTATAAAATACTAAAAATTTCATTAATATATTCAACATTAAAGAAATGTTTTAACATCAAGGGATATCTCATACTTTTAATTTTTAATCCAAAAAAATGTAATGACCCCTAATTACCTTAAAAATAAATGTCTCCAAATATATCACTAGTAACCTTAATATTTCATCACCTAAAGCCTAAAAGGGGGTTTCTAATTCATTAAAGATAGATCATCATTAAAATTATAAACCCATGATGATATTCATACTCTTAATATAATATCATTATCTTTAAATTTATCGAAAACCTCCTATAATAAAAACATTATGGACTCAGTATTAATCATAACATATTCTGGTGTTTTTAAACTAGAATTAACATTCATACATTTATGATAATCTTTACAGTTTATAGTTTTATATAATTAATAAAAACTCTAACATAGAAAAATCATACATTAAAAATGGACATTTATACTCATTATTAATTTTTACCAACAAACAAAAAATTTCAAAAAACATGGTTTCTATTCATGATAAATATTAAAAATTTTCTTATTGACCACATACATTTACATACTCTTCCTTAAAACCTTCTGAAAAATCATTTTAAAACCTGGGATTCACAAAAAAATCTCATCATTAGAATATAATAAAGAAATATGTTTCTCTGGTGAAAAACAATATAAATCCACAATATACCTACCTATCTAACATTACTATATGAGATTATGTAATAAATCATATACATATTAAACAAATGTTTTTTCAAAAATAAATCTTGTTGAACCCTTAGAAAAAATAGATAAAAAATGTTTGAAACTTGGGATATCATTGGAGTAACCATCACACATTCTCATGGATTAACCATCTTAGTTAATCTTAGATAAACCATCACAGTATATTCTTATTATCTCTTAGTATAAATATAATTGACTAAATCTATTTCATATATGGAATAACCATATCATCAGCTTCCATACCCAATGCATTGGAGGTTTCAATGTAACCACTTATCCTTGGTTTATCACATAATGTCCCATCATTGGCAATTAACTTACCCACCCATCATCATAAAAAATACCCAAAAACCATAACATAAACATAAATCATGATATATTTCGTAGTAAAAAATACTTAAGGAAAATAAAAGATTCATTTTTAAATCACTTATTTTTATAAAAACTATCCACAAACAGAGGAAAACATTTTATTTGATAATAACCTTGTAAACATATATTGGAAGCTTCAAAGAAAATATTTGTTGTAACACCCTTTGTTTTTATACATTTTCATGAATGAATTTAATTTTATTGATATATTATGTTACAAAAAAACGAAGTCATATTTCATTAAATGAAACTCCAAGTTAATCATTCACTACACGTAATACTAGGTAATCTTGTGTTACACAAGACACCGATTTTTAACAAAACCAGGATATATTATTAATATTATTATTCAAATGTGGCCATTATAAACATGTAACTAAACTTATTTAGAATAATATTAATAAATAATTTTTAAAAATTATTTATAATTTTTTTATATAAATCAAACTAATTGATAAAAATTATTTTATTTTCAGTAAAGTCTGTATATGTTTTAAAAATACCATTTCCTAAATAAATTATTTTTTTTATTTTTGGCAACATCAATAAAATTAATTTTTAACACTTTTAGAAATTTAATTTGATAAAATACAATTATTTTTTTAAAATCATCATGTGGAAATTATTTAGGGGCTGATGTTTGTGATTTTTCTGAAAAGATTCATTTTTTGATGAATAATGAAAAAAATTTAGTTTTAACTGAAACACACATTTTCATTTAATTTTCTAATAAGTTAAATTATATTTTAAATTGATTTTAAAGTAAAATTTGTTAAATTATACATCAATTAATCCAATTTATTTCATTATTATCAATTTAATTTTGAATTATTATATAAAAACTTTGAAAATGTTTGATCATTTTCTCTTTAAAACCAGTCTCCCTCATCATGTCTACAGGATTAATATTAAATTAAAATTTTACACCCATATAAATTGAATTTTTAAAAATTTATTTCATATTATGAATCATAATAATTTATATCATCTACTAATTTCAACTTAATATTTGACCAAATGAATAATAATAACAGTAAAAAATATTTCCCACAGTTATGGATACAGTGGTTTTACGGGGGTTATACTAAAAAGATAAGTGTTAAAAATAACTCAAAATAAATAAAAAATACATTGGATGGAATTATGTTTACCATATATCTTCTATTATATATAATGTTACATTATTTCTGCCTTGGGGTATGAAACAAAGTGGGTGTAATTCTTCTTTTCATAAAATTACATGTGTACCAATCACCACAATTATTAAAGGGCAACCACATTCCTCTATTATTCACACCTTAAATCCATTTTCTTAGCCTAAAAAAACCAAAATCAATTAGTAACATCTATACTATCATCCAATATTCCTTATTTTTTATATAAATCCATCCTATGAACGATTTTGGGGAAAACCTTAGGAGGGTACCTGATGAAGAGCTAATGTTCATCAATGAGCATTTTTTTAATCCTAGAACTCAGTAAATTATTATTATGTAATGATGGAATAATAAAATTATTATCTTCCATATGATAGTATGTTTTAATAATAATTCCATGATGTACAACTATCTCCACTACCACCAATTAGGTTTATAAATCAATGTTCATGTGAACGGTGGACTATAACATCACAAAACAGTGTCATTAGTTTTTCCATTACCACCTCTCAGGGTTGGTTATAATGATGCATTAAATGTTTATATATTATATTTTTGATATTATTATACTTATATAATTTTAATATCAGACATAACTTCATACATTTCATTTTTTTAGAATATGATAATGTCGCTCATCTATACGACGGTCAACCACCTTGCGAAGTGATGTTATTCACTAACACTTTACATGGATGGTATTGAGGATAGATTTTATGAAAATATTATATATATATATATATATATATGTATGTATGTATGTATGTATGTATGTATGAACTAAAACTTATTTTTAATGTTAATATATCATTTATCACTCTATCTTTCAATCTAATAATAAAATGGAAACATATTTTATACTTATGTATGGCCTACCGTCTCCATAAACAATGTATTTAATTTTTTATCAATATTTTTTATGGATTACTATAACGAAATATATAATTAATTAATATTATATTTATAACATTTTTAATATTTTGGATATTTTTAAATCATGATTAAAATAAGAAGACAAAAATTATTAATTCGAAACATATACGAAAAACAAAGCTGTTATTCCATGAAATATAACTTGGCCATCGAATTATTAATAAACAGGTAATACAATTTCATAACAAAAAAACATATGGTATGATATATATTTTGATTTTTCTTTAATAGGTTTACAATAAACTTATATTTTTTATACTAGATTTTTTAACATGTAAGGAGGATGTCAAGACTTAAGGTAAGGTATCTTTTCTCAATTCTCCTTCCTTCAGACGTCTATTTAATTTTGAACCTATATTCTTTCATATGATTTATATACATCCCCTTTGATATCTAAAATATTTAATTAAATTATCATCATTATATTTTATGTTCCATTTTAGGTTATTTATTCATGGTTCTTAAAATTCAATGTTTTCAATGTTTTGATGATTTTATGTTACAATCTCAATGGTTGTCAGGATTGTTTATGATTCTATTTCCAATGATAAAATCTTACGATTAATTCCTCAATAAAATCATTAAATTTATTATAATCCAGTTATTCATGATAATTTCAATTAATAGAATAATTTTTTCCACTCTTCGGTGTTTAAAATAATTGAGAAAATATATTTTTGAAAACTCAAATTTATTTCTCTTTTCAGTCAGAAATTCATTTTCTTTAGAAAAATATTTTTTATATAATTCATATATGAATTCTTTTAAATTGATTTTTACCCATGTTTTAATTTTTTTTTATAAAAAATGAATACATTTTCCAGATAATTCCCTTTTGGATTTTACGAAAAATTTAAATGGAATGTTCATTTTAACATGTATTGTATAAACAAAATATCAAGTTGTCTTAAAAATTATATTATATGAATCGTACTTTATTGGTTTTCAAGGTTATTTTCAATGAAAAATATTTATAAAAAAAATTATTCCTTAAAAACTATTTCCAAATAAAAATGTTATTTTCCTAAGAAATGTTTCAAAATAAATGATCAAAATCATTGTCCAACTAAGATAAAATCAGGGGATGTTACCTATGACTTACTATCGATATAATCCAAGGAAACCATTATTATTATTTCTCAGAATGGTATATATTTATTATGGAATTATGTATATAAATCCCTTTTCTATTCCATGTGTTATACAATGATAAAATTATTATGACACCCACTTCTTTTTCCATGGGTTTTGTTACGATGAAATGGTAAAATTATTATAAAAACCATATATTTTCCAAATGTTATGATATGAGGAAATTCTTATGAAAATAGTTTCATTTCCTGGGTTATTATATGATATTGCGAAATACATAAATATGGTATTCATTATCATATAGTTGGGACCTATATCTCTCTCCAATGCATTGGGTAAGTATTTGTATCTCATTAGATAGATATTGTATGAACAGGGAGTGGACATGGTTTAGTAAGGGAATTGGATAACCATGATGCTCTTGGGAGTGAATCATGACTACTAAGAAGGTTTATGGAGTGAACCCATTCCTCTATGATATCCATTAAATGAGACTTTAATAATATGGAAATGATTTTATATTCTTATATTTATTCCACAAATCTATGTCTTATTCCTATGTTATGGTCTTATGGATCATGTTCTCTAATTCCATTATGATTTTTGTCATATCAAGTACCAATAGTTATTCCTTGACTCAATATTTTGATTTATGATATGTGTAGTATGGTTTTAAAAGTTCATCTCATGTTCTCATACACTTTTGTTATTGTTATTCATAGTTATCTCCCTTTTTTACCAATACCGAGCATATAGCTCAGCCTTTTTTATGTTTCCATTACCAATGATCTGAAGAAATGTATTACATATACTATGTTTAAGAATTCTTCTAGTTATGAAGATCATAGTTTATGATTTTTTAGTAAAACTATGGAATAAAATCTTATCATTCCATGTTTCTAAATACAGAAAACTATTACATCCCTCAAGAATGTGTTTGTGTAATGTAATGAATATACATTAAAACTTCTGTAATATCTATGCATGATACATTTTGTTAAATATAACATATATTATAGGATATGTTTAGTTATCATTTGGAAACTAGGATCATAAAACCTTAGTGATATCCTGAAGGACATGTCTAAGGATAAGTCTAAGGATGATTCAAAGTACAGGAAATTGTCCATGAATTTTGGTAATGTTGATCAATTATTTAGTGGCTAAAAACCATGACCCAAAAGGTCACTATCTATAATATAATTTAGTAGATATAAAGGTATTGTTAAATTTTTTTTCAAGGTGGAAATATAGGATGTAGTTATGTATCAATATCTTTGATTTTATAAGACTATAAAATTAGAATTAAATGAAAAATTAAGAAGCACGGAGAGAAGAATATGAGATATTATTTATTCTCAAAGTGTTTAATGAATCATGGAGTAATTTATCTTATATGTACTATTATATGTTTTATTAAGTGTGGAAGGAAAGTTCAATAGGGAATTGATGTTTGGTCCATGTCAATTTTTGGTTATAATTATTTTTAATAGATGATATATGTTTGAATTTGAGAAAAGTATTGGTTTTAGTTTTCAAACCCACCCTCTCAGACTAACTAGGAAGATGCACCAGACATAGTGGATTGGTTAACAAATCAAAAGGAAAGATATACATTTGTATAAATAGAACTCCATGCCCAGTTGATCAGACAGAGTTTCTAGTCCAAGTAAATCTAAAGATGATTTTTTGATCTTTGAGTTCTCATAAATCATGGCATTTCTTCTGATAAAATGTTATAAAGATTGAAGTATGTTGAAAAGTATATTTAATTGTTTAAAAAATGTTATAATATATAGATTTTGGTTTTCATTTGGACAAATAATGCATAAAAATATAGATCATCGGATAGGTAGAGACAAAGAACCGTCAGATTCAGTCTCTGTTAAAAAGAAAAAGGGTTGGGAGGTTGAATTTGTTGAAGTGAGAGGTTTTACAAAAGTTTTTATTGAACGATCCCTCGGATGGTCCAATTCATAAAAATAATCTATAATTCGGAAAAATCAACAGTTTCAATGAATCTAAATTAAAGTAAGTATCTACAATAACTGATTCCTCAGATAGTCTATGAAAACGATAAAATATTGGTTGCAAAGCATTAGATTCACTAGAGTTGATGACATCGATTCATTTACCAAATCAGAGTGAAATAGAATTACATATCTTTAATAAATATCATAAATTTATTCTAGTATAATAAGTGAGGAGTTCTATTGTATAGAGGAAGCAATTGAAATTTTGAGAAATGGTTGCTATGTTAAGAAGTGGATGAAGGTGACAAAATTCTTATGAAATTTAAACTATATCATTATACAATGTAGTTATCTATTTTAAATTGACTAAAAGAATCAAATAAAACAATTATTTTATTTTTTTTATACTTCAGTGTGTAAAAATAAATGGTTTTTAAGTGTTTTAATTATTTAATCAAGATTAAATAATACAATGAATCGAAATTGTGATCAATCAGATGATTTTTTCATTGGAAATTATCTCAGATGCATTTTCTTTAAGAGATCCCATCAGAATAAGAGTGAGAATGAAACATTTAGAAGAGTAAAAATAAGGAATTATCAGACTAAGCTAATTAGAATAGATATTTTTTTTTAAATTCAAAGAATTTCAAATATTTTAGAAGAATCAAGTTGATTCGAGAAGCTCCTATAAGCATTGAGAAGAGATGTAGTAGAAAATGAGATGTCTAGAATCAACATGAAATTATATGATATGTGATTTATTTTGAGTGAGAAAGGGAATTATTTTTCTTACCTTTAAAATTTTGGGATACCTATAAATAGTAGGCATAGTACATTTTTACTTGAAATAGTTCCCATGTTCTGAGAGATAACACCCTAATACATTTGTGATGGGTATTGAAATGCGAAACTAAATTTTGTAATGGTATATTCTTAAGATGATCCCTTGGAATTACCCCATAAGTATATGTTCCATCAAAGTTCGATCCTTTACAGAAAGGTACATCCGGCTGAGTTCCATTAGAAGGAGGAGTAGTGAGTTTCCAATTGAGTTTCTACTCAATTAAAGTAGAACATTCAGAAGCAGAATCAGATGGAGTATATCGGATGGAGTCCTTCTGACATAGTATAATGGATGAAACCCAATAGGACTGAATTTTTCTAGGGATGTCTTCAAGAAATAGATTATAGAATAATATTCAAGACACTAAATTTCCTCAACGAATATTTTATGGTCTAAAATATTTTACACAGGTAAAGTTTGATTCATATTAATTTTTGATGATATGAAGAACCATCTGTAATGGCCCAAAAAATAAGTAAAAGGTGACACTCAGAAATTTTAATCCTTAAAAATTAATAAAAAGGATTATTGTGGGGAATGTTCATAAAAAGGATTGTTGGGAGGTATAAAAAACTATAATATAAAAGTATCTACTAACTCTTATAACTATTATTTTCTTATGATATTTTATTTCATAATTAATCCAGTAATGGAATCCATGTTTTTGGGACCATCCAACATGGAATGGAGTTGTAATTTTTTATCCAACCTTGTAAATTTTCTTTGTTGTGTTCTCATTACATTTATTTCATTCTAACATTAAGGTTGAGAAGTAACTTTTGATTGGATCAAAATTTTCACAAGTTTCATAGGATAATACAGTTTACTAAATAAGTTATGAAATGATCTTATAAAATGAAAAGGCTATCAATAATTCACTCCCCCTGTCTTAGTAGTCTAGATCCTTTTTGGGATCTCGAATTGATATCGGTGGAAGGTTACTTCTAAAACATCCATATCCAAGAATAGAGAATTTAAATTCAATGAAAAGTAGTGGTTTTCCTATTTGTGATGGAACAAAATATCACAGTTGGAAGAATAGGATGTTACCATATCTTCTTTCTATTAGACTTGAAGTTAGGGATATATTAATTTTTGGATTTCCTCTCATTAATACAATTTTATGGAAGATACCTATTAGAGGAGTTTAGATGCTCATGGAAAATCATATAATTCCTTTTTAATGATATTACTAATAATATTTATAAAAATATTATGGGGTTTCCAATAGTTAATAAAATGTTGCATAAGCTGAGAATTAGTTATGAAGAAAATTATAAAATTAATGGTATCGAATTAAAAATCTAGAGTAGTATATTTGTGGATAATAAAATAGATGATGATGAAAGTATTGATAGTTACTCTACCAGAGTAAATTTAATTTTTAGTAACATTAAATATTTTTGGTATAATCTATAATATTTTAAAAATTTTAAGAAAATAAGGAGAAACTTACCAGATAAATTTTATTCTAAATTTTCAACATTAGAATATCATGAATATTTATCATCAGATTATCATTAGAATATTTTTTGTGGTTATGAGCTAAGAAAATATCCTACTTTCACAAAATAGGTTAATATATATATATACGAATATTAAATATATTTTAAAATGTAAAAATAATGAAATATAATTTTAAGAATAATCAAGTGATTCAGAGTTAGAGGAAGAATGTGAATACTTCAACAAAAAAATTTCCTTCTTTTCTAAGAAATTAAATAAAGGAAATGGAAAATCGAAATTATAATATGTTAGAATTTTGAAGTAAAATTATGTTTTACACATAATTGATCTAGTAATAGAGGTAAAGAGTATGAGTCTGAAAAATAATATAATATATCTCAAAATCAAAAGTGGAAGAAAAATAAGGAAAAAAGTTACTTAGGAATGAAAGAAGAAAAGTTATCTAAGAATAGAAAATATTGATGATTTCATATCCAATGATGATTCTAATTATCAAATAAAATTTATTTCTCAAGTTATAAATGGAATAAATTATTCAAATAGGGAAGATGATAGTGAAGAGATTATTGAGATGGGCTGGACTCTAAAAACAATCTTGAAAAATAAATTGATAAGAATGGTCAACTCTTGAAAGAAATAAGAAAATTCAAGAAAGATGTTGAAGAAGTAGATTTTTTTAATGGTGAAATGATGTAGATACATGAGAAAAATCTCAATTTCATTCGGGATCAGAAAATTAATTTTACTAATATTGAAATAAAATTGAAAAGTTGTGATGATAAATAAAATGGAAACGAGAATCCTCACATTATAGAATCTTCACATAATGAAGAAAGTAAGAACAAAAAGTTCAAGACAGCTGGATCTATAAAAATAATAGATGTTCTAAAAAATAATTTAGCTGATAAAGAATATTATTTTGTAGAAACACAGTAAATTTATCTTATAGCATAATGTTAGATAAGAAATATAATGTAAAACTTCAAAAGGAAATTGTTTTCAAATGGGACACATATAAAGAGAGTGAACTTAATTTATTATAAAATTAGTATTGTGAGAAAACATATTTCACCAAAAATGATGACAATTATTTAGTAATGTATCTCTTGGAGTAAAATGGTCAATTATTTTTGAAGAAAAAAGCAATAAAAATATTTTGAACAATTTTTCCATCAGTCAAAAAAATAAAGATTCAGAGGTCATGGTTGGTGTAATGGAATTTTTTGTCTTATATCTTAATCATGTCGGTATAACATAACTCTATTAGGTAAAGGATATGAATCAAGCGAGATTTATGATGATTAAAGAAGATGAATGTTTTCGAAATTGGGTGTGGAACAAAAAATGAAAACTCAAAAGTTGAAGAATGTTGAAGCCTCAAAAAATAAAAATGATATTCTGAATAAATTTAAATATATTAAGTATACTGAGAAATAAAAACATGTTAATTATAAAAATAAATAATTCATAGTATCTTTTCACAAGAATTTTTCCCTTGAAATAATGTTAGAAGAATCACAAAAATCCTCTAAAGAAAAAGGGAAGAAAATAGTTTCTAATATTGAGAGAAAAGTTGTTAAAAAGTTATCAAAAGATTGTAATTTGAGGATTCATAAAAAAATTTGAGATGTGAGAAATATGGGTATGTAACGAAAAAATTTATCACTTTTTTTCCAGAATAAGAAGAATTCATGAAAACCATGTTAAAACCCCATTATAAAAAAGTATACTAAAGTTGAATAAGAGTTCATAGCTACATATAAAGATTATACATATGAGAAGGGACATGTAAAAAATATGAGAAATATGGGGAAAATATAGAAAACACATCAAATTTATAATCCAATAAGAAGAATAAAAATTCATTACTGCTAAAAGACTCTTAGTTTTAATGTTACCTCTGAAACTATGAGGTTCCTCCTCATTCCCAAAATATTTGTATATTTTTATTAACTTTTAGGTAATTAATGGAGTTACTATAAAGAAGATGAGTATTGAGTTTCTGAATATTATTTCAATACAAAGTAAAGAGGTTAAGAAAAATGAGTTTTCTGAAAGTTATCCTTATAAAAATTAACTTTATGATAAGGTTTTTCAAATAGGTATATGTTTCTTTCATCTTAACATATCTCATAAATAATTTCCATAGATAAGTCAGTTTTGAATGAAACATGAAAATATATTATATAGAAGTTTTTTATGGAAAAAATTGATTACCATGATTGTACACTATCATTTTCTACACCGAGTTCACCCACATAGAAATAGAGATGTTTAGCTAAATGATACTTGTTATGAAACTCAAATGATATTATTTTTATTTATTATAAATTTATTTATAATGATCAGTGATCCTTTTTCAGTTGATTGTAAGTAAGGGGTAGAATACATGATATGGTAAAAATATAAAGGTCGAAAAATTATAGGGGGAGAGGATATAAAAATGACATGGAGAATATATAGAGAATACAGGGAAAATATATGGAGAAGAAATGTTTATTGAAAACATACATAAAGGGTTTGATTATTAGGACCAAGTTTAGTTATCGTTGAACACATTCTCTGGTCCCTATAAATATGATGATTATTTTCTAATATTGGATTTCTCATAAATCATAACAATTCTCATAATAAAATATTTTTAATAATAGAGGATATTGAAATGGATGTTTCAAAGATTGAAAAAATTTGAGAATGTTAATAGGTTGGTTTTCATTCAGACAAATAAGACAGAACAAATAGATCATAAAATATGTACAAATACCATACAATCAGATTCATTTTATTTTAGAAAGAAAAAAGGAAGGGTGGGAGTTCTTTCTGGAGTCATTGGTTTTGCACAAGTGCTGACTGAATGATCCATCGGACTATCAGATTCATTATATGAATAGATTAATTAGATTAATAAATAAATTACAGAGAATCTGATATAAAATAAGTTATTTCAGACACCAGGTCATCAGATGGTGTGTGAAACTGAAAAAAAAAAAAATTGGTGCATAACATCAAATTGAACAGAGATGATGAAACTAACTCATTTACCTATGAATATACAATGGGATTTTCATCTTTTTACTTGTAATAATAAAATAAGTATGGAAAAATATGTGATGGGTTATTTAATAATGAGGAAAAAATTGAAAATGTGAGAATCTTTTGAGATACTTTAGAGTGGTTGATGTTGAAAGAAGTCTTAAGAAGTTGAAACTTTGTTATTCAACATTATATTCAACCATTTTCAATTGACTGAAAGTATCCAATAAAATAATCATTTGACTGTTTTTATTCTTCACTAGGTAAAGGGTAAAAATATTGAAGTTATTTTAATTTTGGCCAATATGAATGAATGCAGAGTATTGAAGTTGTGATCAATCATATGATATTTTCATAATTAATTCCATCTGATTCATTTTCTATAAGTGATTTTATTAGACCGATATTGTGGTAGAAACATAAATTGGAGGTATGAAAAAAATTATGATTTGACTAAGCTAATCAGAAAAATAAATTGTTGGTAAATTTGAATAGGTGTGAATGTTTTAGGAGAATCAAGAATATGTTATATACTCCTAGAAGCATTGAGAAGGTTTAAGTAATCAAAGATGAGGCTTGAATAAATGTGAGATTCTGAGATATGTGATTTTTTTACTAGGAAATGCAATTTTTCCCTCATTTACCATTATGGGAAGACCATAAATATAATGCATAGAACATTCCTATTTGAAACTATTCATATACACTAATAGATGATTCCATGATATTTTGTGACATGAATTGAGATTCAAACCAATAATTTATTTCAATTTGAAGTAGAGGATAATCCATCATCATGATTCCATAGGACTAAGTTCCATAGAAGAAGGATCTATCAGAACAATCCCCATTGTACTGAGTTCCATTAGATGGATGGGTTTTGAGTTTCTAATTGAGTATCTACTTAGTTGAAGCAGAACATGTAGAATCATGATCAGATGGAGTATATCAAATTCTATCCATCAGATAGAGGATACCAGATATAACCCAATCAGACGAACTATTTTTTAGGATGTTTTATGGATAAATATCGTGGAATAAGTTTGAAGACAAATAGGTTGTTCAATGAATTAGTGTTGTTCTTAAAAATTGTACAGAGGTAATTTTTCATTCATCGTACTTGTGGAGGAAGTGAATAACATTCTAAAGTGGATCACAAAATAATTTAATGATGAATCTTGTAATTATGTATCCTTACTAGTTACTAAAAAGGATTTTGTTTTGGAAAGTGGATACATAAAGGATATTTGGGGGTATTACCAACTATAGCAGAAAATTTTCTACAGGGTTGTATATTTTTTTCCTTTGTATTTTAGAAAGAATATAGTAAAGGAATCCAAGTTGGTGGGACAATCAAACATGAAAAATATTAGGAATTTGTACCTAATCTTTTAAATTTTACGTGCGTACTTATATTTAATGTTTTTCATATTAAACATATGGTTGATAAGTTATATTTAAGTGGATCATAACTATATCAATTTTCAATGGTTAGGATTGTTTACTAAAGTATTCATGAAATGTTATTATAAAATCAAAAGGTTACTACTGATTCACCCATCCTAGTGGTATTGATACTATGTGGGAACAATAATGTATTGTTAATGTAATGGGAATAATTTATAAAATAATATAAAAAGAGATAATTCTACACAAAATGAACCACCCATAATCTAGTGTTTCAAATTCAAAAAGTATAGTAATTATGGTAACCAATTCCCAAATCTAAATGTCAACGATGATGATGATAGACATTAGTAACCTCTTAATCCAATAGAAAAAGGTAAACATCATGTTATCAGTGTTTTAATGAGGGAGTGATAATGAAGTTATGGAAGGTACAATTACCATCCACCCTAGAACTATTAGTATATTATATTACTATGGGTATACTCATTATTTTACATCTAATGAATTTTAAAACGGTATTAACATTCCACCCAAATGATTAGATGTAGAACTAGAAGTGAAACCTCTGAAGGTATATTGATTACATCTCAAGACTATGATTCCTCACTGTTTTGTTTTAGTAGGAATGTGCATCCTATGAATCTTCTAATTCTTCCTATCATTGAATTTGATGTTATCATTGGCATCAACTATCGTTCTCTACATGAGTCTCTAATCAATTATTGATGAAGGGAAGTTATGTTTGATATTATAGACCAAACTGTGATCTTATATCAATGATATGATAAGTTTGAAATTCCAATGGAGATCAAGTCCATTGTATGGGTCTTAACTCCCATTTATAAGGGTTTTTTATCTCAAATGGTTGGGGAGAAACTCGACATCAATGATATAACTATTATGTGGGATTTTTATGTTGTAATTATAGAATAGTTTCCTAATCTTCAACTAAAACATGAAGTTGATTTCCCAAGGGAACTCCTACCTTCTGATACACTAATTTTGATGTCTCCACACCGAATGGACCCAATTGTGTTATAGGAATTGAAGAAACAACTATAGGAAAACATTTACAAGGGATTCAATTGGCCAAGTGTGTCACCATGGGGTTCACCTATTCTTATTGCTAAAAAAGGATGGATCAATGAGACTCTATATTTTTTATCATGTGTTGAAATGGATCACAATTATGAAAAAGTGTCATATTCCCTTTACTAATGACTTTTTTTATAAACTGAGTAGAGCTAAATAATTTTCAAATATTTTCCTTCATTCTAGATATCATTAATTAAGGGTTATGTAGGAGGATATACCAAAGAAATTATTCTGTATAAGGTATGAAAACTATAAATATAAAGTGATTTTATTTAGACTTACTAATTCTCGTGTTATCTTTCATGTATTTAACATATAGTCTTTAGATATTACCATGATCTATTTGTGGTAGTCTTTATAGATGTTATTATTATCTATTCCAAGACAATGAATAATTCATGAGAAATGTAATAAATACTATAAGGATGGAGAAAATATATGAAAATTTAAAAAATCATTAATTTTGGTTTTAAAAGGTTACATTTTTTGGTCATATAATCCCAAGAGATAGTATATTAGCAGATCCATCAAAGATGATGTCTATTGAATATAGGCCTAGACCTATGATAGTAACTGAGATATTTAGTTTTCTTGGTGTAGATGAAAATCATTGATGTTTTTTTTATAATTTATCATGAATATATAATCCTCTAACCATGTTAACTTGAAAGGGATCCAAATTCTTCTAGACAAATAAATGTGAGGAAAATTTTAAGGGAAAAAATGGAAGATTAGTCAGTGCACACATGCTTGAATTACCCTATGGTAAATAAGGGTCTCTAATCTATATTGATACATCTGAGATGAGATTGGAATGTTTTCTTATGTAATGTGAAATGGTTATGGCTTATTCCTAATGAAAAATGTATATTCATGATAAAAAGTACCCAACTTGTGATTTTGAGTAATCAATCGTAATTTGTGTATTAATGATATATAGGTATTTCATTTAGGTATAAAAGTGAGATATATATACCAATCATAAAATTTTAAACTTTATATTCACACAAAAATAGTTGAATATGCTCCAATGAATATGGTTATTGATTATTAATGAAAATGGCTACTCGAACAATTACCACTATGTGAAATAAAATAATGTGGAGGGTGATTTTCTTTGAATGAATCGTGCTTTCTTATATTTGATGAGGATTACAAATGGTCTAATATTTCTAGATTATCAAAATATGGATCTTGAAGTCCTGAAAGAAGATGAATAATTTTATCTTGCTCACTTGGATGGACCACTATCTATCCAAGTGAAGATTAAATAGTTGTCGGAGGAGGATGTAGAGCTAAAAAATAAGGTTAGAAATGTTCCTATGTTTAACCTTGGTCATGATAGAATGATGATGTTAGAGAACCATGAATTCATTCCATACATACCATATATGAAGAAGTACGGGTAAGAGGATACTCATAGTTATGCATTCTATAGTCATCCGAGAAGTACAAAGATGTTATATATTTCAAATATTACTTATGGTGGGATGGAATGAAGAGATATAGAACCAAATATTGTCTCTCGGTTATCGGTATACCAATAATTTATGGTTGAAATAAATAATTATAAATGGATGTTACATCCATTACCCATACTTGAATGGAAATGGGAAAACATCACCCTGGATATTGTTATGGGACTACCCAAAACAACTAAAGGTTATAATCTCATATGGTTGGTAATGGATCTCCTTAGTAAATTAGCACACTTTTTCACTATTAGTGAATTCATATCTCATGATTAGGCTTCCAGGATATACATTATGGTTGTAATATGTTTCCATGGATTCTATTTTATTTGGATCCAAGGATTAACCCAATGTTCTAGTAAATTCTTCAGCAATCTCTTGATACAGAGTTGGGTTTTTTCATTGGGTATCATCCTTAGACAGATTGTCATTTTTAGAGAATAATTCAAACCCTCTATGATAGATTTAGACATTTTCCATTGGATTTAAAAGGTAGTTGGGCTAAAATCCTTCCTCTTGTTGAGTTTTATTCAAACAATATTTTTTAGACAATAATTCATATGGATCCTTATGAATCCCACTACAGAAAGAAATTTTGAGCTCCAGCATGATGGAATTATGTTAGAGAATGAAATATATTTTGACATCAGATAGCTAAAGAAATGATAGAAAATGTTAAATACAATTAATAATACATCATGAAATTTCAATGTTAGAAATAATTTAATGTTATTAATCATCGGTGTGATCTAAAATTTTAATTTAGTGATAAGGTGTTTCTAATAATTTCTACATGGAAGAAGGTTATGAGATTTAGGAAGAAAGGGAATATAATACCTATGTAGATCATTCCCTTATAAATTATGCATAATATCGAGATAGTAACCTATCAACTAGTGCTTCCAACAATGATCTCCCAATTACATGATGTGTTCCATGTATATCTCTCAAGTAAGTACATAATTTACCCTTGACATGTACTGAACTCATAGTTCTTAAAACTAGAGAAATATACTTCCTATAAGGAAAAACTATTGGAGATTAAAGATCATATAGAGATAGATCTACAAAATAATACCATTTGCTTTGTGTCGGGACCACCATTTTGGGTAATCTATGTTTGAATATAAGAATATCATAAGGGATAAGTATGCTAATTTTTTGTTTCATAATGATGAATTTTGAGGGAGGAATTCATCTTAAGGGGGTAGAATGATACACCCTAGTTTTTTGATATTTTTTCTAATAAATTAAATTTCTTTGATAACATGAGTTACATGAAACGCCGAGTTAAGCATGTGTTACATGAAACACCATGTTAATACTGTTCTATAAAAAACACTATATTATCTTGTAGTACACGTGATACTTTTTTTTAAAAAAACAATGACATAATATTAATATTATTATAAAAATTCAACTGTTATAAAATAGGCTTTAAAATTATTGAGATGAATATTAATAAATATTATTGAAATATTATCTATAATATTTTTATAATAAGGAAACATATAGATAAAAAATGTACTTAATTTTCAGTAAAGTATTTATATGTTTCGAAAATACAGTCTTCCCTAATAATGATTGTTTTTGTTAACAAAAAAAATATTTTTTTTCTTCTTAAAAATATAATTTGATACAACAAACTTAATTTTATTAAAATAATAATTTCAAATTTATATGAGGTTGAGTTTTTGATATTTTTCTAAAAAGATTCATTTTTTTTGAATTGTGAATACTACTGAATTTTAATTAAAATTTATTTTTTTCATAATTTTATTATAAATATAAATTATATTTGAAATTGGTATTAAAGTAAAATTAAATCAACTATACATCAATTAATCAAATTTAACTCAATTAAAAAATTCATATATTTTATTGTTATATAAAAACATTGTAAACTTTTGAACATTTTCTATTTAAAAACCTTCACTCTCATCGTGTCTGTGGGGTTAATTTTAAATTCAATTTTTCCAAAAATGTTTATCTAATTTGAAATAATGGAGCCCAATTTTTTTAATAATAATAATTTATATCATAAAATATGGTAAACATAATTTTTGAACAAAATGAATAGTAAAATCAGTGAATTTTTTAAACATTTTCATATAAAAATTGTTTTACTAGGGGTTAAACTAAAACAATAAGAGTTAAAAATGACACAATACGTGTCCAAAAACCATTGGATGGAAATTTATAAACTTTACCTCTTTTATTATTGATAATGGTTCATTATTTAAGACTTGTGAAAAGAAAAAAACATGGTTAGAATTCTTTCATTCAAAACATTTTCTATGTTCCACTCACCTCAATTATAAATGTCCACCCCTCTCCTCACATAATAACATCTTAAAACCATTTTGGATCATAAATACACATTTTAATTACCTTTAAAACTTCCCACCTCTAATCCTATAATCTATATTTTGGACATAAACCCATCATAGGATGACTTTTTAGGTAAACCTAAGGAGGATACTTGAAGAATAGGTAACTTTCATCTATGATCATTTTTGTTTTATTTCTTCCTCCACCTTCTTAAATTATTATTATACCAAAGTAAAATATATAGCCTAAATATACTAATATCTTTTTATTTTATGTTAATTACCTAAAATCATCAATAATTCCATGAAATTGGATATCAAGCCATCATTCAGGTGGGTTGAATATTATCACATCGTGAACCTATGTCATTCATTTTTTCATAAACAATATTAACAGTTAGTTATAATGTTGGAATGAATATTTATATGTTATATTGATGAAATTATTATAATTATTTAATTATTATATCATGCATACCTTCATAGATTCTATTTTCAGGAAATACAATAATGTCGCTCGTGTGTACGGCAACCTACAACCTTGTGAAGCGATGTGATTCATTTGCATTTTATATGGACGATATTAAGGATTTTATTAATGAAAATATGGGATATATATTTAATAATAATTATTATATAATTATAATATATTATTTTATCATATTTATTTCAATCCAACAATAAAATGGAAACAACATTCATGTTTACATATTACCTACAGTCTCGATAAACAATGTGTTTTATTGTATATCAGAAACTTTTATAGATTAATATAAATAAATATATAATTAAATTATATTATATTTATATAATTGTTCTAATTATAGATATAATTATAAAATTAGTAACATAATAGGATAAAAATTTATAATAAAAATACATATATGAACAGAAAAGTGGTTGTTACCATAAACATAACTTTAACATGGAATTATTAATAATTGGGTGATAAAAGGACATAAGAAAACAATATATGGTATGATATATATAAATATTATTCTTTAATAGGTTTATAATGAATTTATTTTTATTATATAGGAGTTGTTAACATTTATGGAGGATATCAAGACTTATGGTAAGGGATATATTATCTCAGTTTTCCTTCTCAAAGACGTACATTGTATTATGCGCCTATATTATTTCACATGGTGTATATACAGACCCTATGACAAGTAATATAATAAATTTATTTACCCTCATGATATTTTAGGTTCCATTTTATGTTATTCCATAATGGTAATTATGATTCAATGTTACAAATATGGTAATGATTTTATGATAAATTATCATCCTTTATTGGGGTAGTTTATGATATTGTTTCCATTGATAAATTATTATTATCCATGTCTCATTAAACTCAAGAATTGTATTCTAATATTGTTATATATGATATTTTCAAGTAATAATACTATTTTTACTCCTTGGTTCTACAAATATTTGATAATTTTTTTTGGAAAATTAAACATTATTTCATTATTTGGTTAGAAATCTATTTTCTTCCAAAACCATTTTTTACAAGAAAATGTTGCCAAAAATAATTTATTATTATTATATGGGCTTTAAAATAATTTTTTCCATGTTTTTTATTATACAAATTTCTTTAAAAATAATATTCATGTCATTTTAAAACAAAAAACTATTTTGATTTTATGGAAAATGTGGACAGAATCATTGTTTTCACATGTACGATATGAATGAACCATCCCATCTTTATGAACATTTTTTTATATTGATATTAATTTAAAAAATTTCAATTTTTTTTATTTTTTTTTAAATTTTTTTATGTTTTAACAAATTTTTTTCAAAGTGAATAGGATATTTCCCGAAGAAATGTGTTAAATTATCCATCAAAATCATTTTCTATATATGATGACATCTCTTGATGTTACATATGAACTACTAAGGATATGTTCCAAGGATCCCATTATTTTTATTTCTATGAATGTTTTAGGTTTATGATGGAATAATGTATAAGAAAATAATTTCTCATCCATAAGTTATATCATGATATAATTATTATGAAACTCAATTTTTTTCATGGCTTATTCTTTGATGAAATGATAAAACGATTATGAAACATGTCTCATTTATATAGTTTATGATATAATGAAATATTTATCAAACCCATTTCATTTCATGGGTAATGATATGATGAATGTTTTGTGATCTTATGGAACACATAAATATGGTTTTCATTATGAGACCTGTGGGACCGATATCTCCCTCCAATACATTGGGTAAATATTTATATCTCACAATATAAATAAGGCTAGAATATGGATTGAGAAAGGTTCAATAAGTGATGTTTTACACTATGATGGTCTTGGGAGTTAACCTTGACAACTATGATTATTTGGGGAGTGAACCCATTCAACTATGATCACCTTGTAAATAAACCCTGACCAATGTAAAAATAATTTTTTTAATACTGTATATTCCACAAATATATGTCTTATTCCTGTGTTATAATCTCATGGATCATTTTATTTTACTACCTTAAGATTACTTTATAATGAAATAAAAATATTTATTCCATTAATAATTATTAGGATATTTTATATGAAGTGTATGGTTTTCAAATGTTATGTTCATGTTTTCATACCCTTATGTTCATGTTATACTTAAATATCTCCCTTGTACACCCTTACTGAGAATCTGAGATCACCCTTTGTAAAATTTCCCATCCCCAGGTTATGAAGAAATTTATTATTTATTATATGTATTAGGAGTATGATAGTTATTAATATCATAGTGGATAATGATGTAGTTTACCTATGGACCATTTGTTTGTGTTTCCTTGTTTCCAAAGACACAAAACTATTATGGTCATCATGCATGTGTTTCTATATTGTACTGAATATTCATAAAAACTGATGTAATATTAATGTATGATAATAATGAGTGGTTATATTATTAATTATTGGTGTAAATTAAACATATTTTACATAATTAAAAAAAATGTTCCTTTTTGATTTGGTACAAAAATTGGAAAAGGAAATTTAAAAGAAGATTTTAAAAAAATGTCTTTTATCTTAATTATGATTCATCACATACATTATTTATCTTACTTAATAATAAAATTAAATTAATTATTTTATTTATTAATTATTTTTTTCAATTTTATTATTATTTTTATATCAATTATTTCACTTTTATATAAAATAAATTAATTTATTAAGCTCATTTCAAAACATTTAATGATATTTGATTCAAAAGTCCAAAATGACTTCAGCATGATAACATATTGTCAAAATTTCCATTGTTCCATAATCTCTATAATATTATTCATCAAATAACTATAATTTTGATATAACAATTATACTTTTAAATGTAATCATTAAAAATGGTTATGAGAAAATGAACTTATTTGATATTATAGAGATGGTCGACCATATATACGCATGTGTAGTTTGTGCATTTTTCAATGATCATTAAAGAAAGAAGTTAAGTAACATTTTATATTAATGGAATTATAAAAATATATTAAATATCATATTAAATTGTTAAATATACTTATATATATCATCCAAATTATTTTGTAATGAAAAACAAATCGCATCGCTTTGTGGAGGTGGTGGTTCACATGTATGCATGAACAACATTATCATTTTTTAGTGAATGGAAATTTAAGGAGTTAAATGGTATATTATCATGTTATATTTGTTAATATGTCATTAATATCGTATATATACATTAATTCCATCATTATAATCCATCCATGAGATAATTTTATGGGAACAAATTACGTCAGTTCTTGTGGTGGTGGTCCTCCACACACACAAATGATTTTTCATTTTCCATTTCATCGAGTACGAGATGGATATATGTAATTATATTAAAATAATAAAATATAATTGAATGTATAATAATATATTTATTACTTAATTACTGTTTAATATGGTATTATGCTGTTGAAATTACAAAAAAACTTAAACTTCAAAATAAAAATATACTTCTTATTTGGAAAACATACTTTTCATAAAACCATAAGACCTATAAGACTGGTATTATAACTATAAACAGAACTCTAGAATTTGGGGATTTATTATAGGAAGTTATTTTTGTATTTATTATAATTTTTTTTTGATTTATGATGAAATGAGAAGAATATGTATACTTTTATAAGAGAGCATCGTTGAACTCTTGGAAATTCATTATATATAAAAATGATATAAATTAATTTTCAATTCCAAAATATTAAAAATTGATTTATTTAGAATATAATATAATAGTGGTTCAAAATACCCTCATCCAATAAAAATTACACATTATTTGTCTATATTCCTACCCTTAACATTTGGTTATAATCCCTTTAACTCATACCATGCCAACATTAATGTTTAATCAACCCCAGTCCCACCAAATAAATCCCATATAATATTAAGGTGGTAACATATGAGTATGAAAATATATCTTCTCTCACAAATTAAATCTACTACAATATTTTGGAAGATCCTAATGAAAATTATTGATGGATCTCATTAACTATGGTTAAACCCAAATCTTTTCCCCCATTCATGATTATTGTGAGTATATTCTGGATAGAAATAGAGGAAAGAGGAAAGAATGTATCCCGTATCTAATCATGGAATGGGAATACGTACACATTACTTTCATGATTGTCACCGAGCACATATCAGTGATAATAGACGGGAATATATCATTCCCTGGCCAAATTTTACAAACCTTCCAATATATAATGATAGTGGTAAAATGGTAAAGAAGAAGGTATAAAAACCCAAAACAATAAACGGGGTGACTCATCATCACAATGGCAAGGTCACTCAGGAGAAGGAACATATTTCTTATCTTTTATATGAGGGTCATTAGAAATATCCCATTATAAATAGACAATAGGATCAGGAATATATCCTCATTATTACTAGAGATCCTCTGTCTATTCCTCTAACAAAATCAGGTTCTTAGGAAGGTTCTAGTGTATGAAAGTCAATATCCATAGTTTGTGACTCTATCCACCTAAAGGATTGAACTTAAAGATGAAATATCACATAAGGAAATTCAAATTTCAATAGCATGATCCAAATCCTTCTCTACTCAAAGATATTTCAATTATGACCTAATCCATCTATCAATGAAGAGCCATGAAAAATTTCAATGAAGAAATAGTAGTAGTTTTGAAGGATCTCCCTAGAAATTGGCTACTAACTACTATATATGTCCTCCTCGGAACATGAAATATTTATTCACTAACATTATAATAGTGATCATGAGAACCCTTATCTTGATGAGTGTCACAAAAACCCTCCCCATGGTCATATAATAAAATATCAGTAAGGTACTCCCCTGGATAATTTACACCTTTAAAGTTCTCTCTATGGTATATTCCATGGGTTCTCTATGTGTTCATAAATTAATCCATAATGGTTGTCCTCCCCATGATGATATTCATGAAAAAGGTCATCTCCATAGTCAAGTTTAATTTCAATTAGGAGGTCCTCCCCTTTCCAAATATTTTTTTTCAATCTCTCATATTGGGAGGTTCTTAGATTGAAAATATCAGTTATCCCTAATTATTTATTATTGAAAAATGACATTCTCCCTCAATCGGAAGGCAGCCTAAGGAAATGTTAATTCTCTAGACAACCCTTGGATCACATGGCTTCTTGTATAATATAATAGGTTACTACCAATATTCTAATTATAATATGGTTGATATGATGTTTTAAATTTAGTCACATATAGTTGATGAACCTCCTATAGAATATGAAGTGAATGTTTTATTCATAAGAAAACAACTAGATAATGATAATCTGTTAGTCATATGATGGCCCACAACCACTCCTTAATAAGATATCGTGAAATTTTTATTGAGGAATTAATATCCCACATTAATCTAAATATATGCAAACTCCTCGCTAATTAAAAATAGAAATTTTACCTTATAAAGGGTATAGAAACCTTATTAATGAAACTGAATAACTTTATCATCAAATTGAAACATCAACGCTTTCATTTATACAATGCATGAAATTGGGAAATCATTGTGAGAGACTTAATTTTTTGTGTCTTGATTCATTTTGTAACTAATGACAATTTATGGTTTTATCCCATAATGATATACATATCAAAGGATAGGGAAAATATAGAGTGTTTTATTTCACTTCACTCTCTAGACAACAAATCCTTCCAGTGATGGATTTGTGAATTGTCATTACATAAAGTTAACTCTCAATAGTGAGATAAACCTATGAAAGAGGGAATGATATGTGGTATTCAGTTAGGACTAAATCTCAAAAATGTTAGGCTCATTGAGAGTATTCCATCGGAAGACTGTTGTCTGAGGCATCTAAAAAAAATTTACATCGCTCTATATTGAGAAAATTAAATCATATGGTAGCAATGATGTTTTCGGAAACAAGAATATTTCATTCATATCTTATATTTTAACCAATTATTTACTAGACAACAGCTCAAATATTCCAGAGATCATATATGATAGTGGCTGTAATAGTGATACAGGAACTCTCCTACCCCACAGGGTTGGAGGGATTTTTACCCCAATAACATCCTTCAAGGTCACTAAATATAGTCCAATGTGGTGCAAGATGAGATCACAGGAAACCCTGGCCTATAGTTTTTGTGCAATTGTTTTCTCAACCTTCTCCCCCACAGTGTTTTTTCTTCTCTCAGCTAGGGTCTATGTCACAAAATTGTTCCTCAAAGTTTACTTCATCTATTTTCTCACCATCCTTGAGTGAAAGTATATAACAAATTTATCTAGGATCTCTCTTATATTCACCCTCAAGAAGAAAACATAAGTATAATCTTCATGAAAAAGGTTGAGACCTTAAAAATTCTAAAATATGATGTGCTATTTTAATGGATAAACCACTTCTGAAGATCACAAAATCTCCTAAGGTTATACTGAAGGTAATTGACCCACATATTACCCCAATAGTAATTAAATTATCTCAATGCATTATGAATTGTTAAACAACATTAGTGATGAACCTACAAATTATTTCAGACATGAGCATAATATATGTGAATGGGAGGAGGATGTTTCTATTTGAAACATTATACATAACAATATGTTTTATGAAGGTGTGTGTACCATAAATAAAAGGATTTTTAAAAAATAGGGGGCCCACATATTCCTTTTTATCTCTCCCTCGATGTACTACCACGAATGAAAATTAAAAGGGGGTGGATGAAACCCATAAATAGACTAAAAAAGTTGAACAACTTATTATTAAGTAAATATTCACTAAATATGAGGTTGGGGTGAAGGATTTGAAGAGAGTTGATGTATAAATACTCAGATAAAAAATCCCTATAAATATGGTCTTTAAGAAGAACTTCAAATAACTCTCCCAGACGATTCCTGACTGCGCTATCATGAAACATCAAATTGATTATGATTTTAAGGATTATTTGTAGTCTAGGGCAGACCCTAGGTCATCTCACAATGACCGTTCATGGGTTTATAATGTGAATTTTTAATAAGAACTACTAAAATAGGGGTGGCTTTAAAATAATTTAAAGAGAATGAATTGATTTAAAGAGTTTAATAGTTGATAAATAAAAGTGGTGTTTTAGAATTATGAGATAAGGATATCATTTCAGGTTCCATGCACATCTTGGTGAGTTCGTCTTTCTGAAAAATACAAATGGATTAATTGAATCCTTTGGTTGAGGGTTGTCAAGATCAAAACTTCCCTCTTGCCTCTTAAACTATGCTCAAAGAACCACCACTTGACACAAAAATAATGTTGTCAAGGATTGGGTATCAATCATAGATAATAAAGGCTACAAAATTATACTTAAATATTATGTATGTGTGAGATAAATAGAACTATCGCCTTGTCCAATCGGAACATCCCAAGATTCCCACTTGAAATCTCAACCCAATCTGTGTTGAAATTAATAGTGTTTCACTTAATTTTAACAATTGAAATGAAATCAGAGGATAATAATGTCATGAGAAGAAATATGTGAATATTTATCACACAAATTACACAAAACCAGTATATGAAAATGTTCTATAACTCCCTCCAAGTTGTGTGTAGATCCCTCTAAATGATCGTCCACTGTTTAGATTGACATCGGGATGAGGAGGAAGCTCGGGTGGAACATCTCCTTCATCTGTGATCCCCCTCTGAGGATAGTGGCCTCTAGAAATCCTTGGATTATGCAATGACTCCTTTGGGTATCCAAAATACCAGATATTTTCCCCCTGACCAAACATACAGATGGGGACCCAAGGTTCCATTTTATAGGAAAATGGGAAGGTTGTTTTGAGCACACATATTTATTAAAACCAATTGGCCCATGGGTTTCAACCTCCAGACATCCTTGTATCGCTTTGGATAAAATACCAAATATATATCCCCACCTCATGGATATCTCTACAGAATGGTTGCAAAAAATTTCATTAGTAGAGCTCGATATATGGACAGATCACAAAACACCACATTTGACTTCATGTATATTCGGTGTGCTGGACCGATCAGGTCAGTTAGACCCCTATATTGACAAAGGAGTCATGGGATTCTTCAGATTCAGTGTATCTCAATAAAATCTAGACCAACCCATAAAATGTCACCCCATTTGTATGTACGGTTCGGTATAAGTGTTTGGATGATTCCACTTGTGTGCATGGATCCTAAACAGTTTGGCCCATTTTTCTTGGACATCACCATGGGCCCTCCAAATCACCTCCACCTTCAATGAGTTTATCAAAACAAGTATCATTTACCTTTTTAATAGTGATAAACACAAAATAAATGATTCAATCATGAAATTAAAATATTTATTATTTTTATAATTTTCAATACAAAAATAGTTTAGCACGGTGGTGTAAGGGTAAAAATGAAACACTGAATCATATTGTGATCACACCCCCACACCTAAACATTTTCACTCCTGGGAAAAGTCATAATTCCAAAAATTATGCATGTAGATATTTCAAAATTCATAATGATTTAACATTCAATGAAAATTCAATTCCTGATAGAAATTTGATCCAATAAAAAAACACACCGAGGAGTTATTCTCAATGATAATTGAAAGAGTCGTCTCAAAAATAGTATCCAAATTATGTTCCATGATATGAATGATACCAATCAAAGAAAATAATTCAAAAGTTAATAATGTCACTAATTCTCCATGTGTGTGTGACAACCATTTCATGCTATTCCTTCCACTTTTTATCAATTAAATATAAGTTATTTTACTAATTGTCTACTTACAAGATCCTTTCCACCGAACATTCCCCACATCCTTTACAATCAAATTTCAAGACCCACTCACTTAAGCATTACCAGAAGTCAAACCATAAGCTCCTGACCTAGATATCCCCATATGTTGTACATTTCTTCACTCTCCTCATTTAGTAATATTTCAAAAGTTTCCCTTGGAACAAATCTCACGCACTTATCCCTACACATGTTTGATCTCCTCACAACACTAAATTTAATACATATAACAATATCAAAAGTTAGGAAAGGGTGGTTTTTGACCTGCCCAAAATACAACCCTTTTTTTAATTTTTTGAGGGCATACAACAGTCAGATAGCTGGTATACACGCATAGGTCAATCTGGTACAGAAATGAAATAGATTGGAAATGGAACGAACTAATGGAAAAATGATTTTGGAATGTAGAGAAAAATCATCCTAACTTATATTTACCTTTAATTAAGTGATAAAGTTTCACATTTCATGGTTGGGTGAAAACATATGTGGAGAGATTAAGGGAAATATTTTTCCCTTAAACTATTCAAAAAAATGGTACCATTTATCTCAAAGGTTTCAAAATGATACATCCATTTATATCATCAACAAAGATGTAAATTTCAAAAGAAAGTCACACCACATTATTGAATTCTTACTGAAATTCACATTTCATCAGAATTTTTTTGAATGTTAAAACTACATGAAATAAGGACATTCCTCATTCATTTTAAATAACTTACATGATTAAACTGTCATCATTTTACATTATAAAGTGGTCATAAAAAATTAATACCCTGGTACAAAAGTTAGGGGGGGAGGGGAAAATAAAAATACAATTCAGCAAGCTATAATATAAAAGGAAGAAAGAAGATGAAAATTCGAAACTAAACTAGGAATTCCTAACTAACCTAGGAATATAACCATTCACCCACAACTTATATGTGCAGTGTCCTCGCTGTAAGAAAAGAGAATGTGGAAATGAAGGATAAAACCTGGTGAGTTTTATTCATATATTGCTTCTTAAACATGGAGTTCATATATCGGGGACTCCGTAATGGATTCATGGAAGTGCTTCAGCCATTTCCCATTCACATTGAAGGTTTTCTTGGTTTCTTCATTTTGAACATGGAAAAAACCAAATGGATAGACGTTAGTAACAATGTATGGTCCCAATAGAACTGACGATGAAGGATGAGACGGTCATGGTCGGCCTTGGTACGCTCCTTATAAATCCTGGAGTTCTCAAATGCGCCTCTTCTCATTTATTCTAGCTCCAAAATCTGAAACTTCCTTTGAGCACCTTCACTATAAATATTAGAATTACATTGTTTGATGGCCCTGTAGGCCTAGTTCTCAATCTCAATAGGGAGGTTACAACTCTTTTCAAATACAAGCCTATATGGTGACATGACAATGGGAGTCTTAAAGGTAGTACGGTAGGCCCATAATGATTCATCGAATCTAAGACTCCAATCATTCCTATTGGGATGAACCATTTTTCAATAATTTGTTTTATCTCTCCATTTAGTGACTCAGTTTGACCATTGGACAGTGGGTGATATGCAGTAGACACTGGATGACAGACCCCATACTGACGTAAAATTTATTCCATCGATTGGTTGCAGAAATTAGAACCCTGGTCACTGATGATGAACCTATGTAAGCTAAACCAGTAGAAAATTTGGGTTCTCATAAATTATAAAACTGCCTTAGAATCATTACTCATTGTGGCTCGTGCCGATAACAAATTTGACACATAATCAACTAATAGAAGAATGTACAAGTTTCCAAAGGAATTTCGAAATGAAACTGTAAATTCAATACCCAAAACATCAAAAATTTAATGAAATAGAAACGGTTGTTGTGGAATTGGATTTCTTTTAGAGACATTACCCATTATTTGACAACGAGAAAAAGTATTAGAAAAATCATGGGCATCCAAAAAACGAGTTATCCAAAAGTGACCAGAATCAAGGACTTGGAGAGAAGTCTGTTTGGGACCAAAGTGTCCCCCACAAGAAAGAGCGTGGAAAAATATAAGGATAGACTGAAACTATCTATCTGTAACACAATTCCTAAGGACTTGATCACTACATGTGCGCCATAGGTAGGGTTCATCCTAAATGTACCAATGAGACTCATGTTTTAGATGACTAGATTGGTTTTTATTAAAATCAGTAGGAATTTAAGATGCTACCAAATAATTTACAATTCCATAATACCAAGGAATAGAATCTTACACTTGGTAAAATTTCTAATCTGGAAACATATCATTTATAGGAATACCATAGAATGATTCAATGATAGAGTATTGGGTAATCCTTCTGATATGGTCAGCCACCACATTGTCTTCTCCTTTTTCATCTCTAATTTCTAATTTTAATTTTTCAAGGAGGAGCATCTAGAGAATGATACATGGTTTGTCTTCCGGTTACTTAAGGAGATATTGGAGAGCTTCATGGTATGAGAATACAATGTCATTGGACCCTAAAAGATGTGACCTAAATTTATCCATGGAAAACACTATGGCAAGGAATTAGTTTTTATCTGTGGTGTAGTTTTCATGGGTATGGTCCAAAGTACGTGAGGCATATGCAATGACATGTGGATCTTGATCGACCCTTTGTGACAAGACTTCCACAACATTATAGTTAAAGGCATCACACATGATCTTAAATGGAAAATCCCACCAAGGTTTTTGGATTACTGAGGGTGATGTGAGACTCCATTTTAAATTATTAAAATCTTCCTCGTATTATTTATCAAAAACAAATATATATTTTTTTGGAGTAACCATGAGAGTGGGACAGAAATTTTACAAATGTCACGAATGAAAAAATGGTAAAATAGAGCATGACCTTGAAAAGACCACACATCCCATACATTATTGGGGATATTTAAGGAAGACATTACATCCAATTTTGATTTATCTACTTGGATACCATCCCCAAAAATAGAATTCCCCAAAACTATACCTTGTCTCACTATGAAATCAAATTTCTCATAATTTAACACAAGATTCTTCTCAATACAGCAATGTTGGACTAAACAAAGACTACTCAAACATTCATCAAAATAGGATCCATAAACAGTGAAATCATCCTTGAAAACATCGATGAAATTCTCCAGGTAATCTAAAAAATACTAACCATACATAGTTGGAAAGTACCCAGAGCATTGCACAGACCAAATGGCATCATCCTATATGAAAATGTGCCAAAGGGGAAAGTGAAGGTTGTATTTTCTTGATCCTTAGGGAAAATATGGATATGAAAGTATCTATAATACCCATCAAGGAAACATTAGTGGAAATTACCCACTAGAATATCTAGAATTTGGTCAAATAATGGAAAAGGGAAATGGTCCTTCTTAGTGTGTTGGTTTAAATGGCGATAGTCAATGCAGACACTCTACATATTCAGGACATGAGTTGGAACCAATTCATTATTTTCATTTTTAATTACTGTAAGGCCTGTTTTTTTGGGAACTACTTGAACGAGACTGACCCATTGGCTGTCAGAGATGGGGTAAATTATTTTAGCATCCAATTATTTTGTTACCTCCTTTTCACAACTTCTAGGAGCATTAGGTTTTGTTGACAATGTTCCTAACTCACAACTTTAGCCTCATAATTTAATAAAATATGATGTGTTTATATTGGTGGGAAAACATCAGAAATGTTAGTTAGTGTCCATCACAAAACTTGATTATACTCCCTCAAAAGTTCAAGCAGTTCTAATTCATGCTTAGGAGGGAGTGAACTAGAAATGATGGTCGAGAACTTGTTTCCATTCTCAATATATGAATACTTTAAATCTTGAGGCAGTTGTTTTAGTTCCAATTCTGGTGGATTTTTTACTGATGGAAGTGTGTGGGAATGTGAGAGGTCACTCAACTCATCTAATTGCCCAACAGTATCATCCTCAATAAATGAATGATCTCCTACATGCTTAGCAGTATCATCGATTTTCATTGGATTCTTCGTGTTCCATAAATCTTTAATCAATGAATATGCATGAAATGTTTCTAGACCACTACAACAATAAATGAATGATTCATTTCCTAGAATTTTAATCAATGAAGAAAATGCAGAAAGGGGATAAGGGGAATGAAAGGAAGTTTTTTAAGGGAATGGAGTACATATATAGAATTAACAGAGAGAGAGGAATGTTCTTCTGAGGGGTGCTTCATGGAATCAAGGATATTAAAGTGGATAATGTCACCACCAAACTCCACAAATAATATACCATTATGGACATTAATTATGGTTTTGGCATTTTTCAAGAAGGTTCTCCCCAATATAATCAAGGCATGTCCATTCATCCTATCACCCTCTATTTTAAGAACATAAAATTCAATAGGAAAAATTAAATATGGAACCCTCATAAGAACATCCTCTAACACACCAAAGTGGTGTGTGGTACTCCGGTTAGCCATTTGAACAATAATTCCAGTGGGATTCAGTTCCCCGACCTACAATGTAGAGTAAATGGACTGAGGCATCACATTTATAGACTCACATAAATCAAGCATAGAATTAAAAAACAATACACCCCTATGGTGCATGGAATTGAGATTGTTTCGGGATCATTGCACATCGCAAGAAGTGATTAATCTATTAATGCTGAAACATTCCTACCCAAGCTCACCTTCTCATCACCTCGAAGTCGCCTCCAATGTGTAAACATCTCCTTTAGAATCTTGGCATATCTTGGAATTTGATTAACATCATCAATCAAGGGAATCTTTACCTGCATTTTTTGGAAAGTCTCCAAATTTTATTTATTGAGTTCAGTTTCCTTTTGTTTTTTTAGGTTGGGTGGCCCTTTGTGGAAATGGAAGAGGGATTGTTGGGATATGTGACCCATCAATAAACACACTCTTTCCTTTAGAGGGTATTCTCTCAAAACAAGGTTCTACCTCATTTGAAGCATTTACAGTAGTTGGGGTAGTGATTTACTTAGGAGAGGATGACTCTAGGGGAGGGTTCATTTGTATTTTTAGTTTTTTTCCACTCTGAAGGGTGATAGCACTGAAATTTCATTTATCTCTAGGGTTAAATACTAGATGAGAAGCTAGCTTACCAGAGACATGGCCCTGGATTTCCCCCCAACCGAGTTGGAAAGTTGTCCTAATTGGGTTTTTAGGACTTTTATGGAATCTTGGGTGGTTTTTTGGAGTTGGATATTATTGGTATCCATTTGTCTCATCATGTATTCTAATCTAGGATCGGTTTTTGGAGGGGTTTGTTGGAAAGAACTTTGTTTTGGTTGTAGATTTCATGGTGGTGGTGGTTAAATAATTTTCCCCAGATGGTTCCATAGTTTGTGAGGTTGGTTTGAATACCCCCTTTTCTATAGGATTGGTTGAATTTCCACCCAGGATTGGATGGATATTATGGTTCTTTCCTAAAGGGTTGGTTTAAGGGGCGTCCTGGAATGATTTCTTCACAACTCTCAAAAATTTCAATTATTTTGGCGACTTTTTTAGAGTAGTGGGTATCAGAAAAAAATATTCCATAATGGATGGGAGGAGGATATTGGGACTTCCCTTGGGAAACAGCAAGTTGTTGAAGAAGGGTACTTACCTCTTCGGACTTTTTTCCCACCTTCCTCTTGAATTCTGTACTTTTCACCTCCTGGAAACCTTGAATGGGTACATTGGACCTTGAACCAAATTTTTGAGTGTTCTGTGCCATGTTCTCAAATAAGTTCCTTACAGTGATTGGGGTTTTATCAACAATCTCACCACCTACAACATCATCAATCATATTTTGGTCAATAGGAATTAAAGCTTCATAAAAATAATGAATTAAAAGTTGATCACTTATTTGGTGTTGTGGAAAGCTTGAATATAACCTTTTAAAGCATTCCCAATATTCATTTAATACTTCCCCTTGAGATTGTCTCATACAACATATTCCTTTCCTTATATTTGAAGTTCGAGAGGATGGGAAATATTTTTCAAGAAAAAGGCCTTTCATGTCAGCCCAACCTCTAATTGGTGAATTAATATAGTAAAGCCAGTCTTTTGCAGTATCTTTGAATGAAAATTGGAATGCTCTGAGCATTAATTTCTATTCATCCACATTTTATGGTTTTAATGTAGAACACCCTGTATGAAATTGTTTAATATGGTTGCGTGCATATTCTCGAGTAAGTCCATGGAATATTGGTAATAGATGAATTAAACCAGATTTAAGTACAAAATTTGATGCCTCACCTTGAGTTTGAATGTATGTGGGTTTGATATCAACATCTGGTGAGGTTAATTATTTTAGTGTTCTATTGTTTTCATCCATTTTAAACACGTTAATTTAAGGTTCTAATTTGGTTCTAGAAGAATATGGGTTTATAAATGTATCTATTTGTGGTGAGTCCTCCTTCAAAGTGTTGTATTGTGTATCTAGGGGTTGCTGACGTAAGATCATATCTGGTTCGGGTTCAAAAGGTGGTAAGTCTCTAGGAGTAGAACATGTCATGAACAGAACCTATAAAAGAGATAAATCAGAAAAAAATGTATATGAAAATATAGAAGACAAAACAAATAAATATTCAAAATAATTACAATTAAATATTATTAAAAAAAAGTACGCACTAAATCCAAAGCTCTCTCCATCAACGATGCCCAAATATTACAGCATTGTCATGATTATTATGATTTTAAGGTTGTTTTTTATTCTGGGGAAGACCCGAGGTTGTCTCTCAAGGACCATTCATGTTTTTAGGGTGTCCGTTTTTAATAAGAAGTACTAAAGAGGGGTGGTTTCAAAATAGTTTAAAGAGAATGACATGATTTGAAGAGTTCAATAGTTGATAAATAAAAGTAGTGTTTTATAATTATGAGATAAATAGATCATTTCAAGTTCACTACACATCATGGTGAATTCATCATTCGGAAAAATAAACATGGTTTAATGGAATCCTTTGGTTGAGGGTTGTCAAGATCTCAACTTCCCTCCTGCCTCTTAAACAGTGCTCAAAGAACTAGTCATTGAAACAACAATCATGTTGTCAAGGATTGGGTGTCAATAATAGAGAATAAAGGATAAAAAATAATACTTAAATTTGATTTATGAGTGAGATAAATAGGACTCTCGTCTTGTCCAATCAGAATAACCCAAGACTCCCACTTGAAATCTCAACCCAATCGGTGTTGAGATAAAAAGTGTTTCACTTAATATTAACAATAAAAATCAAATCAGAGGAGTATCATGTCAAGATAAGAAATAAGTAAAATATTTAGAACAAAATTTTCACAAAACTAGTAGAAGAAAAAGTGATGGAACTCCCTCCCAAGTGTGTGTAGCTCCCTCGAAATGACCGTCCACCGTTTAGATCGACATCGGGAGGAGAAGGAAGCTCTGGTGGAACATTGCCTTCATCCGTGATCCCCTTATCATGATAGGGACCTCCATAACTCCTTGTATAATGAGTGTAATTCGTTGGGTATCAAAAATATCAGAGCTTTGCCTCCTGGAAAAACTTACAAATGGGGATCCCAATGTTCCATTTTATAGGGAAATGGTATGGTTCTTTTGAGCACATAGATTTATTAAAACCACCTGTCACATGGGTTTCGACCTACAGAATTCTTTATCTATCTTTGGAGAAAATAAAAATGTTTTATCCCCACCTCTTGTATTTCTCCACGAAATGTTTGTTGAAAATTGTACAACTAGATACCAAGATATGGACAGATCACAACACACCACTTTTGACTTCGTACAGATTCAATGTGCTGGACAGATGTAACGACCCAATCTTTTTGAGTAGTATATTAACTTACTCTTAATGATTTAATAAGATGTTAATGGTTAATGCAGAAAGAGGAGGCGATGGCTTCATCCAGTAGATTTGAACCTTATGAAGCCCACTTATCAGAGCTTAGGAAGGAGGTAACATCTGTGGGCTTCGCTTTGGACCAAGCCCAAGCCGAACTCCAGCATGTCAAGCTTGAACGGAAACGCCTACGGGAGAAGTTCAAGTTACTAGATATTACTATTAGGGCAACGTTATCTGAGCCTCCCTCAGATTCTCTCACCATAGCACACCTTACACTTAGGTCTTATGCCGGTGTGAAAAGGGGAAATGTGACGAGAGCATAGCTTCCTTGTGTAATCCTTTTGGGTGAATATATTGAAATTTCTTCCTTTAGTGATGTTTGTGAAATTTCAAATGTCCAGATAATTTTAGAATGCATTTTATCGATGAATTTTTTTTGGAAAAAAGGCTATTTTGAAATATTTATGAAAACCCTAAATAACTAATGATTTGTAATTATTTTCAAAAAATGGTCTTCTACAAAAGTGTTCAGTAAGGAATTTGGAGTCTAATAAGATCAACTTAATTTTTGATGAATAGTAAATTATGAATAGTGATTTTACGCTTAGGATTAGTAATGTGACCAAATGGATTAGTAATTTCACTCAAAGAAAGTTTTAATATAATCTGGACACCTAGATTAAGTAATGTGATTCAATAAAATGGGTAAATAACGGTTTCATAAATTATTAGTCAAGTATTAGTTTTTTCGAATGAATAGTGTTTTTTAAATAAAAAAATAATTAAAAATAATTAGAAAATTATTTTTATAAAAAGGACTTTATTTTTGAACTCAGAGCATCGATATTATGTTAAGGTAATTTTTGGGGATTTTTCTGAAAAAAATGAATTTTCGATGAATAGTGTTTTTATTTAAAAATTAAATTAAAAATATTTAGAAAATTATTTTTATAAAATGGATTTCATATTTTATATCAGAGCATTTATATTTGGTTAAGGTGAAAGTTTGGGATTATTCTGAGAAAGTTGGATTTTTGATGAATAGTGAAAATATAGTTTTTAAGTTATGGGAGTTTAATGACATCATTAAATGATGTATTAAGTATATATTCAATATGGTCGAATTATGAATAGTAAGTTAAGGTATGAGGTGTCCCAAGTGGCCAATACCATGGGCCAATACCATGGGCAAGCCCATGGATTTTCCAAAACCACTAGTGAGGTGTCCCTTGGCCATTATTGCCTTGTCCCCTCACATTCCCTATAAATACCAACCCTTTCCTCCTCTATTTTTCACTCCCAACTCTTTCCCAACGAAGTTATGGTCTTTTTACCTACCAAGGAGTCCTCCCAATGTTCCCCCAAGCCCTCAAGGTCCAAACCTTTGAGTTTCAAGAGTCACGTTTTAAGGTAAGGGATCCGACCTCCCTCTTTCTTTTCATGTAATCCTTTTTATGTCATTCCTTTTATGCTCCATGTTCTTATGTGAGCGGATGTTATTTTATATTCCTCTTACTTACCTTTTCATGTTTATATTATGAGATATCCCCTCTTACTCTCATCATTTCTTTTTATGAATGTTTAAGTGACGCCGTTAGGCTGCCGAGTTTTTAAGGGATTCTTTCACCCTTCTCATTTTTCAAGTTCGATTTTCATGTCAAGTCTTTCAAGTTCCTTTTTATTATGTTGGGGTATTATCTCTATATCTATCATACTGATCTCTTATGATCATATGATGAGAGACCCTATTTGATCTTTTCAATTCTTTTTTATTGATGTTTAAGTGACGCCGTTAGGCTGCCGAATTTTCATAAGAGAAATCTAATTTTTGTCTTCCTTCCATGTTTTTCATTTCAAATGTTATGTCCTTAAAATTTCATTACCATGTCCATATATCCTTCTTATTCTGTCCCCATACTGTTTTATGGATCATTTATGAGTGGGTGACCCATGTCCCCTTTCTTTTCAATATTTTCTAAAAACCCGAAACATAGCCGTTATGCTGCAGAATTTTCGTCTCAAAATGCCTCTCTCTCTTTTCTAAAAATTATTTTATGTTATAAAGTGAATACTCAAAGCTCTTATTTCTATAAGGGTATTCACATATATATCAAAATGTTCTATTTTAAATTCTGGTATTTACATACATGAGACCCACTTTCCCTTCCGTGGGTTTAAAGTGACGTAAAGATCATGTCTTTAAAACAGTTTTTAAAAACGTTATGATTATGAAATGAAACCCATTTATTTTATGCTATATGGGTTATTTATTAAATGTTTGATGATGATATATGTGGATCACATGATAATAAAGTCAAATTTAAGGGTACACCCTGATATCGCTCCAATGCATGGGTAATGATGTAACCACTAGAGATCACAATTTTCACGATACCTTGGTGAATAACCTTGGTAATTTTCAAATGACACCTTGGGGATGGACCTTGGTGATATGTTCATGATTGTCTATGTTAAATGATGTAGCCACATCTTCAGGTTATGGAAAATGTTATTTTTATTATGAAATGCCTCATGATTTCTTTCTCATGCCTTAAAGTTCTTTTCATGTCCTTATTGAAGTATCTCAAGTTCACATGTAAAATGTTCCTCTTGTTTCCCTTACTGGGCCTTCTGCTCACCCTTTCTTTTGATGTATGTCCCCAGGTTATGAGATGCAGTAATGAACCTAGGATGAACTTAAGGAGAAGCCTTTCATGTGTTGAAGAAGAATTTTTTATGTTGTTTTCATGTATTATGTTCCTGGTTTCCAAGACACTAGACCTTAAAGATCCTCAGTTTTGTGTAATGTAATGAAAATTTATGTTATAAAAAGGCGGGATGCTATAGTTGGTATCAAAGGTTGGTTTAGTTATTTGTGGAAATTAGGATATAAAAACTTTAGGAAGAACCCTATAGAAAAGTTTAAATATAGTAAAACTTCCTGGTATTTTTGTAAGTATTTAGTAAGTTGTTTATCAAACAAATACATCCCTGTCTGGATACAAGCAGGTAGAGGCGTATCTGGCACAGATGTACATAGGGGTAAAACCCGAAAACACCATTTTGAGCTAGACTCGAACGGGAACTGGTGCACGATAACGGGCCTTGCTGCACTCTTGGTTACGACACTCCCGGGGGATATGTTTGGTTAATCACAAGCTTTTTATGAATCATTATGAGAGAATTATAGAAAAGTGTAATTGTCTAAGCATGAAGTCTTAGTTAAAAGATCCATAAATGAAATAAGTTTCTCACTAAGGTTTTATTCTTTTAGAAAATGGCGGGAAATAGGAGGAACCGTGCCGATGGTGACCGCAATGCACCATGTGCTAATGACCCTCCGATGGAACCTGGAATGGAAACATTCATGAGAATGATGAACCAACTGACTCAAGTTATGAGTAATAACTTGAATCAAGATGAGAGGCCGACCTCACCACGAAGGGAACAACTTTCTGTTGAGTCCTTCATGCGTCAACGAGCACCAACATTCAGTGGATCTACTGACCCATTGGTTGTGGAACAATGGATAAGCTCCATTGAAAAGATCTTTTCTGTACTTCATTGTTCGAAACAAGAAAAAGTCACCCTTGTTGTTTACCGGCTAGAGGGAGAAGCTGATCAGTGGTGGTCACTGATCAAAAACACGAATCCATGAGGAGATATGGAAGCTATGGAGTGGGAAGAGTTCCGGGGAATATTCTTTAATAAGTATTTCCCTCGTTCGATGAGAAAGAGAATGGAGAAAGAATTTCTCGAGCTAAAGCAAAAGGAGAATGAATCAGTTGGAACTTTTGATATGAACTTTACAAGGATTTCCCGTTATACCTCAAGCTTTTTCATGGACCCTAATGGGAAGGTTGATAGATTCTTTGGTGGACTACGACCTCATGTGTGGAAGAATCTAGCCAACAGGGACTGTGATAGCTATGAAGAAATAGTTTGAAGTGCCATGAAAGTTGAACTAGAGTTTGGGGAGACATAGTGGTCTCACAAATCTAATGAGAAGAAGAGAACTCTAGAACAGATCCTGGGAAGAAGTTTTGATCAGGAAAGAGGTAGAAGGCATATGCAACATGCCACACGCAATAAGTGTGGAAAGAAGAATTCGTGGAGCTGCTTGATTGGAAGTGTTAAGTGCTATAGGTGTGGAAAAGAAGGCCATATTTCTCGGAATTGTCGTAGTGATGTGAAGCCTCAACTTCCCAACACTAACGACAGAGGAAAGATGGTTCTGGCCCTACCAGAAGTCACATGCTTCAAGTGTGGACAGCTTGGGAACCTTTCTAATAAATGTCCAAATCCGAGGGCGGTGGAGGGGAATCACCATCAACCTCAGCAGAGGCCAAGGGAGCAAGGTCGTGCTTTCACTATCACAACAACTGAAGTTGAAGTTACGAACGATGTGGTATCAGGTACTCTTTTCGTCCTCTCAAAACTAGCAAGTACTTATATGATTCTGGTTCTACGCATTCCTTTATTTCCTCCAAGTTTGCAAGGAATATAGAATCAATCCCCGAACTTCTAGAGGTAGAGTTGTCAGTCAAGACTCCAAATGGGATTATCCTTGAATCAAAAGTATTTAGAGACTCTAGTGTTTACTTTGGTGAGCACAATATTATTGAAAATCTAGTAGTCATTCCCATGATGGAATTCGGCATTATACTAGGGATGGACTGGCTCTCAAAGTATAATCCTAAGATCAAATTCAGAAGTAAGGAAATCTTAGTAGTCTTGAATGAACGCCCTACAGTTATCTTCCACGGAGAGATATCCCAAACTGATCCCTACCTAGAAGCACCTCCTATAGCTTTCTTTATGGAGTTAATCGGTGATGAGGAAGAAGGGAAAGGGAGCATACAAATTGCAGATGTTTCGATTGTTCAGGAATACATGGATGTATTTCCTGAGGAGTTACCTGGACCTCCCCCAGAAAGAGAGGTAGAGTTCTCCATTGAACTCGTACCTGGGTCTCAACCGATATCAAAGACTACGTATAGAATGGAAAATGTGGAGCTAGAAGAGCTAAAGAAACAACTCAAAGACTTGTTGGAGAAGGGGTTTATCCGACCGAGTGTGTCTCCTTGGGGAGTACCAGTTCTCTTTGTGAAGAAGAAGGATGGATCAATGCGGCTATGCATTGATTATAGAGAACTGAATGGGATCACAGTGAAGAACAGATATCCTCTTCCAAGAATTGATGATTTATTTGACCAACTTCACGGGGCTCAATTCTTCTCTAAGATTGACCTTCGATCTGGTTATCATCAACTGAGGGTGAAGAAGGAAGATATTCCAAAGACTGCCTTCCGATCAAGATATGGGCATTTTGAGTTTACGGTTATGCCTTTCGTCTTGACTAATGCTCCTGCTATTTTCATGGATTTGATGAATAGAGTCTTTAAGGACTACCTTGATAAATTTGTGGTAGTTTTTATTGATGATATTTTGATATAATTAAAAAGTCGTGAGGAGCATGAAGATCATCTGAGGGTTATTTTGAAAACTCTACAGAAGGAGAGGCTCTTTTTTGAAGTTCAACAAGTTTGAGTTTTGGTTACAACAAGTGGCTTTCTTGGGGCACATCGTAACCAATGAAGGAATCTCGGTTGACCCTGCAAAGATAGTGGTTGTGGAGGAGTGGCCTCAACCCACAACAGTAACTGAGATTCGTAGTTTCCTTGGTTTAGCGGGATATTATAGGGGGTTTGTGAAAAACTTTACACGACTTTCTAATCCACTAACCAAGTTGACTCAAAAAGGGGTTAAGTTCATCTGGACAAAGGAATGTGAGGAAAGTTTCCAAGAGCTGAAGAAGAGATTGGTTACTGCACCTGTGTTAACACTACCCTCTATCGGAGAAGGATTCATTATTTTTAGTGATGCATCTTTGAAAGGGCTTGGGTCCGTCATCATGCAAAATGACAAGGTAATGGCTTATGCATCTCGATTGTTGAAGATTCATGAGCAGAATTATCCTACGCATGATCTAGAGCTGGCGGCAGTTGTTTTTTCTCTAAATATATGGAGGCACTATATTTATGGGGAGAAATTTTATATATACACTGACCACCAAAGTCTAAAGTATATTTTCACTCAGAAAGAATTGAACATGAGACAAAGGAGATGGTTGGAGCTTATTAAAGACTATGATTGTTCAATTCATTATCACCCTGGAAGAGCAAACAAAGTCGCGGATGCATTAAGAAAGAAAGATCCTATTGTTCTGGAAACAATGAGGATCCTAGGAGATCCCTTGATTAAAGATCTAGTAAAACTGTACATGGGAATTATAAGGAAAGGGACATCATCAATCCTATCCCAAATGATTTTTCAACCTTCATTACTAGAGAAGATCAAGAAGGCTCAAAAAGAAGATCCTTTGCTGCAGGAGAAGTTCGAGGCTGTAAAGGATGTGAAGTTCCCTAATTTCAATATTGATCAAGAAGGTGTATTGAAATTTCGTACAAGACTATGTGTTCCATCTATTCCGGAGATAAAGAATGAACTGATGGATGAAGCTCATAGCTCTACCTTCTTTATACATCTGGGAAGCACTAAGATGTATAGAGACCTTCGTGATCATTATTGGTGGGATAAGATGTAGAGGGAGATTGCTGATTACACTACAAGGTTCCTGGTGTGTCAGCAAGTAAAGGCAGAACGACAACTTCCTAAGGGGGTATTACAACCGCTACCCATACCAGTATGGAAGTGGGATAATATCACTATGGACTTTGTAATTGGTCTCCCGAAAACATCCAAAGGAAACAATGTGATATGGGTTATTGTGGACCATCTCACCAAGACAGACCATTTTATCTCTATTCGGGAAGATTTCTCTCTAGATCATCTTGCCAAGATATACATGAAGGAAGTGGTAAGGCTACATGGGGTACCACTATCCATCGTATCTGATCGTGACCCTAGATTCACATCAAAATTCTGGAGAAGTCTTCAACATGCTCTGAATACTGAATTGAATTTTAGTACGGCCTATCATCCTCAAACTGATGGCCAATCTGAAAGGACTATTCATACACTCGAAGACATGTTGATATTATGCTCAATGGAATTTAAGGGTGGATAGGATCAACACCTCCCATTAGTGGAGTTCTCCTAGAACAACAGCTTCCATGTGAGTATTCAGATGGCACCCTATGAAGATCTGTATGGAAAGCGGTGTAGAACTCCTACTTGTTGGGATGAAACTGGTGAGAGGAAGCTTCTTGGTCCTGATCTCGTGCAAGAGATGACGGAACAGGTTCATGCCATCCAACAACATATAAAGGCAGCTCAGATTCGGCAGAAGAGCTATGCTGACAATCGTCGAAGGGAATTGGAGTTTGGTGTTGGTGACAAAGTCTTCCTTCGAATCTCTCCATGGAAGAGAGTCATGCGGTTTGGGAAGAAAGGGAAGCTCAGCCCTAGGTACATTGGCCCCTATGAAATCCTTGATCGCATATGAGCAGTGGCCTATCATCTAGCACTTCCACCGAACCTAGCTCAAGTTCACAATGTCTTCCATGTATCTTTCTTGAGGAAGTACATACCCGACCCTTCACATGTACTGAACCCAGAGGTGGTACAACTGGAACATGACCTCTCTTATGAGGAGCAGCCAGTGGAGATCTTGGACCGTAGAGAAAAGGTTCTACAAAACAAGACTACCCACCTTGTGAAAGTGTTGTGGAGGAATCATAAGTATGAAGAAGCGACTTGGGAGCCTGAGGAAACGATGAAGCAAAAGTACCCTAACCTTTTCGACTAGGCCTCAAGTATAAATTTTGGGGACGAAATTTCTTAAGGGGGGAAGAATGTAACGACCCAATCTTTTTGAGTAGTATATTAACTTACTCTTAATGATTTAATAAGATGTTAATGGTTAATGCAGAAAGAGGAGGCAATGGCTTCATCCAGTAGACTTGAACCTTATGATGCCCACTTATCAGAGCTTGGGAAGGAGGTAGCATCTGTGGGCTTCGCTTTGGACCAAGCCCAAGCCGAACTCCAGCGTGTCAAGCTTGAACGGAAATTCCTACGGGAGAAGTTTAAGTTAGTAGAGATTACTACTAGGGAAATGTTATCTGAGCCTCCCTCAGATTCTCTCACCATAGCACACCTTACACTTTGGTCTTATACCGGTGTTATAAGGGGCTATGTGACGAGACCCTAGCTTTCTTGTGTAATCCTTTCGGGTGAATAAATTGAGATTTCATCCTTTAGTGATGTTTGTGAAATTTCAAATGTCCAGATAATTTTAGAATGCATTTTATCGATGAATTTTTTGGAAAAAAGGATATTTTAAAATATTTATGAAAACCCTAAATAACTAATGATGTGTAATGAGTTTCAAAAAATGGTCTTCTACAAAAGTGTTCAGTAAGGAATTTGGAGTCTAATAAGATCAACTTAATTTTTGATGAATAGTAAATTATGAATAGTGATTTTACGCTTAGGATTAGTAATGTGACCAAATGGATTAGTAATTTCACTCAAAGAAAGTTTTAATATAATTTGGACACTTAGATTAAGTAATGTGATTCAATAAAATGGGTAAATAACGGTTTCATAAATTATTAGTCAAGAATTAGTTTTTTCGTATGAATAGTGTTTTTCAATTAAAAATTTAATTAAAAATAATTAGAAAATTATTTTTATAAAAATGACTTTATTTTTGAACTCAGAGCATCGATATTATGTTAAGGTAATTTTTGGGGATTTTTCTGAAAAAAATGAATTTTCGATGAATAGTGTTTTTATTTAAAAATTAAATTAAAAATATTTAGAAAATTATTTTTATAAAATGGATTTCATTTTTGAAATCAGAGCATTGATATTTGGATAAGGTGAAATTTTGGGATTATTCTGAGAAAGTTGGATTTTTGATGAATAGTGAAAATATAGTTTTTAAGTTATAGGTGTTTAATGACATAATTAAATGATGTATTAAGTATATATTCAATATGGTCGAATTATGAATAGTAAGATAAGGTATGAGGTGTCCCAAGTGGCCAATACCATGGGCAAATACCATGTGCAAGCCCATGGTTTTGCCAAAACCACTAGTGAGGTGTCCCTTGGCCATTATTGCCATGTCCCCTCACTTTCCCTATAAATACCCACCCTTTCCTCCTTTAGTTTTCACTCCCAACTCTTTCCCAACGCTGTTCTGGTATCCTTACCTCCCAAGGAGTCCTCCCAAGGTTCCCCCAAGCCCTCAAGGTCCAAACCTTTGAGTTTCAAGAGTCACGTTTTAAGGTAAGGGATCCGACCACTCTCTTTCTTTTCATGTAATCCTTTTTATGTCATTCCTTTTATGCTCCATGTTCTTATGTGAGAGGATGTTCTTTTATATTCCTCTTACTTCCCTTTTCATGTTTATATGATGAGATATCCCCTCTTACTCTCATCATTTCGTTTTATGAATGTTTAAGTGTCGCCGTTAGGCTGCCGAATTTTTAAGGGATTCTTTCACCCTTCTCATTTTTCAAGTTCGATTTTCATGTCAAGTCTTTCAAGTTACTTTTTATTATGTTGGGGTATGATCTCTATATCTATCATACTGATCTCTTATGATCATATGATGAGAGACCCTATTTGATCTTGTCAATTCTTTTTTATTGAAGTTTAAGTGACGCCGTTAGGCTGCCGAATTTTTATAAGAGAAATCTAATTTTTGTCTTCCTTCCATGTTTTTCATTTCAAATGGTATGTCCTTAAAATTTCATTACCATGTCCATATATCCTTCTTATTCTGTCCCCTTACTGTTTTATGGATCATTTATGAATGGGTGACCCATGTCCCCTTTCTTTTCAATATTTTCTAAAAACCCGAAACATAGCCGTTATGCTGCAGAATTTTCGTCTCAAAATGCCTCTCTCTCTTTTCTCAAAATTATTTTATGTTATAAAGTGAATACTCAAAGCTCTTATTTCTACAAGGGTATTCACATATTTATCAAAATGTTCTATTTTAAATTCTGGGATTTACATACATGAGACCCACTTTCCCTTCCGTGGGTTTAAAGTGACGTAAAGATCATGTCTTTAAAACAGTTTTTAAAAACTTTATGATTATGAAATGAAACTCATTTATTTTATGCTATATGGGTTATTTATGAAATGTTTGATGATGATATATGTGTCTCACATGATAATAAATGAAAATTTAAGGGTGCTCCCAGATAGCACTCCAATTCATTGGGTAATGATGTAACCACTAGAGATTACAATTTTCACGATACCTTGGTGAATAACCTTGGTAATTTTCAAATGACACCTTGGGGATGGACCTTGGTGATATGTTCATGATTTTCTATGTTAAATGATGCAGCCACATCTTCAAGTTATGAAAAATGTTATTTTTATTATGAAATGCCTCATGATTTCTTTCTCATGCCTTAAAGTTCTTTTCATGTCCTTATTGAAGTATCTCAAGTTCACATGTAAAATGTTCCTCTTGTTTCCCTTACTGGGCCTTCTGCTCACCCTTTCTTTTGATGTATGTCCCCAGGTTATGAGATGCAGTAATGAACCTAGGATGAACGTAAGGATAATCCTTTCAAATGTTTAAGAAGAATGTTTTATGTTGTTTTCATTATTATGTTCCTGCTTTCCAAGACACTAGACCTTAAAGATCCTCAGTTTTGTGTAATGTAATGAATGTTTATGTTATAAAAAGGCGGGATGCTATAACAGATCAGGTCCTTTTGGCCACCAGATGGCCGAATGAGTCTTATTTTTACATTGAAAAAATATATTCGAATATATTGTGGACCAGTGTACAAAATGTCAGCCCATTTTGATTCACATTTCAGTATCATTTTGTGGATGATTCCACTGGTGTGCATGGATCCTGCACAGTTTGGCCAATTTTTCTTAGACATCATCATGGGCCCTCCAAATCACCTCCACCATCAATGAGATTATAAATAAAGTATCATTTCCCTTTTTTAGAGTGATAAAAAAATTAATGATTCAAACATGAAATTAAATTATTCATTATTTTTATAAATTTCAATACAAATCTAGTTTAGCATAGTGGTGTACGGGTGAAATGAAATAGTGAATCGTAGTTCAATCAATTCCGCTTAGTAAGAAGGGATCATCGAGATAATAAGAGTAGATACAGAATATCAACTCAACCTAGGATCTAGAAACCAATATACCTGGATCTAATAATATAATAATGTTAATATTTCCCTCTGTTTCCAAAACAACTAGAATTGTGTCAAATAAGAAGTAACAAGACATCACATGAATGTTCTCAATCGCAAGTATTGGTATGTTATCATATTCTATTACATGATTGTTTTAATGATCCAAAATCATGTATCTAATGTTATTTATTGTTTTCATGTTTTATTTTAGAAAATAATTTTCTAATCAAAACTAAAAAAATTGATAATTCTGGACCTTATCATGGAAAATTAATGCATATGAAATTTTCTTACCTAGTGAAGACATTGAACTAAACGTGAAGGTCATGTCACTATGTCACCGTACCCCATATTGTACTTCACCTGACCACATGATGGAAACTACCAATCATGTAGAAGATGGGTAAATTTTTTCAATGTCATGAACTAGCTGTGTATTGAATTTGATCTGAAAGTGCATGGAGAATCACCTTAAAAAAGTATAATCAACATAACATGTGACATATATATACCAATCATGAGTATATATGATCTGACCATGTGAATCAATGAAGTGACCATCTAAAGGAAATTACCTATAGCATATAGAAATCAAGATCCCTTTTTAAGGTATATAAAATTTTAATTAAGTATTGTTCTAACTATAACTGTTATTATACTAACTGCATGAATATGAATTCCTACCATAATATCAAATGAACTCACTATATGAATGAAAGAACCTAATGTGAGAGGTTTTCATGCTAAATGACTGTGCCAACTTACCTTGTCATGTTTTCATGCCAACTAATTATTCTATAATTAAATATAGATTATTGTGTCTAACCAAGCAGCCGAGCAATTTAAATCTCCAATAGATATTTTTTGAATAATTAATTGAAGTTTTAGTTCATTTATGATATCATTTAATATTTTACAAAATCTAATTTGGATGAATATCTTTTTTAGAAGAAAATTTGATTGTCTAAAGATGAGGGAGGATTTTTAAAAATGGCTAATCTTACGGAGAATAAAACATGAAACTACTTTTTCACCTGTGTATAAAAGGACTCATTTAAAACACTTCACGACACTCTATCTTCCTAAATCTATTATGAATCATTTTTTAAGATCATTCCAAAGGAAAATTAAAAGGAATCTTGGAAAATAGATGCTATTTGGAAATATTTTCATCACATTCTATTATCCTTTATCTATCACTATTATTATTTATATATTAATTTTGAGATGTATTTTATATTTCATTGTTTATTAATGTAAAATATTATCCTAATATAAACTAGATAATACTCAGTACTCTCTAAAATATATTTTTTTATTTTTTCACATGCATAACTATGGAAGAGGTTCTGTTCACATATATCCTTGTGTGGCATTTTTTTTAAAACCCAATATAGGATTCAAATCAGTTTGCGTTATAATTAATAGATTGTAAGTGGGTGATTTACAGGTGGAGGGGATTAAGTTTCATCTTGAGATTGAACCCCTTGTTTAAAATTCAGATGTGCTTTATCTGCTATTTTAATTTTTTAAATATAACCAGTATCTATTTTCTAACATATTAAGAAAACTATACACTGATAGTTAACTTAAACTAGTTTCTTATATAAAGTTCTTGATATGAGTAGATTAGTGTCCAAATATATAGTATTTCCAAAAGTATTTTAACTTATTTGTGATCAAGATTTTGATAAACTTTTTAAAATATAAAATCATATATTTCTACAATTTTTTTGACAAAGAAATTTATCAAATTAGAAGGTTTAATTTTAAATTTGTTCCCATAAATTTTACTATAAATTCAATTCACCCACTCTTTATTTTTCTATTCGGTCCAATATATAGTATCATGGTTCTTTAGAAATATTTTTTTCTATAATATGGTTTTAACTAATGATCATAAATTTTTATTAGATAAAAATTTAATTTATTATGAATAAAGATAAACATGATAGAACTACCACTAATCAACGTACTTTTTTAAATGGAACAAATTTTCCTCAAGGAAAATCAAGATGAAAGTTTATTTATAAATTATGGGTTTTGATATATAAACTGTTATGGAAGATAAATATGAATAAAATCAAATCAATATAACTTTTTAGAGTTATTCAAATTTAGTAGCACAAGATTTTAATCATAAAGATATGATTGCATTGTAATATTCCTTATATGAGGATGAATTTAATGTAATGTCAGCTTATGCTGCTGGTTTTGAGATTTTGGATACTCATGTTATATATTGTGAAGGAACTTCAAATGTCAAATAAATGTATTTAAAAACATATACTATCAAATATGGTACTTTTAATATAAAACTTAGTGAATCAATCTATAAAATTTATATCATGTTCAAAAAGATTGTTAACTTGATCCATGCACTAGGAAAATATATTGTTGATAAGGATCAATTCATGCAATTTATTATATGCTTACTATACAAATAAAGCAAAAATGATTTTTCCGTTAGAGAGTCCAACAATATTGTTTTAGTACCAATAAAAGAACTAATTTTAAATATTATAATGTATGAATAATAAATACAAGTCAATAAAGAGGAATTCGATGAACCCAAATGGAATTAAATAGACATAAATACTTTATACATAAATAAAAAAAGATAAGATCAAACTTGAAAGTTTAAATGATGAGGAATCAACTTCAGACCGTGATGAATAAATGGTTGAACTAGCCACACATTACAAAAATTACTATAGGAATAATAAGTTTTCATAAAATATAAATATAAAGGTATAGATGATAATATAGTTAATTGGAGAAAACAATTGTAAAAGGATGGTTATACCAATGTATTAATCTACTACAAGTTCAAAATGAAAGGAAACATAAAATAATAATGTACAATACCCAAGTCTAAGAAGAAGAATAAGGGAAATGAAAAAAATATAAAAAGTCTATGAAAGACACATGGAGTTACTCTACAGAAAGTTAGAATAAATAAAACTATAATATATATTATATAAATGAAAAATCTAATATACGATTCATGAGAAACACATCTAATGTGAATAATATCCTTCCTGAATTTCGTACTCACTTTTCAAACCATTATGAAAATGAAAATGATGTAGAAAATATGTACAGTGGTGAATTATATGAACATTAAAATGTGATAGAAGACAAATTTAATAAATTAAAAGTTAATTATTAAATATAATAGAAGCACAATTAGTTGTTTTTTCCCTTAAAAATAGATCTTACAATAGAAAAGAATAAAAAAGATCAACTGTGTCAGGAAAATAACATACTGAAATTATCTAATGAGTGGCCAAAATATGATTTGGAGATATTTTCCAATGGAATAAAAACCCTAACCTAGATGATTATTAAAAAACATTAAATTATACTAAAGGAATTGGATATCAACCTGTTAAAAAGAAAACAAATAAGAATTAAATTTTCCCAAGTTCTAGTTCTTCCAGTTCTTATGGTATTTCCTTTTCAAATAGACCTAATAATGTTTGTATTTCGAAAAGTAAAATGTTTTCTTATAGGAAATTAGTAAAACAATTATGTATTCATAACTCATTTATTTATAAAATATAAGGATCCATAAAAATATGGATACCAAAACAATTTTTAGTTTATATTTCTTCTGTAGAAAACTCTCTTGAAGAGTTATATCACGAAATTATGGAATATGGATAGTGGATATTCTAGAATATTGATTGGGGACTACTCATACTTCAGTAAACTAATCAAACTAGATAGTAGACATTTCACTATTGATGAAAATTCTTACATAAAAATAATAGGACTCTATCAAATTGGTAATTCTTGTACGATTTTAATTCCTAAATTTTTATTTGTATATAGATTAAAATGTAATCTTTTTAGCACTTCACAATTGTGTGATAATGGTTACCATGTTATGTTTCAAAACAAATATTTCAAATTTTTTATGCCATAAATGATTTAATTTCTATTTCTATGATAAATGATAAATTTTATGATATATATTTAAATTTATTATTTTCTTAAAATGTTTCTTGTTTGAGTACCTTTCATAAAGAATATTGTCCTTGGAATCAGATACTAGCCCATTGAAATATTCACTCTCTTATAAAGCTAAATACAAAAGTCTTAGTTAATGATCTACCCAACCTATAATTTATAACATTAAAATTATACAATCCCTATTAAAAGGTAAAATGGGGAAAATTTTATTTTAAACCAAATATGTAAGTCCGAACATATCAACCTTTAGATTTTGGTCACAATAACTTTTTTGTACCTTTTAGAGTTACTAGTTTAATGGGAAAACATTTATAGTGGATAATTATTCAAGATATACATGTGTGTTTTCCTTGCTCATAAAAGTGCATCTGATTCATGTTTTTTAAAATATACTAGATCTATAGAAAATCATTGTTAACATAGAATCGAGAACGTATGAAGTGATGATGGTTGTGAGTTTAAAAATAAATAGTTTGACTCATTATTCTCTAACATGGAGATAGTCATAATTTTTCTACTTATAAAACCATATAGCATAATGATTTAATAGATATAACAAATATAATCCTTTAATAAATTTCATGAACCATGCTCAATGTTTATGATTTTCCTATCTATTTTTGGGAAGAAGATATAAATAAATCTTTCTACATAATTATAGAGATATAATTAGACCACTTTTAAAGATGCCCGCAAATGAATTGTATAATGGAAGAAACCCCAAAGTTAGTTACTTTATATTTTGTGGTTTAAAATTCTATATAATCAATACAAAAATAAATTTAGAAAATTTTCCTTCCAAAAGTTATAAATAAATTTTCTTTTGATATTACAGAACTAGTAAATCATATATGTTACTTAATAAAATAAGTAATGTTTGGAAGAATCTATAAATGTAAAATTTTATGAGAAAAATAAAAGGATCCTAATACTCATTTTGAAAATTTATAGGACAATCATTCCAATAGAGGATTTACTGTTAAACCTAGAGACAATTTTGTGGGACCTCTTCTAAATAAACCTCCTAGTTCTGATTAAAAACATGAACCTAAACCTATAAATGAAAATGAGGTGTTAAATGCATATATTACTAGAGATGTCAGAACTCATAGATATCACTTCGTAGATTCATTTTTAGGTGACCTAGATAAAGGAACTCATACATGATATTATCTTAGAAATTAGGTGTAACATCAATCTTTCTTGTCACATCTTGAAAAAAGAACATAAATGATATAATTAATGATGATTTCTAGGTAATAGATATGTACAAAGAGTCAAATCAATTTGAAAGAAATTTTTTTTTTGGAATTAGTTGAATGAACCTAGGACTACATAAATTTTAGTACTAAATGGGTGTCTTGACACATTATTGACAAGTAAAGTATAAAACTAAGAAATAAATTTTTATTTTTTTGAATAAGAATATAGTCAAAAGAACGTATAGACTATGGGGAAACATTTTCACTAGAAATTAGTATTTAATTAATTGGAATATTTATGGACTATAAAACACATATCGATTTCCAACTATATCAAATGGGTGTCAATAGTGAATTATTAAATGGTTATACAGTTGAGGATGTTTTTTATAGAAACCCCATATATTTCAAAACTCTCACATTCCAAATCAAGTATTTAAATTAAAAAATCATTATATGGTTAAAAAAAAGATATTAGAACATGATATGATAGACATATATAATTAATTAATTTCTAATGGTTTTACCCATAGAATAGATGACCCAAAAATATTTATTAAAATAATTTGAAAATTTTTTTAGTTATTAAAATATATGTTGTTAATATTATTTTTGGATCTTCAAGATACCGTTTGATGTTCATATTTTTCAAAAAATAATAAAAATATAATTTCAAATGAGTCAAATGAGTGAACATAAATTAATTATTGTTTTTTAGACTTTTAAAAATAAATATGGAATTATTATAAATTAAACAAAGAACACTAAATATATTATACAAAAATGTAATAGAGATTACTAAAGGTAGTGATACTCTCATGAGTGAAATGCATAAACTGGATTCTAATGATCTTGGGAAACTAGTTGATTATACAAATTATAGAGGTATGAATGGAATTATAAAATACTTAACCACTATCTATCCTGATATAATGTTTAGTTTATATATGTGTCCTCATTTTCATGAAAATCAAAACGAGACACATTTACTTTTTGTGTAAATAATTCTCAAATACGTCAAAATTATTGCATACATCAGATTGTTTTATTCTAGAGGAAACACATTTGATTTAGTTATTTATGTAGATGTTGGTTGAAGTGGTTCTACGTTTGATTTGAAAAATAACTTCAAGAACATGTCACTTTTTGGGAATGTATTTAATTTCATGGTGTAGTAGGAAAAATAACTTCTTATAATTATTTACTAATGAATCTGAGTATATATATATAGGTAGTTGTTGTGCACAAATTACATGGATGAAACATATATTGGTAGACTATGGATATCAATCCTGATATATCTTTAAAATTGTGATAATATAAACGTGATAAATATTTAGTATATTTATATATCACATTCTAAAATCAAACACATTTATATAAGAAATCACTTTTTTATAGATCATTTTCAAAGAACTTATACGACACTAGAAATCATTGGTACTAAATATACTCTTATAGATATATTTACAGAGAATTTGAATGTTTATATGATAAATTATATAATACATTAATTGGGTGTGATAAATATTCTCTAAATATTTTTTAATTTAGTGTTAGTTATTAAATTTTTTTAATCTATTTAACTTCTATGTTTTTGTGGAAGTAATTATGTAGTGTGGTTTACACAGTCAATATTCCAACCTTGTGTTTTCTTCCATATGGTTAGTATAACTACTGTAGAAAATAACTCACATGATCAACATTATTACCATGGATATTTTCTCATTTGGGCAATAATTAATAAATTTGAACATTTTGTCTATGTAGTTAGAATATCTGTCATGTGGTCACAGTCAGCATCTCTAACATGCTCTTGTTATCATAGATCCATGATCAGTATACCTTTTGTTTCTATTTACATGTAATTTGTTATGAAATATTTTGGTAGGATTTTTCTTAATTATATTATTATTTTATTCCCTAAATGATTAAACAATATTTCAAATCCGAATAAGCACCTATAATTTATACAAAATATATTTCTTTCTTTTGAATACATACCATTAAAAACATAAAAATATCATAAACTCTCTCTCTATATGTCACTATCTATATCTCTGTATATATATTTGACATGATCCTTCTTTATTCGTTATTCTCTCATAAACCTAAATATTTTGAGAAACTAAATCAAACTAAAAATTATTTGGATGAAGTGTTGTCTTGAAAAATGAATTTCTTGTTATGTCGAATCCTTCCAAGAAGTTGAAGGAATCGAAATTAATCTCAAGAACAATAGTGGATATAAATAATCCACACCTAGTAGATCGTCTTTTCTCTATAAAAAATATAATTGATTCATAGTTTTTGAAATCTAGAAAATACCTTGTTTGGAATAAAATTTTGTAATATGGGTGGTGTTCTTGGTTTAATGAGTATAGTAAGCCTTTGTATCTAAGGTTTATCAAAAAAATATATACACCATGAGTTATTCCCAAAAGAGAAAAAGGATAAAATTAAATCCAAGATAAACGGTGAATATATAGAATTATCTTTGAGAATATGGGAAATGTGTTTGGGTATATCTCACAAAAAGAGTATAGATATTACCAAAGAATGTATCAAGATAATAAAGCATGATTATATTTTCAATGTTCTTTATATTAGATCACTGAGAATGGAAAATCCATATTACCCACTATTGTTCAGTTTCATGGTGAATTTGGGAAATTAGTCAAGTTTATCAAGCACCTTATTTTTCAAAGAAATGGATACATCAGTATCGTGTGGCATCGGGATCTATTTTTCATATTTTTGATGAATAATGGTGATTATATTAACCTATCCAGATATTTCATGAGACATATATTATAATTATGTAATCCTTAATTAAAATTATATTATTTAGCTCAACTAATGATTATTTAATCCTTGTTTGAGTCAAAATCCTTAGTTCTTTAATGGAGGAAAGAATTACCTCTTCATATGGTATCTTCCTTAATAAAAGATTTTTAATTTGGTGAATGTAAACTAGATCCCATGGGACAATGAATGGGTGGTTGAAGAAGAAATAATATATTGAAATGATGATCTATTTAATTTCCTGGTTGGACCATGGTATATTGCGGATCTAGGTCTTGAATTTAATGATATTGTTCCGTATTCAGATGATGAGGTGGGTTTTTATGAGAAACATAAAGAAGAGGATAAGGAAATGGTAGAATTGGTTGATGAAGTAGGAGCATATCATGAGGATAATTGTAAATCCTCTCATATAATATCTTTTGTACCTCCAAAATATCCCCTACCTTTTCCATATTTTTAAGAATCTATTTAGTCTGAGTATCTGGTTTTCATAGATGTATCAGTAAGTGACTATAGGTCAGAGTTATATGAGTGTGATAATACTGATGAAAGTAGTTTATAAGGATAACATATGATTAGAATTACACCTAAAAATCATGTACCAGAAGCACATTCTAAGGGGTAGAAGACTCATAGATCTCTTGTTTTAGAGATATATTATCAATAATTTGATAATAATAATTGGGTCAGTTCACCTAGACATGGTTGACCATACATACCTTTCTCATATATACTTATATAGGTGTATCTTGTTGTTTCTATAGATACTAAAGTTAATATTATGTTATCTCTTGTGAGATAATCAGTTGACCAGACAATCCATGATATATTTGGTCCTAATCCATCCAAAGAAGTTGAATAAGAAATAAAGGAAGTGATCATAGTGAATATATTGATGATGGTTCTCTTATTGTTCATTAGGAATAGGTACATGTTTATTCTAGAATTATAGATCACCCAAATAGAATTGAGTCAGTGGATGATGTCCCTAAGTTAGATGGTAGGAGATAAGATTATGATCCATGTACCTATATCCCTTATACATCATTTGTTATCATGGATTATTTGAATGAATTAAAATATGATCTTAAAGGTTTTTTAAGGAAAATTTACCATGTTTTTGGAATTATATAGAGTCTTCTAGAGAAGAAATAATTTGAAGAACAGTTTAATTTATGATTTCTCTTCTTCTTCCTAAATATTATATTTAGATAAATTTTCATAAAATGATACAAATTATCTCAAAGATCAGATTGGTCATATACAAGAAGATATGTATGATATGATTTTATAGTAAGACCAAAGGTTAATGAGTTCAGTCTTTTATGATCCTCTAAATCCTCATATTCGTCCAGTCATTAATGAGGAAAATATTATACAACTCATACGGTTTGATTTTAATATTATTTCTGATCAGTTTAGAATGACCAAAGAAGATGAATTTTATGATTTTCAAACACATGCAGCCAAAACAATAGTAGTTGTTAGAGCAGATATAAAATAACTTGGTCAAGACTAAGAAATAATTAAGGAGGATGTAGATTAAATCCTTAGATAACTCTTCAATAAGTTATATTTAAATTGGATTTTTAGAACCTTTTACTTGTATATAAATATTCCTCCCTTGACCCGTGTTATTTTGTTGCAGGTTAAGAAGCTCAAGGCTATGAATCCAGTTTTGAAATATTTTATGTAAACATGATATTACTTATTTTAGACTTTGCAGAATGGTTCTAGAGAAGTCACTTATTTTAAAAGGTTGATTAAACCTTATCTCCACAATTCTCAAACAGTTTTTTTATCCCCTTCACCCATTCATATGTCCATACCCACTACCACTACCTCCTCTACCATCAATCTATTCGGCACGTCTTCTATACAATAAATTTATAAACTAAGTCTTTTTTCTAGATGAAAAATCATTGGTGGACCTACTTCATCCTCTATAACTCAGACTTCCTATTATTCTTCTTCAGCCTCCAAAGGAAAAAATAATATCCTTTCTTTATGAATAATGGATATACCAGGATCAAATTTTGACTAGAATATTTGATATGGAATTTTTGTAACTCTTATGATATCTTTTTTATATATTAATGGAATATTAGTTTTTCTTATCCTTTTCATTTTTCCTTATTGAATTTCTTTTTATATGTTATCGATTTTTTATAATTCTAAAAGGGGGAGTAGTTAAAATTAAAATCAATTGAATTCACTGCATAATTTTAGGGGATTTATAAGCATTTAATTCAATCCTTTATAAATATACATTTTTTTGTATTTAATTTATTTCACTTTAAATTTCATCATTAATGATAATCAAAAAGTTTTGGAATCATGGATTACACTAGTACCTCCTTATTTTAATGATCCCAACTCATTTCTTTAATGGTATTAATGATTTTCATGTTTTCTGTTATTAAGTGATTTTCTATCCAACACGGAAATAATGGAAAAGTATGGAAATTACCATGAAAAACTAAAATATGTGCAATTTGATTAATTTATAAAGACTTTAAACTAGCTTTAATGTCTAAGTGACCATGTAACCTTACCACATGTTGTGCTTCACCTGATGCATGAACAAACAACATATCATGTGTCATATGAAAAAAAAAATCAATGTCATGAAATTACCGTTCTTTGAACTTTATCTTACCATACATTGGAAATAACCTTACCATGTGTAAAAATAGATATACCATGTGATAGATATGTACTTTTCATGAGTACAAATTACTTGATCTTTCAAATTAGTGAAGATACTATGTGAAGTAAACTATATAACACATGAATAAATATCGGTAACATTCCATGTTATGAAATTTTATTACTACTAATGTACTAACCATTTCTATTATTATTGAAACTATATGAGATTTAATTACTATTAAATGATCAAATAAACTGACCACATAAATTAATAATCCTACCACGAAAAGTTTTCATCCCAACTAATTGGGTCAAGTTACAATGACAATTAATATTTCTTTAATTAAGTATACCTTTCCATTTCTAAAATAAAAATAGAGAATTTTAAATATCCTATTACAGGTTATTGAAGCATTATTTGAAGGATTAATGAATTTAAGACTACGTTTATTGTCCTATAATGGATACTTTTGATGAAGATATCTTTAGAGGAAAAAATACTCATATAAAGAAGATGGAAGACTAATGAAAATAGCTACTCTTAAAAACAATATCATAGGATCCTACTTGTGCACATATAAAAAATATAAGACTCATTCATAACACTTCATGACACTATATTTTCAAAACCCTTCCATGAAATGTTTATAAGATCCTTCTAAATAAAAATTCAAAGGAATCATGCATATCTGATGATATTCAATTAATGTTGAACAAAATTTTCTTATCCTTTATCTCTTATTATTTTTTTATTCTTTATATTAAAGATGTATTTTATATTTATTTTTTTATTTGTATAATAGTCTCTTTAGTAACACTATTGATCACTTGAAACTCTCTCAAATCCTTTTTTTATATTCCTCTACGCATAACTATAGAAGATGATATATGAGTGGATATCTTTATTTGATTTTTTTATAAAACCCAATAATGGTTATGGTTTGTTTTCATTTTATAATAAACTACGTGGGACTAGGTTATTGAAAAGTGTAGGGGATTACGTCCCGACATGAAAAAAACCCCTTGTTTAAAATTTAGTTGTTATTTATCTAATTTGTTTTCTTTTTTTATATCAAACCAGTATCTATTTTTTAACATATTAAAAAATACTACACTATAATATTTAACATAAACTAGTTTTTTATATAACCTATTTTATATGAGTTTATTATTTTCAAAATTTAGATTATTTTAAAAAGTATTTTAACTATGTTTTGATTGATATTCTGTGAAACATTTAAAAATATCTAATTATATAATTATACTGTTTTTTTATTTGGTAATTTCATCAAATTTTGGGATTTATTTTTTAAATTATTTTAAAATAAATATTATTAGATACTCAATTCACCAATATCCCCCCTCCTGAGTTATCCAATGGGACCAAAAGAGTAGACCCACCATATCCAGATTAGCCCTTTTTTCCCTCTTTAGGAACTCTCATAGATCGTCACCCCGACAATGATCATTAATACTATTAAATCATTGGAATATCATTGTGATGATATGGAAGGATATAATGCATAATTATAGCTAAAGAGGTAGAATTTCCCTTAATGGGTACATGTGAAACTTCCTCTACCTAATGTTGGAAACACTAATTTAACAACATTTAATTGTTCAAGGGACCTAGAATAGCATCTGATTCATTTAATGTCCTATTATGGTCACATGATGGGAACCCTTAAAATTAAGAGGCGTTTAAACATAGGTTTTTTTATACAAAACATGGAGGTACTAGCCTTAGTTTCTAATAATATTTTAACATCCCGGTCGAACAAATTATGGGAAGATCCTCATAAAAATTTTCTATATGAATTCATCTCAATAATTCAAAATAAATTATCCCCTACCTCCCAAATTGAAAATAGTAGAGGAATGAGGGACTCCCTGATTTCATCCTTAGGTGGAATGGTTTTTCTTAATCTCTAGACTTGGAAAGTCCTTGGGAATATTTATTTTCCCTCACTATATAGAAACTACATTATGTGTTGAATAAGCTGTTATTTCAGTAAAATATAAAAGTGGATTTCAAGACATACAATAGTTTCCAAAATATTTGATGACTCCAAATTTTGATCCAAATCCACATCTTAACTAATCCTGATAAAACAACGAAAGATAAGAGAATATTTGAAATCCTGATCATCACCCTTAATCTATCTCCTAAAATGAATCTATCTCAAAATCATGCACCATATCACACGACACATCCTCCAATATAGATATATCAATTACATTTCCATTAGTAACAGAAAAGGGAGTAGATATGAAATCAATTTGAGGATGATAATATTAAATTTTATTCCTTTTGAGATGAATAGGTTTGTGGTTACTTTTTAACAACTATGGAAAATAAAATACTAAAATTTATAGAACCTAAAAGCCCTGATCAAGTTGGTCTTCATGACCACCTGGATTATTTCACCTTCCAGAGAACATTTGTACATACCATCCAGGATTGATTTGTTTTTAAATATATTTTCTATCAAATGGTAAATTCTGGATAGGTAAAATTAGGTAATCCGCCAAAGCAAGTGGCATGTGTTTCAACTCTGTCCATGGATAAAGAATGTGAATTGAAAGAGGCTCCAATGAAGGGAACAATGAAGTTCACTAATTAAATTACATTAATGATAATCAATCATACTCATGTCATCCTTATGTAATACATGAACAATAAAATTGTTCCCTCAGTCACCTCTACCATGTTGCAACCCACCACATTGGCACATCAATACTACAGAAGCAAATAAATGGTTCAATAAAGAAAAAATGTGCCAACGATAATGGAAACCCATTTCATCACCAAATTTTACCTTGACCCTTTTGGACATCATTCCTTTAGTTATTCCACCATGGGAACCACCCCTCACACGAAATCCTCATCATATGTACTATTTCTCTTCAATTAAATTAATTTTATTCAACTAATGGACCCCTTCTCTAATGATAAGTTTTTTTATGAACCTAATTTCCCTATGTATGATTTTGGAACCAGGGGAAGATTCTATAGAATATGGTGGTGTATACGAATACATAGTCAAGACCAAACCCACACTTTCAACGAAATCTCTATCAAAATTATTTACACCGCCAATGCATTGGGGAAATTCTTTTTAGTAAGAAAAAAAGAGTAAGAAACTAATCTATATTAGCTATGATTTTTTCTAACATGATTGTTTTAAAAGAACATCTGGTGGGGGTGATTGAATCCATAATCCCTGATGTGTGGGAAAACCAAGTGAACCTAATTTACTAGAAATGGGTGTACCATCAACTTATGTTCAAGGATATGACCCACCTACTTGAGGCTCTTAAGAACCAAAAACACTCAGAATGGAGAAGCCTCATTCTAATAAATGTAGTCATAGGGCTCAACTGTATGATGTCTTGAAAAATTTATTCCTATTTTGGGCCAAGGAATCAATCCTCTATGGTATTGTTTAAAACACCTATAGGAATCCCTTATATAGTCTTTACTAAGCCCTAATGAATTTTAAGACTAGGTCACTACTTTTAAATAATATCTTGTACATACCAATACTATTTAATTCTAAATGATCATCCCTTTTACCATGTAACACTATTAAGCTATTATAAATGGGCACATCAACCCCTTGTATATGTTTGGGAATCTAGAAAACATTAATATCTAATGAGTTGTCATTGATAATAGATAAATATCCATCCTTATTATAGTTTTAATACTTTGTTAATTAGGATAATTTAAAGCCAATTTTTCAACATACGACCTTACACTACTGGGTTATGATATGAGTGAAAACAATCCTCTCAATTGGGTCAAGATCAAAACTCAATTCAGGAACCCTGTATCTAACTCCAAATTCTTGATAGTATGAAATTATATTGATTTCAATTTCCTTATATAAGTACCATGGTTTCATAAATATGCATAAATACATTTATCAAACCAAGAATGTCTCAAATACTTTATCCATTGATATATAAGAACATTTCATGGTGACAAGGATCTGTTTGATTTTTTCGAATCCAAATACATCAATGCAGGATTTTATCAGATGGATGGGAAATAACCCATGACAGATGATGTTGTCTTGGTCATCACCCAAAATGGTCTGAAAATGACCACATACAACCCACTCAAGGATAATTGTGGTGAATATATACTTCAAATCAGTTAGATCAATAACATAATTTCATATTTTTACATGTACTCATTAACTCTCATGATATCGGTCATGTCAGATGAACTTGATAGTGATAAATAGGTCTCTCATTCTCCCATTAGTTGTGATGCTTCATGTTAATATTCTATTTATTAATCATCAAAACTTCATAAGACCCCTACATCATCGAACAACTTATAAAGAGGTATTATATATAAAATTGAGAGTTTTAATGTCCTTACTTCACCACTGGAACTTCAAATCATTGATCCATCGTCTATCTTTAAATATTTCCATTCAGAATTCATCACCCTAGACTTGATAATTGAAGAGGAAGAGGAAGAGAAATATTAATATTAATAGGAAGAGTGAGATATCATATATTCTCCTCCGTCATTTGATGATGGTGTCTGTCTAAATATTGATAAACTTTAACAGATAATCCTGGGTCTAATAGAATCTGCATGGACTAAATTGAATATTGTGTCCATGTATCCCAATGTAAAATGGGTATAAAACTATTTTAAAAAAAAATATATGGCTGTATTGACCTGGAACTAAACATAAATTTTGGGTCTTGATTCTGATCTATCCACTCTCCACCCGAGTCTACTAAAAGACCACTGTGGTTACAAGAAGGCATCTGTAAGAACACATACAACTCACACAATGAAATTTGAAGCTGAATTTGAAAATATCATTAAGGAAAACTTTTCTTGGGAGGTCTAATACTAAAATTGTCTCGCTAATATCATCTCTGTTATGAACAAAAATGATCATATCATAGTTTTCATTGATTTTAGTAATCCTAATTGGAATTATATGAAAAATTATTTACTGATCCCCATTAGAGAAATTATCATTGATACAAAAACTGGATACCAAAACCAACACTTCATGGATTTATATTTAGGGTATAAAAAATCAAGATGGCCCTTGAAGATAAAGAAGCCACTACTTTTAGGAAACTCCATGGCATATAATTTTTATCAAGTAATTGTTTTATAATTCCATAATATTGTATTTGCATATCAATGTTCCATGAATAACATTTTAAAACCCTTCCTAGGAATCGTTTTTGAATACTATGTCAAAAATTTAGTGGTGAAATCCCGGAATATACCTAGTCATCACACTGGTCTTGAGGTAATTTTTAACAATATATGGCTAATTTTCTTCCAATATTTCATGATGAAAGTTACACAACATAATTTTATTCCATTATGGCATCATAGTTATCCCTAATAAGACAATAGTGATTATTGACTTGTCTCCTCATAAAAAAAACACAAAGAGTTTAGTGGATTTCAGGGGTTCGTAGGCTATCTATTATGAATTATAGAAAATATGGCATAAAAATTAAACCTTTCCCCAAATAAACAAATAAAGGAATCACTTATCAATGGATCGATGACTGTCAAAAAAATATATTTTATAATATCCAGAAGTATCCTTTTAGTACACCATTATTAGCGTTCCCAATCTAATGAAATCCACTCATTTTTTATGTGATGTATTTAGAGAGATATATGGGTTCTTTCTTCAAACAAAATAATTTTACCAAAAGTGATAAAACCATATATTAACATGCTAGAACCATGATTGACACTGAAGCATAATATTTAGACATCATGAAGAGTTTACTTGCAATAATTATCATAGTTACGTAACTCATACAAAAACTGTAGCATCATGAGGTCCATTTGGTAACCTATTAAAATATGCTAAAAGACATACTCAACATCCCTATACTGAATATGAACATGTTAAATGTGGGAAGTCTTGTTGCAGCAGTTTGACATTCAGTTTGTACTAAAAAAAGTGGTAAAAGTCCGTGCGCAATAATATTTATATATATCACATACCACTATATAAAAAACAAAATTTACTATTTAATATCTGGGTGAACATGATTTATCTATTAAAGATGTCCCCTAGTCCTTGGGGAAGAATTTTGAAGGTGGGTTCAGTAGTCCGATGGAAAAGGGATTAGAACACCGCAAGCATACAAAAGTTGTGTTGGGATTCATTCATATCTCTCAAGAAAAGGTTATTCTAACTTATTCCTTCATGTTGTTGGAAGTATTCAAGAATAATGAGGTAGAGTTCAAATCCATAAACACATATCTAGAAATATTAATGAAAATTTTTGTGGACCACTTGAGGTTCAAAGTTGATTCTTGATTTGGTGATTAAGTATATTAATGGTTATTATTCCATCATACTGAAAGATGTTATCCCCCTAATTGACTATGGTCAGCGTTTGATGGTGGAATTTCAATTAGATCCAATATTAACTCACATACAGTTCTCACATAATTTCCATAAGGATGTGTTATAAAATGCATCTATAACATTGGAAATTCCAAACTAGTTAAAATTGGACAGCAGCATTGTGCACCACATAATGGTGTCACTATTTGTTTACAATAGAATGGAAGAGATCAAAAAGTCAAATTATATCCATGAATCTGGTGGTCCTGCAAATGGTTTGATGATTCCTATATTGGAATATCTCTAAAAATTATTTCTTTTGTCACACATAGCCAAAAAATTGAAAATATGACAACATGAAATCAGCTTCACCATTTATGGTAGCCCGAATCACCAAAAAGTTACACTATAAAGAGTTATCTGATTGAGTGATCCTAAAATTCATCTATTAATAAGAGAATATTTTTATTATGAATTAAGCACATATTATTTTTTATGGTACCCATCAATCATGGATCACTATTTCTCATCAAATTAGATGTTTTGGATATTTTTTCCATAAATGGTGTAGAATTGCATGCAATTTACCAGCCGATTTCATTCATATCAAATACATTCCAACATTGTCATTCAATCCCCATATTTGTTCTAAACTTTCAAATACTCGAGGTGATTCACCGTATGGGGGTATATGTGTTGGGTCCATACCCTCCCACTACATATTTTCACCTCTAGTACATCCTTACTGCATCATACTTCTTTTACAAATTGAGAAAACTAATACCCATCAATGATGTCAAGAAACAATAATCTTCAATTTCATGAATTCCAATATCATCAATAGATTTTGTGTCACCCAAAAAATACTGAAAGACAACAACACCAATTTCTTCTCTTTCAAATTAAAGAGGTTGTACGAGGAGTATAACATTGATTCCAAACTTTTTTTCTCTATCACAAATAATTGAATAGAAATATAGAGGCTTTAAAAAACTATGAAAAATATACTTCAGAAAATGATGCTCATAGAAAATAAATTTTGAATTTATTTTATTTTTCATGCCTTATGGTCCAACCATATTACAACCCATACTACCACATAGTAGTTCCCACATTCAAAGATATATTATCCAGAAGTAGTTCTTACCATCATGGTACAATTTCATTCACATCACATTTCCATTTGTGATCAACTATCCATCGATGGTAAATATAAAAGGTTACTAGATGAATTGGAATTTTTAGAAGAGAAAAGATGACATAACTTGATACATTTCGAGGTCAGTCAAAAATGAATAGCATGACATTTTAAAAATAATTTTCACCTATTTACATTTTTTTGTGGAGAACTACTTTCAACTCTTAGGACCCCAATGATACCTTGGATTAAAACCTTCAAATCATGATCCAAAATGTTATGGAACTTTTTCCATTTATAATTTATAGTCCAATGGTGAATATTTTCTAATTACCAAGGATAGTGACCATATCACACCCCTGCCAATATAATGTTTCTTAAGAAATATTCTAGGTGACCAAGGTAATCACTACCAATCCTTGCCGTAGAAAAATAAAAAGGGAAAAAAGTATATCCTAGAAACATGAAATTAATCTTCAATACTACATCAATGTAATAAGAAATTAAAATATATGACACCACATAGCTGATGAATGAAATTAAACTACACGGTTGAATTCATTTTTTATGACATAAAACTATATATTACTAAGGACCTCTCCCTAGACATCCACCATTCCAGGTGTTAGTATCCAACAACACCTCTACTATAGAAAAATGTGTGTATTTTCATAATTCCAACGTGATATGTAGTAATTCCCAAATCATATATCTTGTTCCAACCATAACATTATCAAAATTCACAATTTCCACATAAGAACATTATTATTATGGGGATTCCTAACCCTCATAACTATATGTGGCTTGATTATCACTTTTATGAGATTTGTGGTGACACCAAGATCCCACTTTATAGGCCCATACATGAAAAAAGAGAATAATATTACCTCTGTATTATCCATACAACCCTAATCCATGAAGTAGATTCCATCACGGGTTCCCTCATTCACAAAATCATGGTTGAGAAAAAATATTTCCTTAAAAACATAAGAGTTAGATCGAGGATTGGATTATTCCACACATTCATGGCCAATTCCGATCTAAATGTTCCCTTCATACTCATACATCTTCCTTTCACAAATCATACTATTTGTCTCAGGATATTCGGGTCTCTAAAAAAAATCATTGTTATCAAAGAAAAAATATTAAACTATAAAGGATGAGTCTTATTGAACTAGGTATACTAAACCTACTATGGATCCACAAAATTTGTTCCCCTAATATGGTCGGTCAACCAAAGGTATCTTAATCCTCAAGATAAGGTCTTGTTTTATCCATACAAAATGAAAATATCTTAGCAGAAACCAAATTCCAAACATGATGTATAGTCATTCAACAAGTACATTTCACACATCACATTATAATATTTTAGACCCCCCCACGTTCATGTATTACAACATAGCCTCTTCACATTTAAGAAATACTGAATCATTCTTATCTATAACTCCATGGAATGAATAATCAAGTGGAACACTCTATAGATGAACCTTGATTGGTGTTTTTGGTACAATTTAGATAACTCACTAAATTCTCAAATTTCTCATATTGATAATGACTCACATGGTATTATATATTTCAGGAGATTATTCCAATTTTAATGATTAATTCAATCCATGGTCAGAATAAACTGTCAGACATTTTCTCACATCCTTAAAGGGGATGAATAATCCTTGATGAAAGACTATAAAAGGAACACCTTTGGTCAAATTTGCATGACCTTAAACTTTATCCACCCATCTATCTTATCATTATGACATTAAACTATGTGTACTATGTGATATCTTTTGTACTATCATGTGGACCCTCTATTCACATTAGGTTTTCTCTTTTCCCTTACTGTAAAGACTACTTCACCAACCAATTTTTTTCGAATGTATATGAATTGAAATTATAGTAGTCTTCTGTCCTAATCACATGACCTTAAAATTTCTAGTTCACATCCCTATCACACAATTTTAAACTGCATGATACCTTGTCTGTCTCTTAAAAGGACCCCCTACATTTTGTGTGTGTCTCCTACCACACCAGTATTCTTTTCAATAACTACATTGTCTCAATTCTAGTCTTTGTAGGAAAACATAGTAATACTTAAATCCAATATCCTATACCATCAACCATATAATACAAAATTCCCTCCCCTAATATAATAAAATGATAATTGTGGGGAACATAATCTCAAAACTACAAGTATATTGATTAATTATCTAATGAGATATGTAGTCAATGTTGGATCTCTCATTTTATGCCCATAATTAAAATAAAAAACTCCTCTTGTGAAACAATCCTCAATCATTATAAGATAATACAATATGATTATCCTCCTTTATGGAGACATGATTAAATAAAATTCCACTTCCTTACATATGAATCAAATATATGTATTGAATTTTTTATTCACGGTCAACTCCATCCTATATTCTTACTTCATATTCTATGGGCTCCTTACTTTCACAAATCAAACTCATTTTTTCAAAACCATAGATACTTAGAACCCATCCTTGAGAATCAGTGATGGGAGCATCTGGTTTTGAAGGACGCCCTTATTTTGATCATACATGTTATTCCATGTATGGATTTTTATAATGTGTGCCCCCAATGGAGCTTGTCAACTAGAGGAATCTTCTTACTTTGGAAAAGGCCGTCTTATCCATGTATGCATTAACAACATTATAAGAAAAACCACCTTTAAAATATAGTATGTGACCATACCATACATAATTTTTCCATATCACTTTATCATATATGATAACCATGAGGTCCTAGATTACCACTCTTCCCTCCTCATGTTGAGTAGATAATGGAGTATTCTGGTTTGGACTATATTCCAACCTTGGGATAAATAATCAGGTGGTGTACACCTCAAGTAACCTATGACTAGAATTTTTGGTATAGTTTTTAAAATCCTATAATTTCTTCTTTTTACTCACACTGATCATGACTCACATGAGCTTAGATATTTCCATAAATTTTTCCAATCTCTATAATTAAACACCACCATGAGTCAAAGGGAAAATTGGTTAATACTACACTGCATAAAACTTTTTATAGTGTCCTCCATCATGTGGTGTGTTCTTCCATGCATATGATCTAGATATATGTAATTGATTTTATTATAATTACATGAGGATTTACTATTTCTCTGAGAAGATACATAGGGAATCCTATATTCCACATCAATTCCCAGGCATGGGGTGATGAGAATTACCCTTTTCCCTTTCATATGATCTATATCTATGAAAGAAAATCATTATAAGAGTAATTCTAAATCTGGTCTCAATATCTCAATGGGATTTTAAGCAATCGTTTGTGGAAAAATCTAGTCTATATTTTTCCATCACACTTTCAAAACATCCAATTTTCATAAAACACACTTTACTATTTTGAGAAACATGGATCCTCACAAATATCCCTTAATCATAAAAAAAGACTATGTGACTCCAAAATAATCCTTTTTTAAATATTTATACAACAACTAATGTGTTTCTGCATAATGTGTGCCCCCAATGTGGCTTGTCAACCAGTGGAATCTTCACCATCATGATAATGTCCATTTTTCTTTGTATTCCATGATAACATCATAATGGAAACCTCCCTTTGAATATAGTCCATTCCCATCACCTAAATTGTTTTACCACATAGTTTTCATAAATTATATAATCCCAAAACAATTATTTAATGATTCTTATCCATGCTAATAATATGTTGGATGCATCTTCACTTAATAAGTATCGTGTGAGTCATTTCTATCATTACAAGGTTCTGGTCACTATGAGCATAAACTATGTGCACACATATTTTGTACTTTTTTCCAAATGACATATCCACAACTATATTTTCCACCCCATATATATTGTTAAAATCACTGAAGGATGATAACCCTTCCTACAAATTCTTACTCTCCTTGATACATAAATTAAATAAGTCATTCACAGATATTATTTAAAGGAAATTTGTAACATAGAAAAAAACAATAAAGAACAAGATTTATTATATTCAAGTATAAAAATTTAGAAGATCATACAAAATTTGGAGACTCTCTTCACAATATTCATGGAATACAACATTATATCAATGAAATTTTTGAGTCATTGAATTACTACCTATGTTTCCTTAACTTTCTGCCAAAACCTGCACATATCTCTAGAATTTTGTTACTCAGTAATAAGGAGGTTTTCCACTACCGAATCAAAATTATAGTTCCATTTATAATTAAACTCCTCAAAATATTGATGATGTTGTAGAATATCTCTCCTTTCATCATCCAAACTTTACTAGATATGTATTATATGAACTGCATTCTCATCAAATTTTCATTAGAAATATTCTATATCTTTTTAATGTTAAATATATTCCTGGGATGACGTGGATCAGATATCATCATACTATTTAAATATATTTTCATTGATGAGAAATAATTGCAAATTTTTCTCCTACTCTTTCTGATGAATGGCTTCCTTCAAAAAATAATTAACTTTGTGGTAGTCAAAGCCTTCATACTCCATTGTGGTGAAAATTCTCTAGAGTAAGTAGAGTTTCAAGGTAATATATTCAAAGGTTTTATATAATAATACCATCTATATTTCTATCCAAATAAATAAATAAGACACATGAAAACACTTTTGGGACCTCGATTTTTCCTTTTAACAGCCCTTAGGGGGGACACGTACCCCGTAATTGATTCACTTAGATAAGTAGTCAATGTTATTCTTTTAGGGGGTTTTATCATCTTCTTCTGAAACCATGGGTTGAATTGGAGTAGAATATTCCACTTTAGTCATCGATATAGAAGATGATGGTTCTGCAGAAAACCAGAAATACTTCATTAATATTTGAAAATAATAAAGGGAGAAGAACATAGATAATTAAAGAAGCCAATAATACTCAACCATTGTTGGATAAACCACTTGGTTTGAGTCTCCCCAACATCCATGACCTCGTCATCATGAACTATTATTTATTAATAAATATAACCTTCATGAGTTTTCCTCATTCCTGGGGAAGAATAATCATGGGAATCTCCCTCTCCATGATCCTAATATATAATTTTCTCTATATTAAAACAATAAGGGGATTCAACATGAATTTACTAGATTTCTTGGAAAATATGTTCTTTGCATAAAGATTTATATGTATATATTTCTAATTAATACATTGGACCTAGAAATATCACCTATGTATAAATTAAGACTTGAATCCATCCAACTCATCATTAAATTTCTCAAACTCTTATAATGACTCGAGAATATAATTTTATTGTATGAGAATACCCTCCATTTGAATTATCATTATTTCATTAACAAATGTAACAGGGCACGCAACATCCTCAAAATAAGGGTCATTTGAGATACCTTGTTTTGGACCCAAATATATCTCATCCACTCCACCCTCCATTGTTTCGTCATGAATAATATTTTCAGTCCAAGTTGAATTCAGATCACCCCCACCCACCACATAAAATGGTTTTTCATCCTCATAGACATATTTTGGTATTGTAATAAATCATCTATTAGTGTTCACATGGTCCTCTAATATATGTCACATATCTAAAATATGAGGATGGGAAACATCATGTTATGCTTAATTGACATTATCATAATTTATTATCCCTATGTAGTAATAGGTGTTGGTGGGGTATTTTCCCTTAACACTTATCCCGTCAAGGTAATAGACTCTCCAGTAAGAGATCATGCTTCAATAAGATAATCCCATTCATTTCCAAATTAGATCATTGTTAGATCCTTTGAGAGAGGAAATTTATGCAGAATGTGAAATTTAAAAAAATAGTCAGAAATAGATATTTAGATAGATCAGGGATAAGTGACATTTTGTAAACTTACTAAGGATAATTATACCTATAGATAGTGTTTTACTCCCTTTCATAATTTTACTTCTTATTGTAGAATACTGGATCCTTCCTTAAAATGTATTGGTTTTTGATGAGTCATTTGAGAATTTTACCGTACCATTTCCTCTTCTATAAGTCTATAGCCTATGGAAAAATCACCTAAATCAGATGGAGAAGATCACACTACCCTTATGGGGATTCTTTCCATGGTATAACTTAGATATTCTAGTTCTGGTGACTCTTCTTCTTCATCTACCATCTGTAAGTTGATATTATATATATTTATCAGCAAACTCCTCTTATTCATGGAAAAAATGGGGGGGTATAAAGATATAATTAAATAGGATTACATCATCTACATAGATCAACTCATCCCATTCCTCGGTGGTCAGATCACACACCCTTCCACAATTCCCTGATCTATCATATTGATAACTTGTTTTGTGGTAGGGATCCAGTGGTCGGTGGAATATATTCAAAATTTTAGTTTTTTAACATAAATTTTCACCTCTTAAAATATAGTAATGGAATTAATATGGTTTTGGAATATCGAAAAGATGTGGAATATTCATCCCATCTTGAAGAAATTTTCACAAATCCATAATTTTGGATGTATTATCTTTCCAAAATTGAGTTGTCTTAGGCCACACATAATATGATGTTTCCGTGGATGAATGTGGTGAACACCCAAAGCCTCTTCACTTATAGGATTTCAAAGTGCTTATATCCCAGTAGGATTTTAGGTAACTAGAGCTTGAGTTTCTTCTTGACGATAGTTACTGGGTTATCTTGGATCAACTCCAATTGATGTAGTCTTTTCAATTCAATATTGTTTCATGGCCGACATTCGGGATCATGTGGAAAATCTTGGAACGTCATCATTTTAATCCTTGGTTGGTCCTTCTTAACATGATTTAATAATCCAAAATTTACAACTACATCAACATGGGGTGGGAACTCTTCGTTGTCACCCCTTGAGGATATGAGGAGAACCATGATTTGGAATACTCTAGAGTAAACCCAATAAGTATATGTTGGGGACTGAATTTGGAAAAAACTTGACATACCTCCTGATATCTGAGGACCCAGAGCTACCAGGACATCATTGGGTTCTTCTTTATTATGAAATTTGTTGGTGGGGACATGGTATGTTGTTATAGATAATTGAATTGATGTGAAAATATGTTGTTCATGTAGGAATCACTGATAATTCTCCATCTATCTAAATTTTTAACACACAGTCCTTGAACGTCATCATATATGATCCGACCTTATAATGTCCACAGAAGTTATCCATAATAATTCTTATGGGTGTCTCCCTATATATGAAGATGTATTATTATCTAGATAATCCTAAAATCATCATATATACCCTGTATTTCAAATTCAAAGGCATTATTCAAAAGAAAGCTTGACAAAATTGTCCTAAATGAAACCTAGAGAAACCAACCACCCTTATCATTAAACAAGAATAAAAATAAGTTGTTATCCAACCCCATAACACTTGGAGCAGCCCTGTAATTTTTAAGTATCATTCTCTATATAAACATTCAATAATATTATGTGGATCTTTTCCATGGTCGGGGCTAATATCCTGATATGATTCACTATGGGTAACCCAGCAGCCATGATGTATTTACCTACTTATACACATCCATTGAACTCATGATCCAAAAAAATGAAGGTACTAATCCACATTGTTAAAAATTAGACATGATATGTCTTGGGAGATATGTTGATCTTGATGGTATACCCCCATGTGTTAAATTGGCCTTGCTCCAACCGAGGGAAATATTTTCCAAGGATTCCCCACTTTTCTATTATATGTTTCTCTTTTATATGATTTTAACTAGATTCCTATCCTTGGGACATTAATACTACATTCATTCATACTTCAGGATGAACATCTCCCCTTGAGTGGGGGTATTTCTAGGTGACATTCATGATTATCTTCAATTACTCATGATTCAAGGCATGTGTCTGCTCAATGTCATATCGCATCACCTTTAGTGGGATGGATTCATCATGCATCACATCATGGATGGGGGATCCTTAGATATTTTATAAATCCCAAAAACTAATTCTGAATTCTCTATGAATCAGGTGGAAAGTATTATTCCATTGACTCTATCTAATGAGAAGCATCGAGACAACCTTAGGATGCTTCTAAACATATATATGTACAAGACAAAATGATTTATAGATACCAACCCACATAATCTTGACATCGAAATTATTTCATGTATTTCACACTAAATAATCTCATGTACACTTTGGTTTTACTAACCCTCTAGAATAGAAGTCTTGGTCTTCCTTTCATCCCTACGATTGGTCCATATTGGAATCGTGGAAAATGGATGAGTGGAAATGTAGTTTTAACTCATGAGTATAAGGATTTAATTATAAGAAACTTATAATGTGATTCCTCAGACATGTTGAGGGTGCCTTCAATTTTTTAATATATGATCCCTTGTAGGAAATTTTGATATTAGTAATGGTTTTTTATTCCTTGAACTAGGGGAATGACATGTAATTATTCATCTTTAGGGTTAGCACATCCTTCAAAATTCGGTGATCATATAACATGAATTGTTCACTATCTGGATACTCAAAATGGTACTTCTACATATGAATTAACAAGGTTGAGGTAGTCTGTTTAATAATATCCTAACATGAAAATATCCAACATCTATTTTATGTGATCATTAACCTTGTAGTTAGTAACGAGGACCATTTTTTCAGCCATTGGAAATCTATTGAGAAACTTGCATGTTTTCATTAGATCTAAAATATTAACTTTGAGTATTTTAGAAATTAATTATAGGTAAGTCTTCTAATAATAGACTCACCTAAGTTATATTATGAATATAAATCACCCAAGGGACATCATTCAATTCATTCAACAAAGTTACATTGAGGATTTCACTCACCCCAAGTTACATTACCCAAGTCACTCGGCCCAAGTGACCATGTGGAATTGATCTCGATAAAGTCAAATTATAGATATACTCACACAAGTGAATTATTATGAATTTTTATAATGGAAAATGTGTGTGGAATAATTTCGTGATAATGGGGCTTCATGAAAGAGAGAATAACATTTTGGATAAAGGGGTAAAACCTGGTAGACAATACTATATATAGACGTATCAATGTAGTGTGGAACATAAATGTGATGTATCAGTATGAAATACCAGAATGATAAATTTGTGAAATTCACTGGAACAAAACACCTATGAAATATAGCTTCATGATGAACAATCAACAAAATGTTATTCCAATTTTAAAATATGAATAATTTGTTCCAACACATGGTTCCCAGTGAATCAAGGGACTATCTACAACCGAGTTCCTCTCTACCTTAAGATTTAATCGTGTATTTCCAATAATATCCCATCTTCAGAGGGGATATTTCTTAGAACTCCCTTTTGAAATGGGATATTACTCTCATAAGAAAAAAATTTCAAATACATGGAATAGGAAATATATATGAAAAATTAACTACATTTCATTGGGATATGTGAAGGTAGTCCTTACATGTAACATGTTCACCGCCATCCACATAGGCAAGTGAATTGTATGTTTTTCACTTGCACAACTAACTATACCACATAAGTTTATCCCATAAAAATCAACCCATTCAAGTCCAACATACACAAACCAGTTCTAAAAACCACATTCAAATGTTACTTGAATGGGATTACCTCCTTCACCTAGGATCTCATGTTTTCTAATTAAAAGACCCATAAGGATCCACATTTTTTACTCTTTCAAGACAAATATAAAACATGAATCTATGCTCACCAATTTCACTTAACACCTTAGGTACCATTATATTAATACAAAATAAATGGTAATTAACAAAATTAAAAAGGTACTATATTCCCCAAAAGGTCTAAATCATTAAATATGAATACAAGCATCCACTTCCTTATCATTTTCAAATATACTAGGGTGAAGGACCCATACTTATATCAAAAAAATGAGTGACATTATTCAAGAAGAACATGATGAGTCCCTTGAAAATTAGGAAAAAGTCTCAACCAAGTGTTTTCATCCATGTTCCTCTCTGCCTATGAAGACACAAACCAAGTATCCCAAGTATCACATTGGTGAGACACTACCATGTTCACCCAAGTACCACTTGGGCGAGACACCTCCTTATTATTCAAACTATGAATTGGGTGAGAGACTTCAAAATTCACCCTATTATTACCTGGGTGAATCGTCCTTCAATTCCAAGTCCCTTTCACATCTCAATGTAATTGGAACTCCTCTATACAATTCTTCAATCTGAGGGAAAAGAAATAGAGGCATCCTCCATTGCCACTAGATGTATATGATTGGGGTATGGACACACTAACATGTATTCTAAATAATGAATTATCATGGTAATAAAAGTACCTTATTTAAATTCCCTAGTATCTATGGTTCTTGGAATGTTCACAATCTTGCATTCCAATCGTAATGAAGATCCCATAATAAGATAGGATGTAAGTGGTTTAGGAAGAGGCAATCGTCCCATGCTTGCTACCTGAAATGTGAAGAGAATTGGGTGGTATAAATTCATTCAATAGATATGTAATTTTCAAGGATGGGGTATAGAAAAATGAAAGAATATGATAATGGTTAAATCATTTATTTCCCCTTGACTACCCTATCATAGCCTCAACCTCATCCACTAGTGGACAAGGATAAAATATCAAGAATGGGAACCCATCCTTGAGTAATCCCATAACCTTTCGTATAGAATATAACCTAACATCCAAATACTAAAAATTTCACACATTAAAGGATGATGAAATCATATAACGGTCATCTAATTCAGGTCTAAGTCCCTTCCATCATATGATCTTTCGACATGAAAGTCTCATGTTGTCTCTTATTTCTTACACCGAGCATGACTCATGTGGGCCCAGAAAATAGTGATTATTATATCATTCGAATGATCAAAATATTATAGATGGGCCTCCATCATAGGTTTAATACCCAACCCATCTGAACTATGTGGTATTTTATTCATGTCATGGTTTGATACATTGGATTCCACCCTAACGTTCAAACCCAACAACCTCAACCCACCATCATAATTAATGTTCCATATTCTGAGTAAGATCAAACCCCACTCGAAAGGTAATATTCCATCTTTGATCCATTGACTCTCAACCACATCAGACTATATTTCTAATTAGATTTATCTTCATAGGGATATATTCATTATAATATCGATCCAATCTTATTAGACTATATTCCCATAAAGATCAACTAAAAAAGGTACGCTCATGAATAAGTATCACACCAGTCATTTATAGGAACCATTTTTCTATATATCCTTTTTACATGGAGTTAAAATTCATGGTGTAGTCATTCTCACGTGACCTTGATAGGTAATAATGACTCGTTAAGTGTCACAAAACTATGTGGCTTCTGATTACATTCGTAATGATATGTAGGAATCTACTTTCATTGGGTTGATCCCAACATTGAAACATTAAAAATATAACTGGATGTAAATAAATACTTTAGTTACCAATTATGAGGCTTTTAATCATAATTCATTTATCTAAAATATTAGCATGTAAACAACAAAAAGAAATAGATAACCTCTAACACATGAATATGGTTCCATTTTTGGGGAACCTAGAAAACATATATATGGTTCCATAAATATAGAACATTTGATACATACATATGGTTTCCCTTCAACACAATACAATAATTAGTTTTTAATGTAAGGGAGACCAATATCTCACTTGATATTTTGTAAGGATCCATGAAGATGTCCAAAATATATAATAGAATCTAAGAGTATGGAAAACTTCCACCCAAAAGGGTGTGATGAGATTGAACTCACATAATCTAGACTAATGTGAGTTCTTAAGAAACATTGGAAACAATACTCAATGATTACATTCATTTTAATATAAGTTGTATGACCTATTCTGGATGGGAGAACTATTTATTGTTTCTAATTCCATAAATAACCCCCATTGAAACTTCCTGAAAATTGGTGTGAAATAACCCAGAAGCATGGGGAATCTAAATGTGTGTTCATTGACAATTTTAATATTTATATATATGTACATTGGATATTGGATAAATCTTTTAGTTCTCATATATATATATATATATGAACCAAGTAGATTTTGAATGATTTATAATGGATAAATAGAACTCTTAGAAGTCAATGGATCATGGCTTTCTATATTGTCTATAGGATACTAATACCTTATATTTACAAATGGAATGATTTTTGTTCTGAAGAATTATTTTTTTTCCATGTGTTACTAAAAACATCATCTCTGTTTCTTACCTTAATATGGATGGATTTATTTTAAAATTTTCAAGTAAAAAATGATACTTTCAAAAAAACATTCTTTATGGTACGAAACAACTAAATAATATTATTTATATATTTGATTACAAAACCATGTATTTTTAATTCATAACATATCATTTTTGAATGAATTATATTAGATCTAGTTGTGGGATCCGCATATTGGTTAAATAAACTAGAAAAGTATGACAAATATCTTTCAATATTGTGATTTGGACTCTTTTGATCTAATAACAATTTAAATATTTCATGCTTTTGATAAAGAAAAATGAACAAACAAATATTCTTTGGATAGGGTTAAAGGACCATATAGCTTCTAGGAATGGTACATACTGATATGTGTGGACCATTCTAGTATAATATATAGGTTTGTATGATTACTTCATAACTATAAATAATGACTTGAGAAGATGTTGTTATCTCAACTTGATGAGGTATAAGTCTGAGTCCTTTCATAAATTAAAAGATTTATAAAATAAAGTACATAATTAACTTGGTAAAAATATAAATAAGATTCAATCTGATTTAGGAACTGAATATCTTTACCATGAGTTTAACAACATCCTACACGAGTTCTGTATTCTATCTCAAATCACTCAACCTTATATACTACATTGGAATTGTGTTAGTGGAAAGATTAACCATACCTTAAATTATATGGTGAGGTCAATGATGGGTCATATAAATCATCTGTTATCCTTTGGGGATATTCAGTACATGCTTATAAACACATAATAAATTGAGTACCTAATAAAGTGAAAAATTGAATACCATATATATTAATGTATGCAATGAAATTTTTATTGTCTCACTATCATGTATGGGGGTGGGATGCATTTGTTTAATAAATATTAGGAAACAAACTAGAGCACTGAAGAACACAATGTACCTTTATATGGAATCCTAAGGAATCAAAGGTATATTATCTATAAAACCCCTTAGACAAGAAAGTAACAATCATAGTATAGAAAATATTTCATGATAGGGAGTATGTCATCATAAAGGATACTAGGATTAATATTGAATTCGACGAATTTGATTCTCAAGTAATACAAGAGGTGGTACATGGACTAATTCTAGAGCCCCATATGAAAAAAGATATAAATACCCCAAATCCGACTTCCTAGAATTTGTGGTTGACTTATTACATTGGTATAATATATAGGCAAACACATACTAAAATACCAAATATTTTAGTATTCTATGTAAACTATATACATACATATAACTCAAATTACATTTAAAAACAAAAAATAAAAAAAATTGAATGTAAATATTGTTTATCCTTTAACTCATTTAAATATGTTTTCTTTATATCTTGGGGAAAGGAATAAAATAAATATTGATCTAAAATTCCATGTAAGGGATACATACAATGGAATATATCATTATAAAATTAAAAATAATCAGTATTCTATGGTAAATAACAGAAAACACATTTCATTTTATTAAAAACTTGAGCACAGAATACATCAATGGTTAATATAAATTAAAAATATCATGGATAATAATAATTTATTTCTCAGTGATGGATGTTTTTAATATTGGACTTCATGATCCAAAAAATCATTATATATATACTATCAAGATCAAGTACCATTAATATTTAATTGATGGGTAGGTATACACAACAGAAACCCCATTTAATGATAAAATAATAATTGGAATCCTAAGACCATTCAATACATCACAAGGTAATCTATAACTATGCCCCATAAATCGCGAAATGACTAATGCATTATTCATATATTGAATGATCAATTCCATTCATAAACAATATTCCTTATCTAAAACATTTTTTAAAAAAAAGAATAGGGAATATCAATAATTCTCTAGTTAATCAAAAAAAATTGAATGTAAAACAACGTATGAATAATTTATATAAAATTTAAGTAATAATAATAACCATGATAAAGATAATGGATGTTAAATGGAAATGTAATGTAAAGTGATCACAACAATTTGAATGTTTCAAGGGAAAGTTAATGATAAAAAAAATTAGTCAAGAAAGTAAAAGTTAATACACTCCCTTGTATAACTAATCATAAAACATTTTGCCAAAGAATAATGGTTGTATAATTAAAATATATCTATAGTGTAGTATATGTAAAATGAAGGTTTGTTTTCATTGGTGAATATAAATTCCATAAAAATATGATTAAAAATATTCTTAATGAAAATACTATTACACTTTGAAAAAAAAAATTAAAAAGTAAATATTTCCAGATTATTAGGGAAAAAATTTTCCTTAAAATTAACCTTGTTAATTTATAAGGTAATATTTAAAGCATGATTTGTCCTGATGGTGAAATTTTTTTATTCATGATGTGTATGTTAAAAAATATTCCATTTACATTATTAGTAAAAATTCAAAAAGTAAATTATTTAAAAAACAACAAGAAGATTACTTTTAAACCATTTTTTAAAAATTAAAACACTGGTAAATATTTATTAAATAATTTAGTGGAAAATATTAAAAATATTATTCAAAAAGTTCTGAGTAAAATTGTGATATTGAAGAATATTAATTTTCAACAGAAAAGAGAATAAAATTTAGGTTTTATTAAAAAAATTCTCAATCATTTTATGGTCAAAAGAGTAGAAAATGATACTATTAAATGAAAAAATAATTAATAAATAGTGAATAAAATTAAAGGATTTTATTATAAAATGATCAAATAACTTCCTTTACTTGAAATTCAATCATAAATAATCTTGAGTTAAAATTATATTTAAGGATAAACATTTACCACTTTCAAAACATTTGAATCACAACCCCTATAAAATAAATCCATTCATTTGAAACATTAAATACTATAAATACAAATAGATTAATGAAATAGAATATCAAAGTGTAGTATATACACCATGAAAAAATAATTAGGTACATATTACCGAATATGTATAAATAGAGTGAAAATTGAGATGAAATATCTAATAAAGATCATAACGTTGAAGTGAAAATTTATCAATGCTTTGACTATGTGTATAAAATATAAATCCATATAAATAATTGAAATATAAAATAAATTAATAAAAAATAATTATACACATATTCTTAAAAATATAAAATATAATAAATAAGTAATATAACATAATGAATAGAAATTGAGTAATGAAATCACTTTCCACTTGGTAAATATTGAGACAAATCCCCTTATATGAAATAATTTTAATTGAAACATAAAATACAATGAATTATATAGGATTAATGATATAAAATTCAAAAGGGTATTATATACACCATTTAAAATAAATTGGTTCATAACATTATCGTATACCTTAAAGAAAGGAAATTGAGACAAAATCCACTACCTCGAGTGTGAATCGTCACATATGTTCTTTAACTTCATGAATAATAAAATTAATTTATTTTTTTTACTTTCTTAATAAAAAATTTCTTATTTATTATTCCTTATATGTTATTAAATACCATTTTATATTTAATTACATTATAAATTAATTTCATGTTAGATGTATTGACTATATTTAGTTATGTCCAAAATGATTTCGGTAGTTTTATTATGGTAAATTTGGTCGTTTATCCATCATCTCAAGAATAATAATAATTAAATAATTATCATGTTAGTATATAAATTATACATTTTAATCTAACAATTATGTATTCTTATAAAAAATGAACTAAGTTGCAATCATGAAGATGGTAAGGCATATGTATGCTTGAGTAATGTTTTCGTTTTTCAACGATCATGGTGGAAATAACATAATTATTATTTTATATTTACAAAATAATAATTATAAAATAAATATAATATTATTTATTTAAATTCACTTATATATAAGATTACTTTTAAGTGTTTATGAAAAACTAATCACATTTCTTCGTGGAGGTTGTAATCCACACATATGTATAAACAAAACTATCATTTTTAAATGAATGGAAAGGGTAAGAAATTATCTAATAGGAGATATTTTATATTTATATATATGTAATTATTATCATATATATATATATATTAAATACACCATTAAAACCAGTAATGAGCAGTGGTGATGGAAAATGAATTACACTGGTTTGTGAGGCGGTAGTCCTCCGTACACATGAAAGTCCATTCCATTTCCCATTTGGTGGAAGAGTAGATTTATATATGGTATTAGATTAACATAAAAAAAATATTATTTAGACGATATTAATTTTATTATATCATCATAGTTGTATAATATTTAATGATGTGGGAGAATAAATAATAATAAAATTCTCGGTTAAGAATGATACCACTTCCATGGATAACCTCTTTAGGTTTTCACCAAAAGATACCCTATGATGGTTTTTTATCTATAAAAGGACTCAAAGAAATGGGTAGGGATTTAATGAAGTTGATTTGGTATTCATTTTCTGAAACAAATTCCTTTTAAGTGTGAATAAAATTGGATATGGGGTGCCCTTTTATAAAAATGGGAAGAGAACTCCTAGAATTTTGATAAGTATTAAATTAATATAAATTAATTTTCATATTCAAATGTATAAAAATTAAGAATATTATTTTAAAATATTATGTAATTTAGAAATAAAATTATCCAATAAAATTTTTACATGTTTAGTTTAGTTTTTTATATTTATCGTTTTATTTTAACGAGCTTTAACCCTTTTTGACAATTACAATGATATTAGAGTTTTTACTCTTCAGGGGTTAATAATGTTCATATAAAATGAAAAATATCCCCAAAATGGAATATGGTTGATATTATAAAAAAAATATCCCATTTAATATTATTAGAATATATGTTTAATAATTTTAAATCATTTTATAAACAATTATTTATTATAAAATATCATTAATGTCAATTGTGATGATATTCATTTAATTTGACTTTAAAAACAACAAGAAAATCATGGAATTCAAATATATACCAATAAATTTTTTTTAAGTGTTATAATTATATAAAAATTTTAAAACACAAATTTATTCAAATTATATTACTTTTTGTAATTTGAAAACCTTTTATTTTATTTTCATTTTAATTAAATAATTACTGCATCAGTATTACATAAGCATTTAAAGGTTATTATTTCACTACTAAAAATTTTAAATAAATATTCCTGATAAAAAATAATTAATATTTATAACCAAACATACCTTATTTGTATCCATGTATCAAAATATTATAGTTATTAAAAGTTAAAAAGTGGCATTTTATGATTTTATTTACATAATGTATTATAAAGGTTACAATCATGGTCATATGGCGCCAAAATGGATAATTTTCAAAAACTTATTTGATATAGGGTTGAAATATTTTCATAGAATATAAATTAGAAGTTTTTAGTTCATTATAACCCTTATCACTTTAGTTTAACCCCCACTAAACTAGTTTTACCCTTAACTATGGAAACATATTTTTACTATTTTTACTATTTATTAGTACCAAAAATTAATTTAACCATATTACCTAATTATAATTATGATAATTAAAATTACGGAATCTATTTTATAAAATTAAATTCACATAAGTTGAAAAAATTATTTAAAAATTAATCCTATGACTATCTCAAAAATGGTTTTAAGGAATTTATTTTTGAAACATAATATGTTTTATATTAACTATATGGCTAGGGATTATAATTATAATGATTTAAATTAATATATTTATATATATAATGTTTAAATTTAATTTAAATTATTCACTATTAAAGAGAGTTTTAATTAAATAATATTCAAAGATGTTATCCATTTAAAAAACGTTTTCAACCAAAAGTAGAATTATTCACTATTCATTGAATAATAAAACATCTTAGAAAAATACAAAAAATTAATCGTAGAATGGTTTTCATATATTAAGATAAAAAATGATTTTCATTTATAAAAAATATTTTCTGAAAGTGGAAAAAAATAATTATACTATATTCTCACAAAAAGCTGAAATCCCTTTTTGAATAAAATTTATTTTTGGAAGAATATACTCAATTTATTAAAAATTGGGATATTATTTTCTAAGAATATATAATAAAATTTATTTTAATATTTAATTTAAATTATATTTCGTAAATTTTATTATCTTAATCATACACGCTAATTTAATGGCTGGGTTATAATTTTAATATTTAAATAATATATTTCATGGGTCATTTAAGCTCGCTGTTGTTTATCATATACGCTATCGAACTAAATTTTCATTCTTTAAAATCTCATGGCATTACAAATGTTTTTTCGGAAATATAAGTAATATGTAAGAGAACCAAATAGGTAAGCTAAATATAAATATATGGTTTTCTAGTCATCGAAGATGGTGACTCATTTTTTATTTCGAATAATGAACATATCTCATATAATGAGTAAGTAGAGTGATCTAAAGCCATAAGATTGCAATGATCCTTGAATTATGAGATGGATTCTATGTATCAGAACAATATGTGGGTCCTAGTGGATCAACTTGCTTATGTAAAACATGTTGGTTGTAAATGGGAAGTCGAGAGAAACTTGGTCAAGGAAGGTAAAGTATATACTTGCATAGTATGGCTAATGGATAAAGGGATTAAACAGTGTCATGAAATTGACTATGGTAAAACCTTTTTTCATGTTTTTATGTTTAAATACATTATAATTCAACTTAATATATTACATTACTATGTTATTGAAATTTAGCTGTTGGATGTAAAAATATCATTCCTTAATAGGAACCATCGAGAAGATGCTTATATGACACAACCAGAAGGTTTTGTGACTCCATGTTCTTTTAAAAATGTTTTCAAGTTGTTGATATCCATTTTTGGAAATAATCAAGAATCAAGGTCATTTAAAAATTGGATTCATGAATCCATAAAATAATTTAGTTTTGTTAAGAATTATTTAGATCTATGTGTTTACAAATAGTTTATTGGGAGTGTTCCCGTTATCTGAGTAATATATATCAATGACATACTAATTATCGGAAATGATGTACCATCCATATAGAAAGATAATGATAGATTAAACAAGGTATTCCTTATTAAGTACATATATGATGTAGCTTACATTCTTGTGATCAAGATAATTTTTTATAAATAAAATAGTTTTCTTTGACAATTCCAAGGTACATATATTGACCATATATGAAAGAGATTTAGTATAGAAAAATACAATAGAATACCGGTTTTAGTTTTACATGGTATACATCTATCTTGAAAAAATTCACAAAAATAAGAGGATAATTTTAATTACTAAGATATAAGGCACATTTTTTATAGGATCGATCATGTATTTCATGTTATGTACTAGGCTTGATTTTGTCTATTACTTAAGAATGCTCGGAAGATATCAAGATGATCATGGTGAACAACATTGGTCAACAGTTAAGTTCAACCTTATGTATCTTAAAAGTACTAAGGATATGTTATTAGTGTATAAAGGAGACAATTATCTATCCATTATGGATTAAACATATTATAGATTTTAGACGTATCAAAATGATATGAATTCGCAATCATGAAATATCTTCCATCGCAAGAGAGGATTTGTAAGCTAAAATAGTTCATAGTATCCAATTGTCCAATACTATACAGGGGGGTATCACTATATAGCAGTTTATGATATATCCAAATATGTTGTTATTATATGAAAAACATTCTTAGTGATTAATGTGTACCTATAAATAAATACCCTATCACATTCTATTATGATATTACTATAATAGTGTCTCTTGTGAAGGACTCAAGGTTACACCAATAGAAAACGAAAATAATCTATAAGTATAACCTATTGAGTTATATTCATAATTTATTGAAGTTTTGTTGAGTAGATTTTATATTAAAGAGAATGGTGACGACTCATGACAAAATCATTATCTCATTAGAATCACAAGTATCATGTGAAAGCTATCAGACTGAATGTTGTTATTAGTTGGCTCTAGTGAAAGTGGGATTCTAATTTATGTGTTTACCTAGTACCAAATTCTATTTAATTTATGATTACATGTATTACTTTATAGGAATATTAATAAAAAATTATTACATTGTGATTTCTCTTTTACATAATGTAGTTTTTCATAATGTCCTAAGAGTAACTGTCGCATTGAAATTTCTTAGTAGTTCCAACAAAATATAATAATCTAGAAGTGTCACAATATTATTAATATATACACATATATATATATATATTCTCTAGCAAGATGATATCATTGATAGTATATAAATGATATAGACTATCATGGGTGGAGACTCATAGGACTTAGAGGGACTTTCTCATATTGTACACCCTAAGTGATTTCCAGTGCCATAAATTATCATAAGATGACCCACCAGTAAGAAATCAATGTTTATGATTCATTGAATGTTACACTATATACATGTGGATAATTTACCTAATAAAAAAAGATTATTATTAATGAAAATTATGATTCATGTGATTTGATATATTGATAAAACCCATTATGACATATTATCGCAGAGAAGTTGGACTTGTTCGATGTGAAAGAAATAATATTCCATTAATGAGTGATGTTATAAAGGATTTATACATTATTTTAAATTAAATTTTATATCTCAATCCATTTTATGGGAATAAAATAACATAATTAAATCCCTGGTCATTGTGATCAAATGAAATTTCATTTCTAAAAATTCAAAGAAAGAGATAACGAGTACATAGGTTGATGATACCAGCATGAAACCTACTCGATATAACATTTAGTGATAAATGGATTGTGTTACATAGTAATCATTCATATAACATTGTATTTCATTGAAAAAAATAATTTATGTATCTATGGGTGTCTTGGTGTATTTCTAGATGCTAACCTTGGAATTTAGACTATTTTGCCTAATGCAATTAATAAACAGGGCTAGAGGGAAACACACTACGTATATCCAAAACCTCAGTTTAATAATAGTACTATTTAAAATTTTGAAAAAATATTATTCTCATATGTGGTTTAACAATAATTCATTTTATATTGATCCCATATATTGAGTCAAAAGTTATTCAATTGAATATTTATATGTGGGATATTTTATGATCGTTTTTTTATTTAGTAAATATAATATTTATTTATTTATTAGAGATAAATTCAATGTTATTTACTTTTTAATTAAACATACATTATTTTAGGGCTTATAAATATTGTGGAGGAATGCAGGACTAGGATTAAAAATTCTATGATGAAATGATATATTATATTTTATTTTAATATATTTTAAACAAATTATTCAAGAAATTGTATTTAATTAATCTATGAATTTTGCGCATTTCATGATTTTTTTTCTTATTTTGACATGGGTTTTACTCAAGATTTATAAAATAATAAGGTACTATGTGTAATTATTATTTTATAACTATAGTACTAGTTAAACATAATTATGTTATTTCCAACCCCAATGCTAGACATTTGATTATTCATACACAAAAACATTTGGATAATCCTCTTATGCCTTAGAGAAATATTCTCCAAGTAAAATATTAAAAAGAGAGAGAAATTCTCCTCCTCCAACATAATTGATTCTTGAGATAAAAAAGGAGAGTCCTTATTTGAATTCATTCTTATGGTGATCAAAGATGAATGGAACATGAGTTAGGATCTTTTGTGATAACACTCATAGATTCCAACATTATCACTCAAAGGACCATGATGCATGTGTGGATTACCATTGGGAGGAATTTAAAATTTATTTCCATAATGAAATGATGGTATTATGTAGAAACATTTTCAAATTCATTGTCAAATAATTATTTCATCACAATTAAATTCTTCTATTTCTTAAATTAATTATAAATATTTTTGTGATGATCATTTATTTTCATCACGATATTCTTTTTCCAATTAATCCATGAATTAGTTATTTTGTTCATTACATTATAAATCATTTTAGTCTTGGAATAATAATTTATTATGATAAAAGTTCAAGTTGGGAATTCCCTATCACCACTTCTATTCTGGTTAGAACCATCAATAGGTACATTGAGTAAATAGTGTTGTGTGAGATATAATGAAACATGTTTCCCGAGGATGAACTTTAAATGAATCAATATAGGAAAAATTAATTCAATTTTGTGTAAAATATATTATAATTTTTAAATAGAGTTTTGTAACATGTGTATCATATGTAAATAGTTTTGTTTAAAATAAAATGAACAATGTTAAATGAGAAAAAACATGAAGTGACTCTCAACACATGAAAAATTAATTTACATAGTGTATTTGAGAGTCTAGAACTAATTAATTTGGCGATAAAATATTTTTCATTTAAATAAAATATTTTTTAATAGATCAGGACAAATATTCATAGAAACTTTGGATCATATACTTCAAACTGAAATGGTGTTTTATAGATTTTACTTTCATATATTTATATAATAAATAACATACGTTTTCAACAGGAAAAATGATATTTGAGGTTTCTTTCCGATAGGAAAAATATTTTTAAAAAATTACATCACTTAAACACGTTGTTACATATCTTGGGAAATAAAATTACAAATTTATACTCAAATAGAAACTATCTATTTAAAAACTATAGTTTTTTGTGGTCAAAGAAGATCTATAGAGAACATGTATAACTTGTTTATAAAATTCAAAACAAAAACAAAAACAAAACACAAGGTTAATGGTTTAGTTTTGGAATTTATATGTTGAATATACTGAGAAATATAAATCCAGGTTCATGTGATTAGTTATGTAAAATTGGTTTGATTTATATTGGATGTTATTGGAATTGAACCTTATTGAGACTCCTCTCATAGTACTCACTTTCTACTATATAAATGCCCATTTTCCACTCTCATTTTCTCAATTTAATTTACCAGTAGGTGTTAAAAACTATTTTATACACATATTTACCCCTTCTTATTATTTTTACATTACATGAATAACTTGTTGATACATTTACCAAAATACCCTCTGCTTATAGTGATAGTCATGCACTGAAGAGGAGGGTAAGATTGAAATGAAACTGGAAAATACTCAACCCATCATAATTCAAAATCAAACACACTCCCCGCCCCTATGTAAAATACCATTTCATTATATATCACTATACATAATATTTTATCCCCTTATTCTAGTCCGTAGGGGATATGGAAACTAAAATTTCACATAGCTTCGTAGAAGTAGTCCATAACACATATAGCTCCAATATTCCATCAGGAATCCCCCATACAACATCAAATAATTTATCCATATAGAGATAACTCTCTTTGTTTTTTCTCAAATCATTAATTTTTAATAATATTTCTACCCCTTTTATTTTTTCAAATATCTTGACCCATTTTGTTGTGTGATCTCTATGAGGGTTTTCCTCAAATCATTAAAGGTTCTTCAGGTATTCCTTGTTTTGTTGAGTTCTTCAAACCACTTGGGTATATGACAGTTCCCATATATTGTTTCTGTTTTTTTCTATAATATTAGTTATTAATATATAAATAGCCCAAATTTATCAGGTTTTTGAATTTGAATATCACCTCACCCTATGTCGTGGGTTTTATTTCGGCTTAAAAGACATTCGAAAATATTAATGGTCCTACGGCGTAGTCCAATGTTTGTGTCCATAGACTCTTCTATTCCTAAAATCAATGGATCTTCCATTTTGTGCACCCTTATGTAGTAGTTAATGGGATTAATTGCATTGTCATTGTCTTACCAATTATTTATCCTCCTATTGTGTTTCCTTTATCACTATATTGTAACTTCTTCTTCAAAATTTCAAAGTACAGGGTCCCATGGAACATCAGTTATCTCTAATTCCACATCCTTTTTCTTTTATTTTCATCCTGTAGGGATTAAAAATAGTATATAGGCCACATAAATGTTCCATATTAATTTATTTGAACACCCCGGGTCACTACTCTCTATAGATATTATTACGTTGTAGTATATATTGAATAACCAGTGCTGGTGGGATATTTTTATTCTATCGTCCATGGAAAGCTTACAGTATATTGGAAATTACCAATATATTAGACTAATTAAATAGTGCATTCGATCAATATGGTGCATTTTCTATCCAAAGATGGAATTTTTATATTTAAGTGCGTAGTACTTGTGTGTGGATTTAATCCATGATCAAAAAATTCTTCTCCTAGCCTACACATTAGAAATGAATGTTATAGCCTTATTCTTCCATTTTAATACTATATGGGCTAAAAATAGTATAAATTCAACATCCATAGTCCATATTAATTGATTTTAACTCCCTAGGTCAATACTCCACATATCAATGGTTGCGGAAAAGTGGATCTTGAATAACCTAGGGTGGTGGCCTCTTTTCCTTTTATTAAACATCGAATGATTATGGTGTAGTGTAAATGATCTATGGGGAAAATTAATTTATGGGTATTTTTTATTAATATGATCCCAGTTGTTTCCCAATACGGTTTACATCAATTTAACCACACATTACTTATTTTTGGAGTAAATCCAAAATCGAAAAATCAGTTGGAAAGCCTCTACGTTATAAATGATTTTCTTCCCTAAACAACTTATTAATATATATGGGGGTCAGAGGAAACTTAATGTCATTATGTTCCACACTACACTAATGAGTATTTCCTCCCACTACTTCATGTACTTTTCCCAATTTTCAACCACATTTTACCTCTTAATGAGCTCCATTTTTCCTACAATAATTCATATATGAGCTTTCTGCAAATTCATGGCACTCGTATGTGGTCATAGACAGCTTCCTATTGAACATGGATGTGTGGATTGATCCTCCTTTTTCGAGGTCTTCCATGTTTTAGAACAATTGTTTCTAAGTCCACTGTATTCCCTTTTTCAATTTCATCTAAAATTCACACACAAAACTCTGAATAATAAAACAATGTAAATAATTTTTTATTTTTTTATTTCAATTTAAAAAAATTCATTCAAATATACATACTACCCAGAACTTATTATCAATAATTAAAAATTGGGTAATATCTATTAAAATCATAATACATTTAACAGTTAAAATTTCAAAATTGTATAAAAAATAGGAACTAATAAAATCCCCCACAATTATGCAATGCCTTCCCTCAGGTGTGTATATCAAATATTGATTAAAAGGGACTCCCATATTCAACCAATATTAAAAATTAAACATTAACAAAATGAAATAATTTAAATGGGAGGGATAGGATTTTCAAGGTCCTTGTATGAAAAATGGTTTTAACTCCTCACGAGACATAATGTATTTTATTTTCCCAATAAAAATTGTGGAGCTTCTCATATAATTCATTCAATCATCGTATCTTATCATCATTTAAACTTACAAGTAATGATCTTCCTCGCTAATTTTTTTCCTCTCATCACTATGGGTAAAAGAATAATATGATGTTTTCCTCTAACCATGAGAACATGTACCAAACAAATAAATTTTAAAATTATCTAATTCCCCCCTTATTATAGAAAAATATCCCAACAAATTATGAAGAATTAGAATGTGGTATTTCATAATACTCATCTTAAGGGATTGTAGAAAATTGGTGAAAAGAATTTAAGGCACAAAAGGGTTGTTTATCTATAAGTATTCCAACAATAATAAAACTATTTCAAATTAAATTATATTCTCTAAAAAGTGACAACTCCTGCACTTCCCAATATCATGTAAGGGTATATAAAATGAAAATAATGAATATCTAACCCTGAAAATTTTTCTATTTCTTTTTTAAATTATTCAATTCATTGTAAATTGATCAATGATAAGTATCACATCCATCACTCAACCCCAAATGATGAAAATCATTGGTCATGTGCTGGTGATTTTTGACCCTCCATGACCAAACATATGTTTTCTTAAATGGGTATGAATTAAATATAATGAAATATGAAATGGACCTTCTCCAAAACCAAATTAAACATCAAAAGAATTGTTTAGAAAAATTAATATCCCTTGTTCCATTCAATCCCCCTCCCCCTACACTTGAACTTTAAAATCATGAAAAAATAGAGTATTGGAATGAATGAATAAATTGGATTGAAAAATAGATTATTACTATAAAATTGCATTCATGGTCTATAATGGATAAAAGGATAATTAATGTTAGGTATGTATCAAGGTTAGTGTCTACATCAATAGAATTCTTCAATTACATTTTCAGTGTATTTTTTATAGACATAACATTGAAAACGCGTATCCAAATCATAGTAACTAACAAGTCCCATGTTATCTAAAGATATTTACTAAAAAAGATTGGATAATTTTAATTGGGAAAAATCTTGAGAATAAGGGAATGTAAATTAATTCAATCAATCCTGTAATGTGTTATAACAACAAATTAATCAACATGAACTTATTAAATTAAAAGAATTGAAGATGGATGGGAACATTCTGCAACATGTGACTTGAAATAAAAAACACGATTTATTGAATGCATGTTCTGTTCTTAAATTTAATCATCCAATTTATCCATCTTACTAATACAATTTTATCAATAATAAAATAAAAACATTTCATCATGTGGTTCTCAAAAATTTATAAGCATCATTTATCAAAAATAAAACACTAATATATGTATGGGAATGCATTTATTTTCCTTAAATATCTAAAAATAGATTTTGTAAGTAAGGAAGTATAAGTGATAAATAAATTTTAATGATTAATATATTTAACATTTAAATATATTCTCCTCTCATTAACCATATTAGTTCCTTATATCGTGAATATTCATGGAACTGAAAATAAAAACAATGAATGTGAAATCTCAATCTCATGAATTTAAAAAAAAGGAATTTACCCTCTAAGATATTCCTAAGCCTAATTAAAACTAATTATTAAAGAATATAAATTGATATTTTTATTTAAAAATACTTTGGTTATTGTTTTTTCTATTAACTTTATCTCTTGAAGTTAATTTATTAAGTGTTGGAAAGAGGTTACTCATTACAAATCTAAACATACTTGATTTTGTGATTCCTCTATGTACATGAGACCCCTTAATTTTTCTAAAAAAACGTTACTATTCAACTGAGTAACACTTTATCTATGACCATGTGCCTAATCTAGTGGTATTTGTACCATATTCAAAATTCTAAGTGTATGTCACTAATAGCCCAATCCTTTTTCCATTAATTGAATTATTTATGGATTGGAGTCCATATATTTTATTCAGATGTCTCCATAAGACTATTACCTTTCTTAATATATTATTCATCATATTTTTTTATAAAATTTCTAAATCAATATTCTTATTTGGAAAACAGTTTCCTCGACTCCTTGTAAATTATTCCCAATCAATACTTTACTTGTTTTTTCCAGATTCTTTATAACCCCGTGAATATTTAACGTCAATTATTCTCCACCAACTCTTGAACTTAACTCCCCACATTGGTAATCAATCAGTTCTGTTATTATATATATTAAGGTTCTTACAAATATTATTAGTTTATTCTATTTTTTATGTTCATTATAATAAAATCCTCAAGAAAGTAGAACTTCTCTACCTTGATATGACTTCTTTAAAAACTCTTCGAGGACGTCTAAATGTTGTGAAACCAATTGAAGGATAAAATGATTTGAATTCAACTCTATTAATACTTGAATATTGAATATGGAATATGAAATAATATTTACACTTTCACCTAAATCACATAAATCGCTACAAAAAAAATTATAAAAAATACTAGAAAGGATATAAAAACTAAATGGGTCACATTACTTCTTTAATAGTCTTCTTCATACCATTGCTAATCAATATCTATCAATGGTACGGTGCCCAATTCCTCAATATTTTATTTTATTGACACCAATTCTTTCATGAATTTAATATTGATAGTAATTGTCATGATTTCATCAGGAATGGAATTTTTATATATATTTTTTAAAAAATCTTCAGAAAATTTTCTCTTTTCTCTTTGAACATTACTTGACTCGCTCAAATTAAAAATAGGGTAAATGGTCAATATAGTGGTAGTTCTTCTTATCAAATAAATTTCTTTAAATCCTATATTTTTTCTTGATTCTATGTAATGGTTTTCTCTCTTACACTACATTAAATTCATCCTATCTTCCATCTTTTTTATCACTTCCTTCGATCATCTTTCAACTTCTTAGTCTAATGGGTTTTAACACACCATGTTCTGGAATGTCAATGTCACCTAGTGGAACTCCCTTTGGACTCTCCATTGCTTGGTATGCAAGATGACCCATTTATATTTCCAGGTTCCTCATTATCACAATTTGGTTCCATTAGTTGTCTTTTAATTCCCATATTGCTACACAATGATCCTTGGAGTAGGCTAACAACTTCTTAATTTCATCTCATTTTGTGGTCATAAAACTATTCACTGTCTCTTCTAGTGTGTGTACATGACTTACAAGTATTGTTCCATGATGTAGAGTTCGAAAACCTTATACCCTTGGCAAAAATGCATTCCCTTTATTCTTATTCTGTTGTTTTGGTTTATTTGGCCTACATCACTATGAAATATTTTGAGAATTATAATCTTACTAATTAAAATTTTCATAATACAGACCATGTAAATGTCGATTATCCATCATCATTTCCATTTTCATTGACATCTAATTCTTTAGGGTGGAAGCCCAATAGTTTTCCACAATATGTATATAGTGAACCAAAACATTGAAACATATTAATACATTACTTTTAACATATGAATCCATTAGTTACAAACCAAATATCATGAGTCATAGTTTCTTTGTAGGACTAGGTTTTCAGTATATCAAAGAAAGACTAAAATAAAAATTCTTTACTTTTTCTCCATAATAAGATTCTAAATCCATTTGATCTCGTCAAACTGCATGGGATAACATAAAGAACAAATAGAAAAAAACTAGGTGAGATTGAAATCTCAATAAGTGAATAAACAGGAACAATAAACATAATATTTGAGTTAAAGTAATAACATGATATGATAAAATAGAATTACCAAGAGTAATTAGATTGAAGCATAAAATTAATAACATGATAACATAAGATCATGGAATCCTTGTAAATGTGGAAGAAACATAACACATGACATAAAATCAAGTCAAGGATAACCATTGAGACAACTTCACTTAGTGGATGGAGTCTCATAATGGATTATGTTTACTCCCTAATCTTATACATTACGTCTCATGAGAATAAAACATTACCCAATGCATTAGCGGTATATATATTTTTGATCCCACACATAACATTTAAATCATGTACATGAATAAGTGTTCCACAAAATAAAATAAATAATAAATCAGAAACATAACAATTACAAATGAAAATAAAATGGGTTGTATAATATTTCCCCATATTATAATAAAAAGTGGTTTCTTAAATAAGGAGTTTGAGAAATGAACATATAATCCATGAATTAACCAATAAAATTAAGGGATAAAAACTATGTACATATATATATATATGAGAGACATATATAATTAATTTAGTAGAAATAAATAAAATCTAAGGTTTTCTTCATTGATGAAAATGTCAATAATATATTTTATGGAATATTTCTTCAGAAAAATACCCTTTTCACTATGAAATTACATATTTAAAATAAAAAAAATTACAAAAAATATTATAGAAAAACATTTCATTAAAAATTACCATAAAAATTATAAATGCATCTTTAAAGAAATTATTGTTCATCATGATAGGTAATTCCGTACATGGTGTAAGTTAAAAGAGACATTCCTTTCACACTATTGAAAAAAGGTTAAAAATCTCATTGTTCGGAAAATGAATAGAATATTCCTTTAAAAATATTTTATAAAAATTAAAAGATGGGTAAAAATTTCATCAATTAATAAATTGTGGGATTTTAAAAATAATCTTAGAAATAATTTTAGAAAACATTAATATGGAAGAAAAATGTTTGTTGACCGAAGATAGAAATAATGTCATATTTTCATAGACAAATTCTAAATGATTTTAAGTAACAAAGGGTGGAAAATAGAACTATTAATTTAAAATTTCATGAATAACTAAAGTGGAATAAAATTAAAATATTTTATTATACACTGATAAAATAATTTCCTGCAATTTAAATTCAATCGTAAAAAATCCCAAAAAAAATTGAGATTGAAGCATAAAACCTTAACAATTTGGTAACTTTTAAACTATAACACTAGGGAATGAAATAAATGAGTTGTAACATAAAATATCAGAATGTATGAAGGATTCATTATATAATATGTAAATTGGTATTATATACACAATTTAAAATTAATTAGGTTTATAATATAACATGTTCTTAAAAGAAGAATGTTTTGAGATGAAACCCTTACCTAATGTCCAGGATTTGTCTTGTATATCTTTTATTTCCTATTTATGAAATTTATATCAATTATTTTTTTATTTATAATATTTTATAGGTTTCATTTATAATAACACATACTTTACATACATTTATATTTCTTCATAATTTAATTACATTCATTACAACATATAATAAATCCACGAGAGGACCATATCGGTATAGTGTCTTTAGAAATTAGGAAACATGAACAACTAGTTCATAAAACATCTATAATGTCACCAACTTATTTCATCATAACTAGACTCTTTTTTGACATATATTACTTAATACCCATCTTCATTCCTTGGGGAAAAAGAAATCTGTGACAGGTGAGCTCAAATCCTCAGTAAGGGTAAATAAGTTTAATATTAATCATATCATAATCATAAAACATAAGAACATACCATTTGAAAGTATTTTCCTTTATATAAAGTATCATGATATCATGTCATGGGATAAAAGTTCATAATAATTAATAGATATAATCCCAAAAGGAATAAAATAATACATGAAGTTTTTTGGCATACAAATAATCATATAAAATCATATCATATTTGTCAATGCTCATTGCCAAGACCATCATAGCAGACAAAGTCCATTATTGAACCTGTTTTACTTGTCATTCCAGCCCTGTATTACTAAACTAGATTTACATGTCACTCCAGTCAAGAATTTCTCATGAGATATATATCCTTACCCAATGAATTATAAGTAGATATAGGTCTTATCCATTTCATAATGATATCACTCTTACATGTTCCACAAAAACATAAATCATTAATCATAGAATAACCCAAGGAATAAAAACAGTTTCTTAAACATCATTCCTTCAAAACATAATCCACATAAAACAAATAGATTTCATAAATAGAATTTATATCATATACATAATTAATCATCAAAGTAATAGTAATATTATACTTGAAACATATATTTAATATTATATGGAAAATAATTATGATAAAACACTTGAAATTAATTTTTGGGGAAAATATCCTTTCTTCAAAAAAATTTATTTATCAACATAACGCGCAATATTAAAATAACATAATTTAATATAAATTAAAATTTAAATATTATAAATTAATATTCATGGAAATAAGGTTTTATGAAATCATATTTTTTTGATTCTGTATGAGTTAACAAAAACATTCTCAAAGTACTTTTTTCGAAAAATTAAAAATTTCCTCAAATCTAATAACGAAAAAAGATTACTTTCATATCATTTAAAAAAATTCACAAAAGGGTAAAATTGACATTAAATATTTTATAATAATATAAATTGTATTACATACTTAGGAAACATGGACTTGGATGATAAATATACTCTAGTAAATACTTATGTATAAGCAATCTTTGATAATAATGAGATTGCAAAATTCTCCATTACCTTAGGTTTGATATCCTACATATGTTTCTAAACCTTCTTTATAATGATTAAAATAATTTTATTTACTTATTCCATAATCATAGTCATTTTTATGATATCATATATGATTATATTATCATCCGTTTTTCAGTAACATTTTATTGTCATTCGTTATTTCTAATATTAACTGCTTTATGTTCATATACAGGTTTTGTCAAATAAGTTCATGTTAAACTTATTATATTAAAATTATACCATTTACATAATGATATTATTATAATATAAATCAAATTTATTAATTAAATTCATGTATATAATCATGTTTTAATGAAGATCATGTACAATTAATCACACCGCAACGTGGAGACGGTAGGACATAGGTACACACAATTGACGATATAATTCCCATAATTGTTAAATGGCATTGAATTGGATGGTGTATAATATTTCAGAATAAGTATAATGTTATAATAATCATATATAGTTATTATTTTTATCAATTTATCAATCCAAGTAAGGTGATAGTGGAAAACTTATTAAACCACATCGTGGAGACAGTAAGATGCATGTATGCACGCTTGGTGATTTCGTTTTTCATAGGATGGATAGAAGGTGGAATATGGTGGTTTAATAAATATAATAAAATATCATAATTTTATTGATACTGATGTTATTACTTTATAATGAAACATTTAATAAAGATAACGTATAATAAGAAAGAAGTTGAAAATAATCAGTAAAAGAGATTACCTCTTCCTCAATGTTCTTCCTCTAAATCTCTTCTTAGAGCACTAGAGTTGGTCTTTGAAGATGACCAAAATCTCAATAATGTAAATAGGGATGTTTATAAGGAAACATGGTATGGTACGTATATATTTAGGGATCAATGTGAATTTAATAGGTGATGGAGGAGGTGGCCTTTTATAACTAAGGTGAGGGGTACATTTGGAAACTCCATAAATAATAATTTATAATAAAATCAAACCATACCCAAAAACATAAAAAATATCTTAATTTAGTAGATGATATGAGATAGGTTTTTAATATCATAAAATAATAAATTTTTTACAATTATATACATAAAAACAAACTGTATATTTTTTATTAACATTTAGTTATTCTATTTAATGTTTAATTAGGTTAAACAACAATTCAATATTAAAAGGGTGATATATTTACTTATTTGATGTAAAATAGACCATAAATAAATATATTAGATAATGTTACACCATATAATAATTATTATATATTTTTTAAAATGTTTAATTATTTTTAAATAATTTAATAAAACATTATCTTCACAAACAGTCTATTGTTTCAGTTTTGACACTATTCAATTCATTGACTTTTAAAAATATTAATTTAACTAGATAACTTCAAACTGAATATTTTATTATATTTCTAGGATGTCAAGGTCATCAAGAGAATTTATTAATCGTGTTAATTAGATCAAATTATATTTACTTTAATATTTTTACTGACATTTATTTGGTATTTAGCTTAATCAAATAATCAATAAAATAGTTTTGTGTAATTATTTAATATGCTTATTTATTGAATAAAAATTAAAAATAAAACATTGTGATGAATATAAATCTACTAGAGTTCATAATAATACTTTTAGATGAATTAATATTTTGTAAAAAAACAATATTTGAAATTATATACTTATTAAATTATGAAGGTAAAAACATTAACATCGCTTTAAACAAAAAAATCTAAGTGTCATAATCACCTCTATAAGGATCCAAATTGTCAATAACCAAACCCTTGGATGCTTATTTTGGATATATACTCAAATAATAATATTTATTCAAGTATATAGATATTTTAAGGATTATTAGTATTTTAATAATAACTATATTATTGATTTTTCACCAATTAAATATTTATGCATCATTAATGTATAGGCTATTAAAAGTAATTATTCATTTACTAAAAATAAAAAATAAGTTACCATGATAAATAAAAATATTTTCACTTTCATATGAGTATGTTTAATCTAATTTATATTTTGAATAACCTTATATAAAAAATTATTTACTTATTAAAAATTGAGTGAGACATATTTAACTTTTCATTAATGAAAATAAATTAAATGTCCTAATATCATTCATGTGGATTAAAATTAGTACGATTTCAAGAAAATGATGATTTATTTTTGAAAAAATTCATCCAATTATAATAATAAAAGTGTTACTGTAACGTTATAATAGTATTAGTACACTTACTTACCTAGTTTACCCTTTTACTGTAATAATAAAAATTACTGAAGTTACTATTCATAATGCCCAAAAATAAAATAAATCTATTTAAATAATTTAGACATACAGGATCCAAATATGGATTCCATTATTCATAATTAATAATATAGAAGTTTCATAAATCAATTTAAAATCAATTTTGTTTTTTAATGAGAGAATGGGTTTTTCAAAGTTAAAACATTGCAAAAGATTGAAATGTTTGTATGTATAAATTCAATGAAAAATTAATGACAATGAAATAAATTATATTTAATTATAAAAATATATTCTATTTATAATTAAAAAAATTAAATATTTTAATATAACCGTATAAATTATTTCGATGAAAAAAGTTTTTTTCACATAAACATTAGTGTATTTTTACTATTAATTAAAACATGAAAGTTATCATAAAAATATCATAAATTTGTGAAAAATAAATTTTAATATCCAACTTCAAAATAATAAGTTTATATTGCAATAAAAAATAATTATTATGTCAAAATCATAATTTAAAAGTGGTTTTCCATTAAAAGGTGGAAAATTTCCTTTAGCAAAAATATAATATATTATACATCAAATAAGGTTCATTCTTATCATATGGAAAAAATATCCTTCGTATGAATATAAAAAATAGTTTATTAATTATATCATTTATATATTACTTATTTCATTTACTAATAATAATTCACATAACAAATATACAAATTTGTAATTGATTTATATTTTTGTATACATTTTCATATGTAAGTTATATTTAATCCTGCCAACCTAATAAATACGTTATAACAGTCATTTTATACTAAGGGCGTCTCGCGATTCATTTAAAATCACGATTGCATGTATGTAAAGATACTGGATAACTAAAATTATTTAAAGAAAATATTTCATAAAAACATTCGGGTGTCACATTATACCCCCCCCATAAACTGAATTTAGCCCTAGAAATTCATCACATAGAAATAAACATATGAGGATACCTCTCCATCATCATATCATCATGTTACCAAGTAGCTTCCTCAAATTGGTGGTTATTCAATAAATCTTTAACCAGGTTAGTGTCCTTGTTTCGTAAAACTTTTTCACTTTGATCCAAAATCTCTATCAGTTGTTCTTCATAAGAAAGATCTTTCTCTAGCAGTATGGCTTCTACGTTTAGTATATGTCAAAGGACAGGTATGTACATTCTTAGTCGAGATACATGGAACACATCATGAACTTGAGAGATATTCTATGGAAGTTTCAATCGGTAAGATACCTTCCCAACATGATCTATAATTTCAAAGGGGATGATATACCTGGGCTAAAATTGTCCTTTTTCCCAATATGATTACTCTCTTTTTTGTAGATATTCTTAAAAACCCGATATCACCCATTTTAAACATTAGGTCTTTTATTCAGTTTTAAGAATATCATTGTTTCGACTCTGAGATTCTCTTTTGTGTTGTTGAATAGATCTGACCATTTCTTCAATTTCATCAACAAGCACTACAAAAAAAACTGGGTTTAGCGGCGGTTTTGTAGCGGCGGTTCACAAAACCACCGCTAAACATTTTTGGTGAAGGTTTCGCGGCGGTTTTTAATAAACCGCCGTGAAACCCAAATTTTTTCAGAAACACCGCGACCATTTCCCCCTCCCCAACCGCGTTCCCCAAACACTCTCCGATCCCCCCTGGCCTCGGCGACCACTGCGCCCCCCGCACCCTCCGGCGACCCCCACACTCCCTGCACCCTCCGGTGAAGCCCTCCGGCGAAACCCGCACTCCCCGCGCCCTCTGACGAAACCCACACCTCCCGGTGCCCCCCTCGACCACCGGTGACCCCTCGAATATATATTATTGTTTTTAGTTTAATTCTTAACCATTGATCTAGTTTCCCAATATATTCATCATGCTTAATTAGGTACTGCATATTTGTTTTTTTTTTGTCTCATTCCACGGAAACATGGACCTCTAATTTATTGAGTGATTATTTTATATTTTTGTGTGGAAGTCTTAAGTCTTAATTTAATTTATTTTGAAAACCAATTCCCATGAGTTCCTATATGATTCATTAGAACTATTATCTAGACTAATGATATTTAGAGTGTGCCTTGGGTATGTCATGGGCTAACTCTAGTGCCCAGGTCATTGGTGACCCAAAGTTGGTTCAAGAAAAATATAGTATTACATCCTTGGTAATTAAGAGATATTATGTACCAAGATCTCATTTGATATTTGTATAGTAATTATAGATTATATATATAGATGTAATAAAATGATAGGAAGGTGTGGGGGGATCCCCATGAGATCTTTCTCATTCACTTGGGATATACTTCTTTATACCCCCCTGATTTTTCCATTATATGTTTTTATTATTTTATTTTCATAAAAAGTTGAATTTATATATTTCTATGATGTTTTATATGGTTGATAATATTGATGTGATGATTTTGGGTGAGGTCTTAGTCATTATTTAAGATTCAGACTTTAGTGTGGGATCATTATTTGGTTAGACTAGGATGACATAAATCTAGATTAACCATTGGTGCGTCATCTCATTTGGTAGGGTTTATAGAAATGGTTGGGTAGTTGGTCTACTCAAGGGTAAGAAGTACTCATGGTTGAAATCATTTTATAAGGGATCCCTTAGTCTTTTTTAAAAATAGAAGGTTTTTTATGGTGTTTTTTTATAAAAATCGAAATGTTTATATATTTGGAAACAGTTAATAGAAAATATTGATTATTTATTTAATTTTTAATATCTATATTTTGTTTTAGGAAAATTCCATGGGTTTAGGTAATGTTTTATAAAATGAATTTAATGTTTTTGGTTTATCATTTATATGGGGTACATGATATTCTTGAGGGATATCCTACTTTTTTCCTTTAATATCCCCTATATTCCCATATTGGTCAACATTTAGATTATATACAACACAAAAATGTAAATAAAATACCTCCTTCTTTACATGTTGTGAATCATAGTCTCATATGTGGAGCTATAAAGGAGGTGTAGCTATCCGGTGGTTGGTTGGATCTTGGATTTTTTAGGGGAAACATGGAGGTTCTATTTGGGTGATTTATTAGATAGATAAATATTTAGTTGGGAGATCTTTAATATAATGGATTTATTAATCTGAGTGTGTCTACATAGGGTTATCCATTTCTTTTTACCAATATTCCAAGAGTGAGTTATTGATTATATATTATCTATTATAAATTAAATCATGTTACTCTTAATAATTGGTATCCTATTCTATGAATTTATGATTTATTCAATCAGTTTAGAGGTTCTTTATGGATTTTGAAGATTGTTCATCGATTAGGTCATCAGCGGTTAAAGGTTTGAGCTAAAGGTGTGTCCAAGATAGAATTTCAAACACTATATAGTAATTTTGTATTTTTGGTAATTCAATTTAGGGTAATGGAGAAACCATATGTATTTATAACTTTGATAAACCATTTTTTATCCTTTTTTTCATTCGGGACTATATTTATCAATGATATATCGGTATGATCATGATCCTATGAGGAGCATGAAGAATAGTTGGTTATGTTCTTAGACACATTGAGATATCATCATTTATATTTCAATATATTGAAATGTTATTTCTATAATCAATAGGTGACATTTTTTGGTCGTGAGTTCTCTAAATCTAGGATATTAGGGGATATTGAGAAAGTAGAATCTATAATTTATTAATAGATTCATTCTAATATTGTTGAGATTCAAATTTTCATTGGGAATGTGGTTTCTTATTCTTGCATTATCTTGGAGTTTTCTCACATATTCATTAAAAATATAGTATTGACTTGGAATGGAGTGAATTTTTAGTGGGATGATAAATAAAAAGATTCATTTTATGAGCTAAAAAAATATTGACATCTACACCTATTCTTATTTGACCAAAGCCAAGGATGCATTATAAGGTCAATAATGAGGCCTCCAATGTGATGTTAATATTTATGTTGATATGGAGGAATGGGTTTTAGTAAATGGGTCTTGAAACTTATAATAAAGGTCATGTCATTATAGAAACCTTGACCATCACTTTATCTTTATTTTTTTATTTAAATAAGGTATGATTTCATATTATGTGTATTGGGTTTTCCATGAATGGTTTTATAGTATGGATTTCATACCTAGGTATATGCTTAGTGAGAATTCTCTATTGTATTTTCATGGGTGTAATTGTTTTATTGACCCCGACACCCCCCACGCCCCCCGTGCCCTCCGGCGACCCCCGCACCCCCCGACGCCCCCCGCGACCCCTTTCGACTTTGGTAATTTTTAGTTCTTCCTTGATTCTTTGATTGCTTCTCATAAACGACGGATAAGTCATGCATAGTAATTGTGGATTATTTATTTTTGTGGTTTATATATTTCTCCTACATTTATTCATGTATTCATTACTAAAAGTGAGAATATCCATCGACAATTTGAGTAATTTCTTGGAATTTATATTGAGCAGTTAGTTCCTTTGGGATATCACTTAATATTATTTACACCTAAACTCTTTCCAATAATATAGATATGTTCAATAGATTAAATCCCATCCTATATACCAATTTCAATTCCAATGGTTTATTTTACAAAAATCCATGTGACTTCTCTCCCGTGTAAATTTGGTCCATAACGACATGTCTTATCATGGATAATGAATTAATTAGGTGCTTCATGTTCTGTAAACATATCCCATTTGAAACCATAAAAAATAGTTGGGTAGATAGTGTTATGATAAGTGTGTAACCCGATATTCTTATTTCTCCTCAATGAGGTGTTGACGCTGTCTCTTATGGACCAGACTTGTTCGGTTGGGCTGAAGTGGTAAATGTGATCAATGAACCATCTTTATTATATTATGCATACTTTATGATCAATGGTTCATATTTATTATATTATGTTTCTGTAATCTTACACTATCGTATATTTTGTGTAGGCACATTGTGATATACATGGATAAAAGTTGGATCACATTACCGAGGAACACAGCTCAATATGTTAAGGGTTTGAATGAGTTTTTAGATTTTGCAATTTCTAATCGATCCGTTGAAGGGAGAATAAGATGTCCATGTCCTAAATGTAAATTTAGAACATGGTTGAAGAGAGATGAAGTTTATGAACATTTAATTCTGAAGCAATTCCCTGATCAATATTTGTGTTGGATTTGGCATGGAGAATCAAACAATACATAAAGATTGAATACTGATGTTAATCCACAGAATGAGGTCCCAAGTTTGTCGCCAATGGAAAATGAAATGCAAAACATCATAAATGATGCATTCGGCACTGCAAGACACCACTATGAGCATCAAAACATATCAGAACAACCAGAAGAGGGTGGTACAAATTGCAACGTGACAAGTGATGTTTTTGAGACTGTAACACAAGCATATCAAGATTGTAACATATCATTGGATCCTCCTATTGATTCTGTGGAGCCAAATGTAAGGGAAAAATTTAGTGAGGAAAATGTGTTTCATGATTTATTTGACGATGGAAATCAAGAGTTGTATAGTGGGTGTTTGAAATATTCAAAGCTTTCATTTCTACTGAAGTTGTACCATATCAAATGTCTATGTGGAATTACAAATAAGGCAATGTCCATGTTATTGGAATTGATTCGTGATGCATTTCCTGAAGCAAAAATCCCAGAATCGTTTTATGAGATGAAAAAAGTTGTAAACAAACTTGGTCTGAATTATACAAAAATACATGCATGTCCCAATGATTGTATGCTTTACTGGGGAGAGGATTCAAGTAGACAGAATTGTAAGAATGTTCTTATTCTAGATGGCAGTCAAAAGGAGATGTTGGAAGTATGACTGAACATAATTTCATGGAGAAGAAGAAAAGGAACACACCTGCAAAAGTTTTGCATTACTTTCCTTTGAAGCCTCGATTGCAAAGATTATTCAGGTCATCAAAAACCGCCGAACACATGAAGTGGCATTATGTAGATAATAAAAATGATGGGTTAATGAGACATACACTAGATTCCCAATCGTTGAATACATTTGATTCATTAAATCCAGATTTCTCAGCTGATCCTATGAATGTTCGATTGGGATTGGCTGCCGATGGATTCAACCCATTTGGGACTTTGAGTACGAGTTATAGCATTTGGCCAGTTGTTTTGATCTCTTATAATCTGCCTCCATGGATGTGTATGCAACAAACATCTTTTATCATTTCGATGATTATTTCTGGAAAACAAATTCCTGGAAATGATATTGATGTATACCTGCAGCCTTTGATTGAAGAATTGCAAAAGTTATGGAGCAACGGTGTTGAGACATTTGATGTTTCTTCTAAAACAATGTTCAAAATGCATGATGCTTTAATGTGGACCATTAGTGACTTCCTTGGGATTGGGAATTTATCTGGTTGGAACACTTTTACGGGTTTGGCTTGTCCTGTTTGTAACTTTGATTTCGAGCCCAAACGGCTACCTCCCAGTAGAAAATGGTGCTTCTTGTGTCATCGAAGATTTCTTGATGCATCTCATATATTTCGGCTGAACAAATCAAAATTTAATGGTTCCATTGATCGTAGACCACCTCCAATGTTGTTAGCCGGTTCTGAAATATTGACATAGCTTGAAAGTGTTAAAACAGAATTTGGGAAGGTTCATCATTTGACTGATAGCGGAAAACGAGTGTGAAGTGCACCGTCAAGTGAAATCAGAACGCAACAATGGAAGAGAAAAAGTATATTCTTTAAACTTCCGTTTTGGGAATTTAATTCTTTGCGCCACAATCTTGATGTGATTCATATTGAGAAGAATTTATGTGATAATTTGATTTTCACATTACTTAATGAGCATGGAAAGTTGAAGGATCATCTCAATGCTCGCAAAGACTTACAAGTAATGAACATAAAACGTGATCTCTGGCCAGATGAGAATGAAAAGTATGCTCCTGCAATTTTTTCAATGAAAAATAGGGATAAAGATGTGTTCCTTCGAATTTTAAAGAATGTGAAAGTATCTGATGGGTATTCGAGTAACATATCGAGGTGTGTTGATTTGAAGAATCGTAAGTTATATGGATTGAAAAGTCACGATTCACATGTTTTGTTACAACAGTTACTACAATTGGCATTGCGTACATTATTACCTGAAAAAGTTACTGTTGTTGTACTGCAATTCTGCACATTTTTCAGGCAATTATGTGAGAAAACTCTACATCCTTTACAGCTTGACAACCTACAGGAGAGGTTTGTATTGACCCTTTGTGCAATGGAGATGATCTTTCCTCCATCGTTTTTTACTGTCATGATGCATTTAACTGTGCATTTGGTTGACGAAGCTAAATTAGGAGGCCCTGTTCATTATCGATGGATGTATCCAATTGAGAGGTATTTTATTTATATGTTTCTAGTTAAGTAAACAATATTTGGAATTTAAATAAATGCATAATATTATTATTATTTTTCACAGATATCTTGGGCATTTGAAAGCATAAGTGAGAAATAAAGCTCAACCAGAAGGCTCTATTGCTTAAGGCTATTTGGCCGAGGAGTGTCTCACATTTTGTTCCAGATATTTGGATGATATTGAGACAAGATTTAATCGAATTGGACGTGTTGACGACACATCAACTCAATCTCAAATGCATCAGAAATCAAAAATATTTCCTGCTATTGGCCGATCAGTTGGGAGGACCTCATACGTGACACTGACAGAATTGGAGTTATTACAGGCACATAGATATGTGATACTGAATAGTGAAATTGCAGATCCAATTATTGAAGAGTTGAGGATACAAACAAAGAGACGAATGAGAGGCTGACCACGAAATGAAAAAGATATAACGAAATATGTGAATAAATAGCTGGTAGAATGGTTTGCACGACGTGTAAGTTTATAAATATTGCAATAAATACGAATATTAGTTTGACACATACAATTTTCAAATATATTAAATTATATTTTTATTCTTCAGATCATGAATACTGATACTCGAGCAGACTTGTCAGAAGATTTGAAGTTTCTTGCTAGAGGTCCTATAAAAAAAGTTAGAAAGTTCGACGCTTATAATGTGAATGGTTTTAGATTTCGTACAGTCTATCGAGAAATGGGTTTGAAAACACAGAATAGTGGTATATTTACTTTTACTGAAGTGGAATACTATGGAAATTTGCATGATATTGTTGAATTAAACTACCACGAGCATTTTTCTGTTGTATTATTCAAAGGCAAATGGGTCGATATTATCAGAGGTGTTAAAAGAGATTCCTTGCAATTTACTACTGTAAACTTCTCTCGCTTGATGGATGATGGTGATCGTGAACTGCATGATCCATATATCTTAGCATCGCAGGAAAAAAATGGTATATTATGTGAATGATGTTGTGGATGAAGGGTGGAGTGTAGTTACTCACGTAATACAAATAGATTTGTATGATATGGGTGATGAAGTGTAAGATTTGACCTCTACAATTGAATTTCATCAACAATAGGAAGCAGAATTATTTGTCCATCATGATATTGAAAATATTAGTCTAGCAAGGATGAATGAAGTGGATGAAGCAATGGAGCAGGAAACTGACATGATTGAAGGGGAAAATGATTGTATGTACAATTATGTATTCATTCAGCAACCACTTGTTTCATTTCTGTAGTCATTCATTATCATTGTTATATATATTTTGTTTGTTAGTACTGGGCATCTATAATCATTTTTAATTTTTTTTCTGCATAAATTTTTTGAAATATATTTTTTGAACTTAATTTTATTTGATTAAATGACAGGAATTCCAAGGAAGAAGCGGTACACCATTTCATCTACTTCTGCGACAGATGACGATCCGTCTGTCCCCACGGCATCTGAGGCAGCAGTTGCCAACATCCCTGCATCATCTCCCCCTGCACCATCTCTGACACCGTCAGTGGATGTCTCATTATAGGATGAGTCATCGCCTCCCCCTACAGGAACCTCAGCAGCGGGGCAGCGACACGCCCCTTCCAGTTCATCACGGACATTCTGGAGGGTCACAGTCATAGGTACAAATTTTAATTAAATTAATTTATTGCACTTTGTTTATAGTAATTGTTTGCTAATTGCAGATGAAAAAAATGCAACCGTGGAAAAACGATTAAAAAATTATTATGTTTGGAACATGAATGGCGAGAAGATAGTGGTGCCATTTGATTCTTATGGGGTCCCGACGGATGACGCCGCATGTTTACTTGGTCAGATTATTGGTCAGCTGGCAGCGGAGCCCATTTCCCTGCCTATTTCATATGATGATTGGAGGCATATGCCTCCCAACTGGAAAAATGATGTTTTTGATTCTCAGATAAAGGTAATTTTATTACTTTATGGTTTAATTTAATGTCATGTTACTAATATATTCAAAATGAATTTCTGTATACAGATGTTCTTCCACTTTACCGTTGCTGATGTGATAGCACGGAAGTGGACATTGAAAAATCTTGGAAAAAAATGGAAAGATTTCAAATGGAGGTTGTGGTGTGATGCCAATGATACTTCGCTGACCATGCAGCAGATGTATGAGAAGCTACCCAGTGGGGTACCGAAAGAACAGTGGAAAGTTTTTGTCGATAGCCATCGTGATGAGAAGCGAATGGTTTTGAAATATATATTATTATATTATCCTCATTTTACATTTGTACATGTACATGAAGAGGAGATATACATTGATTACATTACTGTTAAATTGAATTTTATTTATTTCAGGATCTCTCAAGACAGAATGCATCAAACCGGGCAAAACAAGTCATCCCGCACACTGCGGGCTCAAAAAACTTTTCTAGAAGCCGAATGTCATTGGTAATATTTTAATTAGTTTAAATATTTAAAAGACAATATTATCTATTTAACATATTTAATTTTTGATTTATCTTTGTTTAATGCAGTCACAGAGTTTAGGGCATGAAGCATCTCGAACAGAACTGTGGCTGGATGTTCATAAAAAAACAGATGGAAGTTTTGTTAATGAACCTACCAGAGAAGTTGTGGTATGAAGTCAATTATTTATTATAATAACTTATTATCAGTTTTTACTGTGTTAATATATATTGATATTGGATTTATAGGTAAAAATTAAAGAAATATGGGATGTCAATCCTGAGCAATCCTACTCAATCTCCCAGGATGACCCGGTTGGTAAAGTCCTTGGGAAGGAGCATCCTAGTAGAGTGTGCGGGATGGGTTTTGGACCGGTACCATCTGAGGTATTTGGCAGGCCATCAGGGATTTCAGCTACATCTACTCCTGGTTCTGGTCATTTCATAACTGAAGATACTCATAGGGAGATGTCTTCTCTACGAAACACAGTTCACCAGCAGGGAGATCAGATATCTGCTTTGCAGAAAGAGTTGCTTGAAATACGTCAGCATATGAGAAGATATCCCCCGGTGGTAGTGCATCGGCTAGTGGTGAGCAGGTAAATCACAAAAAAATAAAAATCATTTAGTTTGAACACTTTTATTGGTTTTAAGTTTAATTATAAATATGAAACAATATTTAATTTTTAATATAATGTTCTTATAGGTGGCAGCAGGTAGTGGAGATGAAGGTGGAGAGGGTGACGATGCAGCATCAGATGATGAGTAGTAGTGTTGTTGATGTGTTGAACAAGTATGAGAACAGTTGGTTTGTATATGTAACATGTATATGGCACATAGTTGCCACCAAAAATTTCCATGTCCTAACATTTGTTTTATTTCTCATGTTTACTTCTATGCATTTTATTTATTTATGATGTTTCATTTTATGTCTTGATTTCTCGAGTGTGGTATGCATCATTCCATTTAAGCTTGTGTTTGAATTGGTACCACATCCAATGAGAATACCATATATGTAACCCATATTCATACCATTTCTACTATATAGCAGCATTCGGGTAGCCCCATTATGTAAGCTCGATTCATTCCATAACTGATTCATAGAAGTACCTAGGCAGTCCAACTGTGTAAGTACCATTCATATCATTGTTGCTCCATAGCAGCACCTGGGTATCCTCGCTGTGTAATCCCAATTCATACCATCACTATCAAGGCCCAATGAGCCACAACACATTACACATGCATGAAGAAATTCCCACCTGATAGGATAATCTTAGACTATACAACCAACATACCAATTATGCTGATAGAGAACTCACGCTCTTACTGACATGGAAGGAGTGTATCTTGGAAGCCTCCCACAATACCTATCTTTAACCGTTATCAGTATAACATGAATCTAAGCATGTATACACTCTATTAGAACACCTAATATGCATCATTACAATAACATCCAAACAATCATAGTTTAACTTAACTTATCCCCCAAATAACCATGTCAATTATTCATGTTAGACTTAACAAAACACAAGCACTACCCATGCTTTTACATTCACAATACCAAATACAATGATATTACTAACTGAATACCAAACCACAATCCACCTATATACCATCACTATAGAACAAAGTGTCTAAACTTACTTTCATTTTTTTAATGAACTCATAGACCTAGGATAAGTCCTCTCTTGGATTACATACATAGAAGAAAACCCTAATCAGGTGGAAATGAGAATCGCTATTTCACTTGATTAGAAAACTCCAATCACCAATATCCCAAGATACATCTCAATATTACTAGTCTCTCTCAACCCTAGTTCACATGTCACATCCTATATAGGATACAACTCATGGAGAAGCATCCATGAACCCATCTCAAATATCACAAGGAAAATCATAGGCCAATATACCCACTCGAGGGTTATCATGCATATCACAAATCCCATACCCAATCCCACTATGAAATCTAGGTTACTAATCCTAACTAGAAATCGACACACCATACTTCCCCTGAAGGATAAAGATCACATACATGCCATATATATTAATGACATTATCTTATGATAATAACTATTGTGAAAAATCAATATCATTTGGTTTGGTTAAGTATAATTCCACCAATAAGGTATTTAGGAAAACATTAGATAAGTTGTTGAAATTTTAAAAAACTCAAACCTATTTTCTTTAACGAAGTCAATAACAACTATATCATGATGCATCCCATCCAACCTGCAACATGATGACCATCTTGGGATGTATACATGAAACTCTTATCTCATATCCAATGACATAACTCAAACACTCAATAGGAATCATGTATAACCTACAAGATCATAAACCATACTCTCTCATGCAACATGCACGGTTAGCGTGTTGTCCAACCTAAAACACACGCCAATTCACAAGTTAACCATTTTCTATAGTAGGCATTAACAACCATCCCAAAACACACAACAAACCATACGATAACATACATTCTATAACTACTCAAACATCCATTTTTGGAAAAAATTCTATACCCATATAAACATAATTTGTTCTATCCCATAACACAAATCCATTGTTGAAAAAACTCAACCCATATCACAATCCACCCATGAATGTTATATCGGCCAACTTAGAGCATAACCAATTACATATCATTACACATCACCATGGTTAGCATGATCACATAAATTGTATCAAAATTCATAACCATTTATTATATAGAGTATTAGTATCCATATAATATAAGTCAACCCTTCTTAAAACACATAAGAAATTAAAGAAGCTAAAAACACATATACATCTTGGGGGTCACATGGATTGGTTACTCACCAAATTGTGATACATACCTTTCCTTAGGGTGGACTCCATAAAATGCAACATTTTCTCATATCCTATTTATCAATGAATACTACCATGTTATTTGTTTTTATTGTGTCTCCTGTTCAATATTCTAGTTTGATTTGTTTTTCAGGGCAGTGGTGTGGTAGGAGCAGAATTAATTTTTTTTCCAGGTCAACATTTCGCGGCAGTTTTAACTGTCGTTAATGCCTTACTGGTCATCATTTAGTGGCGATTATAACCGCTGCTAATGCCTTATTGGTTTGTATTTAGCAGCGGTTATAACCGCCACTAAATGTATTATGTTTAAATTTAGCGGCGGTTTTCACCGCCGCGACATAGGTGCATCAAAGGCCAGAATATAGCGGCGGTTAAAACCGCCGTGAAAAAAAGTATCATCTACGCATAAAACCGCCGCGAAATGGTCAAAAACCGTCGCAAAAAGAGGCATCTACGATGCTTTTCTTAAACCGCCACGAAATAGTAAAAACCGCCGCTAATAGATTGTTGACGCCCAATTTCGCGGCGGTTTTTGTAAACCGCCGCCAAACCCTATAGAGGCAGTTTAAACCGCCGCCAAATGAAAAAAAAACCACCGCTAGGGGCCGGTTTTGTTGTAGTGAAGATCGGGTCATAATAGGATTATTTCCCTAACTTCATCCTAGCATGTTGGTGATCTTCAATTATTTCCATATAGGGATTCATAAGGAACCAACTGAATACTTAAGTGAAATCCATTGTTTTAAGAAAATTATACCAATGTTAGGTGTCGATCCCTACTACCCTTAAAATCCATAGAGTATGCTCTCAACATGTCTTCTTGAGTTTGTATTGTCCTCTCAAACTGTAGGTATGTATGAGGATGATAATTAGTACTAAAACATAATTTTGTATCCATATCCTCTTAAAGAATTCTCTAGAACTATAATGTAATCCTCAGATCCCAATAAAATATAATAGAAAGTGGTACTCCATTCAATCTTACCAATACCTTTACATATATCATGACAAGTTGATCAAGAGGTAAAACCTCTCTTATAGAAATTATGTATGCTGACTTCGTAAGGCGATCTACAATAACTTAGATAGCATTATTGCCTTTGTATAATTTAGAAATTTCGGCAAAAATGTCTATATTGATGTTCTTCCATTTCCATTACAGCATGGGTAATGGTTGTAACATCCCCTTAGACTTCTGTCTCTCATCTTTAACTTGACGAAAAACAAAGAATCGAAAAACATATACAACAACAACTCTTTTCATTCCATCCAACTAGAAATAATATGTTACATCCATGTACATATTTTTTTCTTCCATGGTGAATTGATAATGAAGAAATATGATCCTAATCCAATAGATGTTTCTTTAATTCTGGTATTGGAGTAATACAAACCTGATTCCGGAACATTTTTATTCCATCACAAACTAGGATGAATTCAGGAATATTTCTCACCTTCTTTTATGTATCTATATCTTCCTTATATGCCACCTTAATCTTTACTTTTATATATGGTTAAACATTCATTTGAGAAAGATAATATTTCTCCCCATCCATTAAAATTTAATGATCCATCCTTTGAAAATCCATATATATTGGATCTTTTTTATCCTCATCATGGATAGGCTAGCATGGTCTTGTCGACTCAAAGCATCCTACACCTTGTTTTCTTTCCCAAGGTGGTAATTTACTGAGTAGTCATAATCTTTAATCAACTCCAAACATTTTATTTGATGCATATTCATCTCCTTTTGTGTGAAAATATACTTTAAACTTTTATGATCAGTATAAATATCACACCGTTCACCATAAAGATAATGACTCAATTTCTTTAATGCAAAGATTACTACTGCTAACTCCAAATCATGTGTTGGGTAATTTTTCTCATGGTTTTTCAATTATCATGAGGGATAACATATCATGATATCATTTTTCATTATAACACATCCCATCCCCTTCTTAGATATATCACTGTAGATGACAAGCCATTCTCCACTATAAGGCAGTCTGAGTATAGGTGTACTGACTAACCTTTTTTTAGATCTTTGAAATTAGATTCACCTTCATCCATCCTTAAGAACATAACACCTTTCTAAGTAAACTTGGTTAGTGTATTAGATGATCGTAAAAAATATTTCACAAGACATTGATAATATTCAGCGAAACCAAGAAAACATCAGATCCTAGTTACCGATTTTGGTCTCGAACAACTTTCAAAAACATATATTTTTATGGATCTACATATATCTCATATCATTAGATTATATGACCCTAAAAGGAAACTATCTGAATAAAAAATTCTCACATGGTAAATTTTTCATAAGGATTATTCATTCTCATGGTCCTCAATACAATTCTCAAGTGGTATTTATGTTCTTCCTTGCTCATCAAATAAAAAAGAATATCTTTTATAAATACTTCCACAAAGTGATCAAGATAGTCTCTAAAGACTCTATTCATTAGATCCATGAAGATAACAAGGGAATTAGTAAGACCAAGAGGAATCAGTATAAATTCATAGTGTCCATAACTTTTACAGAATGTGGTCTTTGGTATATCATACTTATTGACCCTTAATTGATGATATACTGAATGAAGATAAATATTGGATAAGTATTGATCTCAGTGTGGTTGGTCGAATAAGTCATTAACGTGGGGAAGTGGATATTTGTTCTTGATATTGATCATATTATGTTCTCGATAATCAATGAAGAGTCTCATTGATTCATCTATATTCGTAACAAATAGAATAGGTGATCCCCAAGGACATGCACTGGGAAGTATAAATCCCTTAACAAAATTATCTTAGAGTTTTTTAATTCAATTCCTTCAACTCATTGGGGTCATTATATAAGGTTTCATTTAAATAGGCATAGCACCTGTTATGCGTTCTATTGAAAACACAACTTCACGATTTGGGGGAAGACCTGGAAATTCCTCTGGAAAGACATTATGAAACTCTCATATAATGGGTGTATTATTAATTGTGAGTTTATCCCAACTATTTGAGATATATAACCATCATTTATAGGAATAAAGACCCATATGATGGATGAAATTTCTACTGGAATGTAATATTCATCCTTGAACTGATAGATGATCATAGATTGATCCATAATTTGAAACGTGGCATTCCTTCCTTAGAAATTGATATGAGATCCATATAGAGAAATCCACTCCATGAAAAGAATCACATCAAATTACACTATCGGAAGGATCATAGGATTTTCAAGAATTAAATTCACACAAACTTCAACCAGTGAAGAATTATAAACATTTGATGCAATGGTTGTTCCATTAATGTTTTTCATAGCTAACTCAACACCTAATTATTGAGGTAATATGGTGATAACCTTATAAAGTTATTCATAAATAAAAGAGTCGGTGTATCTAAGATAAAATAAAACATTTTCTATTTTGAGTGGATGATAAGTATACATTTCTACCCATCATTATCATACTTCACATCACTAATAGTGATCTCATGGGACTTACCTTTTCCTTTTGACATATGATTTTGCTAATGTCGATCATAATCAATAACCCTTAGATTCGTTAATTGATTGGAATAATTCCTCATTTCTAGAATGTGTAACATTGATATGTAGGAGGTATATTATGTGTAGAATTTTCTCTATTAGCATAATTAGAAATATTTTTACCATCACTTAAGAATTCAATTGTCTGATAACCTTTATTTGGAAATTTAAAACATTTACTAGTCCCTTTAAGAAAAGTTCCTCCATGTATCTTTCCACACATTGAGCATAAGGTAAAACTCATCTTCTTTTTAGTCTGGTATTTATATTTTCTCTTGAATTCCATTTTTCTATTCTTATAAAAATCCTAGGAATAATGGGTTACTCCAATCGTTGTCTCAATCTTGAGATAAAATTGAATGATTTCTTCATATCTATTTAAGTCCATTAAGGATAATTCCCATTAGAGACTTGGTTTTAAGCCACTGAAAAATCAATCAATTTTAATCTCAGTTTAGATAATATTTCTAGAATAGTACCTTGCAAGTCCTGTAAAATTTTATTTATAGGTACCAATTGATTCATCATACATTTTCTTATGTCCAAGGAACTCCTTCCACATATTTTTTTGAAGAATATGATGAAATTACTTACTAAAAAATATGTTCTTGAACTTGTCCTATTCCATGGACTCAATTTCATCTCCATGCCCCATATTCGTAACAAGATTACACCATTTATTAGATTCACCTTCCAAATAATAGACTGTTAACAAGGATTTATCATGTTCAGAAAAATATAGAACTGGAAATATATTTTTGGGGGTACTCAACCATTGTTTAGCCACTAATGGATCGGAAGACCTACTAAAATAAGGTGGTCACAACCTTGTGAGGAACTCAAAAAAATGTTTCTCCCTCCTTTTCTTATTTGGAATTCCATCATGATTCATTTCTTGAAAAATTTGTGTGAGAAGAGATACAAGATTTTTCATTCCATCTTCCATAACATTTGGTTGCTCATGAGGAAAATAATTACATTTCCCATCATATTCAGCTTTAACGTGGTTACTTTGGGTTCTAAGCATTGACAAAAACTAAGAAGCATAGTTTGAGAAACACTAATCATTATAGGAAAACCACAAAATCAAGAATAAAACTTCAATTTATGACACTTTAGGTTTTATCCAATGTTTTTCATGATCACTTCTGAAACACTAGGATTATAACCTATAATTCGACATATCCTTATGGTTTCTTACTAAGGATTTCTTATCCTAGATTCCAAAAGTTTACTATACCTTTCCTCTAATAACAACTATAACGACCGAAACATTACATACATTGATATTACTTAAAAATTAAAATATATTCATTTCAACATATAATAAAGCTAAGATATGACCATATAGTTATATTTTCTTTATAAATAAATAAACATATAAAAATGGTTCATAAAACATCTATAATGTCTCCTACTTATTTCATCATAACTAGACTCCTTTTTGACATATATTACTTAATACCCATATTCACGACTTGGGGAAAAGAAACATTTTAAAGGGTCATATCAAATTCTATGTAAGGGTAAAAAGGTAAATATCAATCATATCATAATCATCAGATATAAAAACATAACATTTGAATGTCTTATCATGCATACGAAATATCAAGCTATCATGTCATGGGATAATAGTTCATAATAATTAATGGACATAATCCCAAATTTTATAACATAATAAATGTTTTATTGAATAAACATAAGAATATAAAATCATTTTATATTAATCAAGGATCATTTCGAATGCCCTCATAGATGAAAAATTCCTTTACTAAACTGGTTTTACTTTCCATTCCATCCCTGTATTACTAAACCAGATTTACATTCCATTCCATTCATGTCAATCTCATGAGATATAAATCTTTTCCAAATTCATTGGAGGGAGATATAGTTCCCACCCTTCTCATAATGAAATCATTCTTAAAATTTTCACAAAAACATAAATCATTTGTCATAGCATAACCCAGGGAATAAAATGGGTTTATTAAAAATTATTCATACATAACAAGATCTATGTAAAAAATGGATTTAATAAATATAATTCCACCATAAAAATAATCAACAATAAGAATAACTAGGGCAGTATACTAGAATCATATCCTTAATCTTAGATGGAAATAATTTTGATAAAACACTTGAAATTAATTCTTGAAGAAAATATCCTTTATTCATCCAAAATAATTTCTTTTCTCAAAACACAATGAAATATTAATAGAAAATAATATGATTGAAAATTAGTTTGAAATTATTTAAAGTAATATTAATGGAAATAAGGAATTATTAAAGCATAAAAATCCATTCATGTCATATAAGTTAACAAAAACATTCTCCTCGTACTTTTGTAGGAGAATTCAAAAAGTTCCTCGAATCGAATAATAAAAAAAGATTCCTTTCATACCATTTAATAAAATTCACCAAAAGGTAATATTTACTTCAAAAATTTCTATAAGAATAAAAATAATATTACATATTTCGTCAACATGGACATGGATGATACATACACCACAGTAAATATTTACGTATAAACATTCTTGGATAATAATGAGATTGGAAGATTATCCCTTAACATGGGTCTGATATCCTTTGTATGTATCTGAACCTCCTGTATAATGATTTAAGTAATGTTACTGACTTATTCCTGAATCATATTAATTTTTATGATATCATATATGATCATATTATCATTCGTTTTTTAGTAACATTTCATTGTCATTTTCTATTCAGATATTAACTACTTTATGTTCTTATGAATGTTTTGTCGGATAAGTTCATGTTCCAATTCTTAGGTTATAGTTATCTCATTTACATAATTATATTAGTATAATATATATAATATTTATTCACTCCAATCATTCTATTCATTCATATAGTTGTGGTTTAATGATGATTATATAGAATGAATCACATCGCATCGTAGAGACGTAAGGTCGTACATACACACGTGCGACGATATCTTTCCCATAACTGTTAAATGGAATTGAAGTGGAAGGTGTATAAGATTTATGAATTGGTATAATGTTATAAAAATCATACATAGTTATTATTTCCATCATTATACCCATACAAGTATGGTGGTGGTGAAAAAATTATTACACCACAGCATGGAGACGGTAAGTCGTACGTACGCAAGCGTGGTGATTTCATTTTTTTAGGATAGATTGAAGGTGGAATATGTTTAATTCATAATTATAATAAAATATCAGTATAATACAGATATATATTCTATTAATTTATAACGAAGCAGCTAATAAATAGGAACTAAAAGAAGAAATAAGTTTTAAAGAATCGGTAGAAGAGATTACCTCTTCCTCGACGTGCTTCCTCTAAATCTCTTCTTAGAGCACTAGAGTTGATCTTTGAATATTAAAATAACCTATAGAATCTAAATAGGGAAGTTGATAAGGAAACAATTTAGGTGTGTCCAAGATTTAAGTCTCAAAGTGAATTGAATAGATGAGGGAGGTGGTGGCCTTTTATAATTGAAGTGAGGGGAACTTTTGGAAACTCCGTAAAAAATAATTTGTAATAAAATTAAACCCTACCCAAAAACCACCAAAATATCACAATTCCGGATATGAGATCATATAGGGTTTTAATATCATTAAATATAGATTTTGGATAATTATTTATATCAATTTGAACCTTATGATATTAATTTATACATAGTTGTTTTATTTAATTTTTAATTAGGGTAACAAAAAATTCAATATTAATAGAGTAAAATATTTACTTATTTGATGTAAAATAGACTGTACATAAATATATTAGATATTTTTCCACAATATAATAACTATTATATATTTTAAAAAATGTTTTAATATTTTTAATTAATTTAATAGAACATTATTTTGATAAAAAATCAATTGTATTAATTTTGACATTGTTCAATTCATTGATTATTAAAATTATTAATATAACAAGATAACATCAGAACAACTAATTTATTATATTCCTAGGATGTAAATATATTCTATAAAATTCATTATACATGTTTATTATCCCAAATTATTTTTAAATTAATATTTTTAATAACATTTATTTGGTATTTATCTTAATAAAATATTTACTACAACAGTTATGTGTAATTATATAATATATTTATTTTTGAAAACAAAAATTCAAAATAAAATTCTATGTTGAATATAAATATACTATATTTCATAATAAAACGTCTATTGGAATTTATCTTCTATAAAATACAATATTTAAACTGTTATACATATTAAATTATTAGGGTGACAACTTTAACATCACTTTAAATAAAATAATATAAGTGTAATAATCCCTTCTATAAAGCTCTAAATGGTTCATACCTCTACCCATGGATTATTATGGTTGATATATAATTGAAAAATAATATTTTCTCATGTTTATGGATTATCTAATGAGTATTATTATTTTAAGAATAACTATATTATTTACATTCATCAATTAAATAATTTCTGTATCATTAATATATAGGATATTAAGGTAATTATTTATCTCCTAAAAATTAAAAATAAATTAAAATGATAAGGAAAATATTTTAGATTTAAAATGTGTATTTATAATATATTTTTTATTTTTTATAACAATACATAAAAAATTACTTATTTATTAAAATATGAATGATACATATTTAACTTATCTTTAAATATAATAAAGTAAATATTGTAATCTAATACAAGTGGATTAAAATGGATTCCATTTATAGCCAAGGATGATTTATTTTCAAAAAAAACTTATCCAAAGATATTAATACATATTTTAGGATGATTTTATAATAGTATTGTTACCATTAATTTCCCAATTTACCCATTTATCGTATTAATTAAAATTACTGAAGTTACTATTCTTAATGCCCAAAAATAAATTAAATTATTTTATATAATTTAGACCTACTGATTTCCAATATGGTTTCCATTTTTAAAATTAAAAAAATAGATGTTTCAGTAATTAATTTAAAATCAATCCAGTTTTTGGAATTAGAGAACGAGTTTTTAAAAGATGAAACATTGCAAAAGATAGAAATATTTTTACATATGAATTCAATGTAAAAAAATTTCTAAGTAAATTAATTAAATTGAATGATAAAAATATATTCTATTTATATGTTAAAACCGTTAAATATTTTTATGTCTCTATATAAGTTATTTTGATGAAAAATTTGTTTTCAATTAAAATTTTGTGTATTTTTACTATTCCTCAAAACATGAATGTTATTAGAAATATAATAAAAATTCATCCAAAATAAATTTTTATATCCTTATTTAAAAGAAAAAATTTATGTTTTCATATAAAAGTTATTAATGTGTCAAAATATTATTTTAAAAGGGGTTCTCCATTAAAAGGTGGAAAATTTCCCTTTTGAAAAATATAGGTTATTATACATTAAATAGGATTTATTCACATACTATGAAAAAAATATCCATTGTATAAATATAAAAAATATTTTTGGCTTATTTGTAAGCACCCTATAATCCTACATGAAAATGGGGGTTCAAAACCCATTGGGGGAAGGTACTGTAGTAGCACTGTAGCGCAATGTAGCAGCGGCGACACTATAGCAACAATGGGTACTGTAGTAGTGGCAGGTCACTGTAGCAACAACAGAGACTAGAGAAGTGGAATGTACTATGCAGTACTGTAGTAGTGTGGGTATTGTAGCAGTACTATTCACGGAATTGGCATTGGGCCAAAATTTTGTGCTTATGGGCCATGTAATGGGCTAAATGCCCACTAGGTCGTCGGGCTATGTAATGGGTCTCCCTATACCCAGTTAAAAGAGGCATTTTCTTTTCATTAATAATAAATGAGGCTTTTCCTCCAACCGTTAAAAAAATGGTCATTTTATACTAAGGGTGTCTCGCGGTTCGTTTAAACTCACACTTGCATGAAATGTAAGCTACTAAAGAATAAAAATTATCTTAATAAAATATTTCATAAAAACATCCGGCTATTACATAATCCCTAATACTTAATTGATTAACTTTATTTATTTTAGTGATTTATGTAATTAATTAATTAGTTATGCTCATGTCGTCTTATTTGGGGATGTTCAGTTCATAATTTGAAAATGATATTGGTGTGTTGACCAAGGTCAAAGAGTTTATTTATCTATAAAATATAGAATAATAATAATTACATAATTATTATATTTGTACGTTAATTATACTTTTTAAAACCAACCATGATGTATTGTAATGAAAAATTAACAACATTACAATCATAGAGATGGTAGGTCGCATGTACACATGAGTAATGTTTCCATTTTTCAATAATACTACTAGAAAGAAGGTAAGAGTAATATTTTTTTAAAAAATAGTGATAATAATATCATAAATATTATATTATTTCTTTAAATACACTTTTATTTAACATCAATGTGATATGGTAAAAAACAATAAATCAGTTATCTTTGCGAGGTGGTTGTCCACTATACACACGAACGATGTTATCATTTTTCAATTGATAGTAAGGTAAGTAGTTATATGATATTTTAATTTTCCAAAATGATTATTATTTCAGGAATATAATATATAAGCATTAATCCCACCATCTTTATTTTCCATGTGATGTGATTATGGAAATTTGGGTACATCGATACATGAGGTCATAGTCTGTTGTACACACGATCGACGGTTTAGTTTACCATTTGAGGGAAATGGATATGGATGAATAATATACCATAAAAATAATAATAGCATAGTATATATGAGATAATAGTTTAGTAATATTCTAATTTTTTAAATATAATTTATTTTGAAAATCAATAAGTAAAAAAAAGAAGGGTTGCCTCGCTTAGAATAACTTCCTTTGGATATCTTATTAATGACCACGTGGTTCATCTTTTTGCAAGACCATAAGCTCTATTATGTGGATATGGACGTTTATGAGTTATTTTTAAAGGTTTTTGTTCACCCAAATGGATTTATAAGAGTCAATAATTGAGGTCAGTGTTGTCATTTTATAATTTATGAGTGGAATTTTTGTAAATATCTATAACTATTTAGTATTGGGAAGTCACTCTCAAGTCAAGTGCCAGCAAAATTGGAAAATAAAGTATTATAGGAGATATAAGTCTAATGAAAACCTATAACTGTAAAAATAAAAACTTTCTAAACATTTTAGCCTCTTTACCTCTAAGGTTACTCACTTTTACCATTTCAATGTTTTTACCACATTAACTATTTTTTCTACTTTATTATTCATTATGACGAAAAATTAATTTTAACTTATTATATAATATAAATTATTATAATTATAAAAATGGAATCCATTTTATTAAATTCAATTCACATAAGTGGTGTAATATCATTTATTTTAAATCGTGCAAGCCTGATGAAATTGTTTTTCCGAATAAATGCATTTTTCAAGGAAATGATGATCTTAAATTAACATTAAAAATAGAAATCATAATTATATAAATTTAATTTAAAAAATATAAAAATATAATAGAAATATTTAATTTAAATTTTTACATATTAGGGGTTATTTTAATTAATTAAAATTTTTTAACATTATGCACTATAAAATACTTTTCAAAAAAATATGTTTTTAGGCCTACAAAACCATTATACTAAAATCCAGTGTAAAGATCATTTAAAAGAAATTAATTATATTATATATTACTAAATAATAATTAATTAACTTTTAAATCATATTATAATAAAAAATTACTTTAAATTACTTAATTTGTTAAAAGAAATAAAAATTTTACAAAAAATGAAAATTTTCACTATTCACTTAGAAATCAATATTATCCCAATAATATGAAAATTTAACCCTATGATAATATTGATATTCTGATTTAAAAAATTATTTAAATTTTATAAAATAATATTACCAAAATTTCCATGAATTATTTATAATACTTTCCAACAAAATTAATAAAAATCAATTTTGAATGATAAATATTTTTCATAGTATTAAACATCCTTATTAAAGTTGATTACTTATTTATTAGTTATTTGTAAATATTTTTAGATATTTAGTCCAACAATTCATAGTTCTCATCTAGTGATGTACTCACGAGTGAACCTCCAGGAGCAGCATCAATTATTTAATGATTCCCTTATAATGAGAAACTATAAAAAGTTTGGAGTAGAATATTATTTGTTATTTTGATAGTGAAATTATCAAATAATACTCCTAACACTTTACTAAATACTATATAATGAATCTTCACTCAATTTATCAAATTTTAAAATTCATACCCGTGAATATTTTTCCTTTGACGGAGATAAAACCCTTGTCAAGAATTTTCTTACCAGATCCTCCTCTATTTTGATCAAGTGTGGGGTAGGATTTGGATCCACTCATTATATTTTTCCTTGAGAGATAAGTTGGAGATATATAACCTCTATTTAACTCTTGTGACATAGTTTAATTAGAATGTGTTGTGCAATTCTAAGAAACTCCCAATGTGAGAATTAGGGTCTTCATGTGGCATCCTGTTTAATTTTATATAATGTGTGATAATTTGTATGATCACAAGATTTATATCAAAAAAATTAGTTGCAATTGGTGGTAAAATTATACTTGTATTGACCCCCATATTCAAGGTTCTTCCATAGTTGATTAAGGTGTGCCTACCTTGATTCCTTCCTAGGATCTCTTGTCCTACTTCTTGTATGTGTTCATGTCCATACCATTGATATTGATCTTTTCCATCCATGATGTTCTATTCTTGTTACATTTTTTAACACTTTATATACATCCTTATGATATCATGATTGAATGAATTATCACTTTATTTATGAATTACTCAATTTGAGTTATTGTAAATTTGATTCATTCCTAAAACTACATAATAAGAAGAGTAAGTATAAAATGATGAAAATTGGATGAAATGAAGAGGGAAATTATTAAAAAATCTAATCATTACCAAACAGTACTCCCTACAAATGATTCCATCCTTGAGGTCACATTAAATCAACATTACTTCTATTGATAAATTAATAGTTCAAATTTATATTCAAATAGAAACTAACTAATATAAATCTATATTTTAGTGGAGGTTGAGGTCAGTCTATGTAGAAAGATTAGAAATGTTTTAGAAAATGTAAAGAAACATTAAGAAAACACAAGGTTGATGTTCTTAATTTGTAATTATTGAGATTAAAGTACCATGAAATATAAATACACGTTCATGTACATAGTTAAGTAAAAGTGGTGTGGTTTATATTTGGTGTTGTCAGAATTGAATCATAGTGAGAATCTTATCAACGTACTCATTCTCTATATAATAAATCCTTATTCCCCTATCAGTTACTCAGTTTAATTTATAAGTATGTGTTCAAAACAATTTTTCAAAAATTACTACCCCTACTTATTCATTTTTAGATACATTATAGTAATAGAAAGTTGATGAATTTAGCATCATATCATCCCCTCACAGTGTTGGTCATGCATGAATGTGGAGTGTAAGATTGAAATAAAAATGACAAATATTCAGCCCCTATTAATTCAAAATCATACACAATTCTTTAAACTATGTGAAATCCCCTTTAATTACATTACTTAGTATAGAATATTTTACCCCCTCATGCTAGTCGTGATGTGATATGGAAAATAATATTTGACCTGTAGTATGTGCCTCGGCACTGCTACTAAGAAGCATGCATACAACAAACAACCCCAACCCCATTTAGGTTATCACGTTTCAGCGGAATTAGTTTATTTAGTTCCTTAACTACTGGGAAACTATCCACAACCAAACACATCGATCGTTTGTAAAACATAACCCTGCTATCCACAAATCATGTTAGGAAAACACATGCAACACAACCAAGTCACTTCTTATCATCCAACCAACCCATTGATTATTAACTCCGTTTCATTACCACGCCCCACCATTCATTAAATCTCATTCTTTATTTATTCACAACCCAAAGTCCGTTCACATTCAACCCATCCCCGCAGCCCCGCTGCCAACCACCATCACCACAACCGCACCGAAACCCGTACATCATTATCCCTTTAATACCATTTATTGCATCCCCACTACACATCACTAACACAAAATTCACACTAACCCACAACCAATTCAACCGCAATCTCGCTACTCATCACCAACACAACAACCCTCAAAACACCCCCATCACATGCCACGTATCCAAGCCAACACCCACATGTTCATTATTCCATTTTTTTAACAGGGGTGATCACACAAGGGTTCCAGATTTTAAACAGCCAACTTTACGTGATTAACCAATTCCACATTCCACAAAGATTCCATCTATAAGAAAATCCAGAAGGAGATGGAAACATTTAATTGCATAATCAAAGGCCCCCAATGACCATGATTTTCATTAGGTATAATCTCATTCAATTAACAACATAATATCACGGTATATAAAGTAACAGAAATCAAAAACTTCCCAACCCCATTCTTTACCTAGTTATTAACATTATTTAATGGTTCAACTTTTTCTCATGAAAACAAGAGGATACCCATACCACATGATGCACAAAAGAGATAGAGACAAAGGTAATATCCCTACCTCGACAGATTCTAATCGCAACGCTCCCCCGGATCAACTTTAGAAGAAGTCCGTCGGCATCCGTCACTTCTGTTGGGTCCCGGAAAAACCTCCTTGGGTTGATGTAGGAAAGGTAAGGCTGAAGGAAAGACACTGGGCCTGGGATCCGATGTTCCGCCTCGTTGTTACAATACTGTGGTCACTGACGGATCATAAATCGGAGCTCAGACGAAGAAGTTATGGAAGAAAAGGAGCATTCGAGTCTCTTGGGAGAGCTCTGCTCATAGGAAAGGGGTGGAGAGGGGTGGATTGAAAAGGAGGAGGGGAACCCTCCTTTTATAGGAGAGAAAATTAAAAGTACACGGCGTGTAATTTATGGTACATGACATGTAATCGATTATTTTACACGGTCTCCACGCGGCTTCCAACACGGCTCTGCGGCCGTTGACTGGTCAACACACGGTTTGAGGGTAACTCATATGCGGGGAAAGATTACATGGCGTGTAGTTTAGACACACGGTGTGTACTCATTTATTGCACACGGTAAGGACACATCTCCAACACGGCACACGACCATTGACTGGTAACACGTACGCGGGGAAGGACTACACGGCGTGTAGTTTGGACACACAGCGTGTATCCATTTATTGCACACGGCAAGGACACAACCTGCAACATGGGGTATACGCGGAAAGGGGGTACACGGCGTGTACTCAAACTACACGGCGTGTAGTTTCAAAATTCTGGAAAGTGTGGGAAAAGACCATTTTACCCTCCAGAAAACTTCTTAACCTTCTTTTGACAAAGGAATGGGCCGGAGAGGTCCGGGCCATTACATATTTATATCAACAAACTTTCCCTAATTAACTAAAAGTGAATTTATTTAAGTTATCTGAAAGTCACAATGGATATTATATAAATCCCTAAGATAAAAAATTTATATTAAAGTATAAGACTATAATTATTTTAGTGGATGCACATATCTATTATAAATAGTTGTAGTAATATCGATATTGATAAATCCAAGCCTCAATAAATTTTCCTCATAATAGGTTCCATAAGATTTTGTTGAAAAGAACGTTCCAGAGAGACATACTATATAGGAACGTTATAAAACCAAAGATAAATGGTTTTATATTCACTAAGTTAAGTGATGTATTAATAATTGATTATAATAAATACTTATTTGGGATGGAAATCATAAATGAAAAATTATCTAACTAGACATGATTTTAGAAATTGATTTTAGGTATCAAAATAAAATTAGAATTTTAGTAGTACCTTCACCTAACATAAAAACCACTGGTTCTGAATAGGTATTCATGTAATATATGTACATGGATTAATAGGTTAATACCTAGATATAAATATTGATTATTAATGGTTTAATATATTTTAGTATGTTTACTATAATGAAACCCTCCGGTTAATAAATACACAAAAATCCATTTGAATTTAAAAATACATTATATCTCATCATGATTAATATATTCAGAGATTTAATGTCAAAACCATAATACTAAATATAAAAATATAAGATATATATATAAGATGTATCCCAAATAATATATTAGTTTTAAAAATAGTTAATACTTAGTTTAAAATATATCTTCATGAATTACTTTTGGTTGAAACCTATATTCTAGGGAAAAGTTTCAAATAAGATTGATCTATGGTCTACTTGAACTAAATCACAGTATATATGTTTGAAAGGTAATAAAAAATAAAAAAATAAAACAATTCAATAGGGAATTATTATCAATGTTACATGGAATAAATCATGCTAAGATATAGGTTTTTTATCTCTTGATAGGAAATTAAGATAATGAGTATAACTCAATACACATCAGCAGTGGGATCTATCACATATATAATATTATGTACTAGATTTTATATTACATATGCATAAAACATGGTGTGTAAATTACATACAAATACAAGAGAAATATATAAGACAATAGCCAAAATTATCTAATGATACTTAATAAAGAACAAGTGATAAATTCCAAGTAATTGGAAAAAAATGAGAGATAATTATTAAAGGAACATAAAAGTAAGAATTCAAATAGATATAATTTATTTAGTATCATAGTTAATATAAATTAGCAAGAAAGTCTTATTATATCTAGTTGTAGTAAATACTAGAAAAGATGAGTATATTATGGCTTCTGATGAAGTTAGAGAAGCAGTAAAAATGAAACTTTATTCCATATAGTATAATTTTACCAAGAATGTTTCATAATGTCATAATAATAAATATTGTGATAATTTTTTAGCGGTGGTACTAGAACCCAGGATCCTAGTCTATAGGTGTAGAAAATGTATATACTTGTAAAAATTATATATCTAGTAAACTTGAAGTAATAGTATGTATAATATACATAGATTCATATGTGTTGTTCTTGGTCACTAGATTTATACCTCAATGAAATCATGAATATCATTTGTGGGTCAATTGGTTAATAGTTGGAAAGTTGTCTCTAGTTCAATTGATAGTGTTCTGAGAATGGATATCCTAAACCCAACTTGAGTAGTATTTTTTGAATATCATATCATGTATATAGTTATATTTATTATTTATTTTTTACTTACCATAATAGTAATAGTATTTTCATGTGTACTATATATATGATATTTCCATTAAATTACATACCATTTAAAAAGGTTATAGTAGTACCCTATTAAAATGAGAACCTCATGATACTATGATAGAAATATTAGTCATAAATATGTTATAGTTATTTCTTTTCCACAAGATATTCACGAAGTATGAAATGATATATGAATATGAAATTCATAGTTAATTAAGTATGTGTGTGTTATAAGTGTTTATGTTTAGTTAATTTTTATTTCCTAATATTGTCCTAGAAATGGGTAATTATTTTTTTATTAAAATTGTTATTTATAAATGATCGTTATAAATTATGATTATCTGATATTTGTAACTATTGTGTATTTTTTTTAATTATTTTTTGTATATATGTGTGTGTAAATAAATAGAAATGTAATGGCTATTTGTGTCCCATGATTACTCTAGTTATTTGATAACCAAGAGATCATTGGGTTTTCTCTTAATTGAGCCTCGATTCAATTGTAAAAATTGGTATAAGTGTAGGAAATTCCCCATCCTATACCATGTTAGTATAAAATTAAATTTATATAGAATAAATCAAGTAACTTCAATATCAATTTTTTCCTTCATTGTTATTTATAAGGATAATCAAGCATGGATCGAAACCATATCCCAAAAGTTGAATGATCTACCGAAGAATTTGTCATACCAAAAGGGAAAACATTTGTAGTAAGTGTGGATATGAAAAATGATGGGATTTGATATAATCTCTATATTTTTTGTAATCTGAGAGAAAGGTTTTGTGTTTCCTTCAATGACATGATTATATTTCCCCTGATAATATATAATTAATGACCTAATTGGATGGGTAGATAGTCATGATCATTTCATTAAAAATTAAAAAACACCCAAAATTAGGTTAATAAAACTATAATAAGATAAAAAAGTTTTATATTATAATGGATATTGAGTTATTTGTTATTCTTTAATTGGTATACAACTATAAGAAAATCCCATGTGGGTGTTTTCTGATTTAAGGAAAAAGGATAGGTATAGAAGTATCTTAAATTTTGTTTAATTTGTTGCAAAAACAATATATCTTAAACAAAATCAAGAAATTTCCTTCTTTTTGTGTGTATTTAAGGATTATATTACTTTATATTTTGAGATAATAAAACCTAAATATCTAACATCAACAATTTACTTATCACTGGGTTTTGAGATGAAAGTGATTATTGTGAAGGAAGAATTTGATTTTGGAAAAATGAAGTTTAATACTATGAATCCTATGATGAAACCACATTTTATAAAATTTGTGAGTAAATAAGAGATGTATGATATGAGGTAAAGGTAATTTTCCTTAAATTTGATGAGCTATTTGTAGTTGGTAATAACTATAATAGGTTATTTTGTTCAGAGTGCATGGTAATAGGGATGGAAATGGGTACCCAATAACTGATTACTTGGACTTACCCAACAAAAAAACTAGGTTTTGGTACCATCTTACTGGCTTCATGCCAGTTTATGGTTTAAAAAAACAATTCTCATTTAATAAGTGGGTGATGTTTGGGTATCACATACAGAGTACTTGAAACAAAAATATAATATAATTTATTATTAATTTTCAAAACAATTATTGAACAAATCTATATTTGGTTATGGGTAGGGTAAAAATGATATTTACCCTAATAATATAATAAAAATTTGAAATAATAAATATTAATGGATATCTAAATGGATACAGGTTTTAAATGGTTATTAATGTTTGTGTTCGAGTTATAGGTAAACAGATATTAAATGGGTTTGAGTTCGGAAAAAGTTAAATAAGTTTAGGTTTAGGTACCAATATTTTAGTGGGTACTAAACCCATTTTCTATCCTTATAACGAAGAATATAGGGTTAGTCCTTGGGAGGAAGTGGATATAGATAAACCATGAACAAAATTGAGGAATATCACTTTAATAAATTATATGAATAACGAGATCCTAATCTAAATAGTTAAAGGAAAATCCAGAGGAAATTTTAACAATCTTTATGGATTCAAGAAGTACACATATTTTAATAGATGATTCCATGGTTTTTAAAATATCCTTGACTATGGAACCAAAGGATTTTCTTGAATGTATTAGTGGAAAATGTTGACAAAAAAAGAAGTCGAAGGGTGTTTAAAAATATATAGATATTACTAAGATTAAAAAAAAAAATTGATCTACATTCACTAAAATTATTTGGAATTAATTTTATTTTAGGAAAAAATTAGTTAAATTATCTAGGGGTTATTGGATGATATTTTAGGTTTTTGTTGTTGTGTTTTGATATGGTTGAATATCATGTTTATTTATGGTGACTAAATGATCCATTTTTGAAATTGGTGATCATTGTATAAAATTATATAATGTAAATATGTGAGAAGGTATTGAAATAACTACTGGATGGTTTTTATGATATTTTCTATCCTTTAATGAATCTCATTATATTATCTTCAGCAAAACAAATTTACTACTACGAACAACCCCATAAGTTTGAAGTCCTTAAAAATATCCACATCATTATAAATATTAGATTCAATGTCAGTGTGATGAGATATTGTCCAAAGGAGTTATTAGACCATGCCGTTTTCAATTTTATTCACCAGTTCTTTATGTTAAAAATATATAAAATTGTTATAGGTTTTTTATTAGTTACTTATCTATTAATTAAAATAATTTTAAAGATAAGTTCCTTATTTTGGTTATTGAGGAATTACTTGATGAATTATATAGTGCTATTTATTTTTCAAAAAAAACATTTACACTCAAGTTATTAAGTGATAATGAAGGATGAAAACATTTGTAAAACAATTTTATAAACTCATCATGAAAATTTTGAGTTCCTTATAAAATGTAGTTCAACTATGGAGTTCTTATTTATGGGGTGAAAAAATTTGTGTATGCACTGATCACCAAAATCTCATATTCTTGTTGGAATAGAGGATTAAAATATCCCCTTAGTAATACTGAATAAAAAATATCCCAGGATTTTATTTCACTAAAGAGTACAAGATATGAAATTAAAATAAGGTGAAATATTCTCCCTCACAAAGAATCCTTCAATATAATAAAATGTGCACAATATTAAGCCCCAAAATTCTTCTCTTCAAGTTAGTTAAAGAAGAAATAAAAAATTCCCAATAACCCCAAGACCACATTAAGAAAATGTATGGGGAAAATTATGGTGTGGATTAGATCATTGAAGATGGATTTATTTTATAAGATGGGAATTTTTATATAAATCCTAGTTTTATTAGGCTTCTATGGACCAAATAACACTTATTTGATGTAGTGAAGGACATTAGAAACATAAAATTTATAAAAACACCATGCTTGTAAAAACTAAGACCATGTATATACATAAAATAAAAACATATTATTTGTAAGATAGATATTCTATTACTATAAAAATTTATTTCAAGGTAAATACCTCTACGGAAAACCCAAAGACACTTCCCTAACTGTCATATCTAGGAATCAATTTGAATCACCATATTATTGGGTGGGATCCTCCTTCAGAACAGGATATGAAGGAATCTCAATGTGTCTAATGAAGGCTAAGTAATAGAGATTTTGGAAGGATATAATCGATAGAAAAAACATGGGGGATGGTCACGTGCCTATCTCAAAGGAAACTACCTCTTTTATGTAGTTCATCATGATACTCTCTAGTATCCCTAAATTTATTTGAATATTCAAAACATTTGAGTAAATTTTTTATTCCATTCAAGAATTTATTCAAATGAACTATTGAATCTCACATGAGTATCATCTTATGAACTATATATAATAATGGTATTCAGTTTTATAAGATAAATGAATGTTAAAATTTCACAATAAATTTCTATGTTAATTATATCATTCCATGTTGAACATAGAATACAATAAATTGTCCTTATGATATCATTATATCATATAAAATTATTGGCTATGGTAGTGAATAAATTTCCTATATTACCCCTTATGAAAATTAAACTAATTCATAAAATATGCATCCGGTTTAAATATGTCATACCATAAAATATATGTATATCATAAAATATGATACAAACAATTCAAACATCATATATATTCAAGGATTTAGGGTATATCTCCATCAATCTCCCACTTTCACTAAATCCTTATAGACATTGTGACATTTCAACTTATATTTTATCATATAAAATTAGTTGTTAAACCATATCCAAAACTCCTTTTAGATATATCAAAAACACTTTTTGAATTCTATCATCAACTCCGCCTCATATAACATTATATTTAATACATTTGAAAAAACATTGTATTATATAAAATGATTGCTTAGGTAATTGGAGAAATATTTTTTATATCCCCATACAATATTCCTAAAATAATTCATATGATATACCTTTGGTTTATATATATCATATCAAATTATATATCTATGTTTTATAATAAGATATAGACCATTTAGACATCATATACATTCATGGGATTAGGAAATATCATCACCAATATCTCACTTTCACTTAATCGTTATAATCTTTATTATATGTCAACTTATATAGTATTGTATACAATAACATGTAAAAATATATCAAAAAATCATCTTATATATGTCTAAAATGATTTTTGAAACTCTATTATCAACTTCACCTCATATAACATCATATCAAATACCTTATGAATACCCATCCAAAGAATCATTTTGGATAAACTCTAAACACTTTTAGAGAAACTCTCTAAGTTTCATCAAATATTATCCTTATTTAGTCGACTGTAAATTGTGACCCTATGAACCTTTATAGAATTGAAAATAAATATGAGCGATTCAATTCATAATTGTAAGAAAAGTGTATCCCCTAGAAACCAATAAATGTTACTCAATCTACAAAGGGGTGTGGTGTGATCTGTATCAAACACATGTATCTATATACCTATGTCACCAGGTGTATTATATATAAGAATGTATTTTTATATGATTCATTTTTTCCAACATATATAGTAACCAAAAACAAGGATTATCTCAATACCATATAGCCACTCATTTGTTCTTGATTATACGTGTATATTCTGACCAGGTAGATGAATACATCACACATCATTCACCCTTATAGACGAGAACATCGCATTCACCTCATCCAATAGATAATCACATAACATATATTATCTACGTATGGTTATACACACCTTTAGTATTTCTAAAATGAGGACCCATATTTCATACTCTTTATATGATAGGAAAAATCCCATCCTAGTTAATACTTGAATAATGAAATGATCAGCAACATACCAACCCACCCCTATTTATCTAATCCTAAATTCTTTCATAACAATAGTATCAATTTATGAAGGTTATCATTATAGGAATTGAAATTTCCCAGTAAGGATAATTGTATCATGGATAAGGGGAGGGGTGGATCAGTTATATCTTTTCTTTTATGTTTCCTTATAAAATTAAATAACCATCTCTAACTATTTAAGATTAGTTTCCTAGCTAAAAAATGAAAAATCACATCCATATAAACATAAGAATTTACAAGCTTCACTATTTAATAATAATAGATATGTCCTTGGTATGGTTTGGAAATGATCCAATACAACACAACACACTAAAAAATCATTTTGTGTGGAATACAATTAGTATGATATTCCATTTCACTCATGCAGAACTATGTAAAAAATCTAATAGTGTATGAACTCCTTTTATCACAAATGATTTAATACAAAGTTCTTTTTAAAATAAAATTATTGGGCTTCTTTATCAACATTCACAAATATAAACATTCAAAAAAATTCTTCACTTTGTTACCCAAAAGTTGCTAAGAACTTCAGGTACTTTGATATAAAACTCATTCTGATTACCCAATATGATTCTTCTCATCCAATTGCTCAATTTGGAATAATATATGTCTCTATCCGAATACGGTTGAGACAATTCCGAAAATTTTCTTCTTTAGTCCCAAAATCCCAAATACGATAATCATGTCAAATACGATAATCAGGTGAATAAGACAATTAATTGAATACGAAGATCAGCTGAATACATTTCAATCTTATTTATTCTTCTTTACCATCTAACCAGCATTAATTATTCAAGAAAAAAAATTATAAACCCTTCTTCTCTCTAGATCTATGCCTTCTCTCTACTTATCTTGAAGAGTACTTTTGTCAAGAAAGTACAATGTACTTTTTTCATTTTATACTCTCTGTAACTATTGTCTGCGAGGGATTCTTGGAAACATTATTGCTCAACCAAATCACCATAATTTTCATATTTCATTTAATTCTAGGTGCATGTTGACATCATCAATATTTTTATACCCTTTTATTTTCTTCTTGATCCTTCTCGAATATTCTAAAAACTTCATCTCTAGTATGATTTTAATTTCCCATTCTTATTTTCTCAATATTATTTCTTCAATATTTTTCTCGTACCAATTGAATATATGAAGAAATCGATATATTCAATCTTCTTATAAAACCTTAATCTTATTTCCTTTCTCTATTCCAATTACCAGATACAATTTCTCTATTACGTTTCTCTACCCAAAATTAATAAAAAAACATCTCCTTTGATCATCAAGTTCCCTATTTCCATCACTTGTGTATCTACTTAAAACTCTTGACAAACAAGGGTATATTTCTTATTCTTATTTTCATTATGATTCCATCATTAAAATGAAGACAAATGTAACAAAATATATGTTTCTTCATCTCTTATCTTAATCCTATTGAGAAAAGTAATTCAACTACTTCTAATGATTATTTTATTTAGAATGATGAATCTGTATCATCTCCAATATGATGGCTCTTGACCCATCTAATGAAAGAACATGACAAAAAATCAATGTTCTTCATTGTCTTTTGAATATGATACTGATGTCTTTTAATTATTCAAATTCTTTCTCTTTCCATTCTTTAAAGATTTATATGTTTTGGATTTTGATCTGACTGAAAACTGGTACCTTCATATTCTCAAATTTTCCACAAACCCTACTTGTCTTCAAACAAATATGAATCCAATGAGATCATTACGATGATCTTGAGACCAAAATATTTATCTTTACTAACTTTATTATTTCACAATCTTCTACTTGTATCAGTTCTTCCTTCATTACCTTGATTATGTTGAAGATAATCATTAACATCATATGACTTAATAAGGAATGTATTTTGACTTCCATGTCCTTCAACAACAGCTTTCTTTCCTTCTCAGCCTGAATGCGATTTAAATGATTATGATCATACTAAATATTATTGTAAGAACATATTTTATTACTCCTTTATTTCATAAAACTTGAATAAAAAGTTTTATAGATTACTTATGATTTATAAGAACTCCAAGATCAGTAAAGTATCATCACATTTATAACGTAGTCATCCAGACTCTAATTCTCCCCAATTATGATCTATTTATCTATTCCAGACTCAAGGTGAGTCTGATGACCCTTTTTTTTCTAGAAAATAACTTCCTAATATGCTATAATATTTCAGACATTATGAGTCGAATATGCTTGAATATAATGGCCATTCGGATTTTCAACAAAAACAAAGTGAGTTGATTTCATTTCTTCTTATACCTCATTTTCTTCTCCAAATTATTTGAAAATAAAATAAAACACATGAATGTGATCTTAGTTATTATATTGGTCCAAAAAATATATCCCTTTTATTTTTTTAACTAATATTGATAAATCACTGAACATTTTATCCTCAAGCTATGAATTCCTAATCAATAACTCTAAGCCTACAGGAGGTAACTGATTGTTGAAAATAAAAATAATTGATAGAAAGGCCGTCTTGTCCAAAAATAGTTATTATAAAACTTATTCAACTTGTCATCTACATATTTCGTCACTTCTTTAAATTCCCTAAAATACAAATTTTTTTCCTACAACCAAACCAACAAAATAGTTATAATATTTCACACACATACAATGTTGGATTCACAAGGTACCCAAAACTCCCCCTATTTACATTCTTCTAAAATGATAAATTTATGAAACAATTATCCCCCTTTAAAAAAATATACCAAGGTAAGATGTGATGGGGGAAAAACACACCTCATCATTGATGAGATAGTGGTTTTACACACATGTTCAACCTCAATTTTGAAAAATGTATCTTCAGTAATGGTTTTGTGAAAATGTCAACAACTTGTTCCGATGATGGAATATATTTAATATTAAATTCACTCTTCTACCCATTCTCTTTTATGAAATGATATTTGATAAAAATATAGTTTAAATGAGAATGTTTTGTTACATTCCTAGTGATATTAATTGTAATTTTATTGTCACAGCATAAGAGAAATGTTAACTTCACTTCAATAAGTAAGTCTTATAACTGAGACTTCATCCACATAAGTTAGTTAGTGGATTGAGTAGAAGCAACATAATCATCTCCAGTAGTACTTGGAGTTACTTAATTATATTTCTTTATATAAAAAATAACACTGCTTTTTCCTATAAAGAAAAATCCACCATATGTGGATATTCTATCATCAACATTTCATTCAAAATCAGAATCTGAATACACAAAAAAATCAATACTTTCTGGGATATCATACCTAATTCAGAAATTTATTTTGTATTTGATGTATTTGAAAATTATTTTTCTAGAAACAAAATGTGATTCTTTAGGATAACTCTGAAATATTTTATATAATGAAATACTATAAACAATGTATGGTGTTGAGGCATTCAAATAAAAAAACATCCAATTATCTTTTGAAATTATTTCTAATAAAATTATTTGCCTTATCCATCTTTAAGAAAAATGTTTCCCACTAAAATCAATGTTGAAAGAGGTTTTTAGTTTTTAATTCCAAATATATTAAGAAGATTCATAGAATAATTTTCTTGAGAAAGAAAAATATTTTTCTTCTTTTTTAAAATTTTTAACTCAAGAAAGTAATTCATTTCCCCACGTATAGACATATCAAATAACCTTTTCATTTATTCATCAAATATTTCATAAGATATTTCATCATTACGATTATAGATAATTTCTTCAACATTAACAATTACGATGAGGTAATACTCGTGACTTTCTTTGATGTAAATATTACTATCAAATCTTCTTTTCTTAAAACTCATCTTCCTTAAGAAAGTATCCTATTTTGAATACTATTCCATTGGATCTTGTTTTATCCCATACAAGGATTTCTTCAATATATATACATAAATTTCATCTTTCCCAACAACAAATCCAGATGTTTGTTCAATTTAGACTTCCTCATCAAGATACCATTTTGAAATGGGAACATTACATCCATTTGAAAAAATTTAAACTTTGTTGGGCTATAATAGAAATAAAAATTCCGATTGATTCTATCCATGCCACCAAAGAAAAAGTTTCCTCAAAATCAGCATCTTAAATTGTAGAGTAATCATTTAACACTAATATCACCTTGTTTCATTTCACTTCACCTTCTTCATTCAGCTTATTTTGGAAAACCCACTTTGTACCAATAACATTTTTGTTATCTGGATTAGTTATGACTTCCCATGTATCATTCATTTGTATATGACCCATCTCTTTATTCATGACCTGAACCTATTCTGGATACTCAAAATATTCGTTCACATCATTCAGCTCAACTTTTGAGTACAAGGGCGTACGTGTAATAACATTTTTTGTTCTTCTTGTTTGACCCTTTTGATGTTGATCACCAATAATATTCGTATCTTCCAATTGCTTCCTCAGAGTAGGATGATATTTTTGTGATTATTCCTCATCACTATAAATAGATGATTCTAATTCTTATTCATCATGAGTAGGATTAAAATTGTTCATAACCTTATCAGAATTGATAACAAAACATTCCTTATCATTCTCAACTTCCTTATCTACAGGAGTACATTTATCATTCTTTATTTTTTCAAAAACGTTCACATAAATAGATTCAATAATTTTTCCTATTTATTTTTTGAAACATCTATATCCTATTCCTTTCAGATCATAACCATGAAATATTCCCTCTTCAGCTTTCTTATCAAACTTTCCAAGATTTCTACCTTTTTTATTTATAATACATGGACTACTGAAAGCTATTAAGTGTTTAAATCTTGTAACTATTTCATTAAACATTTCATTTGGATTAATATATAAAATTTTCTTTTATAAACATATGTTTTGGATATATACAGAAGTAAACATGGCTGACCTCCAATAGAAATGAGAAATACCATGTCCGAGTAAATAATTCTTCCCATTTCCACAAAACATCAATTATTTATTTTAGAAAACCCATTTTTTAGGAGTGTATGTGGAGAAATACTCATTCCAAATTCAATGATTCTCAATATAAAATTAAAATTATTCATTCGTATACTCACCACTATTATCAGTTCTCAACTTCATCACTAAATAATCACATTATTTCTCACGTTTAATCTAAAAATTTTAAACATTTTAATGAATCTTACTTATGTGTCATAAACATAAAACAATTAATGTGGTTAAAGTCATCAATGAAATTGATAAATTAATTATCTATATTTTAATATTGATTTTTAATTGTCACACAAATATTGGAATGAATAAGTTATAGGGTTTTTTTGAACAAATATATGTTTTCTTAGGCATGGAATTTCGAATCATTCCTTTCTGAAAAATAGTGCATAACCAATCTCATCTTCTTGTAAAATTAAAAATATATGATACATTATCTCACTTTTATAATATTTCCATATTTCTTTGAAAAATGTGTCCGGACCATTTATATGACAAATGATTATCTTCCACCATACTCAAGTAAAAAAGTGTTTTTTATTTCACCAAATTGATACAAGTTTTTTTTGTACATCAGCCTCTTGTAACTATCTTTCCATCTTCCTCAATTTTCCTAAAAAATTCATTTTTTCAGAAGATAACTATTTTACCCTCATAATAAAGTTGTGAAAAACCTAGAAAGTTTTGTTTCACCCCATAAACATATAAATCTTTCATGTATTTAATCTTTTTTCCTAATAAATATTGAACCAACACCTTTAATTCGCAACGATTCATCATTTCCAAATGTTATCATTTCATAATTGAAGTCATTCACATTATTCCAAAACCTTAGGTATCCTTTCATATGAGAATAACAACCACTGTCATGAATCCAATTTCATTATCATTTTAGTCTTTCAAAGTGCTTTCACTAGCAAGGGCCTTTTCTTCTAAATTTTCATTCTTTACTTATGAATTTTGATAATTTTTAAGAAACATTAATTGTGCCGGTAACAAAACAATACATTCCTTAGAAATATTTCAAGGTTGTTCACATATTTAACAAATAGTTGCTAATAGTTGGAACGTATTTTTAATTTTCACTACATAATTATTGGGTTTCTTCAGGACTTCCTTCTCGAAATTCTTTTTTTGAAAGGAATACCTCCCACTCATGCTTTTCCTTCCATAGCTTGTAGAATAATAGTGATGTTGTTTGTTGAAATAAAACATATTTTCTATATTTTTTAATATACCACAATAATAAAAGTATAAATATAAATAATATTTTCCAATAAAACGTCCATACTCACTAGATTTGTGAACAAGTTTCACATCAACCGTCTTGTGTTTCTAAACTAAACAACCAACCTTTTGTTATCAATTAGAATCCACATTTACTTATCAGTCATATTAGAACCAAAAGTAATAGAAACATTTTCCTATTCACCATGTTTAGAAACATTTTTAGACTTGGGATTTTTAGAGACATCTTCAATTCCCAACATTTTTTGTGTTGTCCATATACATATCTTTCCTAGCTTTATTCTTTTCAGAAACCCATATTGATTTCTTCTCATAATTTGAAGGTAAATTTTGTTGATCATTATTAGTTTTATGCTTATAAGAACCTTTACCAATTTAAAAAAATAGTGTTTTTTAAACTTGTATTTATATCTTCATATTTAGAGAGGTTTTTTTATAAGTTACAAAACTTATTTTTTTCCCTTCAACTTCACTTCTAGACCATCATTATTATTATTTTCTTCCTCATTATATTTCATTAAATCATCGATTTCTTTCACTAGCTTAACATTCTCATCAGGAATATCTTTTTTATTGTTTTATTATGAAGTTCATATTTTCAACTTCCTAGTTTTTTCATATTTTCATTCAATTTTATCATGAATTATTTCAATTCTTCTTTCAAATGAAATTTTAATCGAGTTTCTTATTCTTCAGCACTACTACTTATAAATTATTCATCATTCATTATGGAAATAATATTATTCATACCAATATGATCATCATAATTTTCAGATTCAGCATCATTGACTTCTCTATATTTTTCTGTATAGAAGGATTTTTTTGATTTTAAGATTTTTTTATTCTTCCCTTTTGAAAAATATTTGTCCTTATCAAATTTTTTCTTCAATGATCTTATTGGCCTTATTTCTTCTTCATAATTATCATCTTATTTATTTTTCAATAACAATTAACCACAAATTCCCTAACATATCTACATTCCAATAATTTTAAGGGATGTTTCTATTTTTATTTCCCTAAACCTCTTCTAACATTTTTAGAAAAAAAAAGGATATAATATGATCATGATTTTTTTCATACCTCATTTTCAGAATCAAAATCACCATATTCTTCTTCAATAAGATTCATCTTAGAGTTCTATTTCTTGGTATCCTTAAAAGACAATTACCTATCATCTTTTGATTTTCCTTGAATAAATTTATCCCTTCTCATTTCATAAGTGATGAGAGTTCTATGTAAATCATCAAGAGATAATTTTTCAGGATCTATATCTTCTAATGAAGTGACTTTAGTTGTAAAATTTTTGGGAAGGATTCTACAAATATTTTCAACAAATATAGAATATTGTGACTTTTCACAAAGATAACTGATAGTGCTGGAAATGTAATTTACCCTAGTAAATAATCCCCCAACAGATTCATACTCATCCATTTTCTAATCTTCATACTTCGACATCCATATTTTTAATTTTTCCTTCTTCACTTTTTTATTTCCTTCATATATGTTTTTCAACTTGTCCCATATAACTTTTGTTGTGGAAACACCTCTCATCCATAGAAATTAAGTTTTATAGAGTGATGATTGTAAAGAATTCTTAACCCCTCCATAATTCTCACGATTCTTATTATTAATAGATTTTAGTAGAACATTATCATTAATAGGAAGAAAAATAATTTTTGCTTCTTCAAGAACATCATACCCAATATACTTGGTATAAGGAAACATTCTATCTTTCCATATATGATAGTTCTTTCCATAAAAACTAGGATACCCTTATTTTTCACACAATTCAAATTCTCTATCAACATCTCTACAAACCTTCAAAAAATAATAAATGATAGGAACCTTTATCTATGATACTAATTGAAAGTGACCAGTGAGGATTATTGTATCACTAAGTGGAGGACTGGTTGAATGAGTGATATCTTTTCTTTTATGATTCCTTATAAATTTAAACAACATTCACCTCCTATTAAAAATTATTTTCCCTATTAAAAACAATTCAAACACACATCCCCAAGAGCACAAGAATTTACAAGGTTATTTATTCAAATAAGTATAGCTACATCCTTTGTATGGTTTGGAAAGGATCCATTACCACACAATCCACTAAAAAATCCTTTTGTGTGGAATAAAAAAAGAAGGATATTCCCTTTCACTCATGTAAAACTTTTTAAATAATACAATAGTGCATGTGCTACTTCTAGAACATATGAAGTCATAAAAAGTTTTTGTGACAAAACATGTTACTTTTCCTCTTTATCAACTTTTAAAAATATAATATTTCAAAACAATTATTCACTTTCTTACCTATAATCTGGTAAGAACTTTGTGGACATTGATATAAAACACATTCTTATAACCCATTCTAATTCTCCCAATCTGATTACTCAATATGGAGAAATATATGTCTCTATAAGAATACGGTTGAGAAAATTCTAAACACTTTTTATTTAGTCAAAAAATACCAATATGATAATCCTTTCCTAATATGATGATTGGATAAAGATGATAATAAGCATAATATGATGATCATATGAATACATTGTAATATTTTCTCTTCTTATTTCTCGTTTATCCAACATGAATTCTTCCAGAAAAAAATCCAAAAACCCTTCTTCTATCTAGAGATCTGTTGTTTCTCTACTTATCATGAATATTACTTTAGTTGGAAAATCATAATGTACTTTTAACCTTTTATACTCTCCAAAAATATGGTTTGGGTGGGATTCTTGAAAACTTTTCCTCTTAACCAAATTCCTTGAATCTATATGTTTCATTGAATTTCAGGTGCATCTTGGCTTCATAAACATTTTTCAACTCTTCTCATTTCTTCTATATCCTTCTCAAATCTTCTAAAAACATAAAATCATTTCAGAATTCTTTTAAAAACACCAGTCCAGTTTCAATTTACCATTTAAATTTTCATATTATAATTTCTTCATTATGATTCCATGTACCAATTTCATATATGAATAAATGGATAGATTCAATATTCTTATCAAACCTTAGTCTGATTCTGTTTCTCCATTCTTATTTCCCTATACAATTTGTTCATTGTGTTTCTCTACACCAAATAGAGAAAAAAATATCTACTTTGAACTTTAGGTTCCCTCTTTCTATCACTTTTTTATATCCTTCAAACTCTAGACAAACTGAAGTCTGATTCCTATTCTGATTATCATTATGATCTTCCTCATTATGATGAAGAAAAATTTAACACAACAGATTCTTCTTCATATCTTCTCTTGACCAACTTGAACAATGTAATTCCACTACATATACTCTTTATTTTATTCAGAAATATGAATCAGTATAAGCTTCAATACGGTGGATCTTAACCCAACTGATGAAAGATCTTGACAAAAAATTATAGTTCTTATTTATCATCTGAATCTGATACAAATGATCTTTCAATATTTAATATTATCCTTCCATTCTTTGAATAATTATATCCTTTAAATTTTTTTCTATATGAAATCCAGTGCCATAATTTTCTCACATTTTTCCAAAACCTTCCTAGCCTTCAAAAAAAATTGAATTCGATGAAATCCTTACAAAGATCTTGAGATCGAAAATCTTCGGCTTTACCAACTTTCTCCTTTTGAAAACTTCTTCTTGTATCATGAAATACTTCATGGCCTTGATTATGTTTTAGATCATCTTCAGCATAATATGAGTTAAAAAGGAAAGTATTGTGAGTTCCCTATCCTTCATTAATAGATTATTTTCTTCTCAACCATAATATGATTGGAATGATTACAATTAGACTAAATATTTTTGGAAATATCTCTTTCACTCTCCCTTTATTTCATCAAGCTTGCATGAAAAGTTTTATAACATACTTATGACTTATCAGAACTCCAAGATCAGTGATGGTATAAATTTATTAATAAATTATTATTTACTCCATTTACGTATATTCTATGAAGAGATCATATTTGGTGTGAAATATTCTTGTTTTAATATTAAATATAAACTTATAGCTTTATTTGAATTAAACTTGATTATAGTGATTTTAATGTTTTAATCATAAAACACATAATACTGATCCATTTTTTTTATTTTTTTAGGATTATTTGTTCAATTTAAATCATATCGTTAGAATGATTCATTGGCCAATTATGACATTTTAAGGGCTATATGGTATACACAAAAAGGCCCAAATAATCTGTAAAGAAACGGGACCATCCATGATGATTAAATTTATGGGCACAATCTAGAAGTAAAAAATCCTTGATTCTCCACCAAAATTCATAGGAAAATAAAATTTATCTTGGATAAAACTTTCAAGGCTCAAATCCATATAAAATGGGCCTAACTGATGTTTTGAAGTCTAGCCCAACATTTTGTCCAAGAATTCATATTGGCACACTATACTTGACTTTATTTAGACATATACATCCAATTGATCTAAAATTTTATATTTTGAAATAAAAGATATGTGATTTCATATTTTCAGAATCAATTTTTCATATTTTATGGAATATTTCTATTCAAAACCCCATTCACATTTCTGCCTTCAAAAAGGTGTTGATCAAAATGGACAGCTGCATATTTTTGGTGAAACAATAATAACATTGGATACAAAAATTGAATTGATATAAAAATTTTAGATTATAAAAACAAGACATATAAAAAAAAATTAGAAGAATATATATGAGGATTCTACTTTTTTATTGTCAAATAATTGAGCAATGTTTAGGGTCAGTTTTTGAATGCAAACAGTCCACCTCCATGGGCTATAGATACATTAACCTCTTATCCATGAAAGGAGTTGTCATTTAATAACATTAGGAGGAGTTTATTAATGAATAAAGATTTTATATGGTCCTGGGAGGACTTTCCTTGATCTTTTTTCAACAATATATGCCTCTCCTCCACTTTCCTTTCTTGTTTTTTTCGGCTGTTTTTATTTGTAATTGTGTAAGTGTTGTTTCATTTCAATAGAATTATAATGCATGTTTCTTCTTCATCATCTCTTATTTTAATCCACCTTCTATTTTATAATATTATTGGTCTTAACATAGTTTAATTAACACAAAATAAAACATTTTTTCTTTTATTTTCTAATTCAATCCAATGTATGTATTTATATTTGGTCACCGTTCGTTTGGGTGTCCAGTGCATAACCTGTTTCTTGTCTCATTATTTTAATTATATTTATAATTAATTATCATAAAAACATATTACAATATTATTAACCATATGAATTTATTAGTAAATATAACATTGGTTTGAGTCATAATTTTAGGATTTTAAGTGATTGAGAGCTTTTTCTCAAGGAATATTCTTTAGGTTAACATTGTGTATGTTGAACATAAAATGTCATGTATTAATGACATGTTTTTTCATACATGTGGATTTCATGAATTATTGGAACTATAAATACACTACCATAAATACTTTTTGATCGAGGTTTGAACCCAATTTTTTGTTAATTCTTGGACTAAAGATTCAACATTTGGTAATTCTTGTCAAATTCATCTTGTGAAGTGGGTGTTAATTTAATGGACTATAAAACAAAGATCAAGGATATCATAAGATTAAATACCAAATAATGAAATCATTCCAATTTCTTTCAAATTTTTAAATAAATAAACTTTAATCAATCATTTCATTTTAACTCTACATGTAAACTCCCCATTAAAAATCCAAATTACATAAACAATTAACTATAAAAAATTATCATCGTCGAGTATTCGACCCAAGTGTTGTTATACACATTAGCCATGCACTGAACCCTTGAATGGTAAATAGGAAACAATAGTCCATGATTCAAATGGAATCATTGCTAGTGATGGTGTGTTAAGTAGTCATTAGTTTTTTTATTTTTGTTGAAAAAAAATAAAAAAAATAAACCCATAAATCTAAAAAAATAACTCAAAGAAAACCCACCTTCCTCATCCTTCAAACATACATGAATTCCCTGTATCCTAGCAAACAATCTCTTGGATATATTGGACCCTAAAATAGAGTTAACTCTTCACAAACAACATATTAATGTTAGGGATAGTTAAATCACTAAAGATCTAGTTATTTTCCAACCATTAAACTAGATGTGCACAATCATAGGGAACAAATCCTTAAAGATCACATTTCACCAAATATGAATTTCCAATACCTTGGTAGTCAATATCCAAACATCAAGGCTGATTTCAAACTCAAATTGGGTTTGGTTCATCTTTAACTTCATTTCCAGGGGATAGCCAGTGAAGATGTGCATCTTCATATCAAAGAGTTCCAAGTTGTGTGCTCTTCCCTGAAGCCTCATGGGGTTTCTGAAGAACAAATAAAACATTGATAATTCCCTTTCTCTCTAGATGACTCTTCCAAACCATGGCTCTACTACCTCCCTCCTGGTTCCGTAACCACATGGAATGACATGAATCAACTCTTCTAAGAGAAATTATTTCCTTCTCTCATATTACCTCTATTCGAAAGGAAATATGTTGTATACTTCAATTACCTAATGAATCACTCCATGTGTACTGGGAGAGGTTCAAAAATCTTGTAAGAACCTACCCATGTCACAAAATCCCTGACTAGATCTTTATCCAACACTTCTATGGGTGGTTATTTTCATTGGATAGAACTCTCATTGATGTTTCAAGTGGTGGTTCCCTTGTTCATAAAAATCGTAAAGTTTCATGAGATCTCATAAACAACATGGATGAAAACATGTAGAAATTCTATACTCGATCACATTCTCAAGTCAAACAAGTCCAAGAAAATCAATCTATAGATCCCAAAAAGATGACCGAGTGTATTAGTGAACTTACGGGTCTTGTAATACAACTAGAGGTGTCTTACAATACCCCAAACTCATCTACACCACAATCTTGATTCCCTAAACCTATCAATAATTGTGTAATCTATAGATCACTAGCTCATCTAACTGACACATTTCCACAACTTCAAGAGGATTCATCTGATTCATCTAGTCCAATAGATCTAAATTCAATATATGCTCATAAGAACACAAACCCTCAAAAATCAGGGTAGTTCATTAGAAACTTCAACCATCCTCACTCTAATCCCTTCTCTTCTACCTTTAACCTAGGATTGAGGTATGGTAATCTCATTTCTCATATGATGCAGTTCTCTCCTAAAAATCCAAATCAATTCCAATTTTTTCAATATGGAAGTAACTTCCAAAAACATTATACATTTTTCCCCAACCTAAAAGGATAAATCCTCCTCTTTATCCTTTGGGATTCGACTATCCTAATGAGCCTTCCCAATTCCCAACCCACTATAAGAACTTTTCCATGAACTAAGATCAAGGTAATCCAAGTACGGGACATGCCTCCTCTTCCAAGTAACCATGGGAAAGAACTATGGATGATCTTTCCACCTTCACCCATTATATCATTAAAAAAAATTGAAACCCAAAATGGCCAAATTGCATCCCACCTATGCGAGTAGTAACAAAAAATTCTTCTCATCTCCTAACTCAACCATTAGCCAACCCAAAGGGTAATGTAAGTGAAATTGCACTTAGATCAGGAAATGAAATTAATCTACCTCATGTTGAATACTATAACTCACATTTAAATATTGATTTGGAAAATAAAAAAAAACCAAAAAAGGAACCTGAAGACACTCCCTCACCTCCTTTCATTCTTCTAAGGAACTCAATTCCTTGTCCTCAAGCTTTATCTAAGATATGTAAATCATTTGACCTCAATCCTGAAATGTGTGACAAGCTTTGACATGTTGAAGTGAACATTCCCCTATTATATACATTAAAAAAATTCCAAAGTATTCCATGTTTATTATGGAATTATGCACCCATAAGATGCAAATTTATTCCTCTGAGAATGTTTCAACCCAATCGTCCATACCCATGTAGTGCAGAGATCCAGGTACCTTTACGGTTCCATTCCAAATAAAAAGTTCAAAATTCAATGCACTAGTAGACTTAGGATAGTCAATAAATTTCATTCTGAAATAGATATTATCTAACCTTGGTATAGGTCCCTTTCACCCAACTAGTGTTGTCATCAAAATTATCAAATCTAAGAACTGCCAGTCCTGAGTGAATAATTGAGGATTTCATTTTCTAGGTTAATGATATTATCTTCCCATTTTATTTATATGTCCTAAACATGTCAAGTGAGATGACCACTTCTCAATATCCCCTATGTCTAAGAAGACCATTTCTCATGGTGGCTATAATGAAGATTGATTTCTTTGTGGACATCCTATCTATTGAATTAGGAGGCCAACTAGTCAAGTTTATCATTTTTCAAGCCATGTGATACCCATCAAAGGATCACTCTACCATCCACATCCATGCCTTCGAGGACACTTCTGAGAGTTAATTGAACCTCATTCCATCATGTTAATCATGTTATAATAAAAGTGGAGATTATAAAAGTTTCACCATCATTAACTAAGTAATAAATGGGGAAGATGATGTTGACTTTTTATTCATAGACTCCATCAATATAGAGGATCCCAAAAACATTCTTGAATCCAATATCAACTCTATTATAAATTGTTTCAACTTGGATATTATTGATGAAAATGAACCAAAACCAACTAAAATCCCTTCTTTTGTTCCTGAGGTTTCAATCCCCACAAATAAAAGATGATACTCATATGAATCCTCTTCCTACAAACCTAAAATATGCATTCCTTTTTGATGATCACTCCTATACTATAATTTTATTTACCATAATTTCTAAAACCAACAACTCCAAACTTGTTCTGGTGTTAGAATAAAATAAAATTGAATTAGATTGGAAACTATATAACATTCCAAGAATCATGCATGCCCTTTGGAAGCATCACATCAATTTTAGGAGTTATCCAAACCATTTTGAAAACCAAACAAAGACTCAATCCACTCATAATTGAGGATGTTAGGGAAGAGATTACCAAGATTCTCCACGATAGTATTAACTGACCAATTTATGATAGTGAATTGTTTAGTCTAATTCAAGTGTTACCTAAGAAAGGTGGGATAACCGTTGTCATAAATGAACATGGAGAGGTTGTAACAACTCGGGTGAAAACCAAATGGCATGTGTGCATCGATTATCATAAATTGAATTATGTAACATGAAAACATCACCACCCTCTTCCTCTCCTTGACCAAATACTATAATGATTATCCGTAAGTTAACATTATTATTTTCCTCATGGATACAATAGCTACTTCCAAATCACAATAATACCTCAAGACCAAGAAAGGACTACATTTACATTCCCCTTTGGAACATATACATATATAAGAATTCCTTTTTTCCTTTTCAATTCTCCTGAAACATTACAGATATGTATGATGAGTATATTTTTAGAATTCATTGAGCACCGCCTAGAGGTATTCATGGATGAGTTTACCATTTATGTTGATTCATTTGCATCCTAATTTCATTCAAACTCTCTAGTCCTTCAAAAGTGTTTCAAATGTAACCTTATGAGGAATTATTAAAAATGTCCCTTCATTGTTATTAATGAGATTGTTCTAGAGAAAATAATTTCACAAGATGGTATTCAAGTCGATCATGATATAATTGAGGTGATTGAATCTCTTCCTAAAACCACAATAGTTTGACACATCCATTCATTCCTTGTCCGTGTCGGTTTTAATAATCGATTCATACATAGTTTTAGTATGATTTCCATACCACTCACTCGAATACTCCAGAATGATGTCTCATTCCATTTCGATGAATATTGAAAGACATCCTTCATTGAACTCAAATATTTTTTTACAGATTCCCCAATAATCCAACCCACAGATTGGTCCTCACCCTTCAAGTTGATGTATGATGCATCTTATAGGTCAATTGGGGTTGTTCTTGGTCAGAGTAGAGAATAAATTCTATGTTTCATATATTATGACTAAAAACATTATATTAAACTCAATCTCACTACACTATGATTTAAAAGGAACATTTAGCAGTGGTTTTTTCCTTATATAAATTATAGCCCTATTTTTAGGTGCCGAAATCATCATCCTCACATAACATTCTGCTATAAAGTTCTTACTCAAGAATATTTATTCCAAACCAAGGATAATAAGATAGATTTTAATGCTCCAAGAGTTTGACAATTTGATTAAAAATATATGATGAAAATATAACCCTATAGATGGTCACCTAATTTGAATTTCTAATCATTCTCATTTAGAATTAATTGACCCTGAATTCCCCTCCTGAACACCTATCATCTATCACTCCATAGTTACCATGGTATTCCCCATTTGTAAACTACTTGTTTGTTGGTGTTTTTCCTGAAATTGTTTCAAAATAACAAAAATTGTTGTTGAAAAGTGATTCAAAATTCTATTTTTGGGAAGATAATAAACATTGGAAAACTAGGGATGATGATAATTTTATGTCATGAATACATATTTTAATGTTTTAATGTATTTATCAATGGTTTTAATTGAATAATATTTCCAATTTTGGAATGAATTGAGTTGTTTTATGTTTTATGGAAGGAAACGATGAAACTGTGGAAAAGGAACGAAAAGGGGTGTAAAATTGAGCAAATGAACCCTTTGCGTTGTGAGCTTCTCTCATGGCGCAACACTAGATTTTTAGGGAAGAAAAATGATAGAAAAATGGAAAAACACTATTACTTTTCATGTACTACACGTACACGTCGTGACATAATTAGAGAAGAAAGACACCACCAAAACAAGGCATGATGAGCATGCATGTTGGGAGAAACAGGTACACATTGTGTACCTTCATCACACGACATAAAGGCGGCCAAACATAAATATTTATGAATGAGATTTTTGAATGATTCTCCAAGACACAGAGGCAAATCGGATTGGTAGCACATGACGTGTAAGCCAAGTACATGTCATGTAGGTGGTCAAAATTTTAAAATCCCAGTCGACATCTGTGCATGCATCACATGGATACACAAAAAATTAGATCATCCCTACATGACATGTAACTCATGTACACGTCATCACTGGGGTAAGGAATAACCTTTCCAATGCCTATAAATAGAGCACCTAGCTAGACCTTTGGAGTTTTCCAACATGATCGGAGACCAATTCATAGAATGATGTTGTTGAACCTTCACAAGTTTGTTTCTATTATTTTCATTATGTGTTATTTTCTCCATAACTCTAAACATATCACTAATTGGATGAGTGGGTAATTCTTCCATGTGCTAGGTAAATGTAATCAAATAGGGAAGGTGCATTAGATTTAATTATTTTTATTACTCATGTAGTTGGTTTGAGTAATTTCATTCTTCAACTTCCAATCCATTAATTTTCTTTTTATCATGACCATCGATAAATTAATCCAAAAGGGAACATTTAAATTATGCAACTGACTACCCTAAAGATGAAATGACCACTATCAACAATATGGGAAATCAGGTTTAAAATGGTATCGAGATAAACTCAATTCAGTTAAATCCTATATTATAGAACCAAGGTAAATATGGGATTTCTATGTTGTGGATGAAATAACTTGACCATTGTATCTAACTATTCTAGACTTTGACAACAACCATGAATTAATCAACCAATTAAATCCAATTACACCCGAACCGAAAAATTAAATTACCCTAGAACTCTTTCCAAATCTGATCACAAAACAATTAATCAATTATATTTGTTTTGTTCCTTCGAATAAATCAAACATATCATCTATTTCATTCATTCTAAAATTTAATAAAATAAATATTTTGAAATTATAATAAAGAAAAAATCACTGTCTGTGTGTGTTTGATCCCATACATTCCTAATAATAAATTTAAATTAATTTTGTATCATATTATGGGTTTTATAAAAAAACATTCATAATAATGTAGGGAGGTAATGATACCCCGTGGGGTTATTAGCTGACATAGTAATTATGATATGTCTTGATGAAGATTAACATTACTCCATCATAGAATTTTTCCACTCACTTCCCATAGGAGGCCACTTTGGACCATAAAGGACCTCCCGAAAGGTCCTCGACTCTAGATTCTTCTACCCTTTACTCCTCAAGGACTCACATGAGTTCTTTTAATCAAGTCCCACTTGCCAAAATATTGGCACAATTTCCAAAATAAATAATATTCCCCAAAATCGATTAATCATCTATGAGATCTTCGTTGTTTAGGGAATCAATTTCATGAGACCATATCTACCCTCTAATGGATTATCAGATATTCCTCATGTGGTTGATTATGTTTCTAGGTGGGTTTCGGACAACCCCACTAGAAAGGATAATTCACATAATGTTAGTGCTTTCCTAAAAGCCCACATTTTCCATTGATTTTCACCACCACATTCCTTGTTAGGAGACTTCGGAAGTCATTTATTTAATCAGACCATGGAATATATTTTGAAAAAATAATGGGTTTATATATAAAACATCAACTTATTATCACCCACAAAAAAATGGAATGTCTGAACAATATAATAGAGAAGTGAAAATAGTGCTTGATAGAATTTAAATACTACTAGAAAATACTGGCCTGAGAGACTTGGTGAAGCACATTTGGATTACTGAACTTAATATAAAACACTCATGGGATGTCACCATTTAGGATAGTTTTTATGAAGAGTTTCATTTTCCATTTTATATTCAACATAAGTCATTTTGGGATATGAAAACATGTAGTTTTGATTTTAAAAACTCTGGTGAATAGATATTTTTTTAGTTAAATGAACTAGAGGATCTTTGACTAGATTCTTATGAGAATTATAATCTCTATAGGGAAAAGGCTAAGGCATTTCATGATAAACACATCATGTGAATGTTATTTCATGAAGTTGAAAAGGTAATTATCTTTAATTATTGATTTCAACTTCACCCAAGTTAGCTTAATTCTTATTGGTAAGGTCCTTTTATTATTACTAATACTCACCCTTTTAAGGGAGTGCACATCAAAGACCCGACTTCTAAAAGTGCATTCACGGTTAATGGACATCAGTTAAATCACCACCTTGAAAGGACACCCATCTCAAGAACAAAATTGACTTCCATCAGATACCCAACTTCTATAGTTTTCCCACCACTAGATAGAGATGTTGAGCCACCAAAACCAAACTAGGGGTGCCTATTTCCCTTTAACTCTCTCTCTCTCTCTCTCAATCCATGTCTTCCTCTTTTCCGCTCTTTCTTACTCTTAATCTCTCCTTATCATTTTTCACGACTTTTATTATCAAACATTTTACTTACTCTTTCTCATTTTTTGTGGATTTTTCTTTATAAAAACTAATAAAAAACTAGAAAACTAAAAAAATATGAAAAAAAGTCATAATTACTCACCATCCACTTTTTGAAATTTTTCCAACAATTTTTCAGATTCAAAATACATGTTTTCATCTCAAAAGAAAATTTATTGTCATCATAAATTTGGTTAAAGAATCTTACATCAAAACCGAAACAAAATGAATGCTCGATTATTTATTTTGAAAATTATTCTTCCCCAATAATGAGGAATAACTTATTATTTCATTACAAGGCCACCTATGGTCATCTTTTCAAAAATGTTTGGTTTTCACCCCCGATTGTGAGTCTTGAGTTTGTGGACCTTCAAGATGAATTTCTGAATTTAGTGTACACGAATATGATAGGGGAATTTTTTTAACCACATGATAATAATAATATCCAAATAGACTCATTTTATCCTTACATTGATCCTTCTTTTTAAATCCCCTACGAGACTATGAAAACTTTCTTTTTAACACAAACATTACAAGCCCAATACCTTATCCCACACAACATCTACATGGATTTTCATTTCATAATTTATTCAAATTTATGTGTGGGGGGGAATGGAATTCATTTTGGTTATCCTTTCCTTGATAATCATAGTGTTATCATTTTCTTGAGGGAAAGCATCAATTTTAGTGTGGGGGAGAGGTTTTCATTCAGTGAGTTTTGGGAATGGGTTTTCATTTATGTAATTTTTTATATGTCATTGAAAAGTGTTCCAAAAAAAATTAAACAAAAACAAAAATAAATACTAAAAAAATGTTGAGTCTTGGTCAGGTCAAAAATAATTATTTATCAACCATTGATCTTTTTATAACTATTACAATTAACATTGCAGGGATATTAAACACGGTTTTGGAGATGAGTGTGAGATCTTTTTCAAGTTGAGCTTTCAAAAAAATGAAAAAAAAAAGAAAAAGAAAAAAAGAACACTTATTCCATTGGTAGAATTTTTATGTTTTGTAAATATTCCATAATATCATTTTCTTCCTCCTTTGTGTCTTAATTCACACAATCATGTCATTATAAATATGTGATTTCATTTTCCTCCATGTTCCATTTCAAAATAAAGGGTGCATTGTTTTTCCCTTGTTGGTGTTTCTAACCTTCTTTCCACTATTCTGGACATTAAATTACTACCATCCCATAGCCACAGAAAAACCCCTATAAATACCTCTTGAATCTTGTACACATTATGATAGGTAATAAGATATGATAACTCTTTAAAACTCTATGATTTTCACTTTTGGTAGGTGAATGAGTGATCCTCCATAAATAAACTTTTATTATCTTAAGAGTAGTGAAATCTATGTTCCCACATTATCCATTTTTATATTTGATCATGGAAAATGAATTGTTTTTTGAAAATTGTTTCTGTAACAGTTTCCGGTGGAATTCATTATGGATGAGTGAAGTATTCTAGACCCCCCCCCCCCACCCAATTGGAAAAAACAATTTTTTTTAAATTTTTTGGTTTGTGAGAATGATTTACCTATGTTTTTATATTTATTGAACATGAGGACACAAATAAAACTATGAGTGGGGGAGTTGATGTTATTAATTTATTAATAAACTTTTATTAAATCTTGTTACTTAATTTATATGAAAAGTTCATAATTGGTGTGAAATATTAATGTTTTAATATAAAAAATAATTTTTGATCATTATTTGAATTAATCCAGATTCGAATCTGTTTAATGTTTTTTTATAACATTCATCTTACTGATCCAAATTGTGTAATTATTATTTTTTAGGGTTATTTATCTCATATAAAACATATCATTAGAATAAATATTTGGACAATTATTCCACTTTAGGGGTCATATGGTCCACACAATAAGGCTCAAAGAATCTGTAAATAAACTGGACAATCCATGATGATTGAATATCTAGGATCAATCCAGAATACCAAATAATTCTATTCTCCCCTAAAAGTCTGTGAAAAATAAGATTCATCTGGGATAAAAATTTCATGGCCCAAATACACAAAAAAATTGGTCCAACTGATATTTTGAAGTCCATCCCACCATTCTGTCTTGTTTTAAAATTAGCACACAATACTTGAAATTTATCCTAATAGAGAAATCCAATTGATCTGATATTTTGAAATGTAAAATACAAGATATATGAGTCCAAATTTGTAGACTAAATTTTTCATATTTGATTGAATATAACTATTCAAAAACCCATTCATATTTTGGCATTCGAAAAAGTGTTTAGAAAAATGGATCGATGCATATTGTTTATTAAAACAACCATAAGTTTGGCTAAAAAATCCAATGGCTGCCAAATTTTCAGAGTAGACATATAACATAAATATATACCATTTTTAAGATGAATATATCTCATTATTCATCTATATGAATCGTAAAATCATTGAGCTGAGTGGAGGGATAGGTCTGGAATGCATACAGTCCACCTCCTTGGGCTATATATACATTCATTCATTCTCCTTGCAAGGGGATGGAATTTAAACACTTATGGAGGTGGTTTGGCATGACAAGAGCCTTTATAAGGTCTTGGGATGAGTTTTCTTGATGTTTTTTCAACAATATAGACATCTCCTCCACTTTCCTTTCTTGATTTGTTTCTATTATTTTTATTTGAAATCATGTAAGTGTGTTTTCATTTCAATAGAATTTTAATGAAAGTTTATTCTTCATATATTATTTTCATCCAACTTCTATTTCATAATATTAATGGTCTTAAAATTGTTTATGTAAATCAAAAAAACCATTTATTCTTTTGTTTTATAATTCAATCCAAAGTCTATATTTAACTTTCTTCACCACTTGTGTGTGTGTTTGGTGCAAAACTCATTTATTTTCTCATTATTTTCATTCTGTTTATAATTCATTATCATAAACATATATTACCAGATTACTAACCATCTTAATGGACTATAAAATATATTATTGGGTTGAGTCATAATTTAGGGATATTAAGTGATTGGGATCTTTTTCTTAATGAATATTTATTATGTAAACATTCCATAAGTTTAACTTAAAATGTCATGGATTAATGACATGTTTTGTTTAACATTTGGATTCCATGGAATGTTGGTACCCCAAATACACTACCATAAAAAGGTTTTGATTAATATTAGAACCCTATTTCATGTTAAGGCTGGGACTGAAGCCTCAACACTTGGGGATTCTGATCAAAGTCTTCTTGTGAAGTGGGTGTTAATTTAATGTAATACAATGCAAAGATAAAGGATATCATAAGCTTAAATACCCAATAATGAACTCACCCTATCTTTTTATCAAATTTTTAAATCAATATAAATCAATCAATCATTTAATTTCAGTTCATAATATAACCCCCCACCCCACCCCATTAAAAAGACAAATCACATAAACAATCAACTATACAAAATTACCATCCCAAAGGATTTGATCTGAGTGTCGTTATACACATTAGTAGAGCACCGAACCCCTGAATGGTTAATATGATAAAATCAATTTCACTTCAATCAGAAAAGAATTTTCACAATTATATCATAGTTATAATGAATCAAATTTTCCCCAATTATGACCTCTTCATCCAGTCCCGACTTGAGGTGAGTCTGATGATCCTTTTTATCCACAAAACAACTTCTTAATGTGATGGAACATCTAAACCATTTTCACACTCATCTTCTTTTATAAGACGGTCAGTATGATTTTAAAAAAAAGTGAGGTGATTTCTTTTCTTCTTAAGCATCCTTTTCTTCTTAAACTTCGTTGACAACCAAATAGAACACCTAAATACGAACATATTTATCAACTTGTTCCTAACAAGTATCTTTCCAAACTCATGTATAGGTAATTCCCAAAATGAATCATCTACTACTTGTATACAAAATATAGAGTGTATTCAACTCTATGGGGTATACATGGGGGTCATCTAATGAAAAAAACTGTTTTTCTACCTCATGAGAATATTCTATAACTCTATAAAATATCATACTCATGCTAACATCAACATGTCAACACAACATATAATACTCCAAAGATAACATTATTTGGGGATAACTCAAATTCATATTTTGAGTTATTAATTATCATATCACTTTACGAGTATACACAGTCAATATGAATAAATGATAAATAGGATTATATGTTTTTTATAACATGAGACATTTCATATTATTAATTTCATATAAGAATATTAATAAAAATAGTCTAATAAAATATCAAATGATTGAACACCATCTTGGACTTATATGCACTACACGTTTAATGTTTTATTAAAATAATTACATATATTTGTAATCCAAACTACATATCTATGTGACTATCAGATAAAACCCTCCCATGATACTCTTTTAGTGATTAACATCTATCAATTAAGATAGTTTGAATAATAGTGATAAAATATTTAATTATTAACCATTTTTTGTACATATTCCAGGGTAATCAAAATTAATAGTTAATATTTCATCATGAGGCATGTTTGAGTGTTACGTATAAGTAGTGAAATATTTATAACATTTATGATGAGTTAAATAATTCATATATTTCAAGATGGTTTTAAAATTCTATTTTATTCTCAGAACGAGCCTAAAGAAATTTTTAGGATACTATAACCTAGTTATATAAATAAATTTTAGATACATGAGTCGTAAGTCATATGATTTGAATGAATTTTCATCCTTCCAATATTTATATCAATGTTTAGAGAGAGAAACAATCCTTAAAAATAATATTTTATTGATCTTTCCTTTTCAAATCAAGCATGTTATCTTCTATAAATCTCTCATATTATCACACGAGAGTCTAAAGTAGATAATCCAGAAGCTTTGGTGTAAATTTTAGATATATATAGGGTTCCTCCTTTGGTTCCATCAAGCTATGATGATTTAGAAATGAGTTTATCATGCCAGGATCATGTCATATCACTGAGGTATCATCTTTACCATTTTTTAATTCTTTACACTTAAAAAACTAATTTCATAAAATCCCTGGTTTGATTCATATACTATTATTCTGAATTTGTTGTTTCATGGGGATTCAGTTGAATAATTTTAATTTTACATTTTTTATGCTCCCTCCACATACCCAATTCATTATAAGAAATACTATGAGATGAATGGTTGTATGAATCTATTTGATAGATATGATTGAATATATTATTACATTAATACTTTTATTGTATGGTTAAAGAACCTGGGGAAGGCCTGATGCTGGTTTTTATATTATATTATTTCAAAGACTTATATCTTTAATTTGAATATGGTTTTGAAGAATAATGTGTTCAAATTATAATATAGTTCTAACAATAGTACTTGAGTAGAGAGGATATATAATGATAATAAAAAGTTTTGAGTCATGTAAAATACTTGATAAAAATTTATAAAGACTAATCAACACAATAAGATACATGATAGAGTTTAAAAAGTATTAATTAGTGCCACAAGATACATTACCAAGAATGTGAAAAACTATTTAATGTAATAATATGTCTCGGATAGTTCAGAAAATATCACTCAATGCAAAAACAATGAATGAGATAAAATAATAAATTCATGGCATAAACCAGTTGTTTTGTAATATAAATTGATATTTTCATGATATTAAATATAACTTCTTAAAGAAAATTCTTGAGGTGTATGATATGAATACTGAGGAAGAATAATGTTTCATGGAATAATGTTTGTTGCATGAATAGTGATGCATGGGTCATGTACTAAATATAAATATAGTCATGTGAAAAATGAATATAATTGTGTGGGGAAGAACTTAAGGAGACACACAACATGTATTAAATTATCAATTATATTTTTTTTTAAATAATTTTTCCTAACAAATATGACGAAATATTATTTGGAACATGAGAAGATCTGTAGTTGATTAAAATAGAGTTTTGAAGATTTTGTTTTTATATCTTTATAGATGAAGATTGTTTTTTGAATATTCAAGATATTGTATAAGTTATCCTTTATAGATGAAATATAGTTTACCAAAGTAACAAGAGAAACTGTTATGGATTTAAATAATATATTTGAATATCTTTTGTAAAAATTAAAAGGGCACAAAATCATGGGATAAAATCTGTTATTTATGGGAATATAAGAAGACTTAAAAGTCTATAAAAATGTAATGGAGACTCAATAGGATAAGCGGGAGATAGAATAAAGAAGGTTATCGAATATCAAGAAGGAAATTGTGACCATATTGAATGTTTATAGGAATATAAGGTTTAATTAAGATTAAAATAACTCAAGAAGAAGGAGTAACATAATAAATCGTCTTAAAAATATTTATGAATAAATATTATGTGATGTTTTTTGAGTTGTCATATTTATAATATAATTTCAAAGACCTCAAATTTTGTAAACTATGTAGAAGGAGTAAAAGTCTATAAATTATGTTTTTCCATTTCTTTAATTTTTATAGGAGATATAGGAAAATGTAGTGACCTTGGGAATGTGATTATTCATACCTAAATTTTGTGAATTTAGTGAGACCTGATTAGTAGTTATATTTTCTAAAACATTCAATCGTGAAGTGGATTTTAGTGATTTTACATGATAGTAGTGTTTTAATCATTTTCCTTGTATGTATACCATCTACATTGGAGGTAAAACCATGTATATTAATTTACTATTGTTATATTAAAAAAAATCTTCTAAAAATGGACTATGATTTGGTTAAAAAGTATTAATTGAAGAAAAAAATTAAATTAGTTATCACCCTATTAAACTCCCTCTCAGGGTGACTTCATCCATTCATGACCTTAGTTATAGTAAGTACTATCAGAGATATAAGGTTCTATTTGGATTAATAATTAAATAAAAATTTTCAAATTTAAACATTGATACATAGTTTACATATAAATTTATTAAATTATTAATTATTTATGGAATATTTTTCCAAAATTTGATGGATTATTTTACAATATATTTTGAAGTATATAATGAAATTTCACATGAAATAATCTTACATGGATTTTCATAGAGAAAACCAAATTAGATAAATGATTATTAATTTTATTAAATAAAAAAATTCAAGTTATTTTAAATAAAAAAACAATCAATGTTTCTTATTTGAAAAGGTAAAGTGAGGAAGTCCTAAACGAAAACCTTAAAAGGGTTATTTTATAACACAGGTGAGTAATAATATTAGTATTGATGAATCTAAGAATGAATTTTTTTAGATGATTCTAATAGATCATAAATCACATATTTTCACACAGTTAGGATTTTTAAATAATAATTAAGGTGCTAAAAAATGTAAAATACTTGATTATCATTCTAGGAGATACGATTTTAGAAATATGGTTAAGTAAAAGGAATTAATGGTTCAATCATTACAAGGAAAAAATATTTTTTTGAAATAATTCAATAATAAAATTATATAAAAATAAAAATAAGAATGGATAATTAAATATTGAGATAATATGACAAGGCCATCATGAAATCAAAAGAATAAATGAAGTTAAATATGAGAGAGTCAAACTGATGAATAAGATTGGTTAAGAATATGAAGTAAATATGGATGAAGATAAGGCACAAAAAGATTACATAGTTTATCTAAAGATGTAATTTTATTAGAAAATTTAGTATATGAATGATTATATTACCTTACATGATGAATCCAATAAGTGGTGAATGTAAAACTAAAAATATGAATCCTATGAAAAAAGGAAATTTGTATTCTAAATATATAAGGTGGAATAATTAAATAAAAATAAAGATGAAATTAAATTATCATAGAGGCATGAGATATTCGTTTGATTCAAGTAAATATGTTATAGATATCAATAGAACAAAAAAACTAAACACCTTAGAACAAAAAAATGGTATGAGTTTTATGAGTAATGTTTTAAATGTGATAACCATGGAAATATGATAAGATATTATAATAAAGTATGCTGGAAATTTATCGAATAGAATGGAGATATTAAATATGAATATAGAGGAAATGTTCTTAAATAATAAAACCACTTTATAATTAATAAAATATTCATGTATTTGAAAGGAATATAATTAGAAAAACCAAGAAGTGTGATACAAACACCAAATACTATTTTCTATATATACCATCGTGTGAATAAAGAATTAAAAAAATAAATATAATAAATTGTAAAAATATTTTATAGCATACAAAGAGTTTATGGATAAAATATCATCTCATTTAGAGATGAAAGAAAAATACAAATACAAATTTCATAGAAAAATAAATAACATCGGGTTAATAAATCATCAAATAGATATAATGACTAAGGAAGATGTAATGAAAGTTAAATATGAAGAAAAATTTAGTACATTTGAAAATTGTCTAAAATGGTTGAAGAAATCAAGTTATACTAGTATGATCAACTAAATAGTAAAGGAGGATAAAAAACTAAGTGGGAGAATGAAATAAATAGAATAAGGAGATTGGAATTAGAGAGACCCTATATTTTTATACATTAACATCACATCTCTTTTGCAGAATGCTTAAAACAATAAACAAAAAGATTCCAAAATACTGAATTAGTATTGTGCCTTTGGAAACATGAAAACATAAACACTGGTACATAAGTATAAGACCCCAACCATAAATATTACTTAATATTGATATAAGTCAATAATTTGACATTAATTCACCTAGAAGATATTTTCAGGTTTAGATCTTTAGATAATTAGGTCATAACACATACATAAAAACTTAAATATTACAAAAATACGCATCTACTCCCTATCCATTTTTTTATAAAACAAAAACTCCTTAAAAAGAAACATGGTATTATTTCATGTTTTAATATAATAAATTTTCCATGATCTCATCCTTGAATCTCTTCCTCCTTAAGTCCTATGAAATTATTTTCAAAACATGGGATGAGAATAAAAATATCAGTAAGGGATACATAAAGAATGAAAATGGTTAGTCTTGCAAAATCATGTAAACCATGAATACTTTAACATAACGAAATACTTTTAACCTTTAATAAGTAGTAAATATACCTCACTATATATAAGATCATTCCTTAATTTTTTTGTAACCATGATATTACCAAAAATCTCATATAAAGAAACATATAACATATAATGGTATCTTGGGTCATAAACATACTTAAATGGAATAACCATATGGTCGCATTCCACACATATCACTAAATGGAATAGCCATATGGCTGACATCCATACCCAATTCATTGGGGGATAAAACGTAACCCACCACCCTTGGTTTATCATAGAACCACCCATATTTTCATTATCACATAACCACCCATCAATGTTTTATCATGTAACCACCCATCAAATTTCCAAGTACCATTATATAATCATAACACATAAAACAAACATAACATAAAATAACATTTCCACATTTCAATAAAAAGATATTATTTCAAGATATTTAAATAATAATTCCTTATAAAAACCATTTTCAATAAAAAAAATACTTAAAAGTGGAATATGTTGTTTAATTTTCTTTTTAAAAACATTACGGCTTATAGAAGAAGCCAAATACTAAATAACGGTCACAATAGTAGAAAGGTCGTTGTCACCACGGATGTTAAAAAACATTTTGTATTGTCATTTAGTAAAAAGATCCAAAGAAAAATCATTCCTATTGAATGAAATTAAAATTATGCAGGGTTTATTACAAACTGTTTAAAATAAGGTAATGTATATTATCAAAATATTCCTCAACAAAAGGAGATTGAGATTAAGTCCCTTATCATGAGCCCGATTCATCAAGTATAATCATTTTGTTCCTGAAAAATAAAATTAGGATAATTTATAATTTCATGAGATACTTTTTCAAGTTTATTATTCTTTTTATATCACTTATTACTATGATATAATAATTATATAATTATTTAAGTTCATGTCGGTCGTTTTGTCGATATTCGGTACTTGAGTTAAAAATGAAATTATTTTGATGAAAATTGTCCATGTGGTCATTAGTCTATCATATCCAGAATGGAATTCATGATTTTAATATCATATATATCCAATATATATGTACTTATAATAGTTCATAATATTTTGAGATAATATATGAAATGCACCGTTCATGGAGATAGTAGGTCGTACGTATGCATGAATGCATCTTTCAATTATTTGTCATATTAAAATAATAATAATTAAATGATATAAATCTATATTATAATAACAGTATTATATTAATATTATTGAAGTCTAATAGGTTTAATAAAACCATCCTTTATACGCTCCATGTATAGCGGGAATGATTCACATCTCTTTGAGGGGCAGTAGTCCACACTTACTCAAAACAAATTATCATATTCACACAACATGGACGACATAAAGGTATGTTATAAATAAAAATTGAAGAATTATAGAGACAATATAAATATAATATAAATCTTATATGCATATAGTTTCATCATAATGACCACCATGAGAGGTGTAGGAGAAAATGGAACAATTATCATTTCGTGAGACAGTAGTTCACCATACACAGAAACAATATGTTCGATATCCATTAGATGGATGTATGTGTGAGTGTAAGTAGAAAAATTAAAATAAAAACATACTAGTATATTGAGGATATGAGTTTAGTTATAATATAATGAAATAAGGAGAGTTTAGGTGGTTGGATAATGAAAATAAATGAAAGGAGATTGAGAGAGGACATTACCTCAAAATCAGGAAGACCTTTTGATTTGAGCCAAAAGGATTCCTTGAGTTCCCTTATGCCAAAGGTAAGGCTTCTAGGAGGATTTTAGGGATGTTGGGATATTATTTGTGAAAAATATTGGCAATACAAGTTGATTTATAGGTGTGAGTAAGTGGGTAGATGTGGTGGACTTTTATAAGAGAGAGGACGGGAACTTTAGGAAACTCTTGAAATATTATATTATTATAAATTGATTTTTGAATTATAATATCTCAAAAGTGGTTTATTTCGAGTTTAAGTATACTATGGGTAGATATCCTCTCAAAAAATAGCTTTTAGACAAGTTTTGGTCACAAAATTTAACCTTATCATTTGGCATTAACTATTAGTTAAATAAATTAACTCCTACAATATCTTCTTGTATTTTACACTATATGGTTGATATAGTTACAATAAAATTCCAAGAGAAACTCAAGTGGATAATTAATGATATTTTGAACACAATATAAGTCATTTTTTCAAATCATATATTTTATGACTGTTGTATCATTTAATAAAATAGAATTTTTTTTAAAAGCTCAATTATTTCAATTTTGACACTATTTAGTAAATGATTTTTTTTAAAGTCATCAAAACATGATTAACTAAACAATACTATATTAAATAAAATATAAAATTTCATATTCATTCATATAATTAAGGTATGACATCAAAACGTTCAAATTACATTTACTTTCATATTTATAATACCATTATGTGAATATTTCATTAATAAGGTAAACATTGAATAATCATTGTGTCATAAATAAATTTATTTATTTAATGTCAAAAAATTATAAATAAAATACCATGATGGAGGAAATATTTTTGGATTTATAATTACTATTTATAGTCAAATATATCAGTTACATAACCTTATATTAAATGTTTTTTAGTAAAAGATACATGTTTATGTTATATTTCTCTTTACTTTAAATTAATTATTATAACATGTCATTATCATATCCATGAGGCTCCATGGGGTCCTAAAATCAACCCAAATATTCTAATTTTCATAAATATCTAATAAAATAGGATTATGAAACGTTTTTGGATAGTTTTATATTAGTATAATATTATTTTTTACCCTTATTTACCTAATTTACCCTTTAACCATGGTAAATAAAAATAATTACTGATGTTACTATTCATAATCTCCAAAAATAAAATAGGAATATTTACAAAATTTGGAAATCATGATTCCAAATATTGAATACAATTTTACAAGTTCAAAACATGGAAGTTTCATTAATTAATTTAAAATTAGTTCCAATTTTCAAATCGAGAAAATGGGTTTTTTTAAAAGTAATAACCATCAAAATATTGATGTATGTTTATGTCTAATTTCAATGTTAAATTAATTATAATTTCCAAAATTGGATTAAATGATAAATACTTAATCCAATTAAACATTTAAAAAAATTCAAAGTATAATCTATCTTTATAACAAAATTTGATGAAAAGGTAGTTTTGAATTAAAATACTGAATTTTTTACTATTCATTAAAAAAATTAATTTTATCAAAACAAATACCAAAAATCAACCAATGTAAATTTGTATTTCCAACTTCTAATGAATAAGATTATTTTTTCAAATATAACATATAAAAGTTTCAAAAACACGATTTAAAAATGGATCACAATTAAAAGGTTGTAAAACTATATATTTCTAAAAGAATGCATGTTTTCTACAAAAAAATGGATTTTTGCTTATATCATATATGGAAAACATATAAGATAAATTTTGGAAATTGAATTTACAATATAACATATAAAAAACATAAATAGTGATATGATTTTATGAACACAATTATTCTTTTTTAAAACGATTTCATAAAAACACATCCATTATATTCAATTGTTTTTTATTTCCATTTCTAATACATTTGGTAACCAATGAGTCATTATATAAACATGTGTAAACCATATTTTTTTAATTCAGTTGATAATATTCATTCTTACCATTCTAAATGATAGGTTGTAATGGTAACATTTAAATAATAATGTTTAGTTTCTTGTTTAAGCTCGATGTAGTGTATCATGTATGATATTAAACATGGTGTTTATTTCTTAAAAACCTTGATGTTACAATATGTAAGCTACATTATCTCCCACTATGATCTTCAAGAATTTCATCCTTCTTAGACACATCATACATAATACGTATCTTCATAACCTGGGGAAATAAACATAAAAATGGGTGAGCTCAGATTCTCAGTAAGGGTAAATAAGGGAGAAATGTAATCATAAGCATGAGAATGTGGGTTGGAGAATGTGATCAGGACATTTGAAGAACATACCCTTCATATCGTAAGACCATAAACATGAATTAGGACATAAATCTTGGTAGTTCATAAGACATGAATCATAAGGAAATAAAGAACATAAGCCATGAAATCATAACATAGGAATAATATATTGAATTAAGGTAGACACATAAAAATATATAATGATTTCCATAGTAGTCAAGGCATTGCTTCTGAGGCCATCTTAGTGGAAAAAGTCTTTTACTGAACTAGGATTACACCCTATTCCATCCTTATATTACCGAACTATGTTTACTCCTCATTTTATCCCTTTAATACTAAATTTACTTCGTTTCACATTCCAACCATGTCTATCTCATGAGATATAAATTTTTACCGAATGAATTGGAGGGAGATATTAGTCATCACTGTCTTATAATGAAATCATATATACAAGTTCCACAAATTCATAAAAAACATATCATATCCCATGAAATTAAATGGGTGTCATAAACATGTAATAATAACATAACCTGTTGAAATAGAGAGGTTTCACAATCATTTCATCAAAGCATAACTCATGAAATAAAGCTGGTTTCAAAATCATATAACCTATAGAAGAGAAACAGGTGTTATAAGTATCGATAATTAAAAACATAAACAATTAAATATGGAATATAAATGTAACCTTTGGATTTTTTTATAGAATTAATTAGTAACACCAACATAAGTCATCTTAGATAGAAAATAACTTAGGAATATGTTTTGAAAAAATATCTTGAAGAAAATATCATTTATTCATTGAAAAAGGGATCTTTAAAAATAAAAATCTTTTTAAAACCATTATCCTAAAAATAAACTTGAAATCTTATAAAAAATCTTTGAAAACCTTTTGAAAATCTTTTTCCTTGAAAACATATAAATAGATCGTGAAACTGTTTCGAAACCCATTTTTCATGAAAAAATATACAAGGATATTGAAAAAGGATTTTTATATAATTTTATTGAAAATAATTTGAAAACTAATAAATAAGGATTGAAATCATTTTGAAAACCATATTATTGGAAAACTTATATACGAATCTTGAAATTTTTTTGAATACAATTTCCCTTGAAAATTTATAAATGAATCTCGAAAACATTTTGTAAAAAATATTCCTTGAAGACTTAAAAATAAAGCTTGAAAACATTTTGAAAACAATATTCCTTGAAAACTTTTAAAGGAAGCATTAAATATATTTTGAAAACAATTTTCCTTGAAAACATATAAAAGAATATTGAGAACATTTTTTAAAACAATTTCACTTGAAAATATATAAAAAAAGATTGAAAATATTTTGAAAACAATTTTCCATAAGAACATTTAAAGTATCTTTTGAAAACATTTTGAAAAAAATTATCCTTCAAAACCTATAAAGGATGATTGAGAACTTTTTGAAAACTAGTTTACTAAAAACATATAAAATAATCTTAAAACCTTTTGAAATAAACTTTCCATGAAAAATATTTTCAAAACATATATATAAATAAGGAATTTTTTTTGAAAACCATTTCTTTGAAAACTATTTTTAAAAACATTTTCCAAAAAATTAACATTTTAAACAGGTAAAGGGATGTTCGTGATAAGGCTAGAGTTCATCATGACCCTCAAAATATTATTTATAGACCAATAGTAGTATGATAGTGAAGGGTCTAACCCAAAGGAAGGATGGAACTGTTTTAAGAACATATTTATAAATAAACCCACTATAAACAGTGGGTTGAATTTCAATTCAATTTTTTTTATATTTCAATGTACTACACTGATAATGATACACTATTTTTTTAATAGATAACTAAGATATAATTGGGACTAAGATAAGAAAATAAGGAAAATAATTTATGAAATATAGGAGCTAATACTGAATTGAAGCATATCAAGAAAATGCCCAGAGTACTCAATCTACTAGTTAAGGATCATATTTTTTTTTGTAGAAATTTTATTGTAAATGCACTTCAGAAACATATTGATTATTCCCCCTCTCTAGTAAATTAATCAAACATGAAAATGAATCTTAGAGTTCGCCCCTCCAAGAATCATAGACTGCAATTGCAATTGAAAATAATACAATGGAATAAAACTCTCTGTAATATCCCAAAGATTTGAAATTTAGTATTTTAATAAATGTATTAAAGATAAATCTCTTCAATTAATCTTGAAGTTTAATATTTCAAATAATGGAGCACGAATCAACTTTAATTAACTCAAAATTGATCTCATTGATCAATTTTTTTTCTTCGAAAAACATGAGTAAAATAAATAAAACAATTTACCAAAATAATTAAACTCCCCATGCAAAAACGTTTAATAGAAGATAGTTATGTAAAAATGAATTAAAAATTCAATTTACAAACAAAATAAATTGAAAAATAGAGTAAAATATCTCCATGTTCACTTTCGTGTCACTACTCTACTTCTTTTGAGTCTCGCTCCCCTAGTGTCTTCAGGTATCCCTCGTGTCCCACTCTTTCTTGTCTCTAAGATATGGGTCGTATATGAATGATATATATCCTCTTTTATTGTTGATGCCTCTATCATTTTAATGTACTTAAATCGTACTCTATTTTTCACCAATATCCTCCACTGATTCAGGTTTGTTATTCCTGAAAATCACATAACACATGTGTTTTACTATGTAGCACTCGTGACATTATCATATCCCCTGTAAAAAACATAACAAACCTACCAGTGGTCTGTTTGAGTTGAACCGGGATGTCATGTTGGGTAGTTTTCTACCATAATAAACAAACACTAAATATTAGTTAAAAAGAATAAATTTTTTTGTTAAAATATTAAATTATTATGATAATTATTCATTTACATTGATTTAAATTCATTTTTAATTATTATAATATTAATTATTATTTTCATTAACTATTTTATTTTATTTAGAACATTAATTAATTATTATTAATTTATTTAGTTATTTTATTAATGCTGATAGTTTTTCAATTTTATATAAGTTATTTATTTTTATTTAAAGTTATTATTTTATTAATTTCTTAAGTAATTATATATTTTATTAATTATTATTATTATTAATGTTATTAATTAAGTATATAAATTCTTATTATAGTTAAATTAATTTATAAATATTATTATTTAATAATTATTTAATTGATTAAATTATTGTAATTTAAAAATTGATTTTATTAATTATAAATTAAATAAATTATTAGTATTAGTATTTATTAATTTTTAGATTTTGTTTTAATTTTTTCTAATTTCTTAATGTGCTGGAGGCCGCGACCAGGGGTCTTCTGGCTTCCTCCAGAAGTTGCTGCTCGGTGGAGCGGCTCCCCCTTGCTCCCTTGAGGTGCGGCTCTCATGTCCAGACCAGAGGTGGTGACACTCCCATTCGGTTGTGACTTCATGAAGACTCTAACAGTAGTTGTTAAACCAAGTTGGCACTTCCAGATCTATGAATGCGAGAGACGAAAATAGCTCATTCCTTAAATAGTGGCAGCAGATTCATGCTGGTGGAGATGCCATTGTGGAGGAAGAGCTGGCTGAAGATGGATTGGAGTGACTGGCGGTGTGTCGATGAAGAGGAGGGGTGGATGATGTCACAATGAGACATCGTGTCTGCGGGTCTCGCCATTATAGTGGAATAGTAAATCGTGTGGAAGGGGTTGACATTGTATAAACCAAAATAGTCCAAAATCATAGGACAAAATCTGAGTATTAGTCTTTTGAAATGAAATGTCTCAAAAAAAATCTTGCATAAATAATATTCTTTCTAGGTGATCAAGGAATAAAATAATCATATACTTCTAAGGATATCATGTCTCATATATGTGGTCAATTAATGACTTATTTAAATTCAATTTCAAGTTCTAAATATAAGAGTGATAATATATTAAAAATAATTGGAATTAATAACATAACAAAATGCCTCTTATACATTGACTTTCTACTGAGTTTCAAAAAAAAAATTAGATTAAAATTTTTGAATCACCTTATTGATACTAATTAAATGGTTTCATACAAATAAAAATCCCACTTCTTCTTCTGGTGTTCTTAATTCCCCTATCCATAATGAAATTGTTTTTTATAATTTGGTACTTCATTTTTTTACCCAGCCATGTTACTTGTGTTAATCACTATGTATATGAAATTATTAGAATTATATAGAGGGCTTACTCACATAAATTATGCCTAGTGTCTCAAAGATTCATTGTGGGTTCCCAGATGACAATTTTACTCCACTTTGAAATGTTTTATATGATTACCATTTAAATTGGATCACTAAAGTGATTATTTTTTAATAATTAAAATTAGTGTCTTCAATGATGATGTTCAAGCTTCCATTTTCTTAAGGTTGTGATCATTACTCCAGAAAATGTATCTTATGTCACTCTTAAAAATTGTTCCTAAAAAGAACATTCATAAAAGAACTAAGAAAATTCACTCATCAATCATTCAACCTCAAAAAATTTAGATTTTAAGAAACTCCTAACCACCTGTATAATATTATTCATTGGAAATATAGATTTGAAATACAGAAAAAAAACATAAAGAAACTCAAATTGAAAAATATTTTTTGAAACATTTTGACCATTTTTAAAAAAAATAATGGGTAGAAGGATATGATGGGATTACATTTAATCAAAGATTAGATTAGTATATTTTAATCCTCTCCCCCACACTTTAAAATTCAAATTTATCTTCAAAGTTAAATTATAAGGTGGAAGAAAAATATTACACTTTTAAATATCAAACTTGATATTCATTATAGAAGATTAGTGACATGTTTAAGAGTCACATTGAAACTAAAAACATATATTTTCCATAGAAAAAACACTTTAAGACAAGATCACATGAATTTTCATTAAAGTTAGTGAATATAATTTTTCAATTGAGTTTTATGTAATAGCATGTAAATCATGAGTATACAGTGAACAGGGTATAAGAAATCTTGGAAATATGATTCCAACATATTTTAAATAGCATAGGGAATGATATGATAAAAAACTAGAAATAATGGAAAATTCAATTAAAAACAAACACCCGACTTAAATTTACCCCTCCCCCCACATAATTCCATACAGTGAAGAGATTTTAATATCTATGAAATTAAATTTTCATTAAAGAAGCACATGTAGTAAAAAAATTAAGAAAGAGTGAATCATCATGATTCACTGCCATTACCACACCAGTGATCCACTATTTTGGTGACTCACCACCAGCGGTGGAACAATGACTCAAGTGTAACGGTGAGTCAGGGACTTAACAGTGAGTTGTGTTTTTAGAAATTACTGTATTTTCAAGGAATGCGTTAATGTTTTCAAAAACGTTTTAGCATGAAAAATTGTTCATAACAACAGTAAAGAAGTGAGTCTGTAATGAAAGGGAGAAAAAAATAAATTAAGAAATTTAAAATCCCTATTTTAATGAAGCTTTCACAAAAATCTTATTGTGATTTAAGAACATGAGGGTTTTCTGCACCTATAGTGACACCGGTAACAAAATTATTCCATAAAAAATGAAAACCAGAAATAATAAGAACTCATATCCAGTATATACAGAATAATTGATAGAATAGGGTACCACTTTATTCAAAAAAAATGAAATATAAAAATAATGATAGATAATGGGTTGAATCCCATGAAGCAATTAATTTTAAGTCTTCAATTAGAAATTATTGAAATTCTAAAAACCAAATAAAAAAACCAATTTATTGAAATCAAATAAAATCATGGGTTTCCACCCATTCAATTCTAGTTTTAAATACCCTAGATGGAATCCCCTGGAAACTAACAAAATTAACTTGGTGAATGTGGTTTCTTGTCCATAAATTACCACAATTGTGTGACCAAATTGTATCTAATAGGCGAATGATATTTTTAGCACTTATGCCTTTAAGGGAAAACTTGAATCCCTTCACACATACTATGATCGCTAAGAAACACCCTTTAACATTAAGTAACTGTTAAAGGGATTATTCTATTTAAATATAAAATTCATCACCAAAATTCGATTCCTTAATATTTTAAGGAAATTATGTTTAGGTGAAAAAGTATAAACTCCATCCAGATCTAGTGAGAATATTTTAAGGTTGGACACATCAAATTCAATCATGGAAGTAGGGATGTACACTTGTAGAATAAATTCAGATTTGATGAATTTGACATTTTTGTGATGGGGAAACAATGAAATAGGTGCTTCAAAAGGTAGTTTGTTATCCTCAAAATTTTCCTTCTCAGGTTAAACCACGAAAAAATAAAAATATAGGGGTTTTTATGGATGATTTATGAATATCAGTATCAAGAGTGGTTGAATCAGTATGATCAATAGATTTAGAAACATTAGAACTCATATTAAACTCCCCTTGATAACTACTCTCTGAATTTAAATTGTTTTATTCCCATGACTCATTTGAGGAAGGTTGTGAACACTAATGAAGAGAATATATTTTACCTTTAAAATATTCAAGTATTATAATATTATAAATTTCTTCCAAAAAATTATCATCAGTAAATAAAAATCATTAACCAATCCTTATGAAAAATAATTTTTGGAATAATCAACTAGATTGTATTAAACCTCAACTTTATGTCCATTGTAGAAAATTTAATTCTTAAAAAAATTCAATTGAGAGTTCTAGAAAATTAAGATCAGGGGGAGAAATGTTTAACTCATCTTCAATAAATTTAGTTTCACTAAATTTCAAATTTAAAAAATTTTCCCCAAGTTTGTCGTCACTATTTTCCTTTTTAGTGCACAAGGTTTACAAAAATACGATTAATCATAGATTATGGTAGTGAAATCTCATCAGTTAACCTTTCTTCAAATATCAAACCCTCATCCAATTCATAATAATTCATTTCCATTATTTTTGGGTTTACACTTTCAAAATAAGGGAGATCACATTTATTAATAGTTTCTAGATTATCCTAATAAGTGATTTCAGGCTTATTGTTCTGTCCCAAAATATACCCAATCTCAAGTTCAAGTTCATTTTTTAAAATTTCAAAAAAAGGACGGTGAATAGTTTTTAACATTTATGTTTTCATTTTCCAAATTATCTTCAACCTGAACAATCACATTCTCAACGTTCATATAATAGTGAAACCTTTCAAAACTAAAAATCATCTAAATGATGGGGAATTTCACTTCAGTCACTTTTAGTTCAATATGAAAATTTTGCAACTAAATTACCAATAAGGTTTTAACAAATTTATTGGTGATATTTTTTTACTCATTGATTTACTTATTTTTACACTTGGTTCTTATTCATATTTAGATTCCTCCGAATAAAAGGTCGGTCGTTCATTTTCATCAACCCTATTTTACTCATGTTTTCCCTCAAAATATTCCAAATTTAAAACTTTTTTTAATTTCAAATTGTGTTTTATGTTTTATTTTACCTTTTTAAATAAATTTCATAATTTTTTATAATATTCATTCTAACTTCATGAGAATCATTATATTCTTCAAATTTAGTAAAATTTTATAAATAATTTGTTACAATTTTGAGTATTACTTGGGTTGAGGTTCATAAAATTCAATGTTTTCTTTATATTGATAATGTTTTTGTGGAAAATTGTAGGTTAAATACCAATTATTGTTCCCATATTATCTAGAACACGTAAGATTCAGTTTCTTGAATATAACCCTCTTGATGCTCCATTTCTTTATACAAATTTCGAAATATATATAATATTTTTTTCACATTAAAAAAAACGTAGTAAAAATCAATAAACAATAGAAAAATACACAAAACAAAATCAAAGAACCGTATTTGTGAATTAATTCTCCCACACACTTACAAAATGTAGAAGAAATTTCAAAATAGCTTAAGCAGTAACTTTTTTTAAGAATATTTTTGTTTGTTTGTTTTTTTAGACTTTGTAACCCTTTGACACTCAGTGCATGCCTTCCCCCACATTGGTTCCAAATTTTGAAAAGTCTAGAGGTCATCAAGCCCCTCAAAGTATTATTTATAAACCTACACTAGAATAGTATTGAAGGATCAAACCCAAAGGAAGGATGGTTAATGTTTTGGGGGCTTATTACAAAATAAAACCATATTAAACAGTGGGTTAAATTTTTATTTAATTTTTATTTATATTTAGATTAAATAAACTAATGATGAGATGTTGATTTTTTCAAAAGAGAAATAAGATGTAATTAGGTATAAGAAAAGTAAACAATGAAAATAGTGTATAAATGATAGGATATGTGTCACGACCCCTCCCCACAAAGTGTACCCCTCCTGGGCCGGCAATGCGAGAAGGGAGATAATGACCCCCGAGTCCCGCCTCCAGTAGGCCCCGGGTTGGCGACTAGCACTGAGGGTATAGTAACACACAAAATGGAAGGCATTACCTCTAAAAGAACACATGCGGAAGAGAGAGCTAAGATAGACACCAATCAACTCCAACTTAGACTACAATATAAACAAAAACCCAAGTACACGTATGTAACCCCATGAAAAAGTACTACAACTGAAATGGGAAAACCTGCAAGTACCCAAAAGAAAGTAAAAACAACAGCAACCAAAAGCCCGAATAGCTCCTGCAACCCCAAGCTAGTAGAAACCATCATGATCTCCAACCTTCTTCAAGTGACCTGAAAAAATAATTCTATATTTACATAGGGTGAGTATAACAGTATACTCGGTAGGATCCTCCCCAAAACCTCTCGTGCAAAAGTAGTGAAAGCATGCTAATGCACGGTGAATAGCAAGTGAAACTAACTCTTCACCTAAACGGGTATACTAATTTCCCAACCTCACCATGGATACTCTCACCAAGTAATTCATACAAGAATATATCATATAACAAAGAATATCAATGGTACCCTGCTACTACTTCCCCATTGGATTGCCGCTTTACCCCAACGTCGCACGTCCTGAGCATATCTCTCCAAAAAGGCTTGCTCATAGACACCTAGGTGAAGCACCACAATATGCACCTCGTGCAACAAAAACACCACGTCTACATACCAAAGTAACTAGGTATTTTCCAGAATCCACTATAGCTCGCATAACGTGCATCATACGTCAGGTATTATACCTCAAGTCATTACATCCCATACACTGGGTAAGGATCCTCAAGCCATCACAACCTATACATGTTACACCTATAGTAGTCTATAGAAAACTATATCCAGAATATATGTGTGTGAATAACCACAATCCATTACATCCCTCTACACCCATATATGGGGAAAACTAACCAATGTGCTTGCCAGCACAAGTAATTACCAAGAGAGGAGAGAGGGGACAAAGGGGGTAGTCAGCCATCCATCCTCAATCAGAATGTGGGAGAAAACACCCCCAGGGTTCAGAATCCCTGGGGTGTCAGTTACCCTTACTGACTGGGTGGATTAGCATATAGAAACACAAAAAGTACAAGATATATTATATATCACAATCACACTATGGGCATAACCTAGTCTTAGACACAACTGTATCTAACATCTCTCATACTTTGGGCTGCTACTTCTAATACTAGGTATCCTATAAGCATACAACAATTTGAAGGGCCTTAGTAGATTACTTCATTCCATTTTTATCAGTTTCACTTTATGTTAATTAACTCTTTAAACATTAATAAACCACGAACAGTTCTACCTTAAATTTCATTAGCATCACACCCAAATTCAAATGTAAAAAATACAAACTCATCATTATGTTCCAGCAACTCCATCCCCATGGGTTAACACCATTTATTCAATTATTCATTATAGAATTATTTTCCCACATTCCTAGGAATTCTAGAAAAAAATTATATGATACTAAACACAAGGGGTCTCAACACGGTGAGCAGATGTACTACTCTTTGAGTATTTTCTACATATAGAAAGAGCATATACCCATCCTTCCTTGAGATGATAAACACGAAAAGAACGTTGCATACCCTGCATATCATCGCCTCTTTTGGAAGAAGGGTAGGTAAGACCAGTTTCCGTGATCAGTGGGGAAAAGTAAAATAGATAAACAACAAATCAAAAATCAACAAGCATCTAATAATCACATCCATCACATTCCATCATCCCTAGTGTCCTCCCCGACACCCACAATTATAAATCGATGCCTCTCACCACTCTAGGCATCATCTGCTTCCATAAACAAAATCCTCCATGCCCTCACATATCACAACAGCCATCCAAGATCACATCACAGCACAAACTGCAGGAAAACAAACACAACATTTAATTGGGCTCTTGGCCCTTTAACAATCAAGAGGGTAACTCAAAACCCTTTAAGGAATTATCAAACAATCAGTTCTTTAATCCATATTGAATTAACTAATTCATTATTCTTAGGTTCCAAGTTCAGGAAACCTAATAAGTAAGCTATCACAAATAATTAAACATGATTACTGCGCCAATTTGATTAACAACGAATTAAAACTAGAACGAGATTTGTTTACATGCTTCTTTATATATAGAGAAACAATTATCAATTAATCCCAATTTATGTTCTTTACCATTTTCCATAAAGAACAAATATTTAATCAAAACAACCACAGATGTCACACTATCTAGAAGAACATGAGGCAATAACATACGATCAATATCAATGAATTTATCCTGCTAAAATATTTATTATGTCAATTCCATTGTCATCCAGTGGAATTAAACATGCTAACAATACATTTTCACATAAAAGAAAATAGAAGAAACGAATCCCCTACCTCAAATAGTTCCTCATGTTCTTTATCCACCCAACAAGTCACGATCCTCCTCTCGCGACAATTGCATCCACCCGAGGATTCCACAGTACGTCCGCACCAACCAAACCCCAAGAAAAACCCCATTAGAAGTATGGAGATTACATGATATAATATTTAAAGGATAAATATGAGAAGATGATCCACGAAGGAACAATGATAAAACATACCCAATATCGAAGATTGATCGATACAGCTTGGTTGCATCAAAGCATAGCAGAACCGATCTGAGGAGTAAAGTTTGATTGTGGAACTCCTATAGGAAGGATTTAATGGTTCTAGAATCTCATATCTGAGAAAAAAGAAGAAGAAAAAGGGAGGATGATATATTTTCCCTTTTGAAGATTTAATGGGGTGAGGGTTTAAGATACGCTTAACTCCCCCTTAAAAGCAGATCGCATTAACCAATGAAGTTTGACAAAGTACAATCATCCCAAGCCATAGGAATAATTAATATAGGATTTATGGTCTTTGAATTATCCATTTTAATTTTAGGGTTGCAACGCCACAGACGGTTCGCCATTCCAACACTGTATGAGGGAGATATGTTGGGTAGAAGATCTCGTAATAATAATATTATTATTATTATGGGGTGTTTCATGGACCCGATCCACGAACCATAATTTAATATCCAACATTTGACTTGAATTGACTGTATTAATGATAGGATCACATTTCCACTGACAATAATTCAATCGGATGTCACATGCTGGAGTTATGGCGGGTCGATGATTTAATAATATTATTAAATCTATTAATTCACGGGCATTTCGGGTAACCGGTCTGAAAACCCGGAAAAGACATCCAATATTGGACTCATAATTTCTGTCTCAAAGTTAGGGTCGCACTGCCACTAATGGTTCATAAAACCTAGGTAACATAAAGAAGTTATGGAGTAAACATGGTTTTCCCAACAAAATTAATAATTACATTATTATATTGTTTAATTTAATTTAATTCCTTAAATTCTCACATTTAAAATCCACTCAAAAAATCTCTCCAATTTGGTGCGCATCTCCCCATTCCACCTAGATTGATTTCCTTTTTTTTACTTATTTATTTTATTCATTTAAATTTTAAATCATTATTTCCTTTAAACTCTTTCTCTCTCCAATATCTTTCGCTCTCCCACAATTCCCTCATGCCCCAACAAAAGTGGTTCCTCCACATGATTGACTCCTCTTTTAACTTATTTATTTTATTTTAACATTATTGGAATTAATATCATAATGACTATTAAAAGTGAATAAATGTTCAATCACTCACACAAAACTCTATTTCCACACCTCCTCCTTCCCCCCATGCGCTACATGTGTGTGGCGCCAAACTCCACTCTCACATCAATGTTATTATTAATAAAATTAATAATAATAATTACACCAATAATTAATGTTATAATTTAATCCCATTAAATTATTTTACCATGGTTATTCTCATATTAAATTAAAACCACTCTATTTAATTAATCACACACTAAAATCCACCATTACTATTATTATTTAATATAATCGTAATAAATCCTCCTTCAATTTCATCAACGAGTCACTATCATTATCAATAATAATTATTATTATTATTGATGCCCGTCGTGCCGACCCTTTTCTTAATATTTCATCACCTTGTAATCTCTCTTTAAATTTAATTACCATTATTATCTTATAATTACTCCCTCTCTCCCATCAACTAAATCATTCTCCCATGATACTCATGCGGCCTCTTCCTAACCCTAATTTTCATAAAGTAATGGACCAGAGAGGTATGAGCCATTACATTTGATACCTCTCAAAGCATTCTCGTCCAGGAGAATTCAAAACCAACCTAAAGAGACAAAAAAAACATGGTCCGAACAACCACCCATCGATATACCTCTCAAAAGAGAGCAAGCCACAAAAGCAACAAAAGAAATTTATAAATAAAACAAGAAAGGTATAACAACAAAGGGAACATCATTACCTGAAAAGAGTTAACCATCAAACAAGTTTGGGTACTGAGAACGTATCTGTGACTCACGTTCCCAGGTACTCTCATCTATGGCACTGTGTCACCACAAGACACGATCTATGAGAATAGAACACCTGCTCAACACCTTCTCCTTGTGGTCATGGATCACCACAGGTCGCTCCTCAAAGGTGGAATCATCATCAACATCGATCTCTCCCCAATCGATGATTTCAGAATCATCATGAAGATAACGTCGGATCTTTGATACATGGAAAACATCATTTATCCGACTCATCTGTGGGGGAAGTGCTACTCGCTACACCACAGCTCCATGACGAGCTAACACCTCAAAAGGCCCAACAAACCAGGGAGAAAGCTTACTTCCACGACCAAACCTTCGCTGCCCATGACGGGGAGTCACCTTCTGAAACACATGATCCCCAACATTAAACTCTAAGGGCCTCCTTCATTGATCATCATATGATTTCAAACGATCTTGGGCTATATTAATCCTCTAATGAATCACCTGAACCATCTCTGTTGTATCCTGCACTAGTTCCGGTCTGAGAATTGCTGACTCTCCGACCCCAGTCCAGCACAACAGAGAACGGCAATACCGGCCATACAAGGCTTCAAATGGCGCTATGTCGATGGTGGAGTGAAAACTATTATTGTAAGAAAATCCCACTAAGGGTAAGTGACTCATCCATGAACCTCCAAAAGAAAGAACCCAAGAGCGTAACATGTCTTCAAGAGTCTGGATGGTTCGCTCTGTCTAACCATCCGTTTTAGGGTGAAAAGCATTGTTAAGGCATAGTTTAGAACCAAAAGCATGTTGGAGACCTCTCCACACCCTGGAGGTAAAATGAGGATCTTGATCAGAAATGATCATCCAAGGGACTCCATGAAGTCTCACTACCTCCTCTAGATACTGACTCATCAAAACATTCATTGAGCTCGACTCCTTGATCGCTATGAAGTGGGACGATTTTGTTAAATGATCCACTACCACCCAAATAGCATCATGTCCTCTCGGAGCTTGAGGTGAACATGTAACAAAGTCCATTGAGATGTCCTCCCACGTCCACTGAGGAATCTCTAATGTCTAGAGAAGACCACTAGGAACACAGTGTTCGGCCTTCACCTTCTGGTAGACTAAACATCGAGACACAAACTCTGCAATTGCATGCTTCAGCCCAGGAAACCAAAACTGACTCCTCAAGGATTGATACATCTTTGTCATTCCAGGATGTACTGCTATGGGTGAACTATGAAACTCTCTGGGAACAGTATCGTTCATTGTCAAGGGACCAAAACTCCATCCATGATACAACACTCAGTGTTGTTCGTCCTCTGAATAACCATCAAGGGCCTCACCACAAACAACTCAGTCTCTCCAAACCTCCACCTCTAGATATCTCAACTGGGACTCTTCCACCTTATACATTAGGGATGACTATACCATCATCTAAAAAAGACAACCTCTACCGCCAACTTCTTCCATATCAAGATGCAATGATGACAGTTCTTCCGTTACTCTCCAGGAATCACCAGATTCCTGCACAACATCACTATGGGACTTTTGGCTCAGCGAATCATCTACAATATTCCCTTTTCTAGGTGTATACGATATTTCGAAGTCGTATTACTTCAATAACTCTATCCACCAATTTTGTCTTAAGTTCAAGTCACGTTGGGAGAAAACATACCTCAAACTCGTATGATCGGTGAAAACCACAAAGCGCTCACTAATGAGGTAATGTATCCAAAACATCATAGAAAACACCACATATGCCAACTCAAGGTCATGGGTGGCATATTTTCATTCATGGGGATGAAACTATCGAGACCCATAAGAAACAACTAAACTATGTTTTATGAGAACACAGCCTAACCCCAGATGTGAAGCATCACAGAAAATATCAAACTGAACTCCCTCAACTATAAGACAAAGGACTGGAGCACTTACAAACCTCTCCATTAGATACTTAAAAGCTTCCTGACACTATTCAGTCCACATGAATGTCTGATACATCCTATTCAAAGTTGTTAAAGGAGTCGCAACTCATAAGAAATTGGCTACGAACCTCCTATAGTAGCCTACGATACCAAGGAAACTGTTCACCTCTGACACTGTCTTGGGGGCTCCCCATGACACAAATTCTTCTATCTTCTATGGATCCACAGCTACTCCCTATTGGGACAAAACTTACACCAAGAAATAGACTTCTTGAGCCCAAAACTCACACTTCAACAACTTCCCAAGAATATGATGTCGGCCAAGAACTCCCAAAATGGCTCACAGATTCTTTGTATTCTCCTCTTCAGATGTGGAGTACAGAAGGATGTCGTTGATGAAAACTACCACAAACATGTCAAGGAACTCATGGAACACAACATTCATTAATCCCATGAATACAGCTAGAGAAATTTTCATTCCAAATTGCATTACAACATACTCATAATGCCCATGAAGACAATGGAAATAAGTCTTCTGGATATCCTCATCCTTCACATGCATCTAATGATATCCTACCCGCAAGTTGATCTTTGGGAACCAACTTTCACCCTAAATTTGATCTAATAAAGAATCAATTCATGGAATCAGATAGAGATTATTTATTTTCACTTTGTTTAAGCGAGGATAATCGACACACAACTACAAACTGTAGTCATCCTTCTTCACGAACAGAACTGGTGCACCCCATGGTGACACACTTTGCTGAACAAAACCTCGTTGTAATAGACCATCAAGCTGTATATGTATCTCTCGTAACTTAGAAGGGTCCATCCTATATGGAGACATACAGATAGGAGATGCTCCTGGAGGTATCTCGATCCCAAACTTGATCTCTCGTCGAGGGGGTAATGCTACAACCTCTTCTGAAAAGACATTAGGGTACTCCTCTAAGACCCTAGGAAACACCAACTATTGAACCTCTGAAGAACACAACATCATCTCAGCCATCATGGATGATAAGGATGGAATGTTCCTATGACCCATCCGAGGGTCTCGCTCACCAACAAGCACCACTTTTTATACATCTTCACCAATGAAAATGACAATCTTCCTGAAGCAATCCACAATAGCCTGCACCGAATACAACCAATCCATGCCGAGGATGACATCATATGGTTGTATTCGTAAACATAGGAAATCTCCCCAAGTGAGGTGTTTCCCCAACACTAGATCACAGTCCCTACATACTTCAAACAAGTCATCTCGACCTCCAACTGGCGTAGTCAATTCCAAGGGAACTGGAAGCCTCTCTACCTCGAGTCCCAAAGCATGGACAAGGATATGTAATATGAAGGAGTGTTTGGATATTGAATCAAACAAGGCATACACCAAGGTAGAAAACAAGAAAAGGGTACCTCGAACGATGTCTGGCTCTCCTAGATCTGGAAACGATAGATCATGAAGTTGACCATGACCTTCTCCACGACCTCTCTGACCCGAATGATGACCACCACCATGGACACGCTCTGATCTCTGGGGAAGGAGAGTGTCATGGGGTTGTCTTCTGCCTCCCCAATCTACCCTATGCTGATCTAAAGCTGGTGCAACTTTCTACTGTTGCCTCGGCTGGAACTGCGTCAACGGAGGAACATGGAGCGCAGCACCCGGTGCATGATGACCGCTCTGAATGGTTGGGAACTCCCACTACTGATGACCATGACCACCACAAGTAAAACAAGATTTTGATCCCTTGGAATAGGCCTGAGAGTTTCTGCCTCTAGAGAAACGAGATGTGAAGGGATGGGGCCTACCTCTGACTGAATGGAAACTTTTCTGCCCTGAAAACCGGGAACCCCATACCGTAGCTCTGCTTCGTAAGGAATAATAAAGATTCCCCTCTAATGATGATCCGGTCTGGGAAAAAGTCCTCTCAACAACCTATGCCCTCTCCAATACCTCAAGATATGTTTTCATCCTAAATGGGGCGACCTGGCGTTAGATATCTAGATGCAAATCCTCCTCAAAATGTCTCGCCCTTGCCTCCTCATCTGTAAACAGGTCTGAATCATATCGTAAAAGGTTCTTAAAATGGATTCCAAACTCTCAAACACTAGAGCTCCCCTATCGAAGGGTAAGAAGATCCTGGCGACTGGACACCTACGCGGTCGAAGAAGGAAACTCGACTCTAAACCTATCTCAGAAATCCTCCCATGATATCGCTGACTCCTCACGATCCCCGACGAACAAGAACCACCACTTCTTCGATGTTCCATGCAGCATAGTCACCGCCAAGGACACTTAGTGCTCCTAACAAGCATGAATCAAACTAAATCCGATCTAGACCTCCTCTAACCAGTCATCTGTGACTGCATCTCAAGAAGAGCCCTCATACTTCTATAGACTCTGCCACTGAAACTCTCTGAGTGTCTTCCTCCCAGTGTCGTCATTGTCAACCTCTACCCTACGACGATCAGTTGGAACATCCTGCTAAACATTTTTCGTGAAACCCTGACGAAGACGTCGACCCGGATCCATACCTGTAAAATAACAATTGTTAGATTTCCTAAAACTTGAATATGGAAGACTCAAAATTAATTAATTAATTGTTTTATTTTATTCATTTTATTCATTTTATGTTAACCTAACCCAAGGTCTACCCATTCAAACACAAGCACAAAGTAGAATGATGCATGATCCTTTCCTAGGTATCTATCCTGCAACTAGTATCACCTTGTTTAGTAGCCATTATAAACTTAAAGGTCTGTACATCAGATCATAGGGGGGCCTAAACTCCTATGTCTCATCTGGTCTCCAGTGTTTACCTCACTTTCGAAACATGAATGACAGTGTCTCCCTACCAACCCATAAAAAATCACATGTTCCTAACTGGAAACACCATCTTATCCCACAACCAAACCTCTGATACTAGTCTGTCACGACCCCCTCCCCACAAAGTGTACCCCTCCTGGGCCGGTAATGCGAGAAGGGAGATAATGACCCCCCGAGTCCTGCCTCATGTAGGCCTTGGGTTGGCGACTAGCACCGAGAGTATAGTAACACACAAAATGGGAGGCATTACCCTCTAAGAGAACACATACAGAAGAGGGAGATAATATAGGCACCAATCAACTCCAACTCAGACTGAAATATAAACAAAACCCCATCTACACATATGAAACACCATGAAAATGTATTACAACTGAAAGGGGAAAAACTTAAAGTACCCAAAATAAAGTAAAAAACAACTGCAACCACAAGCCCAAACAGCTCCTGCAACCCCAAGCTAGTAAAACCCATCTTGATCTCCAACCTACTCCAAGTGAACGGAATAACATCTTATATATATATATAGGGTGAGTATAACAATATACTCAGTAGGATCCTCCCCGAAGCCTCTAGTGCAAAAGTAGAGAAAGCATGCTAAAGCATAGTGAACAACAAGTAAAACTAACGCGTCACCTAAATAGGTATACTAAGTTCCCAAACACACCATGGATACTCTCACCAAGTAATGAATACAATAATATATCATATAATAAAGAATATCAAGGGTACCCCGCTACTACTCCCCACTAGTTTGTTGCTTTTCCCCAACGTCGCACGTCCTGAGTATCTCTCTCCAAAATGGCTTGCCTGTAGACAGCTGGGTGAATCACCACAATAAGCACCTCGTGAAAAAAAACCACAACGTCCACATACCAAAGTAACCAGGTATTTTTCGAAAGCCACCATAGCTCTCATAATGTGTATCATACGTCAGGTATTATACCTCAATCCATTACAGCCCATACACTGAGTAAGGATCATCAAGCTATCACAGCCAATACACGTTACACCTATAGTAGTCCATAGAAAACTACATCCAGAATATATGTGTGTGAATAACCACAAGCCATTACAACCCTCGGTATACGTATATGGGGAAAACTGTCCAATGTGCCTACCATCACAAGTAACTACCAAGAGAGGAGGGCGAGTCCAACAGGGGTAGTCAGCCATCCATCCTCCCACCAGAATGGTGGGGAGAACACCCCCCCCCCCCAGGGCTCAGAATCCTGGGGGTGTCAGTTGCCCTTACTGACTAGGTGGAGTAGCGTATAGAAACACAAAAAGTACATGATATTTTATATCTCACAACCACACTATGGGAATCACCTAGTCATAGACACAACTGCAGCTAACGTCTCTCAGACTCCGGGCTTCTACTTCTAAGACTAGGTATACTATAAGAATAAAACCATTTAAAGATCCTTATTAGATTACTTCATTCCATTTATATCAGTTCCACATTAAGTTAATTAACTCTTTAAACATTAATTAACCATGAACAATTCCACATTAAATTTCATTAGCATCACACCCAAAGTCAACTGTAAAAATTAAAACTTCAACATTATGTTCTAGAAACTGCATCCCCATGGGTTCACACCATTTATTCAATTATTCATTATATAATTACTTTCCTACATTCCCAATAATTCTATAAAAACATTATTTGCTACTAAACACAAGGGGGATCAACACGGTGAGTAGATGTACTACCCGTCGAGTCTTTGACGCTTATAGCAAGAGCATATACCCATCCTTCCTTGAGAAGCTAAACGCGGAAAGCATGTGGCATACCCCACGTGTCATCGCATATTTTGGAAGAAGGGTAAGTAATACCAGCTGCCTTGAGTAGTGGGAAAAAACAAAACAGACAAACAACCATTCAAAAATCATCAAGCATCTAACAATCACATCCATCCCATTCCATCTTCCCCGGTGTCCTCCCCGACGCCCACATGCATAAACCGATGCATCTTACCACTCTAAGTGTCATCTACTGCCATAACCAAAAGCCTACATTCTACTACATATCACAACAGCCACCCAGGATCACATCACAACACAAACAGTAGGAAAAAAGACACTACATTTAATTGGGCTCTTGTCCCTTTAACAATCAATAGGGTAACTCGGAAACCTTTAAGTAATTATCAAACAATCAGTTCTTTAATCCATCTTGAATTAACAGAATCATTATTTGTAGGTTCCAAATTTTGGAAACCAAATCAGTAATCTATCACAAAGAATTAAACATGCTTGCTGCACCAATTTGATTAACAACGCATTACAACTAGAACCAGATTCGTTTATATGCCTCTTTATCATTATCCAAACAATTACCAATTAATCCGAATTTATGTTATTTTCCAATTTTCATCAAGAATGAATAGCTAATCAATGCAATCATAGATATCACACTATCTTGCAAAACGTGAGGCAATAACATATGATCGATATCGATTTATTTATCCGGTTAAAATATTTATTATGTCAATTACATTATCATCTAGTGGGATTAAACAAGATAAAAATATATTTTCACATAAAAGAAAAGTGAAGCAACGAATCCCCTACCTCAAACAATTCCTCATGTTCTTTATCCACACAACGGGTCACGATCCTCCCCTCACGACAACTGCATCCACCTGAGGATGCCACGGTACATCTACACCAACCAAACCCCATGAAAATTCCCATTAGAAGCATGAAGATTACATGCTATAAGATGGAAAGGAGAAACATAAGAAGATGACCCCTGATGGAACTATGATAAAACAAACCTTTTATCCAAGATTGATCGATACAGATTGGTTGCATAAAAATAGAGCGGAAATGATCTGATGAGTAAAGTTCTATTGTGAAACTCCTACGGGAAGGATTGAAAGTTTATAGAATCACATAGACAAGAACAAAGCTGAAGAACAAGGGAGGATGATATCTTTTCCCTTTTGAGGATTTAATGGGGCGACAGTTTAAGATACGCTTAATTCCCCATTAAAAGATGATCACATTAACCCACACAGTTTGAGCGAGTACAAACATTTTGAGCCATAGGAATAATTAATATAGGATTTATGGTCTTTGGATTATCCATCTTAATTTCAGGGTTGCAACATCATAGACAGTTCACTATTCTAGCAACGTATGAGGGAGATATGTTGGATACAAGATCTTGTAATATTATTATTATTATTATTGGGGGTTTCGTGGACCCGAGCCACGAACCATAATTTAATATCCAACTTTAGACTTGAATCGATCATAACAATGATAGGATCACATTGCCACTGACGAGAAGTCAATCGGACGTCGCACAGGGTAGTTATGGCGGGTCAAATATTTAATAATAATATTAAATCTATTAATTCCCGGGTGTTTCAGGTACCCAATCTGAAAACCCGAAAAAGACATCTAATATTGGACTCATAATTTCCGTCTCAAATTCAGGGTTGCACTGCCGCTAATGGTTCATAAAACCATGTTCGCACGAAGAATTTATGGACTAAACATGGTTTTCTCAACAAAATTAATAATTACATTATTATATTATTTAATTTAATTTAATTCTTTAAACTCTCACATTCAAAATCCAAGCACAAAATCTCTCCAATTTGGTGCACATCACCCCATTCCACCTTTATTGATTTCCTTTTATTAACTAATTTATTTTATTTCTTTACTTTTTTAATCATTATTTCCTTTAAACTCTTTCTCTCTCCAATCTCTTTCTCTCTTCCACAATTCCCTCACACTCCAAAAAAAGTGGCGCCTCCCCTTGATTGACTCCTATTTTAACATATTTATTTTATTTTAACATTATTGGCATTAATATCATAATTATTATTAAAAGAAAATAAATGTTCAATCACTCACACACAACTCTTTTTCCACGCCTCCAACTTCCCCCCATGTGCTACTTGTGTGTGGTGCCCAACTCCACTCTCACTTCAATGTTAATATTAATAAAATTAATAATAATAATAACACCCATCATTAATGTTATAATTTAATCCAATTAAATTATTTTACCATGGTTATTCTCATATTAAACTAAAACCATTCCATTTAATTAATCACACACTAAAATCCAACATTACCATTATTATTTAATATAACAGTAATAAATCATCCTTCAATTTCATCAATGGTTCACCAACATTATCATTAATTATTATTATTATTATTGATGCCCTCCATGTCTCCCCTCTTATTTATTATGTCATCACCTTGTAATCTCTCTTTAAATTTTATTCTCATTATTATCGTATAATTACTCCCTCTCTCTCATCAATTAAATCCTTCTCCCAAGATACTCACACGACCTCTTCCTAACCCTAATTTTTTCAAAGTAATGGATCAAAGAGGTCTGATCCATTACAATATGAGACTGAATTCAAACTAATCAAGAAAAATGCCATGATAATTCAATCTATTGGTTGAGGTTTAGATTTTATTTGTGGAAATTTTATTATAAAGTAACTTTTGAATATAATCAATTAATCCCCCTCTCCAAGAAATAAATCTAACAGGAAAATTAATCATAGATTTTTCCACTCCATGAATCATCTACTGCAATTGCAATTGAAAAAAATACAATAGAATAAAACTCAACGAACATCCAAATGATTTGAAATTTGAGATTTTATGAAATGAATTCAAGAACAATCTCACCGATTTATCTTGATGTTTAAAATTTTGAATCATGAATCATGAATTAACTTTAATGAATTAGAAATTGATCTCACTGAGCAATTTTGATTTCATTAAAAAAATTATTCAAAGAAATAATATAATTTTATAGGAAGAATTAAAATCCCCATGAACAAAATTTCAGTATAAGATTATCCTGTAAACTTAAATAAACAATTAAAATTACAAATAAAAGAAATTTAAAAATTGATTAAGAGACCCCCCTTGCCACTTTCGGCCTACTGCACTGATTCTTTTGAGTCTTTCTCCTACAGTGGACTTTAGGTCTCCCTCCATTCCTTCTCTCTCTCATATCCAAGATATGGTTCGTATATGAATGTGAGAGGTTCTATTTCTCTTTTTTTTCCTCTATAATTTTAATGTAGTTCTATCACATTCTGTTTGTCACCAATATCCTTCACCAACTTAGGTTTGTATTCCTCAAAATCGCTAAACATGTGTGTTTTACTCTGCAACACTGGTGACTTTAGCTTATCCCTTATAACCAACAGAACAGACCTACCAATGGTCTATTTGAGTTGAACCTAGATTTCATGTCAGGTAGGGTTCTATAAGCAAAAAACACTAAATATATGATAAAATAATAAAAATTATTATTGAAATATTAAATTATTATGTTAATTATTCATTTATATTGATTTATAATTATTTTTATTTTTTAAAATAATAATAATTATTTTAATTAACTATTTTATTTTATTTAGAACATTAATTAATTATAATTTATTTATTTAGTTATTTTATTAAAGTTAATAATTTTATAATTTTATATAAGATAATTATTTTTATTAAAAGTTATTGTGTTATTAAAATAATAAGTAATTATTTATTTTATTAATTATTATTATAATTAAATTTATTATTTAGGTTTAAAAATTATTATACTAAAATTAATTTATTAATATTGTTAGTTAATAATTAATAAATTTATTACATTATTTTATTTTAATAATTAATTATATTAATTATTTACTATTTATATTAATATTATTATCTATTAATTATTGTGTTTTGTTTTAATTTTATCTAATTTATTATTTTAATTAATTAATTTATATCCCCTTGTTATCCAGTCGTGGCTAGGGGTATTTTGGCTTCCTCTAGAAGTCGTTGCTCTGCCGAGCGGCTCCTCCTCCTAACTCCCTCTAGGTGTGACTCTCATCCCCAGACCGGTGGTGGAGACACTCCCAATCAGTTGAGATTGGGCACCAACTCTATATGAAGTGGTTCAACTGACTCGATGCTTCCATATCTACGGATGTGAGCAACAATGGCATCTATTTCCTCCAATACAAGCGGTGGTTCTCAAGTACAGCAGTGAGGCGCAATTTCTCCATCTCAGGGGTAGCGTGATCTTATTGGAGAGTGTTGGTTTTCCAGATTTTATAATGATATTTTGGGTTTTTTCTGAAATGGTGTTTAGATTTGTGGTTGAGAGATTTGGTGCAGGTGATAACAAATGGTCCTCAAATATAGGTCTAGATTCTATGGTGGGAATGATTTAATCAGCGACGTGTGGTGGGGGTTCTCGAGTTCTATGTTTTGATTATGGTGGCAGTTTAATGCAGGTGGCATCACTGTTGTAGAGGAAGAGCTAGAAGAAGATGAATTGGTGTGACTGGTGGTGTGTCGACGAATAAGTTGGGTGGATGGTGTCTCAATGAGACACCGTTTCTACAGGACTCACCGTTGTAGTGAAATGCAACTCGTGTGGAAGGGGCTGACGGTGTGTCGATGAAGGTGAGGGGTAGACGGTGTATTAATGATACATTTTTGGGTTGGTAGTGTGGTGGTGTCTTATTTCCAATGGTATGTCTAGGGGCTGAAATCTACTAGCAGTATGACAAATCATACAGTGCCTAATGACACACCGTTGGAAAAATCATCTCATGGTGTATGAATTTTCAAGTGCTAGAAATGTCTTAATTTTTAAACAATAACACAATCATAAAAAATATAAATTATATATTAACACATAAAATTAAAAAAAATTAGGAATTAATGTAATTAAAGATTAAAAACATTATTAAATTAATTTAATAAATAAATCATAAACTAAAAATTAAATCAATTAACAAATTAAAATATTCAAAATAGAAAACTAATAAATAAAATAGAACTAAAATTGTAAAATGATTAATTTTATTGAACATAATAATTAAAATAATAATAAAAAATTGAATTAAAATAATAATTTTTAAAAAGATATAAATTAATTATTAAATTTATTTTATTTTAGGAAAACAAAAATAAAAGATTAAATTTTAAATTAATGATTCAATTAATTAAGATAAATTGATTAATTGATTAATTATTAAGAATGGAATTAACATTATAATAAAATACATAAGATGTAAAAAAGAAAAATAACGAACACAAAAATAAAGTATTATTAAACTAATAATTTTAAAGGCTAAAAATAAAAAATTAATTATAAAAACTAATTATTTATTGAATTAAATTATAAAATAAAAAAAAATGAAATTAATTAAAAAATTGAAATATTACTTAAATAAATTGTTTAAAATAAACTAAAATTATATCGAAAATGTTTATATTTAAGGCCACATCACTTGACTAAAATGACAGTGAGTAAATCCGTACATTCCGTACGAGGAAAGAACACTCCTTTTTTCATGGTAAAAGGATAAAAAATGCCTTATTTGAAAAGTGAAAATAAGATTAATTTTAAAAAAATAGAAAAATATAAAAAGGGGAAAATTATATTTTAAATATTATAGGAGAATAGTAAAATATTCTGGGAAACCATTTTTAGAAAACATAATTTTGAAGAAACGCATATGTTCGACCGAAGAGAGGGTAAAGATGGGCTTTCATAAAAACACTTTATTAACTATATTATATACCAAAGAGTAGAAAAATGTTACTAATACAAAAATTTATCTAGAATAACTAGAGGAGAATAAAATTCATGATTTTTCTTAAGATATATATTATAATATTTCAATAAAGGAACCATAATCATATGTAATCTCAAAAGGTGATGAGATTGTTTCAATAAACTCTTATCACATAGTAACTTTGAACTATAATTCCCACGTAAGAAAATGAAACTACACGAAGCTTAATATAATTAAATTAAAGAGATTTGTGATATAACATGTCAAAGTCAGTGTGTGCACCTCATATAAAAATATATTTGCATAACATGGCATGTGCCTCAAAGAAGGTTAATTGAGACAAAACTATCATATTAATTTGTAACATTTTAAACATAAACCCCATGAAATGAAAATAATATAATGGATATGTAAATTGTAACACCCCAAGATTTTATGAAAAATATTCTTTTTAATTTCATTAATATCTTATGTTGTATTCTACACCAAGATTACCTTGCGCTATACGCAACACCGTGTTAGCTTGCAGTATACGCAACACTATTCTTGGATCGTGTTACACAAAATTTTGATAATAGTTATTATACACAACATTGAGTATATATATATATATATATTAAATGTATAAATGAAATATGGTTGGATTCTATTTTACGAAACAATGAAGGATTCTTTCACAACACGCAACCCTGACTTGGCTTGCATTACACGCAATCGCGACCTTCCTCGATAGCGTGTGTTGTACGCAATACTGGGTTTTAATAAACAACGATATATTATTATAATATTGTCATGAACTAGCCATTATGAATATTGTTAACTAAATTTTGAATTTCATAACATTATTATTCATCTTACACATTTCTAGAACATGATATAAGAACAAAATAAATTTTTCGGGTAAAATAAGTATTTTTCAAAAAATGCAGTTTTGCCGCCTTTTGATGGCGCACCCACTTTAAATCTAGTTTTTGACATGTTTATAAGTTCAATTTGACAAAATAAAATTCTTCTTTTTAATTAGGATATAAAAATTTACATTAGATAAAGTTTTGATAACTTTCATATCTTAATGAATAGTAAAAACACGCTATATTTTAATTAAAAACAACTTTTTTCATCGTAATATCTTATGTGGTTAAATTATAATATTGAATGGTTTTAAAGTATAAATAGAATATATTTTTACCCTTTAATATAATGTATGACATTAGCATTTATTTTACCTTAAATTCGTAGGTTAAATCAATTCAATCTTTTGCAATGTTTTAAAAAAAACTCGTTTTCTTTGGACAACGGGATTAATTTGAATTTAATTTCTGCAACTTTTGTGTATTGAATTTGGAAAAATCGATTTCATATTTGGAATCAGTGGATCCAAATTATGTTAATAAGATACTTTTTATTTTTGAGAATTATGAATAGTAACTACGGTAAATTTTATTTACCATAGTTAAAGGTAAATCGGGTAATTAAGGGTAAATATAATATTTTAAAATTACCCTAAAAAATGTCAAAATCCTATTGGATGACTAAAAGTCGACCCATATCACCTAAGGGTCGGATTAGATTCATTTAATTAAATGTTTTCAATGAAAATAATTTAATTATTATTAAAACCAAAGAATGTGACAACATGTCACTTTCTTAAATCTTATAAGTATAATAATTTTAATCTAGTTATAAACTTCATGAAACTTAGAACCTGAATAAGCTCCAGAAAGATAATATAATTATCTACATCATAGGAATTTATTTAGAATTTTGAGGGATTAAATAATTATCATTTATTATGACACAAAGATGATGCAGTAATTGTCTTATTAATGAAATATTGACATAATTGATGTTATAAATGCCCAAATAAATGTAATTTGAGACTTTTTATGACTTACACTAATTTTCTAGGTTCATATGACATGTTATTGTTGATTTAAGTAACTTTTTTTTAACTTATCATTCTGTTATGAATTTCATAAAAATCATGTACCAAATAGTGTCAAAATTGACATAAAATAGTTTTTAAAACAAATATTATATTATTAATTGTTATTTTATTCCTAAAAATCTAAGGTTAGGCCAAATTACTTATATAAGATTATATATATTAATAATAAACAACTTGGGGTTCTTTTGGCTTGATATAGTATGTTTATTAACCATATAGTGTAAGAAAACAAAAAAGACACGGTAAAAGTTAAATTATTTATCTTAGAGTTAAATCTAATTGATAAGGTTAAAATAATAACCTAAACTTTTATAAATACTATTGGATGAGATTATTTCGACCCATCCCCACCATAGCCTCTAAATAAATCAATTTGGAGCTATTTAAAACCGATCTTGACTTTATAATAAAAACTATTTTTAGTTATTCCAAAGGTGCCCCTCTCCTCCCTTATAAAAGGGCACCTCCTCCCTCTCTTCCTCACACAACTTTGCGCCTTCAAGATCAGACAAACCCTTCCAAATTCTCTTCTCCACTTCTCTATAAACATCCTAGAGGTTCTGGTCTTCCTAAAATACCAATTTTAGTGCCCTAAGAGGAGGTCTCATAGAGGCGCTTCAAAGAAGAGGTAATTTCCGTTTCCGATTCTTTCATCTTTATTTATTCTTACACTCCTTCTTCTTAGGTTGTTTCATTTTGAAGTAATAACATCAGTATCACTAAAATACTGATACGTTATTATAATTATGAAACAACCCTATTTCACCATCTATCCATCCTACGGAAAACGAAATCACCGTGCGTGCGTACGTACAGAATACCATATCCACGCCGTGGTGTAATCTATTTTCCACCACCACCTTACTTGGATGGGTATAATGGTGTAAATAATGACTATATATTACTATTATAAAGTGATATTGATTCTGAAATAGTATACATATACTCCAATACAATTCCACGATCATAGGAACAATATCATCACTCGTGCGTACGTACGGAATACCGTCTCCACGATGTGATGCGACTCGTTCTACATGATCTTCATTCCATAATGATTATATACATGAATTGAATGAATTAATATGATATATATTACACTAATACTATTCTGGAAATTATTTATCTATAACCTAAAGAAAATAATAAGAATTTATTCGACAAAACACGCATAAGAACAAAAAGTTATAAACACCCGAATAACAAGTAGCAATGAAATATTACTATTAAGAAGCTAAGAATATGACCATATATGATATCATAAAAATAAGTATGATTCTGGAATAAGTCAATAACATTATTTAAATCATTATACAGGAGGTTCGGACACTTACAAAGCAAGTCGGACCTAAGGTAAGGGAAATATGACAATCTCATTTTTATCTGAGATTGTTTATACTTTGGTATTTACTGGGGTGTATTTTATCATCCACATCCATGTTTCCTCAATATGTAATATTTATATCCTTATACAATAGTTTAAATCCAATTTTACCCTTTGGTGAGTTTTGAGTAAAAGATATGAAATGAATCTTTTGACGTTTTTCGTACGAGGTACTTTTTGACTTTTCCGACAAAAGTACGAGAAGAATGTTTTCTATTAACTTATACGGTAGGAATGGATTTTTAAAACATTATTTCCAAGAAGCTTCCCTCACAAGTTTTCAAGTTTATTTTTAATCAAATTATTTTAGTTTATAATTGTATGACATGTTAAGAAAGAAAAAGTGTTTTTGAAGTAGAAAGGATATTTTCCTCAAGAATGAAGTTCAAGTGTTTTATCAAAATTATTTTCCATCTAAGATAATAAAGGGTTCTATTTTTATCACTATTATTACATTGATTTGATTATGTTGTGATGGAATTATTTTTATGAATTCTTTTGTCTTATATGAATTGTTTTATGATGTCATGTTGTTTAAGAATCCCATTTTTATTACATGGGTTATGCAATGATGTATGATTTATGATTTTGTGGCACACATAAGAAAGGTATCATTAAGAGATGGGTGAGACCTATATATCCCTCCAATGCATTGGGTAAAGATTTTATATCTCATGAGATAGACATGGCTGGAATGGTAGGTTATACCGGTTCAGTGAAACGGGACTGAAACGAGGGTGACTCGGTTCAGAAAGGGACTTTGTCCACTAAGATAGTCTTGGCAATGAGTCTTGACTAACAAGAAATGATTCTCTATGATTATGTGTGTATGCCACAAAGTTTCATGTTTTACGTTATGATTATTGGATTTTCATTTCACTACTAAGATTTATCCCATGTTATGAAATTATGCTCTCTTTTGCAGGTTAAGATTTCCAAAATTTTATGTTCTTATGAATATGATGTGATTGATATTTCTTTTGTTTACCCTTACTGAGCATTTGAGCTCACCCTTTTATGTTTTCTTTTCCCCATGATATAAAGAAAGGTTTTAGGTAAAAAAGGGAATAACTTTATGGAAGATGTTTAAGATCTTTCACCACGATTAGAAGATTATATTCCGAGTTTCCAAAGACACTAAACGATTACGGTCCTTGTGTGTGTGTTTTTGTAATGTACTAAGTATTCCGCAAAAGTAATGTAATGTACATGTACGTCAGGATTATGGTCTCTACATAAATACCCAAAAATTTAAGTATAATAATCATTAAATACATCCATGCTCAATATACACACCATAAAAAAGTAATGGGTGGTGAATAAAAATGTATCTCAGAGAAATAAAAGGTGAGATGAAATCCTCTTACCAAGTGTCTTGACTCTCTTCGTACTCGTACAAGATTCATGTATAATAAAATTATGTTTATTATTTAACTTTTAAAGAATCATATTCTTATATCTAATTCCAAATATTTTTTGATTATGGCCTTATATTACCATGTTTTTTAACAATTATATGCTAAGGTTTCCCTTTGGGTAATATTCACATTCTTCTTTTTATGTGTCTTAGTTTTTTATATATTTGGACCTCATACTTATATAATGATTTCCATAATTTAAAAAATGATATAAATATCAATTATATTCATGATATGTGTATTATAATAATCAATAGTATATATTATTGTGAAATTGAGAGCCCCAAACATGTCACTCTCAGTGATGATGCTCTCAGCGATGAACCCTAGTTTATGATCAAGGATGACTTCCCCCTCCCCCATTCCTGATGGTGGGAGGAGGGAGAATGTTTTGGTGCCCCCATTTCTAGTTATGTGGGAGACATTTATCCCTTTCTCTAACCCTATATTTCTCCCTAAGTTTCTGTTTATTTCTCTAATTCCTAAGGTTCTAGATCTTTACCTTGGTTATCCTCAACTCCTGATTTCACTGTTGGAATTCTATGAGGCTTCAAGTTTCCTGGATCTGACTTGAGTGGAAAACATCAATCATCGAATGACATTGGCTGATGATTTTGATACCTTTGTGATTGGTTACTGGGACTTGAATGATCACACAGTTGTGGGTCTTCTGGATTAACGCCACCTTATTATACATTTTGCTTCAGAAGAATATTGGATATGTGTGTGGTCTAGGACTCCCCATATATGCAACAAATGGGAGTTCTTTCTTCTCTGATTGTCTTTCGATATCTGTATGAATCAGTACTCACCTTCTTCCACGAACTGGGTAATTATTCCTCATCGTCCCTTTCCTTTAAAAAATTTAGCAATCAAATGTTTGTTATAGAATTTGGTGGTTCAATTCCTTTGTTCTAATGATCGCACATCCTCTGTGAGTAATCAGATCAATCAGTGTTTTTGTGCTGATGTGGATGTTTTGAAGAGACTTGTTGAGTGGGTTTGGATTACGGTTGGCGAGGAGTTTCAATTAAAGAAAGCTGTGTTATTTGAATCATGGGTTGATTATTGTTAGACCTAATTCCGATTGGGTCATATGGAAGATAAATGTCATAGTAGATCCATGAAAAGGAGGCCTTTTGGTATGGAAAAGGGGATTGAAAAGGTCTCTGGCCAGGGATAGATTCATGATGATGTTGATATGCCTGGAAACTTCTTTGTTCTGGTGATCATGGGTGAATCGGACTTGAAAAAACCTACGTGGGCACCTTCCGATCTGATAGTCACTATAGTTTTTGAGAGGCAGAAGCAGGTTCTTCTTTTGGGGGATGGTGTGAATCAAGATGTTGTCATGGATGCAGCTGGTCTTGGAGGTAGTACTGGCTTGGCAGGTCCTTTAGGTATCTATGTGAATCAATCTATTTTCATGGATTCAACTGGTCCTAGAGGCAGCAATGGCTTGGAAAATACATCTGGTGTCCATGTGGTTATAGGGGCTTCTCTAAATCAGGGGAATGTTGTCTCTGTTTAGTGTGATGCTGGCAGGGAGGATGATGGCCTGCTCAAAGATGTTGATGTTGGGTTTAATGAGACTGAGATGCAATTTAATTTAGTTAGTGAATCTATTGTGCATGAGGCATCCTGTGATGGGAAGTCCAATGTTGAATAACATCTATGTATGACTGTTGAGGATACTTATATGCAGCCATAATTCATGGGATGTGGATTTGTGAATCCGGCCGGATTGGTTGTACCTGGATAGGAATCCCTTGAGGCTCATGGCACTGACTCATGAACCATTAATTTTCATGATGAGATTCAGAATTAGTACAAATCTTCAAAGATCCTTGATAACTGGTCCAATGTTACTGATGGTGACAAGGAGACAAGCATCAACCCTCCTCAAACTATAAGATGTGGTAAGGTATCTTTCAAAGATTCTATTGCGCACGAGAAATCAAAGATGAATGACACTGCTCCCCCGAAGAGAAGGCCTGGGAAGGATTACTCCAATGTTCCAAGGACTGTATCTATCAAGTCCTTCTCAAAGACAGATCATCAAAGTCTTCGATCGATGCAATATGTGATCTTCAAGAAGTGAAAAAAATCACAATCTAAATGGGAATCGATAGATGCTATTGTATCTTCGGATTATGGGTATGGTGATGATATTGATCTATGTGACTTGTAGTTCTTTTGGGAGTGACATTGTTTAATTTTATTTTTATTGTACTGCTTCAACATTCTTCTTTTTTAATAATGTTTCATGGGGCCAAGATTTCTTGGTCTCGAACCTTTCTATAATATTATGAAATGGAATGAACTGTTCATGGAGACAGAAGGTCGTACGTAGGATTGAATGTTGTTTCAGTTTTATTATAATTTTGGATGAAATCGAGTAAATAATATATAAGTATATATACACATACATATATATTTATTCTCATAACAATATTATATCATATTTTTCTTATAATTTCACTAAAAACATCCTGAATACATTCCATGTAGTGTGTGAATGAATCTCCTCGAATTGAGGGGGAAGTAATCAATGCTTCCTCAAATGATTTTCTCATATTTACACAAAATGATTTGTATAAACATATGTGTTGTAAAAAAATTAAAGAATCTTGAAGACATAATAAATCTAATATATATCATATATAAACATAGTGTCCATCAAAATTCCAACCTTGATAAGTGGTAAGGTAAGAATTAACAATGCTAATTTTGTGAGGCGGTAGTTCGTCGTACACATAAACAACTTATTCGTTACCCATTAGATGGAAGTGTGTGTATGTATAGTTATAACCCATATCATAGTAATATCATAGAATATTTATTATACTGGTCTTGTTATAAAATCATGTAATAGTAATATTTTATGGGGTGGATAATGGAAATAAAATAAAATAACATGATGGAGAATGTTACCTCTTATCTGGGTAAATCCTTTTAGTTTGCACCAAAGGGATTCCTTAAATTGATTTCTTCCCAAGGGGGTTATAATATTAGGTGAGTGATTATTAGGATCTATTTTGTAAGATCTTGTTTGAGCCAAAGTGTCTTGAGAGGCGTTCAGAATTGGGAGGACATGTGGCCTTGTTATATTGGAAGAGGATTGGAACTCTTGTATATTTTGAGAAAAGGAATTCCACCCACATTTTCCCATGTGATGTGGATCCAATAATGGAAATATTTTTCAAAATGGAAGATATGGTTGAACTATGGCTATCCAATAGCTCTTGGATAATTTTCTAGGTCTTTTGGGAATTTAAGATTACTTTTTAGTAACTTATTAAGCATAATTATACCATAATCGTAGTAATTATGTTTAATTACATTCACTAATATTTTTGGTAAAAAAACTAACTTGAACATATTGTATATTATAAATTTTTTTCTAGGTTGCTGGGACATTGAGTTGCATAATTACTATTTATTCCACACTTAAAACATTTAACCTTCATTTATTCATTAGGGAAGCCAATATTCTCATCCATTTCATTAACTGAACTATTCATTTTTCCCTTTCAGACACTTTATTTGTGTCTTTATTTTCCAATGTCAAAAAATCTTATGGTTCCTCTAAGAAATTCACATAAATGATTCATTACACATTCTTGACATAAAGGAATTGAACCTTCTTTCCACCATGGTCTCCATTACCCAAACTTTCAACGAACACTTTCTTTTTTCCGTTGGTGAGTAAGAGAGTCGGTTGGTACACATTTCTAATAGTGTTCCATAAAAACTGATTAAGCATAATCATAACATCATTCACTCTAATGATCATCCCACTTGACTTCTCGTCATTAAATCATCCATCACAATCAACTTTAATCCAGTTCCTTCATGTTCTCACCGCTGATTAAAACCATAAGCATAGTTTGAGCAGTACTTATCTTAGCAAAAAACAACATAGTTGTGAAAAGAACAACTGATAGGATGTCAAAATCTTGACTCCTTATTTAATATAAGACCCCTATTTTCATCCTTGGTTATTCATAGCCATCTTATATTTAAATCATTCATGAGGTTTTGTGAAGAGTTTTTTTATTCTAAAAGAATATCCCATAGGAGTGTCAAACCAGGTGCATTGAAAACCTCATTTTCATATAGTAGATTACCCTGAGTTTGGCCCAGAACATCTTGTCAGATTTATTACTCCTAGGTACATATGTGATAGAGACTCATCCTCTTTTAGTTTACAAAAATGGATGTATTTCATGGAAACCAATCACTCTATAGATTACTAAAATTCTAGTACATTTTCTTATACTTTTCCTTACATTTAAACTTATCCTTATACATGTCCTTAGGGTTCTCACTATGTTTTTCTTATGCAATTTTCCAAAATTTAACTAAACCTTTTCTCTGATACTAACCAAAAATACACTCATACATAATACATATATTCATAAAATGGGGAAATAAGCATAAAAATAGTTATATTAGAATCTCAATATGGGTAAACAAGGGAGACATGTAATCATAGGCATGATCATAAGGGTATGAGAACACGATCCTAACATTATAAGATAATACCTTGCATATAATGGGATCATTAACATGAATCTTGGATTAACAAACTGAAGTTAATAAGACATGAATAATAATGAAATAAAGAACATATTCCATGGAAGAATAAAATAGGAATAAAACATGGAATTTTAGATGACACATAAGCATAAACAATTATTTCCATAGTAGTCAAGGCATTGTTACTGAGGTCATCTTAATGGGAAAAGTCTGTTATTGAACTGGGTTCACACCCCATATCGCCTTGAATTACTAAAATGAGTTCACTCCTCATTCCATCTCGGTAATACTGAACCGAGTTCATTTATTGTTACAACCATGTCGATCTCATGAGATATAATTCTTTACCCAACTCATTATTGGTAGATATAGGTCGCACCCATCTCAAAATAAATCATACATACATTTGAAATAGATTTATAAACAATCATATCATAACGCATGAAATTAAATGGGCATCATAAACATGTAGTCATATCATAACATGTGGAAAATATATGTTTCATAATCATTTAATAAAAGGGTATCCCATGAAAGGAAGTGGGTTTCAAAATCATATAACTTGTGAAATAGAAAGGGTTGTTATAATAACTGATCAATTAAAACATAAAAAATTAATGAAAGAATATGAATGAAACCTTTATATCATTTTCTAGAAGGGAATGAGTAAAATAAACATAGGTCATCATGGTTAGAAAATAACATGGGAAGATATTTTGAAAACATTTATTGAGGAAATTATCATTTCTTCTTTGAAAAATTAATCCTTAAAATAGAAATAACATTTGAAAAAAAATTCTTCAAAATAAACTTTAAATCATATAAATAAATCATTGAATTTGTTTAAAACATTTTCATTGAAAATATATAAAGATATCTTGAAATTTTTTATAAAACAATTTTCATTGAAAACTTAAAAAATTATCTTGCAAACATTTTGAAACCCATTTATCTGAAAATACTTTCCAAACTTATAAATAAGGATTGAAATCATTTAGAAAACCATTTTCCTTGAAAACTTATGAAATAATCTTCAAACAATTTTGAAAATAAGTTTACTTGAAAACTTATAAAGGAATCTTGAAAACAATTTGAAAACCATTTTCCTTAAAAACATATAAAATAATCTTAAGAACCTTTTAAAAAATAATTTCCCTGAAAAATAATTTGAAAACTTATATAGAAATCATGATTTTTTTTAAAAACCATTTCTTTTAAAATTATTTTTAAAAATATTTTCTTAAAAATTAACCTTTTAGAAATGCAAAGGAAGCTTCATAGAAATGACAGTGGGTAAATCTTTACATGTAATGTGAGTTAAGAATAATATTCCTTTTAAATGGTAAAAGGATAGAAAAATACCATGCTCGGAAGGAGTAAATAAGATTCCTTTTAAAAAATTGGTAAAATACAATAAGGGAAAAATCACTTTTAATAATTATAGGATAATATTAAAATATTCATAGATACCCTTTTTAGAAAAGATGTTTTTAACGAAACATAGATTTCCGACTGAAGAGATAGTAAATTTGGCCCTTCCTAAACACATTTTATTAACAATATTATGTACCAAAGAGTATAAATATTGTACCAATACATTAATATATCATGAATAACCCCAAGAGAATAAAAGTTGTGAATTTTCTTGAGATATGGAATATAATATTTCAATAAAGAAATCATAATCATAAATAATCTCGAAAAGGAATGAGATTGTATCAATAACCAATTATCACTTAATAATATTGAACCATAATCTAAATATAAGACATTGAAATTAAATTAAGCTTAAAATATCATGAAAGGAAGTGTATTCATGATATAAAAAGTCAAATTTAGTATTTACACCTCATATAAAAATATATGAGCATAACATGGTCTATGTCTCAAAGAATGTAAATTGAGACAAAATTATCCTACCAATTTGGTAACTTTTGAAACATAAAACCCCTAAAATTAAGATCATAGAATTTATATGTAAATAGAAAAAATTTAATCATAAAAAAAATTTAATACATCAATGGGTAGTATACACAACACACAAATGTAATGGTTGGTGAATAAAGCATGTATCTCACGGAAATAAAAAGTGAGATTAAATCCCATTACCTTGTGTCTTGAATCTCTTTATACTCATACAATATTCCTGTATAATAAAGGTAAGTTTATTATAAATATTTTACAGAAGAATATTATTGAATATAATACCATAAATGGTTTTATTATGACCATATATTACTCACTTGTTAACAATTCTATGTTCAGTTTTCACTTCAGGTAATATCCGCTTTGTTCTTCGCATGTGTCTTAATTTATTATATCCTTGATCCTTATAATTATATCATGATTTCAGAACATTTAGATCATGATATAAATATAATTTATATTAATTATATGTGTATTATAATAATACATAATATATATAAGTATGAAATGGAATACACCATTCATAGAGATGGTAGTTTGTACGTACATATGAATAATGTTTCTGTTTTATTTTCGTATTGAAAGAAAGAGAGTAAATGATATATATATATATATATTTATTTATTATAGTAGAATTATTATATCACATATATAATATAATTTCACTAAACATGTACTTAATACATTACTTATAGTGTTTGAATGAATCACATCACATTGAGGGGCGGTAGTCCAAACTTCTTCAAACAAAATTATCATATTTACAAAAAATGTAAAGTATAAAGATATGTTTTGTAAAATAATTAAATAATATTAAAGACATAATAAGTATAATATATATAATATATTAACATATTTTCCATCATAATTCTCACTATGATAGGCTATAAATGAATAAGAAACAATCATCATTTTGTGAGGTAGTAGTTTGTCACACACATATATAATATGTTTGTTACCCATTATATCTAAGCATGTGTTAGAGTAGGTATAAATATTAGCATAAAAATTTAAAATTATATCTAATTTATTTATTTTTTATAAATCATGTAATAAAAATATTTTAGGTGGTGGAAAATTTAAATAAACTAAAAGAACTCGAGAAAGAATTCTACCCCTTATTAGGGTAACTACTTTTGGTTAGCAAAAAAGAGGATTGCATGGATTTATTTCTACCAAAGTCGAGGATTATAGTAAGAGGGTAGGGATTTTTAGAAGCTATTTGGTTATATCTTGGTTAAACCAAAGTGTTTTGAGAGGTGTGGTGAAGTTGGAGGAGAGGAGGCCTTTTATAGTGGAGGAGGTGTGGCGCTCTTGTAATTTTTGGGTAAAGGAATTCCACCCAAGGTTTTCCCCTATCAAGTGGATCCAATAATGGACTCAATTAGATACAAGGAAGTATATGGTATAAATATTTCCATAAAATGGATCTTGGAAAATTTTATAGTTTTTTTTCTCCTTATGATTATTGTTTAGTCCCTTATTATGATTTTTTTACCTTAATTGTTTTTGTTTTTTTTAATTACATTCAGTAATATTTTCGGTCAAAAAAAAGTTTAACATATCATAAAATATAAATTATTCAATTTAAAAATATGGAATCCTTTTTTTCCATATTAATATCATAGAAGTGTCAAAAATTAATTTAAATTTAATCCCACTGTTGAGTTGACAATGCAGGTTTTTAATGTAAAACTGTTCAAAATTTTGCTATGTTTTATATGAAATTTCAAAATGAAATTGAATATGATGACCTAAATTGGATAAATTTATAAAATTATTATATAATTAACCTTTTAAACCAATTTAAAATATAATTTAACCTTATAAACAAAATAGTTGAAAATTGAGTTTTAATTTAAAATTCTATATTTTCACTATTCATCCAAAAATGAAGTTTCTCTAAAAACTCCTAAAAAATCACCCTCAGATAATATAGATTTTATAAATTTTAAATTGAATTTTATTTTATCAAATTAAATTTCCAATTTGTTTTTAAAATTAATTTTATTATTTTTCACAGAAGGATATGAAAAGCAGTTCATTTGAGATTATAGTATTTTTAAACATATAAAGACATTGCCAATAATATATATTTTTTATTATAAATACGTAATATTTATATAAATTCATTATATATAATATTTTAAAATTATATATTAATATTCATATTACTACATTTAATTTCAACGTTACAATTGTCTCATTTAATTAAGTATAACAATAAAATGATGCTTTATAGAAACTCGGTGTTGCATGTAACATACACCAAGGTTGTGTTGTGTGTATACAAAGACAAGTTAGTGTCATGTGAAATGAATTCTTGACTTTGTGGTTTAATATAGAAAAAATATTTTCAGTGTTTTGAGAAATTCAAAATATCAAAAGATTAAATTAATTCGAAAAAAATATTTCACAAAATTTGGGGTTGTTATAAGAGTTGTGTTCATGTTTTATTATTAAAAGTAATATTACTTAGAAGAATTTATTGAAACCCTAAAACATGAAGATATAAGAACAAATTTTTATCAGCAAGGTCAACTAACATCCTTCACTTGATGATTAATAGAAAAACTCATCTCATCGATTTATATATTGATATTATTGTTATTGAGTTTTTCATAAAAATATATTTTTCAAATAATAGTTAACTAATGGGGGATATAATCCAGGGATATGTTTGAATGAAATTCATAATCAATTTAGAAAAGAATTTGGTGATCATGTATTATCACTTATAGAGGGAGAATATTCCTTGAATAGTAAATCAAGTAGAACTGAATTAGATTCTAGAAACCTATAATGCAGCTATAATGGTGAAAACATCATAATAATAAGATGTAATAAGAAAATAGGAAATCATAAATAATTAATCAACTATTTGTATTAAAAATTTGTGTAATTTGTTTTATAGGATACTTAATGGATACTGAAATGTGAATTCAGTGAGATATTTTATCATTATCTAGTATACAATACTGTAATTTATAGTGAGTTTACCTTAATAATAATTGAATTGTGAAAGGAATAAATTTATCTATATGAGTTACATAAACATTCAATCACAATACCAAAATTAGAAAGTGGTGTGGGCTATTATAAAAGGTATATAGATGTTTTTGAAGACTTTACAAGTGGTTTTATTGTTTTCATGTGAGAATTAAAGCATGATACTGAATTGTGGATGTTAATGTAAAATTATGATTTCAAACTTATAACATTATTTCTCTACATTGAACATGACTCTTGTAGGATTAGTGTTGACAGCGAAGAACATACATTATCATTTTATATATTTTCAACAGGTGATATAATTATCTAAAACAATTTTGAATACAAAATGGTATTTAGATTCTATTTACATATTTGGATCTATAAGCAGTTTTTAGTCTATGAATACATCCAAATAAAGCACCAAAGGGTTAGTAAGTTGACCCTTTGGATTGTGGTTAAAAGTTATTCTTTATTTATGTCAAAAAGTTAGATAAGAAAAAACATAAATCTCTGTAAAGCTACTAAAAATTTTTGTTGATACAAAAGGATCTAAATATAGTCTATAAGATAAAAGGATTAATGGATTTATGAGATATAAATTATCTAATATATGATTTCTCTATATTCCTTGGTTTTATGGTGTAAGAAATTAGAGTAGATCAAATGTTGGTAGGAATGTTGGATTATGGAAACAGATTATGTCTTACTTTGGAAGAGTATTAGTAAGAATTAAGTGTTTATATTATCATATGAAAACAACAACAGTACTTTAGGAGAGTCAATATCTGATGATAATAAATGATTGGGTGTTTTGGTAATATGTTTATGGCACTTTTATAAAATAATGAATAAATGATGCAATATGTGAAAGAAGGTTTTATAAATATTACTTAATGATAGAAAATGTGGGAGATAAACCAAGATTTGTGTGATATAGTCTACTATTAATACCATTTAAGATGATTTTTTATTTTTTATTAATATATGTGATTGAGTTTTAATCTATTTGAGCTTTCTAATGAGATAACTGAAGATATTTTGAAATGAGTTTAGATTGGTTGGAATATGTTTTGAAGGTATCATGGGTTAATATTAGTAGGTTTTACTAGTTCATATGTAATATTCCTATGTTTGTAATAAAATTATTAAAAGGCATGTATAAGTGTAAAAACCAAATATTTCATTGTATAATTTTTCATTTAAATAAACATTTTTGTTTGATAAACTGTGTTATATATACAATTGAATGAAAATGATCCTCAACCTAATAGATGAGAATTATTAGGATAAATATATTAATTATAATCCCTATATTAAATAATAAGATATTAATCAACTATAAATACTTATATTCAATGGAAAAAATAAATGTGATTTAATTATTCCTTCTAAAATAATTTCTAAATGTACTGTATATTTTAACCGAATAAATTAAATCATCAAATTGTAAATGATAAGGTATAATATTTCAATATATCAACTAATATATTATCAATATCTAAAATGGGAATTTGTATGAAATAATACTAAGGAAACCTAGTGTGCAAAAAATTCATTTTTAATAAAATCATCTTTTTTATATTTTGAATTTTATTCTAAAAAAATTAAAATTTTATATTTTATATTTTATAAAAAAAATTAATTCCTTACATCAAAATTGTCTTATTAATAAATTTATGTATTTTATATGATAAGGAATGTTAAGGTGAATAGTGAAATATACACTTGTTTCCAAAATGGTGAATTCTATCACTGTAATGGTTTATAAGAAATACATATAAGTTTATATAAAAAACCGATCAATCATGTATTTTAGGAATGATGTTTTTAATTTAAACATATTTTTTTAGAATTTATAAAACATAATTTTAACCTTATAAAACAAAAGTAATATCTTCTATTCTGATAAAAAAATCATTTGGTATTTTTATTTAATTAAACATAATTTTGGGGAAATTATATTTTGGATTGATTTTAAATCCACTTATTAATTATTTATTATTTGTAATAAAAAATATATCTTGAAAATCAAAAAAAGAGATTATTTTATACCACATTCATATTTTAATCTTAAAAATACACTTTTCCTAAATACTATTTTTATGTGTAATGTTTGTTAATTTTTAAATTAAAATCTGACACTATTAAAAATTTCATTTTATAATTGTTTTTCAAATTGTAAATCAAAAGCTTAAAATTATTTAATAATACTAATTTTAATTTTGATCAAAAAGATAAGTTAATGAGTGAAAAAAATAATTACTATAGTAAATGTAAATTATAATAAAAATATAAATAAAAGGGGAAATTAATAAATACCTCAAAAAATATACCTTACTTCTGTGCATGATATATTTTTAAATAAATACTCTAATACTCTCTATTATTTTCCATTTTATGAGTCACATTCCTTGGAAAATGACGTGACTTTAACATTAAGTCATGCATATTTACAAAAATGCCATTTTCTTCACTTCTAAAAGGGGTTCCACCCTCCTCTACAATAAAAACCAACCCCTTCAAATTTTTTTCTAAAAATATACCATTTTTTCTCATATAATATGATAAAAATTTATTATTCCTCTAATAAATATTAGTTAGCTTAAGGGCTCCATTTCAAAGGATATTTCTAAGAGAAAACTCAACCAATCGATAGAAATATTACCAACTACTTGATTTTTTATTATTAATCTCCCTCTTTTTATCCTCTTGTCCAAATAATAATATAATGATATAATTATCATTTTTATAATGGTATTTTATTATGTGAATGGAACAATGGTTTTTTAATCCTCTCCATCCAAATACAAAAACAAAAGAACTTTAATCGTGCTTTTTGAGGACCACAACTTCCACAAAGTAACGTTTTTCCATCTTGATTTTAATTATTTATTAAAAAAATATTATTCAATAATATAAAAACATATAATTTGTTTCATTATTATTCTATTATAATGATATTATATACTTCATTAACCATAATCACTCATCATGAAATAACGAGTTAATGTTTGGGTCGGCTTAACAACCTGCTTGAATAATGATATAAAACTCTATCATGGATTACTATTGGAACATAAATATTAATATTATTACAATTTAATAATAAAATAGTATTTTATTTTATTAATGGTGATATTAATTATTTATCTTATTATTAAAATATAATCATTGATTTCTAAAATAACTGAAATAAGCCGGCATTGATTCAATATTTAAAAAAACATTAGAAAATTATATATGATAAATAAATAACATATGATAATACATGGTCATTTTAAATTAAATACAGAAGAAATAGTTTTCTAGGAAGGTATATAATAAACATAACATGATTATTCTAGGAGTTAAATACAATTGCAGATTGAATCAGGAATAATGTAAGGGATTCTTTTCTCAAATTTAAATTCATGAAACATATTTCTTATTATGTACTATGAAATAATTGATATGGTGTATATAGTTAAACTTTAATATATTTTTTATCATTATTCTATTATATTTATGGATATTCCATTTTCTATTCAATTTATTTTCCATGTGGTTTTGAATCAAATATTACAAAGATTTTAAGGTTTTGTGTTTACTCAATTTTATTCCATTGAGTTAAAAACATTCTTATTGTTCTATGTTTGATTTATTATAAAAAATGAATAAATTTTATTTTATATAATCATTCATTTCTAGGGTTTTATAATTCATTCTTATAACCTAATAATAAATTGACTCTTACCTAAAATATTATGTTTCTTATAAGGGTTCCATGACTCCAATTTTCATACCTTGAGACATATTACTTATTATAAAACATTTTTTATTTGGGAGGATGTATATAATACCCCTTTAATATTGTGTATCATGGTCTGCATGTAATTAATATTATTTAATGATTGATTTTAAATTCAATCCTTTAATGGTTTTTTATTTGAAACTTTCTAATATCATATGTGTTATTTGTCTGTATTTTAAATTCTATATAACATGTTTGATATTGGGAACTATATTTTATTTTATGTGGTGTATTAACATACCTTCTAAATTTAAGTATAATGAATATTTTCATTTCATTATATTTTTATTTTATTTTATTATTCTCATGTTTTTTATCCATACATTACAATACCATAGGTGTTTTTCCATCTCAATTTTTCTTCATTGAGTTACAATATGTATTCACCACTTATTTTTATTTTTTAGTTTATATATTGGTCATGGATTTCCTTATAAATACTATATTTTTATTTTATATTGGTGGATTAGTCTTTCATAAAATCTATTACTTATTTTTCATTCCTGATAAAAAAATGTGCATGGGAATGATGTTTCCTTCTGATGCATTTCCTCGGTTAAAACTCTATATTTCCTTCATTTGATTAAAGGGAGTTTACCTATATTATATTTTTTGATTAATGGGGGAAATTATTAAGATAATTTGAATACATTACTCCATGTCGTGTTAGTTTTAAGGATTCTTATATATTAATATTTTCCATTTATGGATTTAGTAACTATTGAAAATCCATATATTTGTTATACCGATATGGATGTTATTTTATTACTTGGGGAAGTTGATTTTTTATAGTTTAACCATACAAATTAATTCATTATATTTTTTATGATCATGATATCCATTTTATTTACATGGGTAGAATTATTGTAATTCTATATGTTGTTATTTAAATAAGGATTATTATTGGAAAAGTTGATTATTTATTGTTTAACCATCAACCTTATTTATCAAGTTATGTTATGATCATGTAATCCATTTTATTGGAACAGGGAAAATTATTAGAATTATGTATGCTATTATTCCAATAAATATGATTATTTTCATATTTTATTATGTTTTCTAACATATTATCTCATATGATGAATTCATTGGACTTAAAAAATAGTTGGTGGGGCATGGAATTAAATAGCTCATCGATGAATCGATAATCCTAATGAGAGAAACATGTTTGGGTATTTGGTGTATCCTTTTCCAATTAAACAATATGTATTTACTATGGTCTTGATGATAATAATGATATCTTGGCTATAACCTTGAAGAAAATAATAATTTATTGGTTGAGGCCTTAACGATGAGAATCAATATGTCTAATAGTATGGATTTAGTCACCATAAATTAAGTTATTGTCATCCGTGTTATTTATTTAAATCTATTTTTTCAATGGAAACAATATTATTTTAGATTTATTTTGTTATCGAACTATTTGTGGTTATTTATTTCTATAATATTATTTATTCTCTTCTTCTGATTAGTTATGATATTTGATTTTTATAGATTACATTTACCCATATTGAGCGTATAAGTGAACCCTTATTATGTTTCAATTTCCCCATGATATGAATAGAATTACTACACATGTTATGTCTATAAGATTATAATGTTTGGATAATTTTATGGTAGATGTTGAATATTTTTTATGGATTAAGTTGTTTCTTATATAGTAGGAATATTTCCTTTAAATAATATAGAAATGTGATTTTCTTGTTACTTTTTCCCTAATTTTTAAAACACTAATACTAAAAGGATATTTGAATGCATGTGACTCAATATTTATTAGTGATATTTTAATTTTTTTGGTTAAAATTTGGTAACTTTGGTTCATTTCAAAGATAGCATGTAAAGAAGGTGTTCATGACCACAAAATCTAGGAGCATATGTTCGGGGAACTAAACGTGGTATCAGAAAAAAGTTTTAGATAAATTTAGAGCTTTATGTGTTATTAGTTGAAGATAAATTAAGAGTTTTAAAAATTTAATTATGATTTATAGATTAAGGTTTATCATAGTTTCAAAGGTATAGATAAACCTTTAAATTTGTTATATTGAGTATTCTATGTTTTTTAGCTATTAGAATAAGATATAATTAGTGAAAACCCTAGGGATAATTCTAATAGGTAAGTATATGTATATGATAACATTATAAAGTTTTGGAATAGAGGACATTGTTTTTTCACCTTGAAATAACATTCAGTTCTGGATAGTACAAGTGGTTGTAGTCTATAGGATAAATATTACTATTTGTAATAACCCCGGAAAGGGTCACTTGGTGCACAAAAAAGAGGCCTAACTGCATAACTAGTTCGATGCTATTAGAGGACATGCATCAGCCAATCCAAATTATCTCTAATGAACCATCATGAAGGATTTGAGTATGATGTTAACTAATTAGGTTGAAGAAAATAATAGAAACCGGACCATGGATAAATGAGGATTGAAAAAATAGATCCATGGGTTGAAAAATAAGTACCATATTTTAAAAAACATCATAAGGGAATATAACTTCATATTTATATTTTTATATTTATGTTTTTTATTTTATCATCACCATTTTTGTTTTATTATTTGTTTGAAATAGGATCAAGAAAATGAATATGAGAAATGTATGTATCTAGAAAATAAAAATGTCTTATAACCGAATAAGGCATCATAATTAAATGGTTTAGAATCATATTAAATGAATATTATTATATAAAAGGTGAGTTTCTAGTCTTACCTAAGGTAGTGAAGTTAATATAATAATATATATCAAAACATGATAATCCTGGTGATTATTGTAAGAACCATAACCATAGTTTACCAAAGATGGTGTCTTATTTTATTGTATTGGAATATTAACAAGGAGGTAGAGTACTAAAGAACTGAATAGTTTAGTACCATGGGAAAACAATATACATACATAAGTTCAACATTAAAACTTGAAATGAATTACAATAAATAAATTCCATTAGAAACATACATAACTCCTAGATTATCCCTAAAAGTCAATCATACAATTCATCTTTATGTCGTAGGTAAAAATAATACATAAGAAATGGTTGATCTCAAGTGATCCGTGAAGGTAAATAATACATCAGAATCATGATTAATAAGGCATGGTGAAAAATTTAAAGTACACATGCCGTTAAAACATAATCTTGATCATAATATAGATGTAATAAAAGTAGAATAAATAATTATATAATAAAACATAACCATGGATATTATACTAGTTTAATAGTCACATAGAATATCAATTAATAGTTTCATAAGGAGGGAATGTGAAATGTGGGATGTCATAACAATACTATCAAGTCCTCATTCCAAGACCATACATAAATGGGTAAAACCCAAACCTGTATGTCTCATGAGACCTCCTAATGAACTTAGGGGATATAGGGGGCACCACTAGACACTTATTAAGTCCAATTCTTTACTCATATGAAAGGGATGAAACATAATCAATATATACATTTATATTGAAACCGCTATATGAAATGTAAATAATTCTCCTTAATCAGTAAACATAATCACTAATAATTCAGAGTAATATAGTAAATTGTTTCAATATAGCACATCCACAATCAAAATAATCATAAACCATTAAATAAAATATGGTATATGATATCCTAAAATATTAATCACAAATAAACGTATTAATAAAAAGGTTTTTTAAATAGATGAAAATACTCTTATAAAATCATCTAGGAATTCTTGAGAGATATACTCTTTTTTTACTTTGAAAAGAATAATTATATTGGAAAAATATTTTCATAGAACCGTAAATGAAATAATATAGTGTTTCTATAATAAAATTAGTTATTTTATAAAAATAATCGTTTCTTAAATTGGATTATATAGTGCACTTGAAAATAGGTAAAAATCGAGAAGTTCCCTTTAATCGGGGTTTCTTATCGTGAAGAATTGAGAAATATCCTTATAAAAAATATAAATTCCCATAACATAAAGAAGGATTATTATTAGTACACATATATAGATAATTAAAATAGAATTTTTGAGGATTAAACAGGAGTAACTATGAATTTAATTGGGGTAAACAGAGAGAAAACATAAACCTGAATGAAAAATGGAGGTTTGGGAAGAAACCTTTTCTTTAGGTCTGAATGTATTTAACACCTTACCTTAATTTCCTAGATAATAAATTTAAATACATTAATTAAATAATTAATAACCTTTTATAGATGTATTTTATTTAGTATTATTTTTTTAATTTCATTTATGGACTTTTTTATGAGCTATAAGATAAGGTTTTATCACTCAGGAGTGTTAGTTTCTATGATTTCATGATCGGTTTGCTTGATTATAAGTATTGGAGTAAATGTCAAATGGGTATATTTCTCTATAATTTGAATTACATGTTATTAATGAAAAAAAGAAGTGTAATCGGTATTATTTATTATTTATTTTTCATATATTATTGTGAATCATTAGATAACATGTTAATTATAATCATTTAGCTTTATTTTAGCGGTTTTTTTGATCAAAATGAACTAGTTTTGTTCTGTTATTTAATACAATGTATATAAAATGGTTCCAAAACCATACATAAGATATAATACATATTTTATAATCTGTTTCAACAACAAAAATGGTTTCATGAACAACTAATAAGGAGAAATTAAAGAATGAAAATATGTCAACCATGAAGGTTGTATATCGACACCTCACGAATGATGATTTTGTATTTAAAATAAAAGAGGAAAAAAAGGAATTTTAAAGAAGGATATTCCATTAACATGATATAATTTCTATATATAGATGATACTATATTTACCATGAAAATTTACAGAGAGGAGGTGATGAGAGAATAATAAAATAAAATAACTTGAAAAGAAATTAAAAGGAAAGGAAGATGATTTTACCTCTTGAATACTCCTCCTTTAGAACATCCTTAAGGGGATTTGTTTTAGTATTGTGATAAGACCAAGAGATACAAGACGTGGGGGAGAGGCTTAGGGATAATATCGGGTATAAATTTGACAAGAATAAAAGCTTCTAATGTGTGAGGAGAAGGGGTGGTAATGGGTGGTGTTTATAGTGGAGGAGAGGAGAGATTACGCAATATTTTATTCATTATTTTATTATTTTGATCATGACAAGAAATAGTTTTGATTAATATGACTAATTATAGTAATATTTGCATCTGATTTCAACATAAGGGTTCTTGAATCATCCAAACATCACCTAAGAATCAATAAATTGTGTATTTATCATTTATCATAAATTATTATATTTTACAATTCACTAAAAATTCATCTATTTAAGAAAAATTCCAAAAAACAACCCTAACTATTTTTTGATGTATATAAATAAAAAATGATCTCCATTTTATGAAACTAATTTTCATAAATTGAGAAATTTAATTTTTAATTAAAACCATCATTTACTCGAAAAATATAGATTTTAAATCTATAACTGATTTTATAACCCTTTCAAAAATTATCTAAGGTGTCAAAACATTATACAATACTCATATGAAAAAATATATTTATGAAATAATATATTTTGTAAAAATTAATTTTATTATAAATCATTTTATTAATTATTATATTATAATTAAATATTTATGTCTCACAAAAATACCAACACCTAATTAATAATTTTTAAAATATTCATTTACTTCTACTGTGATATAATTATATCATACATTTTTTTATAAGATGCCAAAATTTTATTTATAAAAACATGGGTGAGGTTACTATTCATTTGGATGATTTTCTATTAATAAGGGTTATATTACTATTCCTAAGGTCAAGTTACTATTTCATCGGTATAGGTTCTCTAACTTCTAGAAATACATCATATTTCATTCATTATTCATTTATAGTGTTTGTATTATGTTATTTAAGTGATTTTATGTGATCTATACTATATGAAATAATAATAAGATTGGAAATTTCACTGGTATAGTTCTAGGTCAATACATTCTTCGTGCCTATACAAATTACATCCTCAAAATTTCCAGATTATCACCCCAAAAAAAGAATTAGGTAGTTATTGTTCATATGCTCTTCAAGATCCCATGTCACCACTTTAATATTATGATTTTTCAAAAGTAGATTTACCATCTAATTTTTCTGTATCCTCAACACTTGATCGTTTGTGTTTGGAATCTATATAGGCTCTTCATAGTAAAATAATTTAGGTTCCAATTCTATTCCTTTATAAGTGAGTACATGTGTTGGGTTTGGCATGTAATTCTTTAACAAGGATATGTGAAACACATTGTGTACCATATAAAGGCTAGGGGGAATTTTCAAATGATAAGCTACAACTCCAAATGTCTCTATAATTTCACAAGGACCAATGTACATGTTGTTCAGTTTCCCATTCATCCCAAATCTTATAACACCCTTTTATGAAGATACTTTCAAAAAAAATGATCTCCCACTTGAAATTCCTAATCCTTCCTTCGATTATTGGCATATATATTTTTTAGATACTTTGATATAGATATGAATAGTCTTTACCTTTACTGTGTTTTCCTACACAAGTTCTAGTCATACAATCTTCCTTTAACCAACTTCCTCCCAACAAGTTAGTGTGTGACATCTCTTTCTATACAATGATTCATATGGTTCTATTTTAATTATAGAATGGAAACTACTATTGTATGAAATCTAAACCAAAGGTAAATACCGATCCCACATACCTTGAATTTCAAGTGATCATGATCTAAACATGTCTTTGAATTTTTGGATCAATATTTCTGACATCCCATCAGTTTTAGGGTGATAAGAAGTACTCCAATTAAGCTCAGTATCCAACGAGTTATGGAAACGTTTTAAGAATTTTGATGTAAATCATGGATCATGAACAGGAAAAATTGATATAATTGATTCATGATGTCTTAAAACGTCATTAATATTGAGTTGTGCAAGGGTCTCCAGTGGAAAATTCTCCCTTATAGTGAGGAAATGTGTAGATTTGGTAAGTTAATAAAAAAAACCATATATCATCATTCTTTATTTAGGATTTTGGTAATCCAGTGACAGAATTCATATTGATGTCATTCTATTTCAATGTAGGAATAGGTAGGTGTTTCTTGACACCTCTAGGATGTTTTTTCATCATTCACTTCATGTAAGACTAAATAACTTGATACATAATCCACAACTTCTTGCAACATATTATCCCACGAGAAATGTTCCTTCATATCACTATACATCTTAGTGATACCATGGTTTATAGATAAATTCAATCTATGGGAATCATCCAATAAAATGCTATTTTATCTTGGTTATATAGGGAACACATAGCCTCCTCCAAAATTTCGGAATTCCATCCTCGCAGAAGAAATTTGGAATCCTCTCATCATTCATAGCTTTAATTTTATTTTGAATATTATCATAATTACACGAACATCTTTTAATTAATTCCAATAAATATTGTTGGTAAAATAGTTGAAAATGTAATGATGTTTCACATTCCCTGATAATTCCCATATCCAACTTTTCTATATCCAACTTTTCTATATCCATGTACACAGGATCTTCTTCAATCCACATTTTGTTCAGAACTCCATGATCTTTACTACGCAAATCATATGCTACCTTATTTTCCTTCCTTGGATGGTAGTGTATTGAATAATCATAATCTTTTACTAACTCAAGCAATCTTCATTCCCTCATGTTGAGTTGTTTCTATGAGAAGATATATTTCAAACTCTTGTAATCTGTATATATATCTCACATCTTTCACAATAGAGACAGTGTCTCCATATCTTTATAGAAAATATCACATTTTCTAACTCAATGTCAGGGGTTTTGTAGTTCCATTCATGATTTTTTTATCTAACTTGATGGAAAGTCAATAACTCCTTCATTATGTATAAGTTCACATCCATGTCTGTTCATTGATGCATCACTATAAATGAAAAACTCAACATTTCCAGATGCTAGAGTTAAGATCTGACCATTCACCAATATCCTATTGTATTATTCAAAATAGTCTTCCCATTCTTATGTCCATATGATCTGAACCCCTTTAATAGTAATCTTTGTTAGGGGGTTAGCTAATCCGGTGAAGTTATAAATGAAACGCTGAAAATAACCTACTAAACCAATAAAACTATGTAACTCGGTTGTGTTCGTTGGTGTAGACCATTTCTAAAGTAACTTTTTCTTTACAATATCAACTATTATTTTATCCATAGAGACAATATAAACAAGAAAAGAAACTATTTAAATCCATAATTCACACTTTCTAAAAATCCCATATTACTCATTTCTTCTAAGAGTCTTCAGAATAATGTGCATGCAATTCTCATAATCTTCGTACATTTTGGTGTATACCAAGATATCATCAATAAATGCAACAATAAAGTCATCAAGATATTCCTTGAAAAAAAAATTCATTATATCCATGAAAATAGATTTTGAATTATTTAGTCCAAAATGTATAATTGTAAACTCATAATGCCCATACATGGTTTTAAATTTTACCTTTGGAATATCTTCCTTCCTCACATGCAACTAATGATATCCAAATCAAAGGTCAATCTTCTAAAAATATTGGGCTTCGTGATTTTGATAAAATAAATCATCAATTTGAGGAAGAGGGTACTTGTTCATTATCGTAATAACATTGATTTCTCTATAGTCAATACATAGCTTCAGGGATCCATCTTTCTTCTTGACAGGGAGAACATGGGATCCCCATAGAGAAACACTAGGGAGAATAATTCCTTTATTACTCAATTCTTCTAGTTGTTTCTTTAGCTCCACTAATTCCATTGTGGCCAATCCATAAGGAGTATTTGATATAGGACTTTTGGTAGGAATTAAATCAATAGAAAAATCAATGTCCCACTCTAGAGGATGTCTAGGAAAATCCTTGATAAATACATCAATTTATTCTTGCATAATAGGTACATCCTCAATTTGATGATTTATTTCCTCATCCATATATTTTTTTTCTATTTATCCATAATAATTTAATTTAGAATATCTACAGGGGTGGATATACCTAAAAATCATATTGAGAGGTTTCTACTCTAGAGATAAGGGACTCTACATCATTCTAAAAAAATTTAACTTCCTTCTTCTTATAATATATTTTCACATCATAATTTTAAATCCAATCCATAAAAAGAATTATATCAAATTCAATCATAGGTATGATGATAAGGTTAGAAAATAAAGAATTTTTATGAATCCTAAAGGGGACTAATTGACACATATTTATTACAATGATACTTACCTTATAAGTTTTTATTGACAACTCATTTATTAAATCAAATTGGAAATACCTAATTTTCATGATAAACTAGGAAGATATAAAAGATTCTGATGATCCGGAATCAAATAATTCATTGGATAAGTTTGAGTAAATGATTAAATTACCTTCTACCACATCATTAAGAATATCAACCTCATTAACTGTGACCATATAATCTTTTCTTTTATCCCTTATCATTCTGTGGGGAAATTTTCATTGACATCTAGGACATTCATGTGCATAATTTACCATTTTTTTCAATTATAGAATTCATCATTGGAATATTTTTTAGTTCCCTTGAAATCATGGGCTTGGTATCCCTTTTATATAAACTTATAATAGAATCACATTCCCATCAAACAAGTATATGGGTGTTTCTTCCCACAATTATTATCAGTTGGAAAGTCACTCTTACCCTCTTTCACATTTCCTTATTTCCTTTTCTAGAGTGTTTATAAGCCCTATTATTTTACTGATTTAACTTAAATTCATATGAATTAGAGAATTATTTTTCTGTCTTGATAGCACATCAGACTATATCTTCATATGATGAGAAATTTTGGGAGACCAGTGCCCTTTGGATGAATGATTTTAAACCATCAAATAATAAATCAATCATTCTTCTTGGATTATGTATGTAGTTTGCATCATGACTCACTTAACTCGTAATGTTGTCTTCATACATTGCAATATTTTAATACTCTTTCTATCTTAGACTGAAGAACTTCCTCTGCACATCATCTCGATGTTCTTGAGGAAAATATTTTTCTATTAAAATTTCATTAAAATTCCTTAATTCCATATTTTTGATTTCTTCCTCCCCTTTTATGTTCTGAGTTAGTAACCATTACTTATTTTTATATCCCAATACATGAAAAAATTCCGTGAACACATTCTCCCTTTAGTTACTTCACAATGTTAAAAATATCTTCTCTAAAGGAATATATTCACTACTCCACTACAAATGGATTTATAGTATCATTGAATTATGGGGGTTTTTGTCACATAAATCAGTCTAACATTTCTCCTCCACATTTTGGTTCAGGATTCTCCATACAGGTAAGGTTATTTTTCATAACCTGAGTCAGTTGTCCCAGTATAGTTATAATTTTCTCATCACTAGTTGCAGCTCTGATACCGAAATCATTATCTTGCATAGGATGGAAATACTTAAATAGGATACATGCATTGGCATATTTTACATTCCTCTCACTAGGTTCCATTTCTAAATATTGACATACACTATATTAGGTTATGAATCGTAATTCATAATCTCAAACTAGGAAAACACTTAACAAAAATAGAATATATATGCATAGGTATTCTCATAATGATAAACATGGTTTCTTTGGGGAAATATTCACTTTTAAATCATTCATAATGTTTTTAAAAAAATGTGACTTATCCTAAGAATATAACTTGGGATTGTTAAGAAAGGTGAATAGTGAGGCTAGTTGTCATGTATCAGGTTACCCCGAGTAAGGCCAAGAAAACCTTATTGGAGTTGTTACCTCTGGGTACATTTGTGATAGAACTACATCCACTTGTAGTAACTAGATAGAGATGTATTTCTATGAAGTTATGCATAATATCTACCTTAACAAAATTATAATAAGTTATTCTATTCATATCCTCAATGTCTATCTTAGGTTCATGTTCCCTGTTCTATGTTTTCTAATTCCAGCTTCTAAGGTTTATACTAATCTTCCTCTGATACCAACTATAAGAACCATGACACCAGTTTCCTAGAGATGGTTCTTTATTTTATTACATTAGCATATACAAAAGTAAGATGCATCACTATGGACTCAATATTTTAGTATCTTTGGAAAACAAGATACATATATAAGGTGAACATTATAACTTGAAATTAAGTACAATATAGAAATTCCATTGGAAACATCCATAAAACCTAAATTTTTCCAACATGTCATTCAAAAAATTCATCTTCACATCCTATGGGAAATAAAAAATAGGAAAGGGGTGAACTCATGTTCTCGTAAGGTTAAATAATATTGTGGTAGCATAAATAATAAGGCATGGTGAATAAATAAAAGTATACATGCCATTAAAACATAATCCTGATCATAATATGGCAGGAAAAAATAATACCACAATAAAACATAACCATGGATATTATACTAGTATAATAATCACTTGGACTATCAATTACTAGTTTCATAATGATTGAATACATAATGTGGGACCTCATAACCATATAGTCAAGGCTTGGTGCCAAGGCTATACATAAATAGGTAAGAACTCAAACTAGTTGGTATCATGAGACATGCCAATGCACCGAGGGGATATAACAGTCCCCGCCAAAAAATAATAATTTCAATAAATTCCTCATATTAAAGTGTTTAAGCATAATAAATAGATACATTTATATTGAAAATAATATGTGAAATATAAATAACTTTCCCCAGTTAGAAAACATAATCACTAACCATTCAGAGTAATATAGTGAATGGTATCAAGATAGCACATCCAATGTTAAAATAATCATTCACCATTAAATAAAATATGGTGGATGATATAAAAAATATATTAATCCTAATTAAACATAAGATTAAACAACTGTGTTGAAATAGATGAAAATACTCTTATAAAATCATCAAGGAATTCTTGACAGAAACACTTTTTTACTTTCAAAAGAATAGTATTTTTGGGAAAATATTTTTATAGAACCATAAATTCACTAAGATAGTTTTTAAATAATAAAATTAGTGATTTGAAAAAGATAATGGTGGATTAAAAAAGACTATGTATATCACTTGAAAATAGATAATAAATCATGAAGTTCCCTTTAATCAGACTTGCATATCATGAAGAATTGAGAAATATCCTTATAGAAATATAACTCCCCATAAAATAAAGAAGTATTATGATTGGTACACACATATAGAATATTAAAACATAATGTTTTAGTTGTAAATAATAAGAATTAATAATTTCATGGGGTTAAATAGAGATAGCGTGTAAACCCAAATGAAAATTGGAGGTTCGGGAAGAAACCCTTACCATATGTCTTAATGTATTCTTCACTTGAGATTAATATCCGGGATAAAAAAATAAATCCCTTAATTAACCAATGCATACCCTTTTATACATTTATTTTATTTATAATAATTTTGTTAAGTTTATTTGTGGCCTATTTTATGAGTTATAATATACAATTTTATCACTCAGGAGCGTTTGTTTCTTTAATTTCCTGATCGATTTGGTTGATTATAAGTAATGGAATTCATGTAAAATGGGTATAATTATATATAATGTGAATTAAATATTATTAATGAACAAAAAGAAATTTAATTGGTATTAAAAATTATTATTTTTTCATATATGATGATGAATCATTAGATAACATGTTAATGATAACCATTTAGCTTAATTTTAGCAGTTTTTCGATCATAGTGAACTAGTTCGGTTCTAGTATGTAATATCATGTATATATAATTGTTACAGAAATCTAGATAATATATAATAAATATTTTATAGTCTGGTTGAACCCTAAAAATAGTTTCATGACCATCCTTGAAGGAGAAATTAAAGAATGAAAATACGTCGTCTATGAAGGTTGTAAATCATCACCTAATAGACGATGATTTCATTTCTAAAATAAAAGGGGGAGAGAAATGAGTTTTATAAAGTATATTCCATTAACATGATATAATTACAGTAAATATATAATAATGGAGTTATCATGATCATTTGGACAGAGTAGGTGAGGAGAGAATGGGTAAAGCAGAGACAGAGGTCGTTTCATCAAGACGATCAAAGAGATCAAAGAAGAAAATATATTGATGAGTTGAAGAGTAAAGTTCATTATTTTCGAAATGAACAAGTTCCTGGTTACTTCATTTCGGCCCTAGAGAATAATTTGGTTCAGTTGCTGAGGCCCCAGAGGCCAAACAAGGAATGAGACGAAGACCGTCCCAATTATTTCCCCTTTCATCAAATGTTGGGGCATCCCATCTAGGAGTGTTTTGTCTTCAAAGATCTCCTGAAAAAGATGGTCGACTCGGGACAAGTCAAACTAAAAGGCTCTTCAACTCAGGTAGCATGTGTTACTACTATAGATCCAGAGGAAGAAGGCAAATGGAAAGAATTCAAAAGAAAAAATTCACAAAAATATGATGACTGGATGGTCAGAAAGACGATCAACTGAACTCATTCTATTTTGTTAACACACTTGAAGAAACCAATTGTGCCTTCTTCCATGAATGCCGCAGCAAAACCCACTTCATCAGAGGGAAAATACTCAAAGAAACGACATAATTCCAAGAAAAAGGAACAATCAGAGGAAGATGAGTATCTGGCAAAGCCTAAGCTGTCGTTGACTCTAGAAGATTTATTGCCATCTACTTCAAATACATGGGCACCGTCCCACTAAAAGGCATAGCCTAAATTGGCTAGTCAGGCATAGTCTTCGTCAGATGAAGAGCAGATCTTCGGTTCTGTTAATATAATCCACTTAACATATCCTTATACCAGTCAGAGTTTCGATCTCAATAAACCCGGGTTCCCTATATAAGACAGAGGAATCAAAGGGAGTTCCAGAGGATAGGGATACAGAGGAAGATGTGGATATCCTAGAAGCCACTATTCCAATTTTACCCCTTCTAGAACTGTGTATGCAGCAGAAACTCGTGGCAGAGCCCTTCAGCGGACTCAACAAGAACAAGAAAATTCTTCCACCAATAACAGATTCAGTCCTGGCATAGTTATTCAGGAGGATCGGTTAGAGGTTCCAACTTCATTATCTCAGCAGGTAAATAGACCTAATGGGTATGATCTTCCAAGTCCAGGAATATTGACAACTCTTATCCCGATACAAGATGCATCAACTTCCAATACATCAACCTCCAAGGAACCTGCTAAACCACATGTTCCTGTTCGGAAATGCAGACCTTTGGATCAAAAGTATGATGTATTGAAACACCTGGCCCAAGTACCGGTCAAGTTATCAATTTTTGATGCCTTGAATTTACCCAAGGATCTTCAAGAGGCACTCATCGAGGATTTGTCAAGTCCTCAAAAGTTTGAAACTGAAATTGCTTTAACTGAAGTCTACCACGTAGAAAATAATCCCCCAGAATGTCATGCAGTGATATCTTTCATATATGAAGATGAAGATGATGTCATGCATGGGTATATTAGAACATTTTACTTATCTGGAAACGTCAATGTTGTGGATATCTGATGGGCTTTCATTGATAATGGTTCAGGAGTCATCCTCATCCCCATTCATACACTTCGTCGATTGGTCCTCAAGGAATCTAATTTATCTCCTTCTACTATGATGTTACAAGGATATGATAAAATTGAAAAAGAACTAGTGGGTGATATTACACTCAGAACTCAGTTTGGAGATCTTGTATCCAATTCAGATTTCATGGTTGTTGATTAAGACTCGGCCTTCAACATCTTTCTTGGAAGACCCTGGCTACATCAACATGCGGTTATCACTTCATCGTACCATCAATGTCTCAAATACTACTTCTATGGTCATGTTGGGACATTTTATGGTGATAAGGACCTGTTCAAGACATGTGAGCCTCAATACATTGAGGCGGAATTCTATCACATTAAGGGAAAGGAGAAATCCACAACAAGGGAGATTATCAAAGTTAATGCTACATATGGTTTGGAGAAAATTCCAGTAAATACATTTTCATATGGAAAGATACATAAAGTCAATTACGGCAATCAAACCAGACAGCATGGAAGAAAGTGGTGATCAATCAAGCAATGATGAAAGCCCGAATGGAGATGTCTTTATTTCATCTATTGAAATCTTGCAAGTCTATACTTTGCCAGTTAGGCCAGAAGAAGTGATAGCAATGTCAGAGGTGAACAATGATGTCGATTCTCAATCCATAATCTCCTCTTTATTACCCAAGGAAGGCCCTTCATCACCAATCGGGTCAGAAATGGAAGCTTCTTCTTCAAGATGTTCAAATTTTAACATCTCTTCTGATCATGGAAATTATGCTTCATCGTCTACTATGGAAGTAGAAATGGAAGAAATGACACATGTTGAATAAGAATAGGAAGATCTCAGAGATGCTCCTCCAGCATTTGAAGAGGGTATCTCTACCACCGTGGATGAACTCAGAGAAATAAGTCTGGGTACAAAAGAAGATCCATGCCCCACTTTAATCAGTGTGGCCATGACTCTTGAAGAACAAGAAATGTATATTTCCTTTTTAAAGCAAAATCGATACATATTTGCTTGGAACTATATAGAGATTCCAGGTCTTGATCCTGATGTTGCTACCCATCACTTCGGTTTTCCTGAAGAACGTCGAGGATTCAAGGAAGCTGCAAGAAGAACACACCCAACTTATGCTTCCAAAATTGAAGCTGAAGTGGATAAGCTAATCAAATCTAACTTTGTCAAAGAAGTTAAATATCCGAAATGGTTTGCTAATATAGTCCCTGTGAAGAAAAATAATTGACAAATTATAGTTTGCATCGATTTCAGGGATCTTAATCGGCATTGTCATTAGGATGATTTTCCAGTTCCAATTACAGAACTGTTAATTGATGCAACAGCTGGCTATGAAGCACTTTCCTTCATGGATGGATATTCCATATATAATCAAATCTGAATGGATCCATAATATGTGGAATCTGTATCCTTCAGATCCCCTCAGGGTTTGTTTTGATATCGGGTAATGCCCTTTAGCTTAAAGAATGCAGGTACAACATATCAGTGTGCCATGCGTCGTATCTTCAAACCCTTTCTAGGGAAGTTTGTTGAATGTTATGTGGATGATTTGGTGGTCAAATCCAAACAATTTTATAATCACTTGGATGATTTGGAAGTTATATTTTTCAAGCTTCGACAACATAATTTGAAGATGAACCCCTTAAAATGTGATTTTGACGTAACCTCAGGAAAATTTCACGGCTTTGTTGTACGCCATCGTGGTATCAAAGTCGATCCTGAGAAGAAAAATTCAATCATTGGTATGTCACCTCCTCAAAATTTGAATGAATTAAAAGGAATTCAACTAAATTTAGCCTATATTCGGTGTTTCATCGCCAATTTGGCAGGAAAAAGTTTACCCTTCACAAAATTAATGAAGAAGGGAGTCACTTACCAGTGACTGCAGAATGTCAAGAAGAATTAAATAATCTCAAGAAATACCTCTTCAGTCTACCGGTACATATTCCACCTGTTGAATGAAGGAAACTTATCTTCTACGTGACAGCCTTAGAGTGATCATTGGGTGCCTTTCTTGCTTTGAAGAATGATGTTGGGAATGAAAACACCCTATACTGTTTCAGTCAGACTATGCTTGAAGCAGAAACCCGATATTCAAATATTGAGAAGTGCTGCATGGCATTAATATTTGCAGTTTAGAAGTTTAGAAACTTCCTAAAACAGCACGAGGTCCAATTGGTATCTCGCAATAACCCTATCAAATTCATCCTTAGTTTTCCAATGCTTACCGGATATCTGGCAAGGTGGGCAGTTATTTTTCAGCAATTCGACATTTAGTATGTGTCCCAAAAGGCAAAAAAGGGCCAATCTATGGCTGATTTCCTTGCTGAACATCCTTCAGTAGAAGATACATCTTCAGATATTGAGCTCCCTGATGAGGAAGTATTCTCTATTCAGGATACTCCTCGGGTATGGGAATTTTATTTTGATGGTGCTTCCAGAAGTCCAACAGGGAAGAAAATGGAAGATCCTAAATTCAACAAATTTGGGTTAGGAGTTGTTCTTATTTCCCTGGAAAAGGAAGTGTTACCTTATTCATTCTCATTGTTGGAAGGTGGTACAAACAATGCATCAGAATACCAATCTCTCATCGCAGGATTAGAGTTGGTGCTTCAAGAACATGTGAATCACTTAAAGGTGAAAGGTGATTCAGACCTGGTAATCAAATAAGTCAATGGGGATTATGCAATCAGAAAAGAAGAATTGATCCCTTTGTATGATTACGTCAGAGAGTTAATGATAAAATTTCCTACAGAACTGACATTTTCTTATGTCCTGAGATCACAAAATGCTCAAGCTCATTCACTAGCTAATATATCCATAGCTCTGGAAGATCCAAATCGGGACAAAACAACCATCATCATTTCCCATCGTCATACAATATCACCTTATGTTCGAATCAGAATAGGGGAAATTAATGAAATTAGTCCCATTCCTGAACTATATAGTCATACTACATGATGGATGACACCTATAAGGGAATAACTTCAAAATGGAACACTTCCACCTGATAGAGCAAGGAATGAACAAATCTGGCGACGTGTGGTCAACTTTACTCTTTATGATAGCCCAGATCACCTAGAGAAAATTCTGTACAAGCGTGGTTTTGATGGAGTTCTCATCAGATGCATTGATGGTGAAGAGACAATGTCTGTCATGAAAGAAGTGCATGTAGGGGTCTGTGGTGCCCACCAGTCTGGACATAGACTATCTGATCAGATTCGAAGGCTTGGATACTTTTGGCCTTTTATGATACAAGATTGCGTTGATTTCACAATGAAGTGTCATTCATGCTAAGTACATGCCCACATCATTCATCAACCCCAGAATTGCTTCATACTGCTAAGTACTCGTGGCCATTTGCCACATTGGGAGTCGATGTGGTGGGACCTTACCCTTTAGCTACGACCAAGCAGTTTAAGTATATTCTTACTGCTACTGACTTCATTTCCAAATGGCCAGAAGCAATACCCCTCAAAGAAGTCAGTTCTAAATGCATTGTTAGCATCATCAAGTCTAACATCATTATGAGATTTGGTGTCCCTCATACCATATTTATGGACAATGGAACCAACTTCTGTTCATCTAAGGTGAAGAAGTTGTATCAAGAATACAACATCAAATCCAACCATTCATCTCGGTATCATGCAGCAGACAATGGCCAGATATAAGCCTTCAACAAGACTCTTTCAAACATACTGAAAAATATGGTGGATAAAGATAAGAATTCATGGCCTAATAAACTCTTTCATGCTTAATGGCCTTATCGAACCACCACCAGCACTGCAAGGTGGTCAACTCTATATTCACTGTTATATGGAACGGAAGAAGCCTTTCCTATTGAAGTTCAACTACCCTCGCTCAGATTATCAATTTTTGATCAGTCATCTACAGATGAACAATCTCAAAAGCGATTGGATGAATTGGAACGGTTATATGAGAAAAGATTATGCACCCTGGACCACATGGAAGTATACCATAATCGAATTGCACGAGCTTTCAACAAAAAATTTCATCTTCATTCATTCATTCAAGGAGAATTGGTATTTGTTCTCAGAACTCCAATGATACCAGGAAAGAAACCTCCCAAGCTTGAACCAAAGTGGGAAGGACCTTATTCAATACATAAGGTCCACTCCAATGGAGCATATTCATTAATCTCAATGGATGGAGAACTCATCAACACTCCAACCAATGCCATATTTCTGAACAATTATTTTGTATAAACATAGAATATATCATCCACAGTCCAGTATTACCTTAAACTGCACCACGGTCCAGTATGACCTTAAACCGCACCACCATCCTGCATGACATTAAAACTGCACCATTTTTGGTCCATGTATATGACCTTAAACTATTTGCACTTTTGTCCAAAATGACGTTAAACTGTATCCCCTTCATCGTCCTTGCTATATGATGTTAAACTATACAACAACGGTCCATGAATACAACCTTAAACTATTTGCATGTCCCTTACATCCAGCACGATGTTAAAATGCACCATCCACGGTCCATGCATATGACCTGAAACTATTTGTATTACTTTCATCCCACACGATGTTAAACTATGATGTCTTAACTACATGAATTTAAAATGTAAATATGTCCCTTACGTCCATCATGATGTTAAACTGTGAAAAAAGATCCCCAATACGTCCAACATGACGTTAAACTGTGATATCTTTTGTCCTTACTTCATGACATTAAACTGCACAGTCCCCCTTTTTTTCTAACATGACATTAAACTGTATTTTCCCCATCGTCCTAACTACATGACGCTAAACTATAAAGAAATCCCCTAATACGTCCTACATGACGTTAAACTATATTTGTTCCCTGCTACATGATACTAAACTGTGCAGCACCAATAGTCCCAACTGCAATACTTTAAACTGCATTGTCCCTTCATATGTCCTACATGACATTAAACTGTGCATTGTTAAGGTTGTTGTTACCTCTTTTTTCTCACACTGAGTATGAATCACGTGAGATTAGAGTAAACTTCAGCCATAACACCCTCTCTGGGCCGCTAACCATGCATAAGTCCCAACACCATTTGTTAGGCCGTTGTCCCCAAGAAAAACTTGATTACTTATTCATTCATTAATTGAACTATGCAGACTTTGATACTCGCCTTCTAGGATGAGTACGTAGGAAACCTCCCGAGGATCTAGCCCAAAACCAATCTCTTCACATCGGTTCACCTCCATCTCATACGATGTTGATTCGTGAAACCACCCCCAGAATCAATATATTTTCATTGGTTCACCTTCGTCCTTGCTATATGACGTTAAATTGTACAACATTTTTTGTCCAATATGACAATAAATTATAACATTATTTGATACCCTTTCCTGAGAGGGAATCATTATTTACATTTATTTTCAATCATGTTTTATTCCAAAGACTACGTGAATACATGGCAATGCCTGAACCTTTTATTTTGGGACAAACCATCATTGCACTAATGTTCCCTTTCACCCTTCACATGCACGAACCAAATCTGTATAGAGGGTATTTCTAGAACTATGTGGGCTTGATTCCCATACTTATGGGATACGTAGGAATGTTAGAGTGTCCCTCGAATATAGCCCCAAGTCTCTAGGCCTAACCCCAAATTTCACTTTCGGTCCCTTGACTGAAAATTCCCCCCATGAGCACATAAATGTGATATGAAAACTCTAGTCTTCATCAGGTTTATTACAAACACACAAATGTGTCTCCCTAATTATGGTCTGAGCTCTATTATCCTAAACTAAGATATACCATACTTTCGTCCCACACAACGTTAAACTATAATTCATGAACTATGTATGGCTTGATTTCCATCCTTATGGGATACGTAGTGAAGTCCGACATTTTAATTCAGGACCCATCCACAACATGATTATGGTGAGCATTGGCCTTAATATCTCTACATACATTAGACAATACCCATATTTATGTATCATAATCCTAACTTTAAATATTTTCAGATCTTCATTACCCTTTTCTTATCTTCTAATCACAAAAGGCTTGAAATACCTGGGAATTCTATTGTCTGGCCATGCAACACGTGCCCTTAGGCAGCCTTGCATAAAAAAGTCTACATAACGGACCTGTCAGCCAAAAGATGTTATTATTTGACTATAACAGACCTGAATTATTTAACAGGTTTGTTAAATAATGGTACCTTCATTCTTAGGAAAAAAACCTATTTTTGTCCTTAGTTGTCTTAACGACGATATGTAGGGATCCGCAAAAAATATTCATTCTTTACATATTTGTCTCATACTTTTTTTCATGATCTGAAAATATTCAAGTCTATGGTTTATGTTTTCTCCTTCCCTACATTCGAGTCAGACCTTCGTAGGAGTGATATCCATACGGTTCTTCGATAATCTAGTTTAGAAATATCTTCTCTATATTCAAGTACCTCTTTCCATACAGCAAACTCTATACATTGGAAAATTTGAATCTCCATAAACTTTCACTGGCTTTTTAGCACTAGGAATGTAAATTTCTGAGAGTTCTTTTGCCAGACTTTGCAGCGCATGCCCTTAGGTAGCCTTGCATAAATAGTCTACACAACGTACCTGTCATCCAAAGGATGTTATTTATTTGACTATGCAGCCAATGCCCTTAGGTGGCCCTGCATAATTTAACCCCCTAATGGGTTTGTTAAATAATGTTAACTTCATTCTTGGGAACTGCTTCTTCTAATGCCTTTTAGTCCTTTTTCATATGAATCCTCAGATTCAATATTTCTTAAGTCATAGTTTAAATTTATTTTACCTTGCATACTTGAATATGGTAATATTTTTTCAAACAAATTATCAAGGAATTGAGTCAATTTTTAATCCATTCGGTCAAATCTATTTCGACCTTAAAAATTAGCCTTTTTAGGTCTGACGTGCATGACTTTAAAGTTCCCACAAAAGACAAAGGAACTCTGAATAAACGTCAAGTTCCATCTCACAAAACATACATTTTGTATGATTTAGGTAATATTGAGCAATTAAGAGATTCAAAGTTTTTAGGGTTATTTATATTAATCCTAGTAAAAATAAAACTATGCTCACTAAGCCCATTGGCTTTGGTAAAATCTAAAGCAAATAGCAGGAAAATTAGTACACAAATGATTAGAGGTGAACAAGTTCTTCATTTGATGCACAATAAGTAGAAGGACGTCCACAGATTGGAGTCTCTTCCCTTTTCCAAGAAATTATAGGAGACTGTCAACATAAGTCTTCACTTGATGTACAGCATCCCGAGCTTCATCAGCAACCACTTGAAGCTCATGCACTCGACCAACTTCACTCTTTTCAGCCTAATGGAGTGCTTTCTTGGAATCTGCAATGGCTTTCATACCATTCGTCTTAGCTAAAAAATCCGAAGTTTTGTGCAATGAGTGACAAATGAGTGCATATATATAGGCCAGCTCGGCCACATGCACACCTACAGCCAGCACGCTCCAGCCCTGCGCGACTCGCACCTGCGTGATGACGGTTGCGTGGTGCACACCTGCATGCCTCTTTACCTTTGGTTTTCTTCTTTTCCTCAGAGTCACATCCTTCTTATTTTGGATCCAACTCTGAGGGGGGGATTTTTGTAATGCTCATTTTCGTCACATTGTTTAGAGGAATGGAAAGGGAAATGACTTAGCACAAATTGATTCATCCTTTGAAGAAAACATCAAAAATAGAAAAAGGAATGAAAAAGGAGTCAAAGGACCTTGGGTCACACAAGTTCCCTTACTGTCGTGAAAGTACACTTGCGCACCACATAATGGTCGCGCAAGTGACTTGCGCGCCCTCTTTGAAAACCGCCCGAAGTCTTCTCCAGCCTATAAATACCCCCAGTGGGCCCCACATTTCGGGAGGCTTTTTTCTAGAATTTAGATACAGAGCTCTGAACGCCCAAGTATCTTCTTCAAATATTATGAACATTTATAAGGTAATTATTTACATATAATGTATGGTCTAAACAAGAAGAATAGGATCTAAATGTTAGAATTCACTAACACTTGCGTGCCTAAGTGTTTTTACCCTTATGGAAATGGACACACTTGCACGCCGCCCTACTCCTTCACCAAAACATGCGTGCCATCTTCTGGAAGTACCTCGGGATAATTCTAAAGGCTTTGGTCAAGGATTTCCCAAGTATTACCTTAAGGGCTGACAATCTCGTAACTAACCATGTTCCACACAGGTATACCTGCGTGACTAGGACTTGTGTGCACACGCAGTACTTGCGCGCCTACCAGGACATGCATGCCCCTATATTTCTTGGGAGCATTTCCTGTCTATTTCACCTCTCTTATGTCATTCCACCTCCCCTATTGAAGAATCAGTCTTCCAAACACTCTTCAAAGACATTTATGGCATGCTTTCTTGATTGACTTCCTTATCTGAAAGGAATTCTGAGGTACATCTCTCAAAACTTAGTGATTTACACATCTTTACATCACTAAAGATAGAGGGTTTATTCAGTCAACCTCATCCTTTAAAGATGGGAGAATTCTCTTAGCCTGGGCTTCCTATTCAGGAGTAATCCCCAATCCAAATTGTCATTAACAATGGGCATCCTTCTCTGGAGTATGCCCCAAGTCCCTTAACCTGGGCTTCCTTTTTAGGAGTACGCCCCAATAATAATTTCCCTTAACCTGGGCCTCATTTTCAGGAGTAATCCCTAGTCATAATTTCCCATAACCTGGGCCTCCTTTTCAGGAGTAAGCCCCTGCCTCAAAGTTCCCAAAAAAATTGGGCATCCTCCTTAAGAGTAATCCACAACCATAATTCTCTTAACCTGGGCTTCATTTTCAGGAGTAAGCCCCATTCTCAAATATGGGCATCCTCTTTAGGGGTAATCCCCAAGTCCCTTAATTTTTCAAGTCTCTTAACCTCGGCCTCCTTTTCAAGAGTAATCCTTACTCTTAATTTCTCTTAAACAGTCTTCATTTACTTTTGATTTGAGTTTCCTTTTCAAGAGTAAAACACACTCATAAGTCCCCTCCTAATTTGGGCATCTTTCTCAGGAGTAATCCCCAAGATTAGAGTATCCAAATCTCCATGAAGCACATATACCTTTATGGACTCTATTCCTAGATTTCTTCTCTGAATAAATCTTAATCCTCATCTATTTGGGCAGTTATACACACATAAGCCCCACATCATTGCATCTTTCGTGGCACAATTGTCTGGTTTCACCAATACCTCTTATTTCTCACACCGAGCATGACTCACGTGAGCTTAGAGTGTAAAAGTAATCCTGACATATTTCATTGAGCCATAAATCATGAATAAACATCATACTCCCTTACTCGAACTATGTGGGTTCTGATTCCTTCTCTAAACAAGGATACGTAGGTAGCCCATCTGCGGGTGCGATCCCAACTCTGAAATAATATATGTCCTTCTGAATGACAATAAACTTCAAGTGCTCCGCTGAGTGGCTTTAAAACAAGCATGGTTATCATAATGACCAAAAGAATTTTATGTATCAAAGGATACCATTGAATAAGAATCTCTAACAAATACAGATTATTCTCCATCGATGAAGAACCTCGAATACATATAAAAGATCCTCGAAATTTCCTACATATCAATCATTGATTGTACGATCTAAAGAAAAGCTCATTTTATACTTGGTAATGTAATAAGGATTCACGAACATAACTTAAATCTAGAAAGAGAGTCCCGGAGTAGACAATAATTCCCCTCAAAAAGGTGTGATGAGTCCGACCTCCCATCCTCTCGACCAATGAAAATTACTAAACATCATCAGTCCACAACTAATGAGCGCCTACCTTTGGAAAGTATGTTCAAATGGATATGGAATCATTGGATGTTTCTTGTTCTACGAACAAACCCATTAGAAACCAATTGGAATGTTTGAACCTTAAACCAATGAGTTCATCCCCAATTCCAGAGGGAAACAATCATATATATCATATATTTTCATTAAATCCATCCTTATTACCATCCAATTAAAATGGAAAAACCACATCACTTTAGGGAGATTTTAGTTCACATGTAAGAATGAGCAACGTTGTTGTTTTCTGACGAATTGGAAGGTAATAAGGTAGATATGATATTATAATTATATATGTACAATTATGTAATAATTATCATATATAAAAATTAAATATATAAAATACCCATCCATAAAAAATGGTGATGATAAATGAATTGTATCGCTACATGGAGACTGTAAGTCGTACGTACATAGAAGAGATACTTTTACTTCCCACTTTATAAAAATATGTTAAATAAATGTGGGTTAATAATAATAATAAAATTTAAATATATTTATTATATTTAATTTAATATTAAATTAGTATTATAATAAATATATATATATGAAGTAAAAGAATAATTAAATATAAAGTTATCGGTGAAGGTGATTAACTCTCTATTGAAATAGATCCATTAGATCTCCTCTTAAGTATCATAGGTTGGCCTTTTGAAAATAAATAAAAGTCGGTTCATAATGTATTTTTCTTTGGGGTGGTTGAGATATGAAACTTAAATTCAAGTGATGATGAGAATGGAGGGGTGCCCTTTTATAATTGAGGGGAAGCACACTCTTTGAATTTCTTAAATGATTAAAATATATTGAAGTTGTTATCAAGAAAAATGGTTATAAATTTCCTATAAATGTTAAAGGTATAAAAATTTAGACCATTTATTATCCTTGTTTTCCCCTTTTAATATTTTTATTATTTTTGTATAATTTAATAAAATATTATTTTCATAAAATATCATTATTTTCTATTTATACATTATTTATTTAATTTCACTTAAAATACATAAAGAAAATGTTATAATTAAAATAAAATTATTTCAAATAACACTAATATATCATTTTCATATATAAATATCATAAACCTCTATAACTAACTCAAATTAAATTACATTAAATATTTTCAAAATTATTTATTTTATTTTTATAATAATTGAATAAATATTCTATTGACATTATATAAGAATTTAGAGTAACTATAAAATTTATAAAAATTAGAAATAAAATTATATCATAAAAATAATTTATTTAATCTCTCAAGATACATTTATATCTATTTATAAATGGATTTTGATTCTATGTGGACATATAAGAGTTGTTTATAACTAATAGAGTGACATTTTTTAACTTTTTTTACTTTAAATATTTTATAGGTCATTTTAATGGAAAATTTTCTCTTAAACAATTCCATTTCAAGCCTAATGTGATAAGGGTACAATTACATTCTTCCAATAAAAAATATGATGAAAATTTATGTCCCTATTAGTTATTCTTTTACCAAGACTACCCCAATTTACCCTTTGCTGAGGTTGTATATTTTACCACGATTATTTTTCTTTTTGAACGAAAATAAAAATAAATTTTTTTACAAAATTATAACCTCATTATTTCAAATATAGAATAAATTTCATCAAATTAAATTTATAAAATTGGTATAAATTAATTTTAAAATAAACCTGAAAGAGGTGACAAAAACAGTTTTTTAGAGAAATACATTTTTAAGCATAAAACTTGGTTTGTTAATATCCCATGCCTAAAAAATACTAAATGAATGTAAAAAATTGATTAAATATTTAATATATTTATTTAATTAAAATAATTCACCAATAGTGAATAATTTAATTTTCTAAGATAAAAATACATTGTACGCATAAAATGGTATTTCAAAAAAATTTCTCTTTTACTTTCAAATGATTTTTATTTTTTTTATAACTAATTGATACCAAAATAATTAATTTAGACATTGTAAATAAAAAAATTAGAATTTTTTTAGTCTTATTTGTACCCTCTAATCCAATGTATTGGTGATAACTTTCACATTAAATAATAATATTTTAATAGTATACTGAATGTTTTTTAAACTTGATGTTGTTTGTAACGCAAGCTATTGATGAAATTAAATTTATTTGAAAAATATATATTTCATAAAATATAGGGGTGTTACACTGTGGGTCACCACTATCCATTATAATTTTATATATATGGTTCCCCAAGACTACAATCGTGTAGGTGGACATCCTAGAGGATATGTTTATTTCACAACTTGGAAACACTACACTCACTATGTTAAGAATTATCACACCATTCATATTTTTTGGTTGTACCATAATTATTTATATCTAATCCAAGAGCATTATTTTTATTCTATAAATACTCTAATTGATCAATATGAACCACTTGAAATATTCCATATAGTTGATATTTCTTATGAGGAATTTTAGCTTCTCTAATTTCAGTGTGTTTACCTCCTATAGTGCCTCTGTTCCTTATACTATTAAACCTACTACTTTTATCTCTCTTAAATTCCCCCACATGATTCCTTTATTCTACTATGTCTGATCATATGATTGGGAATGTAGTGATTATTTAATCTTAAATCTCTACTTCAATTGAAAATACATCATTGTTGTAGATGCATACTAGGTTCAAATTATAAGTTATGGGATATGTATTTCTTCATCTATATTAATAATCTCTCCACTAACTTGATTAATCCCCCCATTCATAATTAAACATATTTTTCATTATGATAACTAATAAATTTTTTAAATCTCAATGTATTAAACACCATATAATCTTATATTAAAAACATGCTATGGTGGTATCTTTTCGGTTGTCTATATTGATTATATCATTATCATAGGTACTGACAAATATAGATACCCTCAAATTTGGTTATATCTTTATTTAAGGTTTCATATCAAGGACACCAATCTCCTAAAATGTTTTCTTGAAAATTAAGTATCTCATTGTATCATGTGGATGTTTATTTCACAATTAAAATATGCATTGGATATCTTATAGGAAGCTGAATTTTCTCATATAGATACAGTTGACACTCTGGACTATATGGAAAGGTTTATTCAATATGTTACGGACCCTTATCATTATCTATAGATATATCAACATTTTTGATAAAATTTTTCACCTCATGGTAAATCATTCAGATATCGTGTTAATTGTGATAAAATTTAGTTGATTAGTATAATTTTTAATGAAACCAAAGTTGTAATATGTTTTTCAAAAAATAAAGTTCATTAAGAATGAAAAAAAACATAGTCTTATATATTCTGATCATGAAAACATATAATTTATATATTTTTAATGTTTATTTCATAGGTTACTTATCTAACATGATGTTTACTTTTGTATTTTTAGTATTTTATAGAGGTAACTTAATCTCCTCATAGAACATGAAGTGGAACATTATCTTTCAATATATTTTTGAGCCTTATTATCATATCATAACCACTAGTACTACAAGTATTCATTTACATTTCCAACTCTTTACTACATTTGGCAGCCTATAACCAAATTTATTTTATGTATTTTTTATTACCACTATATATATATAATTTGATATATATAATATGGTTATTCTTATCACATATTATTTATACTTATGTTTTCTTTGTGTGATAAGCTCTTTGGAATATATTTATAATTAATAGCTCATGTTATGATGAGAACATGGGTATACTATGACAATATTCTTAATGATATATCATATGGTCTAGACACATCATTCTAACAGAACATATATGATGTTTGATAATCATGTGTCATAGGATCATAATCATTGATACTTCTCATGAAGTTCTCACATGGTTATCTCTAAAAAGAGATGCTATGAGGACATACACACCATAGGAATTCAGTATGTCATTGGTTTCAATATATTTTAGTACATGTGATCATATTTATTATTCCTTATACTTGATCTCATTTTATCTATATCATGAAGGGTCTACATTAATTCATGATGAAAACCTTGATGTATATGCTCTTGGAGTAGTAGCTTGTGTTGGGTATATCATGAGTGGAATGATGACTAATTTAATGATCAAGAGAGAATTTCTCCCTACTGAGTTATAGGGGAATATATTTTTGTCCATTTTACTGAGATTAATGTGGATTATTTAAATCCATCGACATGGTAGTTATAGGAATGGTCATATTGGAAATTCAAATAAAGATATATCAACAATTAAGAAATTTGGCATGGGTATGTGTCCCTTTTGGTAAGATACCGATTTATAAATGGATTATATTTTATAGAAACACTTTAAGAGGTTATATATTCAATGAATTATATTTTTCCCTCTCGGGGACATGATTTCTTTCTAGATACTTCTCTTGGTCTAGATATTATACCTTCTACCATCAATAAAGGGTCCCAGATAGCCTCACACTAAGTGGATCCGTAATATCATTAGATTTAGATAAATTCAATCATAATAATGGATTATGTTAAATTGTATGGATCTATGTGTTGAGATTTTATTTTTTCCTTGTAAGACATTGAAATATTTTTAGAAATATTTTTGGATCCAAGTGCTGATACAGAATGTGATTCTGGGGCCTGATGTTCATAGAATTAATTTTACAAAAATATTAAATATATTTTATATCTTTACCCCGTGATTTATTAAAGAAATTAGTATATAAACAAAATAGAGTCTCAAATAAAAAATATGATACCATAGTTGAATCCGGAATGTGAGTTTTACCCTCGACATGACCTAAAGTTGGTAAGTGTGGGGCGTTCAGATAGGGAGGCCATTGGAGGGTTCATTTAAATTAAATTAATTTATTGATTTAATTATTTAATTAAAATAGACTAAAACTAGGCTCATATATAAAATAATAGTTATATAAGATCACTAGGGTTATCCACATAACCTTGGGACCATTGAGAGGATATTGCGTCCACCCTGCTTTGGAAAATCAAGATCAGAAGATGGTGAGTCTCCAGATCTTGGAGAATCGAGACGCAACAAAATCAATGAATTCTATCATTAATTGGAGATAATTTTATTCATTGATAAATAACTCAAATCAATTTAGGAATAAATAATTACGGTTTTTTTCCTTTTGATTAAAATTTTTAATCATGGATTATCAATCTTCTTTTGGTCTCCGATTCTTGAAACCATCGCATGGGATCAAGTCAATTTAAATTGATTATTTGATTTTTTATACCTGGTATGTAATTTTTCTACTAATATATTCCAAAATTTTAATTCTTTGGGAAAAAAACATTTTAAATGATTAATTATTGTTTTTTCCTTGTACTTTTCTCCCATTTGTTCTATGAGTTCTTCACTGTTGGCCTATGAGGCTATGGTTTGGCATTATCAGGCAGGTACGAGCATGATAGGACCCCCATATTCATAATTGGTTTATGTTTACTGAATATATTGATGAATCAGGGATATATGTGGATGGATTTTTGGATATTGTTGATTCCACTATGCATTTGGAGATCTATTTAGGTGACTGGAGTTGTTACGGGTGACGACGGCGCGTGGGCTTCATATGAGTGAATCGAAACTTCTATTTTTAGAAATAGGAGTTCAAGAAACATTTGTTGATGGGGTTTTACTCTGATTCCAAAAATCCTAGACATGAGAATCAAATATATGTTCATAGATCTAGATCATGTTAATTAGATCTAAATTTCTATAAAAAAACCCAACTACACATCGTGTGCTGAGATGAACATACATCGTGTAGTACCCCTCTGGTTGTGGAAATAGGGTCTTAGAAAACATTAGGGTAACATGCCATATGTATAGGCCACAATCCATGTGAAACTCCCCAAGTAGATAGGATATGTGATAAATTCACAAAGATAATACCTCATACAGGAGGACACATCATGTACCGAAGTACACAGGAAAGGGAATGGTTACACAGACACCACCAGGAGCAGAGGAAGGATCCAAGGTGGATAAATTATGTTTTGTATTCCCCTTACACACTATGTAAAGCTTCATGGGAAGTGACCCATGTAGAAATAGATACACAATCAGGTAGCAGAGAGGAACCACATGTTGTGTGTGTCCACTTACCCCCACTTCATTTTTGAGGAAACTTAAACCACTCAAATTTCCTTCACCTGGTATCAGATTTTTTCCCATGAGTACCTTAACTAGAATTTTTTCCATATAGAATGTGATGGAAACCTTTTTGGTGTTTTTTAAGATATGATGTGAGAATTTATGAGTGTTATGCTTCTTTAGGAGATGCTCAATGATCGTAGTGATCTGGTAGGTTGGTCAGAGAGATCAGAGTAGAATGCTCCTACTGGGTAAAGAATGGGTTCCTGATCGACTATTAGAGTGTAAAACTCCTTCCATGATAGATAATTGTTCCTCTACCTAATCACTGAGTAGAAACCACCTACTTGGTAGGGAATGGGTCCCCGACCACTAGATTTTTACCCTCCCACTTGGAATGGCATGGGTCCTCTATCTATTATTTGAGTCGCTCCCTCCTATGGTATTACGGTATGGTTCCTCAACCACTAGATTTGAACCCTTTTATTGGGCAGGGAATGGGTCCTCTATCTTCTATCTGAGTGGGAACCTCCTACGAAATCAGGGCATGCTTCCTCAACCACTAGAGCGGAACCCTCCTATTGGGAAGGGAATGGGTCCTATATATGATACCTGAGTGGAACCTTCATTTGGTATCTCGGTAATGGTCCTTGACTATTATAGTGGAACCCTCCTATTGGTAAGGGTATGAATCCTCTATCGACTATCAGAGTGTCAACCTCATGGAGAGACAGGGAATGGGTCCTCTACCACCAGAGTGGTACAATCCTATTGTATTGGAGCATGTGTTTTCTACCAATAGAAGTTATACCCTTTAATATGATTTATACTAGTGAGGTGTGGCTTAACATGGATATTTATTTGGAAATATGTGTGAGATTCTAGGCATCTTTGATGGACCTCTTGGAACTGATGGCACTCTTTCTGGGTTGGACCATGAGATGGGGATACCCTTTCTCTCTCATTTGGGATTATTTTGTTGATAATACATACATATGCATATATATATATATATATATCTCATTGGTTTTTGTTTCTTTCTTGCTACAGGTTGATATGTTTATTCATATCATGTATCTTACTTCTCCCCCTTCAGCTATTGGTTCGTCCTATTGGGTATGTATATACTCACCCCTACATGGGTTTTTCCCACATGTGTCGTGTCTTATGACGATTATGGATGGGTTGGTGGTAATTAAATAGGATCATAAGTATAACCTATTGCATTTGACCATATATTTTTTTCAAATCATGGAGATTAGGAGATGGTTTCTCTTAGCATTTACCTTCAAATTATCACTAGGTTGGGAAATCATTCTATTTGGGAATGAATTTTCCCCTTTTACTTTTCAAGTTACACTATCTTACCCTTGTAATCCCAATAAGTTTTAGATTCATGGTTTATTTTTATATATTTCATCTTTTATTATTATTCCTATACACTTCTACATGGAAATGTTTAGGTGTGTGTGTGTACACGTACATTATGAAATGGTCCCTGTATTAGTTATGACTTTCCAAACTTTTCACCACCCCATGGACTATAAAGGATAGATTTTGGTATTTTTTGATCAATCCCCAATGAGTTGGGTCATCACAGATTGGTATCATAGAAGTTCATTCCTTGGGATGGGGTTTTGATTTGTCCCCTTATGAGGATTTGGTTGGGATTTAGGGAGATAGTGTCAAAGTGTGTCGAGTGTGGCTCTAAGGCCAGGGAACCTATTGTTGGTGAATATTTTGATGTATTCATTCACCAGGACATTGAGTGCATTATTATTGACACGACAAACTAATACATTGGTCTCATGGTTAAATGGTACATGAATCATATAGGATTAAGTCTTTTGAATGTCCTTTTTGAGTAATTATTATACAATAAAAACAAATATTTTAATTACATATTAATGGTATTAAATGTTTATTTTTGATCTTATGGGCCTCAGTTAGTGGATTTTGATTTTGAACATCCATTATCATCATTTGTGCACCTCATTCCTAATGTACACCAATTTAGGCCCAATGATTCATTTGATTCTAAGGAATGTAATTATCCATATTTTAACTTGATATATTTTTAAATTTATCTTCACTTAAATTTAAATATTTTTTAATCAGGGATCAATGGATGATTCATAAAGGATGATGGAGATATTTGTCGATGAAAAGAAACAATTTTGGAGAAGGCAGATTGGACACCAGCCCACTGATAAGAATGTGAGGCCCACAGTACAGGCCCAATGAAGCCCACAATTCATGGGATTCTAGAAGAAACATATAGTAACAAATAATTCTTCCGGATCCAATGCTAATTAGGCCTCAATGATTGTTATTTAGGCGACCCAAATAGTATATCAAAATCCGGGCCAGGATCTGCGTCCCAGAAAAACAGCCCACCAATTAAACCATATCTCGAAAATCATAACTCTTTTTGGGATGCGATTTTACAGGATGTTAGGGTACATCCGGAGATTAATTTAAGTCTTATATGGACCACCCATATGGGGCCATCTAGAAGGTGTTTCATGCGCCTATGTTTAGTGGATGAAAGTTGGATGCCTTTTCGGGTCAAGGGTGGAAAGTCTTCTTTCCACAAGCATTCCACCACACTAGACCTACCATACTCAAGTGGGATGACTTGAACTGTTGGAGGCGCGACCCAAGGGCTAGAAAATTCCTATTTAAGTCAGTGGTGTTGGAGGATTTAAGGATCCTGTGTGTTTGGTTTAATTGTAATGTTATGCTGCCACTTTGTGATTGTAATCGCATTTCAATTTCCTTGTATCTTTCCTTTTTTTACTTCTTTGTTCTTAATAAACATCTTTCTCTTACACTATTTCCATTTCTATCACTAAAACATTATAATCACAAAGCACAATGATATCTCTTTGTTTTTCTGAATTAGTTCACACATAATTGTGAATTTCATTCACACACACGGAGGGTGCTTGTTATTTCCGCGGTTTTAATTTCTTAAATCTAATACTTGTAAGACATCTTCCGCCCACCATTGAGAGTATACCATCAATAGAGGGATAAACCTTTAATTGGTTGATCTTAGGAAGCTGCAAAGGGTGTATTGAATATTATTTTATGAACAAATTGTTTTTAATTGATTAACTAATTTAAGACTTCCATTCTTCAGTTATTTCCACTCTTCATCTTCACTGTGTTTGAGGAAGCTAAATCCAATTACTAAAATGACCATATACCTTGGAGACATAATTAATTTGGTTCTCTAAGTGTGTAGGGGATTAATAATTGAGTTTAGTTGAATCAAACCAGAAAATGATGAAGGTAGTGTTATTTTGAAGAATGGATTCATCAAAAATTAATTAAACCAAAATTGTCTAAAGAAGTAAAATTCATTCAATCCACCCCTAACATAATCTTAAGATCAACCCATTTTCATTTAATTTAATTCACTTATGTTTATTAGTGCTCTTTAAAACCATCCAAAATCAAAACCAAGTTGGCCACTTCATAGCCAAAAATCCACCTCATAGGTTGTGTGTATTAGGTATCTTCTTAGGTCTCAGTGGATTCAACAACCCAATCTAGACTACAAGGACCGTTCTACCTTCATCTCTTGAGTAAATTTGAGCATTAATCAAATTTTGGCGCCATTTCCAGGGACCATGTAAGTACCATTGACCAACAACCTTCTTTCCTTACATCCATTCTTCTATTCTCACCCATGATCTCTTATCTTGTCCATTTCTCGTTTATTTTCTTTTGGCGCATGTCCGCCTACACCCGCGATCAATCAAACCATCTAGTTAGGGTGGATAGTCCTGGGGTTGGGGAGTCAAGTACACCAAGGGAACTATTTCCATTAAATCCTAATATTTTTAATACTCCAGAGTCCAAAATTGAGCCCATTTCATTGGAAGGTCTTTAAAGAAACCAACTCATAAACCTGGGTGGAAACCAAAATGGAAACCCAAATGAGGTAGTCCCAAACATGGGGAATGCAGTTGATCAAACCCTGAATGACTACCTCACACCTTCCTGGACCAATTCCCCCTCATGCATTAGACACAAATACCTAGGATATGCCAACTAGATATTTAAACCCTATGTCCTAAACCATCTTCCCACATTCCATGGAATGGAGTCTGAGATGCCCTAACTTCACTTTAAGGAGTTCAATGACATCATAGAAACCATGTGTCCCCCACATCAACTAGAATCATCTAAGATGAGTATATTTCATTTTTATTTAAAAGATCTAGCTAAAAATTGGATAAAAAATTTGAGACCATCATCCATCAACTCTTGGGACCAACTACAAAGAGAATTCTACAAAAAATACCTTCCCCACCACAAAACAATTGCACTTAAAAAGAGTATCCAAAACTTTTTTGAAAAAGAGGGAGAGTAATTCTATGAAACATCGGAGAGGTTAAAAGACACTCTAAACATTGTTCCACACCATGGGATTTCTATTCCTGAACAATTGATAATTTTCTATGAAGGGTTGGGTCTGGGGAACAAACAATTCATTGACATGATGTGTAATGGAACATTTAAAAACAAAGCCCCAAATTATGCTTACGAGTAACTAGAAATCCTTTCGGAACAAAACCAAACATGGGGAACTTCAACGTATTCTAAATAGGCACAAATAACTATTGGAATTCATAAACTTAGAGAAGAGGAAATCCTTAGGGCTAAACTTTCAGCACTCTCTAGGAAGGTTGAAGAGATAGACCTTAGGAAAGTCCATGAAATCCAAACTGTTGACCCTCTTTGCACAATTTGTGACAAACATGACCATAAGAAAGACAACTACCAAACCATTCCATCCATCAAGGGTGTACTTTTAGAAGGACCCAAAACATAAGTAAATGCTTTGAACTTTCAAAAGCCTCAATATCAAAACAACTTCAACCCATGGTATAATTACCACCCAGGCTTCCGCTGGAAAGATAACCAACAACCTAGCCAACCACATGGACAAAATCCTTACCCCCATCAGAACTACCAAACCCATAACCAGTTACAAACCCAAACTATCCAATACCAATATTCACCGGTCCATTTTCAACAGACCATCCCACCTAAAAAATATCCCCTCGGGATAAACCAATATTCTTAAGCACCAACCCAAACTGTTCCACAAAGCCTATTAGAACATCTGTGAAAACAAATGGAAAGGATGAACTCAGAAGTCTCTTCCCTTAAACAAGAACTTCACACCATCAAAACCGGAAAGGCACCCATGCCTACTCAGGCGGTCCCATCCTCAACTTCAAGGGGAGAGTCAAGTTTTACTCAAACAAATCATGAACAATTAAAGGTTGTGCATGTTTTAAAAAGTGGGAAATCAATTGAGAACCCTAAACAACTAATTCAGAACCCACCTGAAGATTCAAACATGGATGAAAATTCAAAGGAACAAAATGATCAAACTGAGGAAACTGATCACAAGGTCAAGGAAACAACTCTTCAACAAACAACCCCACAACCTGCACCATTTCCTCAAAGCATGAGGGGGAAAACCAAGACGGAATTGAGTGAAACATTGAGTGAAATATTCTCAAAAATCAAGTTGAACATTCCTCTTCTCGATGAAATCCAAACCATACCTCCCTACTCAATGTACCTTAAGGACCTGTGCACTTTTAAAAGAAAACTTTCACATAAAAACTAGGTCCTTTTGGATGCTAATGTGAGTAACACCATTCAAGGGACCATTCCTCCTAAGTTGAAAGAACTAGGTTTCCCTTACATCAATGTTGAACTAGGACATAGAAAAGATTTCAAGGCCTTGTGTGACCTAGGTGCTAGTGTCAATATCATTCCCTATGTTGTGTACTGCCAGTTAGGCCTTGAAGAACTCCAACCCACATCTGTCACACTTCAACGTGCTGATCAAAGCATTAGGGTTCCAAAGGGGATTTTAAAGGACATTCTGGTAAAGGTTGAAAACTTCATCTACAATGTTGACTTCATTGTCTTTGACAACCATCCAAACATAGGAAATAAGTAACAAACCCCAATCATCCTTGTTCAACCATTCCATGCAAAAATCAACTATGTTATCCGAGTCCGAAATGGGAACATGAACATCACCTTTGGAAACATGAGTCTAGACTTGAACATCTATAATGCAGGCTCAAAAATAGGGGATGACGAGAACATTCATGAAGTAAACATGACAGGAAGAATTGATAATGAATCCACAGAACATCATGGAATATTTTATGAATGTTTAAGTCAGGATGAGATTGATTTCCTTTGTTCATATGAAAGACGTTTATCTACTTGGCTTGAATCATTTTCAAATTTCACTTATGATGAAGTCTTAGGTCCAACAATTAGTGAAACCTTTCAGGAAACCACTTTCATGGAGACCACTCCAACTTCCTTCCCTAAATCAGATCAGGCCAATCTAGTAGCTGAAACATCTACATGTGGGGAATCAATCATATCTAAGACAATAGGGAACAAAATTGATCTTGATCCAATGTCCCAATCTTCTGTTGAAATTCCGAACCATCCTGATCATGAATTGAAGGAACTTCCCACTGCACTCAAGTATGCCTTCCTAGGGGACAATCAAACACATGCTATTGTCATTTCTTCTTCTCTTGAAGCCAATCATGAGAGGATTCTTCTAGAAGTCCTTAGGAATCATAAAAAAGCCCTTAGTTGGACCCTGTCTGATATTCTCGGTATTAACCCACTTATTGGGACTCATAGAATTATTTTGGAATCTAATTCAAAGTCATGTCGTCAACCTCAACGATGACTCAATCCTAATATCATGGATTTAGAAAGAAAAGAACTGCTGAAATTGATAAAATCTGGTATCATATATCCCATAGGTGAGAGTGAATGGGTGAGCCCAGTCCAAGTGGTTCCAAAAAATCATGGAATCACAGTGATAACCAATGAGGATGGAGAGATTCTTCCAACAAGGATGAGTAGTGGATGGAGGGTCTGCATTGACTATAGGAAGCAAAACTCATTCACCAAGAAGGACCATTTCCCCTTACCATTCATTGACCAAGTCCTTGAGAGAGTGGTTGGTCTTTCCTTCTAATATTTCCTAAATGGTTACTTAGGTTATCATCAAAATGAGGTCTCCCTAGAGGATCAACGGAAGACTACATTCACATGTTCATTCGGCACCTTTTCTTTCAAACACATGCCCTTCAGGTTATGCAATTCCCCTGGAACCTTCCAGCGGTGCATGATGGGAATATTCTCAGACATGGTAGGGGATTTTCTAGAGGTACTCATGGATGACTTCTCTATGTTTGGGGATACATTTGAGGGATGTCTGAGGAATATAGAGAGAGTCTTGTCAATATGTGAAGAAAAGAATCTCGTCCTAAACTTGAAAAAATGCCATTTCATGGTTAAAGAGGGACTAGTTCTAGGCCATCTGGTCTCGGGTAGGGGGATTGAAGTTGATAAAGCCAAGGTTGACATCATTCGGCACCTTCAATCACCCAAAACTGTCAAGTGAGGTCTTTCTTAGGACATGCTGGTTTCTATAGAAGATTCACCAAGGACTTTAGATTAATATCCCGTCCCCTTTGTGCTTTGCTAGTAAAGTATTTTCCATTTGTTTGGACAGAAAGTTGTGAGGGTTCATAATCAACCCTCAAATCCTCTCTCACCTCTCCTCCCATTATTAAATCTCCAAATTGGAACCTTCCTTTTGATCTTATGTGTGGTTCCAGTGACTTTGTTGTTGGAGATGTGTTAGGACAACATTGTGATAAAACTCCTTATGTCATTGCTTATGCAAGAAAATCCTTAAATGATGCCCAAATCAACTACACCACCACTGAAAAGGAGTTACTTTCTATTGTGTCTTCCTTAGAAAAGTTTAGGTCCTACCCCTTAGGATCCCCCATCACGGTGTTCACTGACCATTCTGCACTAAAATGCCTCTTCCAAAAACAAGATTCTAAGGCTAGAATGATTAGGTGGGTCCTTATCTTACAAGAATTTGAGCTCACAATGAAGGATAAAAAGGGTGTTGAAAATGTTGTAGCTAATCACCTCTCTAGGATGGAATTCAAAGACAACTCAAATCACCTTTCTATGTCTGATTCATTTCCTGATGAATACCTATACTATGTGAGTTACTACCCTTGGTATACTGACATAGCCAACTTCTTAGTTACAAGAGTAATTCCAAAATTCTTAGGGACTCAAGCTCGAAGGAAATTAATTTCTGATGTTAGGAAAATTGTGTTTGATGATCCATACATCTATATGTTCTTCCCTGACCAAGTCATTAGGAGGTGTGTCCCATAATATGAACAAGAGTCCATCCTTAAATTCTGTCATAGTGAGTCATGTGGAGGTCACTTTTCCTATAAGAAAACATCTTCTAAGATTATTCAATGTGGTCTCTTCTGGACCACCCTCTAAAGGGACTCCTACACATTTTTTCAAAGCTGTCCTAGGTGTCAACAAGTAGGTTCCATCACAAAAAGGAATCAAATGCCACTCACTCCCATCTTAGTGGTTGAAATCTTTGACTGTTCGGGAATTGATTTCATGGGTCCCTTCCCAAACTCTAGGGGATATCTTTACATTCTCTTAGCTATCGATCATGTATTTAAATGGGTTGGGGAAATTCCTACAAAATCCAATGATCATCATACTGTGATTATATTTCTCAAGGAAAACATCTTCTCTATATTTGGAATTTATAGGGCTATCATTAGTGATCGTAGAACTCATTTTTTCAATCATCCATTCTCATCACTCATGGGAAAATATGGAATTTCTCACAAAGTGTCCACTACTTACCACTCACAGACCAATGGTCAAGCTGAGTTAGCCAATCGTGGAATCAAACAAATTCTTGAGAAAACTATCAATCCTTCTAGGAAAGATTGGTTCGAGAAACTCTTGGATGCTCTTTGGGCATATCGTACACCATAAAAAACCATCCAAGGTATGTCACCATATAGGTTGGTTTATGTATAAGCATGTCATTTACCTGTTGAAATTGAGCATAAGGCCTTTTGGGAAATTAAGAAAATGGATTATGACCTCTCATTAGCTGAAACAAAAAGGAAATTAGATCTCAATGAACTGGAGGAACTAAGGATGGAGGCTTATGAAAATTCAAGTATTAATAAAGCTAGAGATCAAGCCTACCAATCTAAGAATATCAAGGTCAAAAAATTTGAACCGAGAAAACTTGTGCTCTTGTATAGTTCAAAACTTCATTTACACTCGGGAAAGTTAAGGTCTAGATGGTCAGGACCTTTCATAGTGCATCATGTGTACCCCCATGGGGCAGTAGAGATTCAAGATCCTAAAAGTGGTTACATTTTCAAGGTAAATGGTCAAAGGTTAAAACCATTCATTGAATCATTCAATAAACAGGAAATAGAGGTTGAGTTAACTGAGCCAACCTATGAACCAGAAAAAAATTGATAGATTTAGGATCCATGTCGGGCTAACGACGTTAAACAAAAGTGATGCATGGGAAGAAACCTGTGGTTTTCATTTTTCTAATTTTTTTTGAATCATGTTTATTTTTCAAATAAGATTAATTAATCATTTTCATATTTAAAAAAAATAAAAAAATAAATAAAAATAATAAAAATAACAAAAAAATATATTGTTGACCTGTTCTTCTATTATGAGTATGGATGGGTACGAAAGGGGAGCACCATATTCATCCGTGTCACGTGGTGTGATCCTTGAGTAATACATTATCCAGAAATTTAAAAAATGAGAAAATGTATCATCAGTTTATTCTATTTTATATATATACTAATATTTTACTTATATATATATATTGTTTTTTTGGTTTGTCTGTTTTCTTTTTTTCCACTAAGGAACTCTTCAAGCGAAATGGATATCAAATGACTAAAAGGGAGAAGCAAGAATTTCAACATTAACCACCAGGTGACTTCATTCCATGATCCTCATTTTGAATTTCCATTTTGAACTTTCATTCTCTACCTCTACCCCTTCTAAATTTTCTTTTCTTTAAATGCGGGGGATAGTGTTGTTTTATGTTGGGGGAGATAAAATAAAAAATGCTTTTTTGTCCAAAAAAATTGAATGATTTGAAAAAAAATGTGTAAATGGAAGGAAAAATTCTTTTAACTTTGAACATGGTAAAACACATTTCACACTTTGAACTGAATATCAAATAATTTAGCATGCCCCGATTTTGATTTTAATCCTTGTATAATTTCATGAGCATAGATTTTGGAATGTTTGGCTGTCCAATGCGATATTTCATCGTTTATATTTTCATCCAAATAAAAAAAGATCACAATGCACGTCCTTTGGATAGTGGGGTATTATATTGAGTTCTTGGGGTCCCCCAAATAAATAGCATAGGTTTTGTGATCATTTTAGTTTAATATTAGTATTTAAAAAAATTAAATAAATAAATACAATTGCGCGTAGAGAAATGAAATGACCTAATGCGTGGCATTCGGCACTTGGGGATCATGACTCCATAGTTGTCTGGCCCAGAGTTAGTAATTTTATCTCTATTTTTGGTAATTTGAATTTTTTTTGACTGAGTTAACTCGAGATGATGCCCGAGTATGTGGGCTTCACTTGGTGCCCTAATGTCTTTGAGCCTTGGATTCATCGGCAAAGTCTCGCTACATGGGTTGACTCTTTTGAGTGCAATTTCAATTACCGTGGAAAAATTGAAAAAAAAACAATAAAAAACAATAAAAAAATTTGAATACTCATATTAATATTGACATGTGATTCCACCTAGAGCTTCTGTCATTTCCCCCTTTAATAAAGATAAACCCCCTTGTCTATCATGATGCACAACACATCCTCATACATAATTGATATTGGATGAAATATGACAATGAATTTGAACAAAGGAATGGGCTTGGGATTGGGATCTTCTTATGAAACTATCTTTTATTAAAATATTTTTATGGGTTTCATGATTATTTGGTATTATTTTTTCTGGTGATCATTGTGTATTAAAATATTTTTGGAAAAGGGAATTCAAATTTCATATTGTTGAGATATATTTTTCTCAGGACTAGAAAACCTCAAGGTGGGGGTGTTATTATCCAATAAAAACACATATTTTAATTAAATATTAATGGTATTAAGTGTTTATTTTTTATCTTATGGGCCTGAGTTAGTGGATTTTTATTTTTAACATCCATTCTCATCATTTGTGCACTTCATGCCTAATGTACACCAATTTAGGCCCAATGAGTCATCTGATTCTAAGAAATGTAATTATCTATATTTTAGTTTGATATTTTTTGAAATGTATCTTCACTTCAACTTAAACATTTTTCATTCAGGGATCAATGGATGATTCATAAATGATGATGCAGATATTTGGCGATGAAAAGAAAAAATTCTGGAGAAGGCAGATTGGACACCAGCCCACTGATGAGAATTTGGGGCCCACAATACAGACCCAATGAAGCCCACAATTCTTGGTATTCTAAAAGACACATATAGTAACAAATAATACTTCATGACCCAATGCTAATTCGGCCTCCATGATTGTTATTTAGGCAGCCTAAATAGTATATCAAAATCTATGCTAGAATCTGCGTCCCAGAAAAACATCTCACCAATTAAACCATATCTCCAAAAACAAAAGTCCTTTTGGGCTGAGAATTTATATGCTATTAGGGGACATCCGGAGATTATTTTATGTATTCTATGTCCCACCCATATTCTTCCATCTAGAAGGAGTTTCATGCGCCTCTGTTTGGTGGATGCAAGATGGATTCCTTTTCGGGTCAGGGGTGGAAAGTCTTCTTTCCACAAACTTTCCACAACCCTAGACCTACCATACTCAAGTGGGATGACTTTTACTGTTGGAGGCTCGATAAAAGAGCTCAAAAATTATTATTTAGAGAACTGTTGTTGGAGGATTTAAGGCTCTTGTGTGTTTGGTTTAATTGTAATGTTATGTTGCCACTTTGTGATTGTAATCACATTTCAATTTCTATGTAAGTTTCCTTTTTTTACTTCTTTGTTCTTAGTCAACATCTTTCTCTTATAATTTTTCCATTTCTTTAATTAAAACATTATAATCACAAATCATAGTGATATTTCTTTGTTGTGCTGAATTTTTTCACACATAGGTGTGAATTTCATTCACACACACGGAGGAGTGCTCGTTATTTCCTCGGTTTTAATTTCTTCAATATAATACTTGTAAGCCATCTTCTGCCCACCATTGAGAGTATACCATCAATGGAGGGCTAACCCTTTAATGGGTTGATCTTAGGAAGATGAAAAGGCTGGATTGAATTTTGTTTTATGAACTAAATGTTGTTAATTGGTTAACTAATTTAAGACTTCCATTCTTCGGTTATTTCCACTCTCCATCTTCACTGTGTTTGAGGAAGCTAAATCCAATTACTAAAATGACCATATACCTTGGAGACATCATGAATTTGGTTCTCTAAGTGTTTAGGGGATTAATAATTGAGTTTAGTTGCATCAAACCAGAAAATTATGAAGTTAGTGTTTTTTTGAAGAACGGATTCTTCAAAAATTAATTAAACCAAAATTGTCTAAAGAAGTAAAATTCATTCAATCCACCCTAAGAATAATCTTAAGATCAACCCATTTTCATTTAATTGAATTAACTTAGGTTTATTAGTGTTCTTTAAAACCATCCAAAATCAAAACCATGTTGGCCGCTTCATAGCCAAAAATCCACCTCATAGGTTGTGTGTCTTAGGTATCTTCATAGATCTTAGTGGATTCGACAACCCAATCTAGACTACAAGGACTGTTCTACCTTCATCTCTTGGGTAAATTTTAGCATTAATCAAGTAATCTCCACACACACACAAACACACACACACACACACATATATATATATATATGTATTCTCATATGATGGTGGTACATCTTGATTAAATTTTCGGGAGTCCTCTATGACAATAGCCAGCTAGGTTATCAATTCCATATCATAATGATGATCTGATGATTGATGAGGCTTTAGTTCATGGCCCATTATCTAAGATTATTCCTCCAGGTGGAATGGTTGTTAAACCCCCACATTTTGGGTAGAAAATCATACCATCAAAGCAGGATGAGGATGCACACTGGCTTAGTTCACTTTGTGAGTTCTAGTGACAGAGGCCACTGAGGTTCTACAGTAAGCCAGATCCTCAGGTGGTAGTGGATTGTCTCAAGTTGATGATCCTTATCTTCAATATTATTTACACACTATGTTTTCATGTTCTTGTGTTGGCATCCATCCTTTTCCATGGAGTATCTAGGAGCTAGTGGAGTCTAGTTACACAATGCATGATTAGTCAACACTCTCATTTCCCAACTTACAATAGTTTTTCGATGAGGATTTCAACCATTCATAGTTGAAATCAGTTTGAATTAATGGGATTCTCAAGTTAAATCAAGTGGGGTGATAGTTGTTGAGTATGTTGTGAGGATAAAATACCTTACACAGTACTCCCTAAACACGATTTATGATGTCTACTTCTGATCATGGAAGTTTGATTAGGGTCTCCAAAGAGATATCCATGATAGTGTAGTACCCTTGTGAATTCCCACATATGTTGGGTTGTTATAGAATGTGATGGTGATATATATATTCCTTTCATAGGTAATCTAGGTATTAGGATCGGGAATTGGTTGTTATAAGGCTGATTGATCTACATCAGCTAGAAAATTCCAGTCAAGATGATCTCAGCACATGATATCTTCCTAGGATGAAACTCAGGCACATGGTCAGGGAAGTGTAGAGGAATAGGGAATCCTATAGAGTGGTGGTGCTATGGTTGTGATAGTCGAGGTCATATGGCACATGATTTACATATCAGACATGCTGAGGAGGTTAGGAAAATAGTGGATGACCCATCATGGAAGAGGTAGCACTAAGATCACAGTTCTCCCAGGTGAGGGTAGGATAGACCCTAGGGAGGAGAAGCTAGAAGACGAGTAGGTGGGGCTCCATGAAGAGGATCTATGGTTAGTGGATAGAACTATGATATCCTTTCACCACCATCAAGAATCCCATGTCAGGCTCAGGGAGCTATAATTTGAGGACTTGGGAAGCTATAGACTATGGATGTGTATGACCCAACAACACATGAGAATATTAGAGACATGATCTTTATTTTTTATACTCTTTCTTAAATACTAGTATAAATAGGTGTGAGTAATTCCTTCATCTCTTTACTCCTAGTGTGAGAGTTGGACCTCCAAGTTGAGTCTTTGGCCCAGAAGATTTGTCTTGATGTTTATATGGGGATTTATTCATCTATATCTTTTATCTGATAGAAGTACGAGCTATCTCTTGGTGGAGATAGGATCTTATGGGACCTTTTGGTCATCACAATGAAACTCTATGACATCATCATAGGTATGGATTGGTTGTACAATGTTCCAGACTATATTAAATATAATCATAGATGAGTCATATGGATTCACACTGATGGGATGAGATTCTCTTTTATGGGACAGAGATATATCATGGAGCGATGAGTGGGTTTTTCAAGAAGGAGGTTGCATCCCACCACCAATCAGTTGGAGAGTGTAGCCAATAGTTCAAGTTTATATTCAAGAATCTAGATTACTTCAGTCATTGAATATTTTTTAGAATACTTCCTCGAGGATGTCCTGGGACTACCTCTAAGGTGGTAGATAAATCTTTTCATCAATCTACATCTCAGGACCACTTTGATAACTTATGAAGAATATTATATGAACCAATTGATATTTAGGAGGTTCAATTTAAGTAGGAGGACCTTCGAGAAAAGGGCTATATCAGAACCAATGTGTCCCTCAAGGAAACTCTGGTGTTATTTATAAAAAAGTAGTATGTGAGCTTATGGATTTTTTTGGAATATCATCACCTAAACCAGGACATGAAAAATAAAAATTAACCCTTTAACAGGATTGAAGAACTCTTCAATCAGTTTCAATGTGCAAGAGAGTTTTTTAAGATTGATCTTGGGTACAAATACCAATATTTGAGAGTTCATGGGGATGATTTTATGAATATGGACTTCTAATGTCGCTATGGACACTATAAGTTCAGGGTGTTTTCTTTTAGTGTAATGAATTACCATGTTTTTTTATGGATTTAATGAACTAGATATTCCAGCCCTACCTGGACTAATTTATTTTTTCTTCATTGGTGATATACTCATATAAACTATGTCACATGAGGAGAACGAAGAGCACTTGAGGATGATCCTATAATTTCATCAAGAGCATAAGATTTTTGGTAAGATATAGAATTGATAGTTATGGATTCATGAGGTTCACTATTTATGGAATTTAATATTTGATCATGTATTATATATGGACCCAATGAAGATCAATGCAGTTCAATCTTGGGAAGCACCCTAGAGTGTGTCAGAGTTTCTTAGTTTTATTGAATTGGTGGGGTACTACTACTGGTTTGTGAAAAACTTCTCCAGGATTATTGCCCCTCTAACCAACCTAATGTGGAAATGGAAGTCATTTACCTGGACTAATCAGTTCCATAGATCATTTTAGGAGTTGATGTTGAGGTAGACAAGAAAACCAATTTTGAGACTACTAGTGGAGGGTGTGGAGTACATAGTATATTTTCATTCTTTAGAAGATGTGATAAAATACATGTTGATATAGAGATAGGAATTTATTTCATATGGGTTTAGTTAGTTGAGAACTTATGAGAGAAAATATTTGACTCATGACATATATATAGAAAAGGTTAATCTTTACTCTGAGGATGTTGAGGCACTATCTTTTGGGATAGAACTTTGTTGTTTAATAAGACCATCAGAGTCTCAGGTATGTATTCATGTAGATATACTTGAACCTGAGATAGAGGCACTGGTTGTAGTTCCTTCAAGACTATGACTTTGAGATATTATATACTCCTAGGATGGACAACGTAGTGGAAGATTCCGTTAGAAGGATGTCCCGTGACCGTTTGGTGTGGGAGGCTCTATAGTAGTTTGAATCCTTGCATCCATCCCTGGTAGAGAAGGAGGGCATAGATTTTATTAAGTAAATAATGTTGAATCCTCTACTTCTCCGGTGTGTGGGAGAGTCCCAGTCGGGATACAATGATTGTGAGGTCATACATGACCAAATATCCTCATTAGATTCACTATATGTAATTTTTGAAGGAGTGAATCATGTCATCATTTTGAAGGTATAAATGATGGTCTCAGTCGTGATGCATGAGTAGGTAATGAAAGAGTTCCATGCATCTCTTTTTCATATACATCCTGGTTTAGGGAAGATTTATAGAATATTTAAATGGTAGTTTTAGTGGGATGGAGTGAGATAGATCTTAAATTATTTCATCTCTTACTTCCCCACCCACAAGCAAGTGAAGGATGATCACTAGGTTCCAAAAGGGTTTTTGTATCCTATTGAGATCCCTAAGTGGGAATGGGATGGTATATCTATCCACTTTTTGATAGGGCTTCCATGGATAGTGAGATTCCATGATTCCATGATTCCATTTGGGTGGTAGTTAACTAGCTCACAAAGACGAAACACTTCCCTACTATCATGTTGTAGTGTTTGGTGGAGAGTATGTGGTAGATTTATAGATCATAGATTATTATCCATCATGGGTTTCACTTGACTATTATCTTAAACTATGATGTATGGTTTGATTCATGGTTGTGGAGAGGTCTGCAGAATTCATTTAGGACCCAAATGAGTATGATTACAACATTTTACCCCTACGAAGATGGGAATATTGGGCACCGTATCCAGGGATTATAGGATATGATTAGGTCTTTCATGTTAGATTTTCCCAGATCTAAGAGGAAAAATTTCCATTATTATTGTTTTCATACAATAATATATACCACTCTACAATTGGAATGGGGCCTTTTGAGGTAATTTATGAGAGACCATACATGTTACCCTTTTACTAGACTGGGATCAGTGAGGCATCTATTTTTGGGTCGAAGATAGTGCATGCGATGATACAGAAGGTCTAGATCATCCATGAGCCAATGAGGATAGCTTAGACCATGAATAAATGTTATGCATATTGAATTTATAGTCCCTTGGAGTTTAATAAGTGAGACTACATTTTCCTGAGAGTCTAGCCATGATGAGGATTTAAAAGATTTGGCCAAGGAGTCAGCCTATCCTTGAGGTTCATCAGGCTCTTTTAGATCTTCTAGAGGATGGGTGAGGTTACTAACCCCCTCACCTTACCACAATAGTTGGAAAAAGTGAACAATGTCTTCCATGTGTCACATCTGAAGAGATATTGGAATGAAACTCTTCACATTATTGAATTGGGTGAGATGGACATCGAGGATAGATCAACTTTTTTGAATCACCCAATAGATATAGAGTATCAACAAGAGAGGACCCTGCATGGATGGACCATATCATTGGTTCATGTGTTATGGAAGCAAATGAGCATACAATAGAGCTCCTAGGAGTATGAGATCAAGATGTGGGATCACAATCCAGAGCATATTTCTTAGTTTTCTCTTTTTAGAGAATAAAATCATGAAGGAGGGAATAATGTAGAGACCCATTTTTTATTTTTATACTTTTCAATATATCTAGACATATTTTTGGTGCTAGGATATGTGATGGTGCATGATTCTAAGGCCCGTTTCACTCAGAATTAATTGTATAAATATATAAAATATATTTTATATAACATGAATATTGTTTCTTAAATAAAATAGTATATCTCCAAAATAGAGTGTCGGACCAAAAATATGAGACCACGATTGAATTTTGAAAGTGAATTTACCCAAAACGCGACCTAGAGTTGGTCGGTGTGTTTAAATTAAATTAATTAATTATTTTAATTATTTAATTTAAATGATATAAGCAATGCCTCCTATATAAAAGCTCTATTACGGAGAATCTCTAGGTTTATTTGTATAAACCTAGTATTTTTTAATGATATTTCTTCCACCCTCTGATTGAGAATCAAGATCAGATGATAACGAGCCTCTAGATCACGATGAATCAAGATGAAACAAATATAATGACATATATCATTCATTATAGAGTGTGTTATTCACCAAAAAATGATCAAAATCAATTTAGGAGTCATCAATTTTGTTTTTTCATTTATATTATACAATTTAAGCATAAATTATCAGCCTTATTTTGATCTGTGATTCTTGAAAGATTTACATTAGCCAATGTCAAATTAAATTGATTATTCGATTTTTTCATCCCTGGTATGTCATGTTTGAAACCCAATATTCCCCAATTTTTATTTTTTTCAAGAACTATTGTCCAATTATTGATACACCTTTGTACTTTGGATTCTCTCCCATTAATTATTTCTGTTCTTCATCATTGGCCTGCGGGCCCCAATGTGACTGTTTCGGGTGGGTATGAACAGGATCGAACCCCCAGATTCATGGTGGATTCATTTGTGATGAATATATTGACAAATAAGGTATGTATTGTGATAGATTACATGATAGGGGTGATTCCACCATGTATTTGGAGATCTGGTGAGGCAATGAGAGGTGCTACATATGACAATGGCATGCATGCTCTAAATGGGTGAATCAAAACTCTAATTTCTAGCCACCGGAGGGCTGGAAATGATTCTTGGTGGTGTTTAACATTTATTTAGGGTATCCTTGAGGAATGAATTGAAGGATTGTTCACAAATATGGATCACATAAATATGATCTAATTTTTACAAAACAACCTAATTACATTGTTTGTACTGGGATTAACACATGTAGTGTGGTACCCCTATCGATATGGTGCTATGGTTTAAAAAAATTTAAGGATCAGACACTATGTGGCCAGGGCACAGGTCATGTGACCCTCTTTAGGTAGACAAGCTATGTGACAGATGTACATGGGAATGACCATGTGTGGGAGTACATGACATGTACCAAAGTACACCAGCATGGGATGAGGTTACTTGGACATGTCCAAGAGTGTTGGGACCAAGTTGGACGGATAAGGAAGTAAGAAAAGTTTTCTGTTACAGAGTGTTGTATTTTATTGTCAAAGAAGCTAAATCAATTCACTTTGTAAAAGACTTGTTAAACCATATGATACTTTGCTGATTTGTATTTCAAAAATATCATAAGTTTAGAGAACATGTGATGAAATCCTTATAGAGGAAAGGGAGAGAAAAATAAGGGTTTTTGGAAAATTCATATCACAAATATCATCAAATCAAAAATATTGAAAAGGAAAGATGTAGGCGTGCAAGTATGAAGTAGGCGCACAAGTATGTAGTAGGAGCGCAAGTATGCAGTAGGCGCGCAAGTGTGTAGAGGCATGCAAGTCATATTTCAAAATAGCATGATTTCATAAATATGGAAAAGGAAAGAAAGTGGTGCGCAAGTCATGAATGGCGCGCAAGTATTTTGCGCGCAAGTATTTGGCGCGCAAGTATTGGCTTGCAAGTGTGTCGTGAAAGTCATATTCCAACATCATCATATCCAAAAATGACAAAGGAAAGAAGAAGGAACACAAGTGGCGGCGCGCAAGGGTCAGCGCGCAAGTGCTTTAGAGGAACGCAAGTCATATTTCAAAAATAATTCTTTCAAAAATAAGGCAAAGGAGAGAAAGTGGCGTGCAAGTGGTGGAACGCAAGTGGTGGCACGCAAGTGGTGGCGCGCAAGTATTGGTGCGCAAGTCTAGGTCGCGCAACACACCAAAATGCCTATAAGTAGACGACTCGCCTCCTCATTTTTTAAGTCTCAAGACTTAGAAAAATATTTTGAGCCTTGAGCGCACAAGTCGAAGAAGTCTACAACACAAGTGTTTCCATGCAAGTCTGTCGCGCAAGTGTTGTCGCGCAAGTCTATCGTGCAATTATGCCGCACAAGTCTTTCCGCACAAGTATAGGGCGCGCAAGTGGTAAGGGTGGTGCGCAAGTGTTGTGTTGTCCACAAAGAGGTGCGCTAGTATAAAGGAGGCGCGCAAGTTCAAGGAGGTTCACAAGTGGTATGGAGGCACGCAAGTGGAAGGAGGCGTGCAAGCAGTTTTCGTCAGGAGGTTTCTACCAGCTTCTGGGTTGGAATGTGAAGAATTGTTTTGAAAGATTTGATCTGGGAAATGTCATCAAGAAGAACAGAATTATTTCACTACACTATTTGTGCTGAGAGGGAGCACACACACTATTGGATTGTTTTCAAAGTGCTACACGAGTGTAAGGGTATATCCTACTCGTTGTATTCCACATAAAAGGATTGTTTTCTAGTGGATTGTGTGGTACTGTATTATTTCTTTACCATAACAAGGACGTACCTACTCTTATTGAGTAATGAACCTTGTAAATCTTGTGTTCCTGTGGTTGTGTGTGTTCAGCAGGGAAGAAACTCTTTAACAAGAGGCGAAGGTAGTTTCATAAAGAAGGAAACTTAAAAATAAAAATATATCACTGATTCACCCCATCCCCCTCTCACTGATACTTGGATCCTGACTGGGAACTTTAATTGGTATCAGAGGGATAGGTTCCCTTCATTTATTATTTTTTGAAGTGGTTGAAGGGAAGCTGTGATGGAAAATCTAAACTGCGTGAATAGTAAGGGAATTTTGATTTTTGACGGAAAGAACTATCACATCTAGAAGAAAAGAATGATTCCTTATCTTATATCTCTTGGATATGAAGTTCTTGAAACTACCACAGATGGATTTCCTGCTATTGATGACAAAGTTCCTCTTACTCCTGTCGATAAGAAGAATCTTGAGAATGGTGGAAGAGCTAAAAATTCATTACTCTCATCTCTATCTGAGAGTGAATTTTTAAGAGTGAAAGGTGTTTCTACAGCTAAAGGAATATGGGACAAACTGAAGAACATCTATGAAGGAAATATAAAAGTGAAGAAGGCTAAACTAAAAATATAGAGACTGAAGTATGAAGACTTGAAAATCGGAGAAGTTAAATCTATTGGGGACTTCTTTACCAAGGTAAATGGCATTGTTAGAACTATCATATGTCTTGGTGAGAAGCTGGAGGATTCTATAGTTGTTGAAAAGATCTCAAGAATTCCTCCAGAAAAATTTGATGCTAAAGTTTTTTCATTGGAAGACAGAGACCCTGAAGAATTATCTCTGGATGATTTTCATAGCACTCTTATCATTTATGAAATGAGAAGGGAGATGACTATGAAGAACAAAACCAAAGTTGATAGAGAAATGTCTTTTAAAGCCTCCAAGAGAGAAATATCTAAGAAGACTCTTGAGGAAGATTATGTTGTTGGATCTGACTCCAAAAATGAGGTATGTGAAAACTTTGATGAAATTTTATCCTTATTTTCTAAAAATTTGAGAAGAGGTACAAAAAATATATAGGGAAACTTCCCTTGAAATGTTTTTAATGTGGATTTGTTGGCCACTTTGGGGATAATTTTCCTAAAAAGAAGAAATTTGAAGATAGTGATGACGAAGACAGAAGACCAATAAGGTCTTGGAAGAAACATGGTGGAAAATATAGTTCTTCTGGAAGAGGTAAGGATAAAAAATTCTTCAAATCAAAAAGAAGAAGCTTGTTTTCGAAAAGTAAAGAAAAATATGATAGTGAGACTGGATCTGAAAATTCAGTTACTGAGAAATCTAGAGAGAAGAACTTTATTGAAACTGTGAATACTGATGATTATGATAGCAGTAGTTCTGAAGAAGAAGAATATCAACTTGAATCCTATCTAAAAGAAGAGTTGAAGGAATGTTTGAGAAAGATCAAAAGGTTTGAGAAGTAAAACAAGAAGTTGAAAAATTAAAATTCTGTAATAAACAATCAAGAAGGTTTTACTGATGAGAAAATCAATATGAAAAAAGATATTTATGATCTAAAGAATTCTCTTGAGAATGAAAAGAATCAAATGATCATCTTGAAGTAAAGCTGATGGAAAAAGAAGAAGAGTTGGAATCTGTACAAAAAAAACATTATAAAGCTAAAGAAATGAGTATCAATTTCAAAAACACTATCTCTAAAGTTGGTGAATGTTCTTTGAAGGAGGAACCTAAGAAGGATCAAAAAGGGGTTCCTTTAAAGGTTGAAAAGAAAAGTAAAAGTGGTTCTGAAATAAAGAATACTTGGAAAGCCATGTATGTTGTAAAGACCAAAAAAATTATAAATTCACAAGTTTCGAAGAACCCTTATTTCAAAAATGATTCAAAACATTCTGAATCTGGAAAAGTTTCCAAATCATCTGGTTTTGATAGAATTGAAATGGAAAGAAATACATTGATTTATAACAGAAATGTTGGTGGCTTAGAAAAGAAAGACAGGAAGGTGGCTGAGAAATGTGTTCTTAATTCTAGTCAGTATAGAAGTTTCAAAGGAAAATACTCTTTCTATGGATATTATTGGTATTGTGGTGGATTCAGACATACTGCAAATATTTGTTGGTTCAACCACCAACATTACTATTATTCTGTAGGTTATGAAAGGCATTTGAGGGGGAGTCAATCTCTTCAAAGAAAGAAGTCAGAAAAGGTGGTTGTAAAGAAACCTGAGAATGTTGGAGTAAAGATTAAAAATAGGTTCCAACCCCTGGAAACTATTTGTGAAAGATTTGAACAACCTGGACATCTTGCAAAAGGATGCCTTGTTTTGTTACCAGCACAACAAAAGCTCATTAACAATTCTCAGAAGCTGGAGGTGAAGAAAGAAAAGGACGAAGTAAAAGCTCTTGTTGTTGAAACCACTTTGAAAGCTATAAAAGGAGAATGTCCATGGATTCTTGATAGTGTATTTTTATCTCATATGACAGGAGACTTAAAGCTGCTGAAGAATGTGAAAGACATCAAATAAGGAACAGTGACATTTGGAAATGAAAAACCTTTAAGGATAAAAGGTGTTGGATCAACCATCATTGGAAAAGAAAAGATGAAATCCAGGAAAACATTATATGTTGATGGACTGAAACATAACATGCTTAGTGTGTCACAACTCTGTGATGAAGGAAACAATGTTATCTTCAGAAATGATGGATTTCTTGTTAAAAGTGAAAATGATTGAAATGTAGTTATGAGAGGCCAATGCACAAAAGGGAATTTGTTTCAAGTTGGTGAAGTATAGAGCTCTTGCTACATGGGTGTAGTGGATGAAAATCAGTTATGGCATAAAAGGCTGGGACATATGTGTCAGAGAAATATGTGCAAGTTATAAAAGAGAGACAGTGTCTCAGATATGCTTGATTTATCAAGAAAAAGATATTGGTGTTGCACCATTTGTGAGAAAGGGAAGATTACAAACTCTATTCATAAGAGAGTTTAAATTCTCTCAAAAAGGGCATTGGAACTCATACACTCTGATATCTATGGACCAATGAGCAAGCAATATACAAATGGAGATAAGTACTTCATTACTTTCATTGATGACTTTACTCACATTACGTGTGTTATGTACATGATAAATAAGTCAGATGCTCTGAAAATGTTTAAGAGTTTTAGGAAGAAAGTAGATAATGAATGTGAGTATTCGGTGAAGAAGCTGAGAACAAATAATGGTGGAGAGTATAAGAATGAAGAGTTTTCAAGATACCTTGACAAACATGGAATTCGGCATGAGTTTAGTTCACCATACACACCTCAACCAAATGGGGTTGCTGAAAGAAAGAATCGAAGTCTGGTGGAAATGGGGAGAACTATGTTACTTGAACATATTCATTCTAATTATTATTGGAGGCATCCATGAGCACTGTAGTGCACATTCAGAACCAATGTTTCTACAGGCCAAACTCATATATGACTCCATATGAAATGTTCTATGAAAAATCTCCAAGTCTGAAACACTTGAGAGTCTTTGGGAGTCCATTCATTATAAAGAAGAAAGGTAGAAACCTGGGAATGTTTGAGAAAAGAAGAGATGACGGAATTTTTCTTGGCTATGCTCTAGAAGGAAGAGGTTATAGATGCCTCAATAAAGAAATAGGAAGAATTTTTTATTCTTCATATGTAAAAGTTGTTGAAAATTCTGAGAAAGAAAAGCATCCATATGTTGATGTGGAAGTTGAGCAGGATAGAAACGTTTTTGTTAACAATTCTGATAATGTTGCAGACTGTGTTAATCCTACTCAAGAAGAGGAATCTGACTTAGAGATCTTGAGTGATGAGGAAGAAGTTCAAACAACTCATCCTAGATTGAGGAATCAAGTGGAGGCTCAGAACATTAATGGAGATAAAGATCATAGGGTTCAAACAAGAATAACAACAAATGCCATATCACATACTTATCTTTATTCAAAAATTGAACCGAATGATGTAAATGAAGAATTTGAGCATCCAGAATTGGTTCATGCTATGAACGAAGATCTTGATCAAATAGAGAAGAAAAATACATGGGAACTTGTACCCAAGCCGAACAATAAGAACATTATTGGCACAAATTGGGTTTTCCAGAACAAGCTGAATGAAGAATGTGAAGTAATAAGAAACAAAGCAATATTTGTTTGCAAAGGGTATTCACAAATTGATGGCATTGATTTTGATGAAACCTTTTCTCCAATAGCAAGATTAGAAACAATCAGAATCATTCTTGCCATTACTGCACAACGAGGTTACCAAATCTTTCAAATGGATGTAAAATCCGAATTCTTGATTGGTGACCTTGACGAGGAAGTTTACATTGATCAACCTTATGGATTTGTTATTGGAAAGGATCAGATCTATGTGTGCAGATTGAAGAAGGGTATGTATGAGATAAAATAGGCTCCAAGGGCATGGTATTATAAATTGGATACTTTCTTGAAAAATATGAATTTTAAGAAAGGTAGAGTTGATTGAAATATTTACATCAAGGAGGGCCAGGAGTTTTCACTAATTGTTATTGTTTATGTTGATGACATCATCATTGACGGGAATGATGAAAGATCATGTGAATGATTTTCTGAGGAGATGAAGAAGTTATTTGAGATGCCCATGCTGGGTGAAATGAAATACTTTCTTAGGTTACAAATCTCACAGAAAAGGAATCATATCTTTCTGTCTCAAGAAAAATATGCTAAGGAACTTCTGAAGAAGTTTGGAATGGAAAATTAGAAAACAGTGTCCACACCTATCTTAATGGGAAACAAGTTTTCTAAAGATGGATAAGGCAAGGAAGTTGATCAGAAAGAGTTTCGAAAGCTAATTGTAAGTCTGTTGTAATTGACTGCCTCAAGACCCGACATTTTCTATGATATCACCTTATGTACAAGATTTCAAAGTGCTCCTAAAGAATCACATATGATTTCTAGAAAAATAATTATCAGATATATCAAAGGCCCGACAAATATTGGAGTCAGGTATGATGGATCAGGAAATATTGATCTATTCGGTTATTTTGATGCTGACTGGGCAGGAAATGTTGACGATCGAAGATCCACATCTGGTTGTGTTTTCTTTCTGGGAAAAAGTTGTGTTAGTTGGCATGCCAAGAAACAAAATTTAGTAACTCTTAGTACATCTAAAGATGAGTATGTTGCTGCTACTCAGGCTTCAACTCAACTAATGTGGATGAAGATTCAGCTGGAGGATCTACTTGTTGAAATAAATCTACCATTGCTCTTGGGTTGTGATAATCAGAGTGAAATCAATCCTACAAGAAATCTGGTACAAAATTCTCGTTCAAAACACATTGATATAAAGTACCACTTCATCAAAGAGCAGGTGGAGAAGAATGAATTAAGGCTGGATTATGTTCCTATATCTGAACAAGTTGCTGATATATTCACCAAACCCTTACCGAAAGAACCATTTGAAAAATTGAGGTTGAACATGTGTGTCTAACCTCCCTCTTATCAAGGTTAAGGTACGTTTTTCTTTCCCCTCTCTCATCTTGCCTTTGGATAGTGTTTTCAAGGGGGAGAATTGTTTCATAAATCTATCCTTATAGATGAATGCATAAAGGGGGAGTTGTGGGTAAGCTGTGAATCCAGCATATATGTGTGTGAACTATTCTAACTATTTGTTGGAGTGGTTGTAGGAAACAATGTTTTTTTTCAGGAAATTTGAAGAAGTGATGAATGCTGAAGTAAAATCTTGAAAGATGTTTGCAAGAAGGCTGAGGAGATGAAAGCTGAGGAGATATGATCATTTTACTTCATAGTCACTGCTTTTGGACAGCATGGTTTTGGCTCTTAATAATTCTTGTTTCCTACAACGAGTTAGCTCACGTAGGCTTAGAATTGTTGATAAGTAATCCATTTCTTAAGGTTACAAAGTTCAGTAATCTATGAATCATGGTTGACAAAAAAATACAAAGGGGGAGATTTTTGGGACCATGTTGGATAGATAAAGAATGTAAGAAACGTTTTCTGTTACATAGTGTTATCTTTTGTTGTCAAAGAAGCTAAATCAACTCACTTTGTAAAAGGCTTGTTAAAATAGATGATGATTTGATGATTTGTATTTCACAAATATCATATGTTTGGAGAACTTGTGATGCAAGCCTTATGAAGGAAAGGGAGAGAAAAATAAGTGTTTTTGGAAAAGTCATATCACAAATATCATCAGATCAAAAATATGGAAAAAGAAAGAAGTAGGTGTGCAAGTACGCAGTAGGCGCACAAGTATGCAGTAGGTGCACAAGTATGAAGTAGGCACAAAAGTATGTAGTAGGCGTGCAAGTGTGTAGAGGTGCGCAAGTCATATTTCAAAATAGCAGTATTTCAGAAATATGGAAAAGGAATGAAAGTGTCACGCAAGTCAATAATGGTGCACAAGTATTTGGCGCGAAGTATTTGGCGCGCAAGTATTGGTGTGCAAGTGTGTCGCGCAAGTCATATTCCCACATCATCATATCCAAAAATGACAAAGGAAAGAAGAAGGCACGCAAGTGGCGGCGCACTACTGGCAGAGCGCAAGTGGCGGTGCACAAGTGTTGTAGAGGCACGCAAGTCATATTTCAAAAAGTATTCTTTCAGAAATTGGGCAAAGGAGAGAAAGTGGCACGCAAGTGGTGGCGCGCTAGTGGTGGCGCGCAATTGGTGGCGTGCAAGTGGTGGCGCGCAAGTGGTGGCGTGCAAGTGGTGGCGTGCAAGTTTTGGCGCGCAATTATAGGTCACGCAATTCACCAAAATGTCTATAAATAGACGACTCACCTCCTCATTTTTTAAGGCTCTAGACTTAGAGAAATATTTTGAGCTCTGAGCGTGCAAGTCGAAGAAGTCTTCCACGCAATTGTTGCCGCGCAAGTGTTGTAGCGCAAGTCTGTCGTGCAAGTCTGCCGCGCAAGTCTTGCTGCGCATGTATAGGGCGCGCATGTGGTAAGGGTGGCGCGCAAGTGTTGTGCTGTCCAAAAAGAGGTGCGTAAGTATAAAGGAGGCGTGCAAGTGCAAGGAGGTGAGAAAGTGTTAAGGAGGCATGCAAGTGGAAGGAGGCGCGAAAGCTGTTTTCTCCAGGAGGTTTCTACCAGCTTCTGCGTAGGAAAGTGAAGAATTGTTTTGAATGATTTGATCTCGGAAAGGTCATCAAGAAGCACAGAATTATTTCATTCCACTATTTGTGCTAAGAGGGAGCACACACACTATTGGATTGTTTTCAAATTGCTACATGATTGTAAGGGTATATCATACTCGTTGTATTACACATCAAAGGATTGTTTTCTAGTGGATTGTGTGGTACTGGATTTTTTCTGTACCATACCAAGGAAGTAGCTACTCTTATTGAGTAGTGAACCTTGTAAATCTTGTGTTCATGTGGTTGTGTGTGTTTGGCAGGGAAGAAACTCTTTAACAGGAGGCGAAGGTTGTTTCAGAAGGGAGTAAACATAAAAAGAAAAAGATATCACGGATTCACCCCCCCTCTCATTGATACTTGGATCCTGACTGGGAACTTCAAAGAGAACGAGTAGGAACTCGGGTGGATGAGGCACACCATATAGGTATTCATTTTAAGTGATCTATATATTTATAGAGATGTGTTCATAGATTATAGAGGGAATACATGCTATGTGGGTCCCCTTACATGTTGTTTACCCCCAATTATTTTTTTATTAAACTTCTACCTCCCATATCTCCTTCATTTGGACTTGGAGTTTTTCTCGTGAGTAGCCTATATTGAGTTTTTTAAATGTATAATGAAATTATATCATTCATAGTGGTTATTAATATATGATTACATATGTTTTGAGTGTGAATATTATTTAGGAGATGGTCGACGACGTCAGTTATCACCCTGGATCGTCAGAGAGATCAGAGTAGAACCCTCCTGCTAGGAAGGGCATGGGTCCTTGATCTACCATTAGAGTGGAACTCTCTTTCTAGGATGAGGCATGGGAAATATACCTATACAAAGTGTGTAACACTCCTCCTTGGAATGTCATGGGTCATTGACCACTAGACTAGAACCATAATATGAAGGGAATTCATGGTTCCTCTATCTGTTATCTGAGTTGAAACCTCCTACGGTATCAGGGCATGGTTCTACGACCTCAAGAGTGGCACACTCATACTGGGTAGGGAATGAGTCCTCTATCTTATATCTATTTGTAACCCTCCTACAGTATTAGGTCACGGGTCCTCAAACACTAGAGGTTAACCATCCTACTGGGTAGTGCATGGGTCCTCTATCTCATACCTGAGTGGAACCCTCATAGAGTATTAGGGTATGGGTCATCAACCATTAGTGTTTCACCTGGCTTTTGGGAAGGGTAATGGTCCTCTATCAACTACCAGAGTAGAACCCTCATGTGGAGATACAGCATGGGTCTTATACCACTCTATTGGAACCCTCCTATTAAATCATAGAATGTTCATCTACCTAGAGATAGTGCCCGCTCTACTCTACAACATAGTAGTGAGGTATGGCTCGGCTTGGATTCTTCTTCATAAAAATGTGTGAGATGTTGGGAATCATTTATATACCTCTTGAAACTGGTGGCACTCATTATGGACTAGGCCATGAGATAGAAATCCCCTTTATCTCTCATTTTGGATTCTTTTATTGAACATATATATATTTCCATGTCGTTGGATTTTTTTACTCTCTTGTTTTGGGAAGAGTTTTTTATTCTTATAATGTCTCTTACTTCTCCCCCGTCATCTTTTGGGGTGTCATACTAAGTATGTATATAATCACCCCTACATGGGATTTTCTCACACATGTCATGTATTATAAATACTACGGATAAGTCAGTGGTGATTACAGAGAAGTATAGGGATACCCTGGTGCATTTTACAGTGTATGGTGGTCAAATATTGGAGAATTAGAGTTGGGATATCTCAACATTTACTTTCCATTTATTGTATGGTTAATAAATCTTTCTGGTAGGGCATGTATTTTCCCCTTATACTTTTTAGTTTATATTGTCTTAATCTTATAATACCAAGAGGTTTTACATGGATGGTTTATCCTCTATATGCTACATATTTTATTATTATTTCTATTCACTTCAAAATAGAGATGATCTGGTGTGTCCATGTAGGTAAATTAGGAAAAGCCTCTCATTTTATTTATTACTTCTAGTTATAATTACCACCCCATAGCCTATGAAGTCGAGCTTGGGATTGTTTTGGCTCGATAACTATTGTGTCGGGTCATGACAGTTGTCTATTATAGTTGTGTTGATCATAATTCAATCATGAGTTAGTCTTAATTGGGAAAGGGGAGTTGAATTACGATTTTTAAATATTCAAAAGTAATTTGAGTATATGAATAACAAAAAAATTATTTATGGAATAAAAATGAGAGAGTTAGTCATACAGATCTATGTGACTAATTAATGGTATGATTATTTAATCATGTGGGAATTTTATATAATATTTTGATTAAATAAATTTATTTCAAATAGCCTGAGTTCATAGTGTCTTTAATTAAATGAAAAAAATGATACAATGATAAAATGGATGGAGGGGGTCATAGACAACACTTCTTCACTAAAAAACCCAAACACCAAATATAAAAGACATAATCAATATGATAATGATCAATATATTCATACAAGTAAAAGTCAACACTTGATGGGTTAAACATGTTTGAATGTTCCATAGTCTTTGTTACCAAAGTAGTGTTCATGGTCTCATAACTAGCCTATTATTGGAGTAGTCCCTTCTAGGCCTACTCTTTGAGAGGAGTATGAGATATTACTTTTTCTCCCATATTCATCCCTTGGATCACCTTGTATCTATAAGAAATGTTTATCCACTAAATATTATCATCTTTATCGAGGTTATAAATATCTCGCCATTTTCCAGTGATTCTTGAATAACTATTAAACTCCTTGATATCCTCATAGAAATTTATTCTGTGTTTACCCTTTATTGAAGTGAATTCAACCCAAATGGGATCAGTGTTAGACAACTCTTCCTGCCTTAGGTATCCATTATAATTACCTTTACTTTGATTCTAATAAGAAAAAATTAGAGGTTAGTTATCCTCCATAACTATCATTATCCATTCCCTTGTTGAGGAACAACATCACCATTAGTTATAGGTGCAACAAGAGATAACCCCTGCTCCACTAATTATCATGCTTCACAGTTAAGCTACCACTACTGGTGGGAATATCCTCACATAAAACATTCTTATAAACATGAAATGAAGACTCTATTTTATCAGATATATTTACGATAGGCTTGTAGAAAACTAAAAAGTCATGTGATTCATTATCCCATGAAAACTCATCCTCTTTAGAACTCATCCCAAAGGAAGATGCTTCCCTTTGAAGACAAGTAAAAAACCATACATTCCATACTAGTGAACAAAAGCATAAAACAAAGAATCATCTATTGAAATATGATTATTCCTAGATTCTATATCATTCTTATCATTGTCATAAGTATTAGATATATTCATATTGTTATAAGGATGAGGATCACTATCAATATTTTTTTCCTGATTAGTCAATCCTTTATTAAACATAGAGGTATCATTTCCACTATTAATATAGTTGGATCATGTTAAATATTTCAATCATATACTCATAACATGGAAATTTTACTACCTTGAAAATCCAAAGGGGTGGATATTATCATAATAAACGTGTATTCTCAAATAACATTTTTTATGGATAGAAACACCTTCCTAGTTAAAATTAATCTCAAATAAATTCCACTAAGACCCTATAAAAGTAGTTGAAGCTAACCTGATATGTTTTCCTATAAATTTCATTTTAAAATCCAATTTAAAAGGTTATATGAAACTAAATATTAAGGTGTAAATAAATACAATTTAAACCAAATAATCAAACCAATACTTTAGGGAAATTATTTTATGACCCCAAATGGTATAGATTCTCGAGTTCTATTCTTGGAAACTCAAAGCACCTTGTTTTAGAGAGATCAAACCAAATTCGCATTCCATCTTCTTCAATTATTAATTTGTAAATAAAATGTGGATAAATCCAATCCCTAATAGAGTACATTTACAATTTTAAAATCCCCAAAAAAAATATAATTTTATTACCAGGTCTTTAATTTTATATATATTACACTATTTTGGGATAAACACTCATCTTATAATGGAGAGGTGGCATAAAGAAAATCTATATGAGATTGCATCTTGACTTGTGATCACACGAGTAGTGAATCCTTTTTTGAATATATGGCAATAAGTTTCTTCATAAAATAATGAAAAAATTATTCTAGTAAATTACAAATACATACCATCATATACATTTCTTGAAGGCATCACCAAAGAAGATGAACTAATAAGGAATATTTAATAAGGTGTAGAGTTCTTGAAATAAGATGAGTAATTATTGTTGGAATCCTTACTTGATGATTCATTATCATGTATGGATTACTAGAATCTTTACTTCCAACTATTAAATATATACTTTGAGCCAACAGTGGAGTTTTCCCACCAGATATCAGATCAAACCCTAAAATTATGGAAAATCCATGGAGGGGTAAAACCCTAATTCACATATTAGAAAGCGAAAAAATTATAAGGGCCTTTTTTAAGTTTTTATTTTTTTTATAATATAGTTTAATGAATTTTTATTTCATAGATTAGGGTTACATAAATTAGAGTAATCCAATCCACCACTAGTGATAACTCCTCCAAATTCACATAATATCTGAAAGAGGAAGAAGAAAAATTCTTTTTTTTTATTTATATATGAGGCCAAAAGTAATCTATATTTATCACCATAAAACCAAATACATCAATAATGACATCCTGATATTTGAACATTCATATTTGGATAATTCTAAATGGATTCATGTTTTGATCTTGTGGAAATGATGATAAACACATTGAGAGGAAATTAATCAAGTCAAGGTATGGGATACCATCCTATATAGATGATAATGAAGTTTACAAGAAGTGTAAATCATGTAACTAGTCTTATCATAGAGATTAAACTGTGAACATGGATGAACAATACCTCTTACTCTAGAAGAACCACCATTAATGTTCACACCATGATCACCATATATTGAGTTAAAAGAAAAATGATATGTAAAGTTGATATAAGTAATGTAAGTGATGAAACACATGACACTTATAATATGAAGATATACAAATGGTGTAATATGGAACAAAAATCCTAAAATCCTGTCTAAATACGAACCATACTTGGGTCAAAAAAATCTTGGTTCAGGCTGGGTGGGGCCCTATCATAAGAATTGGTTAAGATGGGCCTAGGTCTATATATATTTCAACTATCTAATCTAAATTTTTTTCAAAGAAAGGCCTAATAGTCAAACATGGTGATAGTGGTTTTTTACTAAATAAATAAAATGGTGTTGGTTGGGGTTCGAGATCATATAGAGTATCATACCACATTGGGTGGTGGATGAGTAGAGGAGGGAGGTTCCCACCACATTGGGATGTGGTAAGGGGAAGAGGTTTTCCACACTATCATGAAGTGACACACAATGAATAGGCCTAATAAGCAGGGCCTGGTCTGAAGAATCACATTGAAATGAGGGTGGTCATCACTTGAGGTTTTTCATTTTTCATCCTAACACGGCTGTGGGCGCTAAAATGGAGGAAGAACAAAAGAAGAAGGAACAAATCCTTGCACACTGCATCATGAAGCCCTTTCACGGAGGGCCCCTGACAACGTGGCTGCCGCGAAGCACGGGAGGCGGGACGCTCCATGAACGCATTTGACGTTCGCGAACTCGCCGAGAAGACAAGAGGCGGGATGCTCTGTGAATGCATTTGACGTTCTCGAACCCACCGCAAAGAAAAGGTGTGGGTCTCTCTGCAAGCGCTGTTGACGTTCGCAAGCTCGTCTCGGAGCAACCCCGCTCTGCTTCATGGTTCCACCCGCCTATAAATACCAGGCTCCCCCTGAGCCCAATGGATGGACATTCCGACCTTTCGACTTCCTAGCTCCCAAATCTCAAATTCCCCTTTGCTCTGTGAATCATGAGCTATACGAGGTATTCTTTCTCCACGAAATGACTCCTCCTTCCTTGTTTTAATCCCCTCTTCCGAGAGGGATTCCCTTCGCAAAGCCTAAAGGATTTATCTAAGGAATGGGATCCCCAAGGGGACCCGGGTCATTGTGGATTGTTTATGCTTCGAGAAACATCCTTCATGTACACATGATCCCCATGATAAGGCAGGGTCAATGTACCTCGCGAAGCACATTGATTCACAGACCTTTCCTTTGCGAGGCACCATTGCTCCATGAGGCAGTGCTCCATGAATCCCTTTCCACTTCACGAAGCACCTTCCATTAAGCACCTCCACCCCATGATAAGTCTAAGGAACCCCACTTCACGAAGCACACCCCTTCACAAGTCCTTTCCGCCATGCATAGCAACCGATATCCACAAGGCCCCTTCCAATGGACCCCTCTGTGTTGCAAATCATTTTCCCTTGAGACCCTCCAGGTTTGGACGATGTGACCTCAAAGTCCCCTGGACAATACTACCTATTGCGTTGCTTCGCCTAATGCTTCTTCTCATTGGAACACTAATGGCTATTGCTTCTTCTCATAGCCATGCTAATGTGGAACCCTCATTGTATCACTCCACAACACCCCTCGTTAACGGCATTGTCGGCGCCCTCTCTTCACCAAGGTGCAGAGGGTACCATTTATGTAAGTCCTAGGGGTGAGGAGTAATCCCACCTCGTCCGAGCTGCAGGACGCTAAACTTCCAAGAACCTCATCCTCAACACATGATGTTAAACTGTGACCTCTCCCTCACGTATCCTATGTGTGGGTCCACACCATAGATATTCTCTAAGACCACTAGTCTCTACGGGGATGGGATCACCCCTCACAAGGGATGATATCCTCCTTATGGGAACAATGTTTGTCCACAGGAAGAGGAAGCCTCCTTGGTGTAAGCCCCTAGACTTTCTTGCAGGAGGTAGCACCCATGCACCTATGTACTTCTCTGGTGCCAAGGACCATGGGGGGAGATAAACACAGGGGTTTTCGTTACCCTTTCCCTATCCCACTGGGCTTTATCGCCATCAGGCCTCCATCCTGGAGTAAGACCCAATCTTACTCTCCCTGGGCCACTCCATGCGTAAGCCCCACTCCCCTTCCCACAAACGCATCTTTCACAACATGATCGTGAGGTCTCTGCTACCTCTTGTTTCCCACACTGAGCATGACACACGTGGGCTTAGAGTAAGCACCAACCCTGACCCCCCATACTGTGAACTATGAGGTATTTGATCCTTGCTAAGGCAGGGTACGTAGGAAGCCTCTTTGAGGTTCAATCCCACCATCCATCTAGACCCCAAGGTCCACATTCACGTTGGTCCTCCGACACCCCATCCGAACTACGTGGACTTTGATTTCTGTCTCCTAGGCAGGGTACGTAGGAAGCCTCTTTGAGGTTCAAGCCCACCACTCGGTCGATCCGATCATCTTCAAGTTGGTTCCCCACACCAACCCTGGGAATCCTAGAGTGTAAGCCCTCATACCATTGTGATCTACGAGGTCTTTGATCCATGTCAACTCATGGTACGTAGGAAGCCTCCCTGAGGTCCAAGCCACCGTTCACCTGGACCAAGGTCCACCTTCAAGTCAGCCCTCCGAGACACCATCTCATGAACAATGAGGTATTTGATCCTTGCTAAGGTAGGGTACGTAGTAAGCCTTCATGAGGTTCAATCCCACCACCTCGGTCATTCCTAACTCCTTCACATCGGTTCACCCACATCCCGCATGACGTTAAACTGTATCCCCATTCGTAAACTATGACGTCTTTGATCCGTGTCAAGGGATGGTACGTAGGAAGCCTTCCAAGGTTTAAGACCAATGGCACCCTTTGGACCCCTGGTCCATATTCACATCGGTAGACTGACTCCCCCATCCAAAATATGAGCTCTTTGATCCTTGCTAAGGCATGGTACGTAGGAAGCCTCCACAAATTTCAAACCCACCATGGGTTGTTCTGACCATCTTAACGTCGGTTCTCACCCCGTCCCGTATGATGTTAAAATTTATCCATCTATGAACTATGTGTTCTTTGATCCTTTCCAAGGAAGGGTACGTAGGAATCCTCCAAGAGGTTCAAGCCCAACTCCCCTCGGACCAAGTTCTACCGTTATGTCGGTCCACTGACACCCAACCTAAACTATGTGGTCTTTGATTCCCCACCAGGGGGATACGTAGGAAGTCTCTTCGAGACCCAAGCCCAAAAACATCATCCATCCTGATTCTTACCTGGGCCGCCACATCTCGATGAGATCATGCCATTTCATCCTCCTCCACAGCAATCGTGAAGCCGCCCTTGTGCTACCCCAGCATCGGTATTCCCTTTAGGGGTTCTTCAATCTGATCCACTCTAGATAGTGTTATGATCAGTCTGATCCATCTCCATTGTATGATAAACTTGCGGCATACCATGTGTCAAACATGGGAAACTGGGGAAAACCTCAGATACATTCTCATGGAATATAATTCCCTGTGTTCGATGTGGGATGCCCCGGGTATCCGCCCCCTTGAGAAGCCCTATAATAAGGGCAAGAAAATCAGATGTACTACTGCTCCAACGCCGAGACACATCGGTGATGCCTCAACGTGACTACTCCCCCGACTAAAGGTTGCTGCCCTGACCGGCCCCTTTGGAATATCCTGACAGAAGTAGTGTAATTAACCAGTTCCCATGGAAAACATGGTACTAGGAAGAGTTTCAAGAATTACGTCTTAATCTATAAGGGAGACCCAGACTTGGTGACGAATTTCGAGGAGGAATCCATAGAAGGAAGAACCAACATCACATCATCTCGTTTCGTTCAAGGAGAAAACATCCCTAAACAAGGAACTTATGCCACCCACCTTTGGAAAGCGATAATGCGGGGTAACAGAGCCACACCGACGTCCCCAAAACACGACGGACGCGCGCGCCCCATCGAAAGCATCCGAAACAGAAATGGTGAAACCGACGTGAAGTTCTTCTCCTTAATGTGGATATTTGTAATGCTCAGGGCATCCACAGATTGACATGTCACCGGATCCAGCTATCCAATGCCAGGTCCCACAAAGCAAATAATGGGCCCAGTGTGAAACTCACCGGAAGTTGGGGCAGTAGAACGTTGGGCATTCCGTTCTACAACGTTGTCGGTGTGGATCCTTCTTAGCAGCCATGGAATTCAGAATGACGCTAGGGTATTGGTTGTCGATTTATTTACTTAGAAGTGATGAATAGTTAATCTCCCTTCTTCTCTGGAATTAGGTTACTGCTATAGGGACAAGATCACCACCCACCCACCTACGCAGGGGCAGGGGCAACGCTAGTACAGCCGCTCTGTGTGGCTTCACCATGCCTCCAACGGCCTCTGCGTCCAAAACCGTAGGGCGTCCGCACCCTCCCTCCCCATCAGAAGTCATCCAACAAAAGGTGATTAACGGCCTCGTGCATCTCTATGAGGAGGGAATAATCCCAATCCGGGATATGGCCCGCCTAGACCTGGAGGTGTCGAGGCCCTGCCATCAACACCGCCCGCAAGGGCCGCACAAGGAGCCACTACTCCCCACCCCAACGTTCAACCACTTCGGGAGCCTGTCCCCAGAGCGCTTTGACGACTCCCTACCTTACGCTGATGAGGTGGGTGACGTTCGGCCCGGTCCGGTCAGAGTCTCAACCCAGGGACTCCCAAAAAGGGCCCCCACCCGGCCGCGTTAGCGCCGTCACCCGGTCTTCCCGGAGGAGCAGGTAAGCTATGCACCTGCACCCCTAGCACCAGCTCGCCTAACCCGACGCCAGCGTCAGACGCAAGCTGAGGACGCCCTCCAAGGGGCACCAATGCCGACGGCCACTGTGGCCTGAGCCGCCGCCGACGCACATCATCATGTCCCTACACACACTGAGCTGGGGCGCTCATACGCCCATTCGGGATCAAGACCCTAACTGCCCCATGGGCATACTGGGTTGACTCTCCTGGTCGCAGGGACGAGCAGTGGCCGCCGCGGACCAACCCTTGGGGATTCCACCATGTACGGAGGTCCTCCCTGTACCACTGCTATAGAAAACATGGGTCTTTCTCATTTCGAGGCTCGACAGGGAGGTATGCCCCGTGGTACCCCCAATCCGAGTGAAGTTTCTCCCCACGGTAGTGACGTTCGGTATGAAAGCCTCTCATGTGCCCATCGCACTGGGTATGGAGTCCTTCATCCTGCCCCTGGCAGTTGACACAGATACATTTCCCATCTGGTCCCTCTCTGACGTGGGGATCTTCACTATGTCCTCTCTGTAATTGGCGAAGGGCCTCCTCGCCCTGGTAACCAGAGGAGTGAAGGAAAGCCTCACTCCAACCGCAACAAGCATGGAGGCCCTCCTCGTTCACCTACAGCTCCCAAAAAAGGTTTCGCATGCTTAGGTGCTGTTTATGGAGGTCCTCTCTATGTCCCCTTCGACATTTTTCCCGGTGCTCTTCGCACCCTAGCTTTTGCGGGCGGAAGTCCTCTCTGACCCGACCCTAGTGCGGCAGAAAGACCCTGTGACATGAATTATCCCTGCCTCGAGGAGCGCCCCATGGGAAGAAAGGCGGGTCATCGCCTCCACAAGAAGAATTTTGGGAAGTTCAGGACGGAAATCAATCCGGTCCATTTCTCATACTCTGAAGAGGTGTACGACTCAGCTCGGGAAACCTCCCCTCATGTGCCCGAGTCAAGGGCCAGGGAAGGGACGAGGCATATCATCCTGGTGCGCCCATAATGCGAGGTCCATAGGATTCCCACCTCCGTCCACCAGTTCATCCAAGAGGATGAAAATCTGGCGACCCCGCAGGTTACGGTCGTGTAGTCACCACCATTTTCACTGGAAGCACTTTCTACCTCCATGAGAGATCACATAGAGTTGTTCTGGGGACCAATGGCGGGCGAGCAGCAGCACGACCCACCACTAGCAGTCCCGGCCTCTGAGACATTAACGGTGTCTGCCAACCCATCCTATCGCGATGTAGCATCCATGTCACTATATTCCTCGGAAGACAGCCCAAAAATCGGCAGCCAGTCAGCCTGTTCGTTGTACTCTCCACCAGCCGACTTGCCTCCTCAATGGTCCACCTCAGCACTGCTACCAATTCCTCAGCCACCTCCAGTTGACGAGTGGGGAAACATGGGTCCAGACCCTGAATCAAAACCCAGGAGTTTATTGAACATCCTTGTGGTGGATTACTTCCCGAAGAAGTTCTGGCTGGCTGCAACACTGAACTTTTGTGCGCCAGAATCCCTTACCCCAGAGGAAGTCATGTTCTTCCATCAAAGACTCTGGGTGACAAACTTTCGTCTCTGTTATCATCGGGTAGTGTACCTTAGGAGTCAAGCTCACTTTGAGGAATTCAGCGAGCAATGTCATCTTGTCGATTTGGTCGCACTCCACGTGGGCCAGCGCCATGAGTCACCAGGTCGCCAGAAGGCCCTCCAGCAGCAATGCGTTCAGACTTTCAAATTACCCCACAAAATTTTCAGGGTGGCTACCCCCATGTGTAAATCCGTGGCTAGGGACAGTACGCTGACCTTCTCTTTGATCTCATCCGACGGCAGCCCGACTCGCTATGCGATATTGAGGACATGCCCCCGGGGAGGGTCACAGTCCACATGGCCGACATCATAGACAAGGAGGAGGATTTGGAATTTCTTAATGGAGACTTACCCACTGGGGTTGTGCCACCACTGTTGGACCCACCAGGGCAGATCACTCGTCAGAAGAGGAACCTCCTAGGCCTCCTTGTGCCCACCGAGACATTGGTAATCAGCAGAGATGTTGGTAAGGGTAAAGAGCATGTCGGAGCTTCTCAGAACTCTGAACCATCTTCCTCAGTGAAGAAGACAGAAGAGGACCCCGAAAAGGCCGTGTTGCACCAAAAACTCGCTGAACAAAAGAGGTTGGTCGACAAACTCATGGCCGAGCGCACTGTAGAGTGACGACCCGACTATGGTGATCCTAAGCCTGGGCAGTAGGGACAGGGACAATTTCCCCCTGGCGAGATGTCTCTGGGAAACCCTGATCACGCTACTCCCGCTGAAAGGGAAGAATATGGAACTCACAGCAAGATGGCACGATACGTCTTGCCAAAACCTCCCCAGTGACGCGGTAATCTGAGTGATCTAGACCGGGTTCCCCCAATTGGCCCACAGGCCGCTCCACCAATTGCTCCGCAAGCCACTGGACTCGTCTATAGTGTCGAAGAGCTCAGCAACGCACTTGTGGTTAGGGATCCCCATCAAGACAGGTACCCCCGCCTGGATGATCCTATAGAGGCACTCATCGCCCGCCTCGAGGCGTTGGAAACGCAGCAGGTGGCGGTCCCACCAGATGGAAAGTCGTACCCAGTGTGGGTGGATGATATGCCTACACCCCCAGGTTTTGGGAATCCCACTTTCTCAATCTTTAATGGGACAAGGGACCCGCCACAACACCTAGCCCACTTTTCCTCAAGGTGTGGCCCAATGTTGGGGACTCCAGCGCAGCAGGAATCCGCCAAGCTCCGATGTTTTGTGCATACATTAGAAGGCCCAACGTTTGTCTTGTACAGCCATCTCCCCATTGGATCAGGGACCGGCTGGGAGGATCTTCATGGGAAATTCATATACCAGTTCAGCTCCACCATGCAGAAGACCAGCATCACAGACCTCTTCAAGTGCAAACAAAGGTCGGATGATCACGTCGCTAACTTCATTGCCCGGTGGAAGGGGCTCACATACTCCCTCGATATGCCACTGACTTAGGAGAAATTACTGATGATGTGATTAAGGAATGCCAAGATAGAACTGGTTCCTTCCCTGATCACCCAAAATTACCCTGGAGGGTTTTGAGACTTCTCAGATAAGGCCCAGCGCCTCGGAGAAGCTCTGCAGTAGGCAAATTAGGCATGTCCCCTACCCCTTGTGATCCCAGTGAGGAGGGATGCTAGAGCTGAGCCTGCCACGGTGGCCCAAATAGAGGCCCCAATGTAACTAGAGTTTCTACCAGTAGCACCAGCCCTAAAACCTCGCAGAGGCCCGCCACCACAGGTGCAGCCTCCTGCCCAGCAGCGACCACCTCAGAATCGGCAGGTCCCCCTGAGTAACGCGCCATCGCCGCCTAGGCGGGACAATCAGGCTCCACCTCCTCAGCAGGCCCTTCCAGGCGCTCATTAGGGCAAGGATCCTAGAGCACCCTATCTGGAATAATGGAACCATGATTACTCGTTCAACTAGAATCAGGTCCCCAGTTAATTCTGTAGTTCCCTAGAATAGAAGATTGTGCGCATACCTGAGTGTAGAAGGCCGGCAGAGGCGAATCTCACTGATCGTCCCAACTACTTCCCTTATCACCAAATCCTGGGGAACACCCTCAAGCAGTGATATGTGTTCAAAGACTGACTTCAATACCAGGTTGACAATAACACAGTCAGGTTGGGACCGTCCCCAGTGCAAGTGGTATGCGTCGTCATAAGACCGAACAACAGTAGTGGGAGCGACAGCGAATGGCAGAAGATTCCCAAATACGGAGCACAAAAGTACGATGACTGGATGTCTCATAAAGCGGTAGCTCATTCCCATGGTATCATCCGGGCACGCCTGAATCTTCCAGAGCTTGTAGCCAGCACCTCTGCATCATCATCTCATCCAACCTCTTCCCAGAAGATCGGGCATCGGCAGCACAAGAAAAAGCAACCTGCCCTTCCAAAGTGGTCATCGTCTCGCACTCTCTACAACTTCATGCCCCCTGAGATGGGAATCAATCCCATAATACACCTATTGGTGGATGATTCATCAAGTGACAGTCATGGGTATGCTTCGGTTAACACCATTGAGCTAGTAAATCCCTATATGACTCCCGACGACGGGGAACGCCAAGCGGACCCCACCAACATCCCCAGCCGATGCCAACGTAGGAAGAGCCGCAACCGTATGGGTCGTCAAAACACGTCAATTGGCACTTTAATCTAGGTCGGTCATGATACTGAAACCAAACAGCAGGCCCAGTGTGGATCTCAGCATGTGCAACCTCCTCATCTGGTGCCCTCAGATCTACCTCCACCGTTGTTTGTGCTCCTAGACCAGGCAGAGATACCTCTCCCGTACCGTGGCCTGTCTCACCCTGCTACAGTTTAATCTCAATTGGATGATCCTCATCTGGAAACTACTCTTCAGGCCTTGACTAGTGAGCAATGGGACATACACAACACTAGCCAACCGCCTCTCCATCCGGCTGGGCCTGTCGTGCCTCCAATCGCAGAGCGACCTCCTGTAAGAAGAGGTTCACGCTTGGTGCAGAAGTATGATGTTATCAAACATCTAGACAGCATTCCAGCGAGGCTTTCCATCCTTGAAGCCCTTCTCCTATCATCAGATATGCATGAGGCCCTCACTGAGGCTTTAAGAAGCCCCCTCCAGTTTGAGACAGAGGTAGAAGCTATAGAAGCCTTCCATGCTGAGGCAATTGAGAATGCTGAATGCCAAGAAGTTTTATAGTTTTCCAATGAAGATGAACACAATCCCATACAAGGGAAAATTCGCATGTTGTGCATCACCGTCCAATTCAACGGAGTGGAAGTTCATCGCTATCTCCTTGATTCTGGCTCCGGGATCAACCTCATCCCGACTCGAACACTTCGAAAGATAGGTTTGTCTGAGGATGACCAGACTACCTCCAATTTAAGGATCTTGGGATATGGAAGGATAGAGCAAACCCCGGTTGGCAAGATCCATCTGAAGATGCAGTTCGGTGGCCTAGTTACCAGTACCGAATTCATGGTTGTCTCCCAGGACATTGTGTACGACGCATTGATGGGTAGACCATGGCTCCACCTGCATGAGGTGGTTCCCTCATCATATCACCAGTGCCTCAAGTACTCCCTTAATGGTCGAATAGGCGTACTACAAGGTGATGTGTCTCCTTTTGCCTCTTGTGAATCCCATTATCTGGATGCTGACTATTACAAGAGCAAGGATAAGAAAATTCTTTCAAGTGAGGATAAGCCCGCCATAGTCACAACTGACCCCTGGGCAGGTCAGGATGATGCCTACGTCTTCCCAATCCATCGATTGGAGGTCACAACCCCCGACATGGGGCAATTATTTGTTGTTTCTGGTATAAGGGGAAGGCATATTTCTAAGTCCAAATGAAGACGAAAAATCACTTCTTACCCCTACACAAACCAGGCTCAAGTGATCCCATAACCTCCTTCCCCCATACGATATCGAGACGTCCACCCCATGGAGATAGCAGTACTTCATACGTGTCTATTCCGCCGGGCTGGGGTTGATCGACTCAAGCTGAAACGCCAACATTACTTTTATATAATCATGTGTGGTCCCTTGTGTTGAAGACCCGATGGGATCAGATCAAACGCCTTCATCGCAATGGTCTCGGCAGCACCAGAATCACCCGATGCAACAACCATTGTCGCACAGGCAGGTAGAAACATCCCATAAAGGTTTGGTAGCTCATAAGTAGCTTCCCCCGTAGAATATCCCTCCATAATTGGATAGGAAGATATAAAGGATGCTCCTCTAGCTTTCGAGGAAGGCGTCTCAGCTACGGTCGATGAACTGGTACAGGTGAACCTTGGTAGCAAGGCAGACCTGAGGCCCACATTGATCAGTTCCGCCATGCCCCTAAAGGAGTAGCAGCGGTACATAGACTTCCTAAAACAGCATGGTGACGTGTTTTCCTGGAGTTATGATGAGATTCCAGGATTGGATCCTCAGGTAGTCATCCACCGTCTCGGTCTCCCGACAAATCATCATAGGTTCAAGAAACCTCCTCGAAAGATGCACCCTTACCACGATGCCATGGTCGAGGCTGAAGTTGATAAGATCATCATAGCCAATTTCGTCAAGGAGGTCAAGTACCCCAAGTTACTCTCTAACATTGCGCCAGTCAGGAAGAAGAACAGATAGATCAGAGTGTGTATCGACTTCTGAAATCTCAACCATCACAGTCCGAAGGATGATTTTCCCCTTCCAGTGACAGAATTGTTGATCGATGCTATGGCAGGGTTCCAAGACCTCTCCTTCATGGATGGTTACTTTGGATACAACCAGATCCGGATGGCCCCGAGGATGAAGAGTCCACAGCTTTCAGGGCACCCTAAGGTACTTTCTGTTACCAGGTTATGCCCTTCGGCCTGAAAGATTCTGGTGCCACCTATTAGCGGTCCATGCATTGCATATTCAATCCAATCATTGAGACGTTGGTGGAATTATATGTGGACGATCTAGTGATCAAATCTCGCCAGCACCATGACCATATCAAAGACCTTGAGAAAGTGTTAGATTTCCTCTGTTCCCGCAACCTGAAGATGAACCCACTTAAATGTTCCTTCAGGGTCACCTCTGGAAAGTTTCTTGGCTTCGTCGTCAGATATCAGGGCATTGAGATCGACCGAGAGAAGATCAAGGCCATCAGCCGGATGTCCCACCAAGAAAGATCTGGGAGCTTCGAGGATTCCAAGGCCACTTAGCCTACATATTCTGATTCATTGCGAACTTGTCCAGAAAGTGTAATCCCTTCCCTCGGCTCATAAAGAATGGCACCTCCTATGAATGGGACGAAGAGTTCCAGACCGCGTTCGAGGAAGTCAAGCGTTATTTGCTGAAGCCCCCGGTTCTGATGCCACCCATCACCGGAAACCCGCCGGTCCTTTATGTGGTTGACCTCGAACGATCCCTCGTCACCCTTCTTTCCCATAAGAACAATGAGGGGACAGAGAACAATCTCTACTACCTCAGCCACATGATCCTCGATACAGAGACCAGATACTATCCCATCAAAAAGAGCTGCCTCGCGCTGGTATTCGTAGTACAGAAGCTGCAAAATTACCTGTAGCACCATGAGGTACAACTGGTATCATGGGTAGATCTTCTGAAGTACATTTTGAACCGCCCCATGTTGACTGGCTGTCTAGCACGGTGGGCGGTGATCCTCCAGCAGTTTGACATCAGGTTTGTACCCCAGAGGGCTATCAAGGGCTAGGAATTAGCATACTTCCTAACTGCCCATCCAACCTCTGCGGACTAGTCTTTGGACTTGGATTTTCCCGAAGAGGCAATCCTATCGGTAGACTATACCGTCCCATGTTGGAAAATTCACTTCGACGGTGCCACCCAGAGCCCCACCAGTAGGAGGGTCAACGATACTACGCTCAATAGAGTGGGTCTGGGTATCATCTTCATTACCCTACCACAATCCGTTCTTCCATACTCATTCCTGTTGTCAGAAGGCTGCACCAACAATGAGGCAGAGTATGAGGCCCTCATCACTGGTATTGAGTTGGATCTAAAAATCATTGTGCCTCATTTTCATGTGAAAGGGGATTCTGATCTGGTCATCAAGCAGGTAAATAGAGACTATATTGTCAGGAAGCTAGAGCTCGTACCATTATTGGAAGACACTCTCCAGTTAATGGCCTGATTCCCTTATCGACCAGAGGTTATCGATTTCCCTCGGTCACAGAATGGTCGAGCACATGCCTTGGCAGGATTAGTTGTATCACTTGTAGAGCCCGAGTAGGATGATCAATTCATCCATGTGGCGCACCGGAGATTCATTTCTCCCATCACCCCAGAGGATGATGATGACCCACAGGTAGACCACCATACCGCTGGTGCCTCTACATTAGGGTTCCCAGATAGTCCAGATGCGGTGATCGAGGTAATTGCTGATTGGAGGACACCTTTTATCGAATACTGCCAACATGGTAATCTCCCGTCAGATCGGGCCGAGTGCGAGCGACTCTGACACCACACGTTACATTTTACCATACAGGACGGTCCCAGTCTTGAGCGGGTCCTCTATAAGCACAGTTTTGATGGTGTTCTCCTCTGATGCATTAAAGTAGTCGAGATCCCACAGGTCATGCAGGAGGTCCACACCAATTCCTATGGTGCTCACCAGGCTGGGCCAAAGCTGTCTCACCAGATCCGAAGGCTATGATACTTTTGGCCCTCTATGATCCATGATTGTATCGAGTTTTCCAAGAGATGTCATGCATACCAAGTTCATGCTAACTTCCTGCATCGGCCGACAGAACCTCTCCACACTACCAAGTATTCTTGGCCCTTTGCAGTCTGGGCATTAAATTTCTTATTACCGTACCCACCGACAATAGCTCACCAATGTCGATTCATCCTGACTGCTACAAATTTCTTTTCCAAGTGGACAGAGGTAATACCACTCAAGGAAGTCAATACCCGATCCATTGTCGACTTTGTGAGCTCCAACATCATTTACCTATTTGGAATCCCTTACACCATGCTCACCGATAATGGCACAAACATCCGAGCAGCTGAGCTGAAGAAATTTTACTCCAAGTACAACATTCGCTCCAACCATACCTCCCGTTATCATGTGCAAGCAAATGGACAGATCGAGGCGTTTAAAAAAACCCTCTCTAACATTATGAAAAAGATGGTTGGTCAGAACATGAAGAGTGGGATGGATAAGCTCCACAACGACCTCTGGGATTATTGGACGACAACTCGTAATTCCACCCAGGTGACCCCATATTCCCTGGTGTACGGAACTGAGGCCGTCCTTCCCATCAAGATTCAGCTGCCCTCGTTACGCACTATGGTCTATGACCAATAGGAACTAGATAAAGTGGCTGAGGTCCATCTAGCTGAATTGGATGCACTGGATGAGAATAGGATTTGTGACCTACACATCCTAGAAAGGCATCAGAGTAGGATGGATCGAGAGTTCAACAAGAAGGTTCACCTCGGCTCTTTCATACTAAGAGATTTGGTGTTTTCTCTCAGAGCACCAATGATCCCTGGCAGGAAGCCACCCAAGTTAGAGCCCAAATGGGAAGGACCTTTCATTTTCCATAAGGTCTATCCCAATGGAGCATACTACCTGGTGACCATGGATGATGAGCGCATAACTCCCCCCACCAATGCCATGTTCTTAAAGAAATATTTTTCCTGACCCTCTCTGAGGGTCCCACACGACCTTAAACTATGGTTCCTACGTGAACTTAAACTGCGCCCCGGTCCTACATGACCTTACACTGTTCCATGGTCCGAGCTCTATGACCTTAAACTAAGATCACTGTCATCCTACATGACGTTAAAATGCATCAGAGTCCAGCATGACTTTAAACTGTAGGGTCCAGCATGACTTTAAATTGTCCGGTCCCACACGACTTTAAACTATGCATCGTCCTGGATGATGCTAAACTGCATCTTCAGCACTACGTATGGCTTGATTCCCATATTCATGGGATATGTAGGAACGCTCAGACACCTAATCCTGAGCCCATCCCCCCATTCTTCTCATTTTGCTGCCCCTAGGTGCAGTTTCCCTAGAGGGCCCCATGTGAAGAAACCTACGCTTATCTAGGTGCCACTGGCAGTAAGCATCAAAAGTCTCACCATGTTCCCCTCCTATTTCTTCTAATCCTCTCATGTACTCACCACGTGATGCTAAACCGCATGGCCTTACAGAACTACGTGTGTCTTGATTCCCATCCTCATGGGATAAGTAGGACCGCCCAGACATTTCGTCTGTTGGCCCAGCCTAAATGCCAGAATATTCCCCTCGGGTTAGGACACATCGTGGGGGTGCAAACTTTTACCCCAATCTACGTCAGGTTATCTGCGATCTGGTCATACCTCCCAATCCCTGGAGATGTTTGTCTCCTTTAAAATACAGGTATATCCATGCTTCACCCACTCCTTGACTGGGACTCTATCACCTTCCCCTTCTAGAAGGGCCCCTAAATGGTATGGATGCTAGGCCTAAGGGCTCTCTCATACCACATTGGGCCAATGCCCTCAACGATGCTGGGTAACAAGCCGATACAAATCCCACAGTTTGAATGTGGTCAGCGGTCGATGCTCATTTGTTACTCCCATTTCTGGTCACTATGGGGACGTTGTGTTTCAAAAACGGTCAACAATTACCCTGGAAAGTTAGTGCCACCCCATGATGTCTCAAGCATTGAGTTTAGTGGTTCATTTTGCACTGTTGTATCTCTAAGCGACGAACTCCCTCGGAGAAATTCCAACTGTCAGGCCCCTTGGCCTTCTCGAGCCTTTATCCCTCATCCTCATTGCAAGGCATTAAACTGCAAACTAGTCAAGCCTTCCTGACCAAGGCCTAGCCTTATCCCCTTGGCCCCTTATCGGGCCCCTAGACCACGTTTTCTTATGGGAATGTACAGTGTGGTGCATGGTAACGTCCTCATTCATGTAGGGTTATTCACCACATCGTACACTTCCTTTGTTTGGGATACCTCACTCCCCTCCTCGTCCTAACTATAAGACATTAAACTACATGTTGGTCAGGACTCCCTGACCAAGGACCCTTAGCCCCTTTTCGGGCCCCTGGCCCATGTTCTCATAGGTTGTACGATGTGGTGCAGGATAATGTCCTCATTCACATCGGGTTAGTCTCCACGTTGTACACCCCCCCGAGTCTGGGTATCCTACCCCTATCTGCATACTTTCTAGAAATACTTATGGCTTGATTCCCATCATTATGGGATATGTAGGACCTCCTGAATGTATAGACTTCAGGTCCAGCCCCATCTCCCGGAAATCTCCATTTCACCTTGTCCCTTTGGGTTACCCTTCCCCAGAGAGGGGAATATATGGCGTAGCATAGGATTATGTCTTCGTTCGCGTCGGGCATGCAACGACCAAGCCATGTACCTCTCTCTCCTGAGCACCCACGTCAACCCTTTTTTGTGGTTCATCAATGTTCCTAAGGGTACTCTGATATAGTACCTAGAATGTCGGACTCTGCTCGGACATGCTTCCACCCACTTTTCATTCTTTGTGTTCCCCTTCATTAGGGCTTTCATCACCTTTCACACCAAAAGGGACCCCCAAAAAATGGCCTGGATACCACGCCCAAGGGATCTCCTACTGTTATGGGCCAATGCCCCCCGAGGGTTTTAGACAAAAAATTGATAGAAATACCGCGTTGTGAATGTGGTCAGCGGCCGATGCTCAGTTGTTGTCCCTATTTCATGCTAACGCGATGTGGATACTGCGTTTCCGCCACGGTTAATAGTTATCCTCCATTGCCATGCCAACCCCATTAAGCCCAAAATGTTGGTTACACGATTCACATCCTTCTCCATCTTCTCATGTCCAAGTAGAACATAGAAATTCTTGGTACTATTCCTAAGTGTGCATCCGCATGTTAGAAGGATCAAAGCCGTGATAGAGGCATCATTCGAGGCTCTGCACCGATTTCCATCTGGCGTGCATTCCGGGTATTGTAATAGACATCTTCCACCCTTGTTTCCCACATCGAGTTTGACTCACGTGGGCTTAGGGATCGGGTTGAGAACTATGCTTAATTGGAGAGTTTCCACTGTCCATGGTCTGAGATTTAAGACCATAAACTAAGATCTCTTCAGAACTATGTACAGCTTGATTCCTATCCTTATGGGATACGTAGGAATGCCCAGGCCTCTTGCCTTTGGGTCCAACTTGAGTTCTGCTAATTTTTATTCTCTGTCCCACCTTATGGACTTTGACTATGGGACCGCATGGCGTGGTATGGGATTACCTCCTCATTCGCGTCGGGTTTGTAATAACAGCACCACGCACACCCCATTCTAAGAATTAGCCTTCTTGTTTCTTGTCTCACATGACATTAAAAGGCACCCTCCAGAACTATGTTTGGATTGATTCCCATCCCTATGGGATACGTAGGACCACCTGGATGTCTCGTCATTAGGTCCAGCTCAACTGGGAGCTAGTCTCTCTAGCCCCTTTCTTTCCAACCTCTTTGTAGGCCCCTTGGCCCGAGGTTCCCCTCTCAGAATGTGTGTACGGTGTGATATGGGATCATTTACCCATTCACGTCAGGTATGTTTTATTGCACCGTACACATTCCCCGCCTAGAATCGTCTCTTCTATGTTTGCAGTGCATGAAAATAAAATTCATTCCTGGTCCTATCACATGACCCTAAACTGTGACATATTTTCTTGGCTGTACGACAAAAAACAGAACTGCATCATGATGTCCTCACTCAAGAGGACACCATGTTTGGTATTGGTCATGTGCTATACCATTTGTCAATGCCTGCTATGGCTTGATTCTTGTAGCGACGCCAGTGCCTGCTACCCTAAGCCTATCGCCTCACAAAATAAAAACCACTTACCTTAAAGTACAAATAAGATTTATCAAATACTGCTTCTTCCAGTGCAAGGGCTACACCCGCACACCCATTTTTCCTGGCACCGGTACCCTACCATGCCACCCTCAAGAACTACGTGAATCTTGATATCCATATTCATGGGGTACGTAGGGATGCCTATGAATTTTTCCTCAGGCCCAGCTGAACTCTCATTTTCGGTCCCTCGACCTAAAACCTCTCCAAGGAACACGTGGTGGTCGGAACCCCTGGTTCCCATTCACCTCGGGACTTTTTGTGACACCATGTGTCTCCTACATTTCCTACCATCCCTGGTCCGAGTTCTACGACCTTCAACTAAGATCTCCCTATGGGAAGTGACTTTAATTCCTCTATATAAGACATCTCAATGTCGTATTTAGATGTTTCTGAAAAAGAGCCCGAAGTGTGGAACTTTCATGGGGACATTCCCCTCGTTCGATGCCCAGGCTTCTTGATCTCGTCATTTGTATCCTCATCCTCTTCCACATTCAAAGGGACCCCCATAACGTCTTGGTCCCATGCCGTAGAGGCTCACCTACCATCCTGGGCCAACGCCCCTAAGGATCTTGGACGACATTTCCGACAGGTATCGTGTTTCGAACATGGTCAATGGTCGACCCTCATTTGTCTGTCCCCATTCTAGGCTAATATGATGTGGATGCTGAGTTTCCACCACGGTCAACATTTATCCTCCACCGTTACACTACCATCGTTGTGGTCTAAGTTTCGAGCTTCATGATTCACACATTTCCACATCCTCATGTTCAAGAGTAATTCCTACACATTCGGCTTTATCTCTTCACGCATCTAGGGGAACTAAATGGACGTGTTAGCATCATTAGGCCGGTATTCACCGAGAGTATCTCCTCCCTAACATGTTCCTTCCGGTGTTGGGAAAGTTCCACCGATACTTTTTATTTCCCACATCAAGCATGACTCACGTGGGCTTAGTGGTTTTGGTAGGATGTGTACTGGCGCAACCAGGCTTATCATTATCCTGCATGATGTTAAACTGCATTTCCAGAACTATTTATGGCTTGATTCCCATCCTTATGGGACACGTAGAGACAAACTGATATTTCGCCCAGGGATCAGCCCTAGGAACCATAAATCATGTTCCTCCCCACTTTCGATCCCTTGGCCGGACCCCTCATGGGGAACCATGTCACTACAACTTTGCCCTGAACAAGTTCGGGATGCCCCACGATGGCATTGAGAAGCGACAAACCCCCTCGCCAGATAGGCCCTGTCTGAAAGAAGGAATGATCCATGATCAAACTGATGCACCCATCACTACTATAAATAAGGCCATTAGCGACCGCCATTGGCGGTCGCTAAAGGGCTTTAGCGGCCGCGCAGCGACCGCCAATGGCGGTCGCTGTTGCCTCGTCGCTAGAGGCCTTTAGCGACCGCCTATGGCGGTCGCTCTTCTAAAAAAAAAAATTTAAATTTTTTTTATTGAATTGAATATAAATATAAATATATATATATAATATATTTTAAATGTTTTAATATATATTTAATATATATTTAATATATATATAATATCAAATCATTGTGCTATAATATATATATACTATTAAATACAATATTTTAAATACAAATCATTGTGCTATAATATATATATACTATTAAATACAATATTTTAAATACAAATCGTTGTGCTATAAATATATATATATATACTATTAAATACAATATTTTAAATATATATATATATATAATATATTTTAAATGTTTTAATATATATTTAATATATATTTAATATATATATAATATCAAATCATTGTTCTATAATAATTTAAAAACTTCGATTCAAGAAATAATCTCATTTCAGGTCGTTCGGAGCACGTTTGCTCCGAATCGGACCGCCGCACGCCGTTTTGGTGTTTAACGGCGCAGGAAACGCGTTTCCGGCCGCCGCGGTCACACGGCACCTCCGAATGAGGTGCCGTCTGGCCGACCATTTCACAATTGACGCCCCGGATGTTGTCGTACGGTTTCGTGGCATTCGGAGGTCGTTCGGGTGGTTTTGACCCCCCAACGCGACATTTCAGCGCGCGCCACGCTGCTGAAAACGACACAATCGGACGTGCCGCGCGCACCGCACGTCCGATGGACTTGAGGCATCCTCCTGCATCTCAGGAATAATATTCCTATCGTTCCCGTGCGGTTTCAGGTCGTTCAGAGCACGTTTGCTCCGAATCGGACCGCCGCACGCCGTTTTGGTGTTTAACGGCGCCGGAAACACGTTTCCGGCCGCCGCGGTCACACGGAACCTCCGAATGAGGTGCCGTCTGGCTGACCATTTCACAATTGATGCCCCGGATGTTTTCGTACGGTTTCGTGGCATTCGGAGGTCGTTCGGGTGGTTCTGACCCCCCAACGCGTCATTTCAGCGCGCGCCGCGCTGCTGAAAACGACACAATCGGACGTGCCGCGCGCACCGCACGTCTGATGGACGTGCGGCCTCCTCCTGCATCTCAGGAATAATATTCCTATCGTTCCCGTGCGGTTTTAGGTCGTTTAGAGCACGTTTGCTCCGAATCGGACCGTCGCACGCCGTTTTGGTGTTTAACGGCGCCAGAACCGCGTTTCTGGCCGCCGCGGTCACACGGCACCTCCGAATGAGGTGCCGTCTGGCCGACCAGTTCACAATTGACGCCCGGATGTTTTCGTACGGTATCGTGGCTTTCGGAGGTCGTTCGGGTGGTTTTGACCCCCCAACGCGCCATTTCAGCGCGCGCCGCGCTGCTGAAAACGACACAATCGGACGTGCCGCGCGCACCGCATGTCCGATGGACGTGCGGCCTCCTCCTGCATCTCAGGAATAATATTCATATCGTTCCCGTGCGGTTTCAGGTCGTTCGGAGCACGTTTGCTCCGAATCGGACCGCCGCACGCCGTTTTGGTGTTTAACGGCGCCGGAAACGCGTTTCCGGCCGCCGCGGTCACACGGCACCTCCGAATGAGGTGCCGTCTGGCCGACCATTTCACAATTGACGCCCCGGATGTTGTCGTACGGTTTCGTGGCATTCGGAGGTCGTTCGGGTGGTTTTGACCCCCCAACGCACCATTTCAGCGCGCGCCGCGCTACTGAAAACGACACAATCGGACGTGCCGCGCGCACCGCACGTCCGATGGACGTGCGGCCTCCTCCTGCATCTCAGGAATAATATTCCTATCGTTCCCGTGCGGTTTCAGGTCGTTCGGAGCACGTTTGCTCCGAATCGGACCGCCGCACGCCGTTTTGGTGTTTAACGGCGCCGGAAACGCGTTTCCGGCCGCCGCGGTCACACGGCACCTCCGAATGAGGTGCCGTCTGGCCGACCAGTTCACAATTGACGCCCCGGATGTTGTCGTACGGTTTCGTGGCATTCAGAGGTCGTTCGGGTGGTTTTGACCCCCCAACGCGCCATTTCAGCGCGCGCCGCGCTGCTGAAAACGACATAATCGGACGTGCCGCGCGCACCGCACGTCCGATGGACGTGCGGCCTCCTCCTGCATCTCAGGAATAATATTCCTATCATTCCCGTACGGTTTCAGGTCGTTCGGAGCACGTTTGCTCCGAATCGGACCGCCGCACGCCGTTTTGGTGTTTAACGGCGCCAGAAACGCGTTTCCGGCCGCCGCGGTCACACGGCACCTCCGAATGAGGTTCCGTCTGACCGACCAGTTCACAATTGACGCCCCGGATGTTGTCGTACGGTTTCGTGGAATTCGGAGGTCGTTCGGGTGGTTTTGACCCCCCAACGCGCCATTTCAGCGCGCGCCGCGCTGCTGAAAACGACACAATCGGACGTGCAGCGCGCCCCGCACGTCCGATGGACGTGAGACCTCCTCCTGCATCTCAGGAATAATATTCCTATCGTTCCCGTGTGGTTTCAGGTCGTTCGGAGCACGTTTGCTCCGAATCGGACCGCCGCACGCCGTTTTGGTGTTTAACGGCGCCGGAAACGCGTTTCCGGCCGCCGCGGTCACACGGCACCTCCGAATGAGGTGCCGTCCGGCCGACCATTTCACAATTGACGCCCCGGATGTTGTCGTACGGTTTCGTGGCATTCAGAGGTCGTTCGGGTGGTTTTGACCCCCCAACGCGCCATTTCAGCGCGCGCCGCGCTGCTGAAAACGACACAATCGGACGTGCCGCGCGCACCGCACGTCCGATTGCGGCCTCCTCCTGCATCTCAGGAATAATATTCCTATCATTCCCGTGCGGTTTCAGGTCGTTCGGAGCATGTTTGCTACGAATCGGACCGCCGCACGCCGTTTTGGTGTTTAACGGCGCCGGAAACGCGTTTCCGGCCGCCGCGGTCTCACGGCACCTCCGAATGAGGTGCCGTCTGGCCGACCAGTTCACAATTGACGCCCTGGATGTTGTCGTACGGTTTCGTGGCATTCGGAGGTCGTTCGGGTGGTTTTGACCCCCCAACGCGCCATTTCAGCGCGCGCCGCGCTGCTGAAAACGACACAATCGGACGTGCGGCCTCCTCCTGCAACTCAGGAATAATATTCCTATCGTTCCCGTGCGGTTTCAGGTCGTTCGGAGCACGTTTGCTCCGAATCGGATCGCCGCACGCCGTTTTGGTGTTTAACGGCGCCGGAAACGCATTTTCGGCCGTCGCGGTCACACAGCACCTCCGAATTAGGTGCCGTCTGGCCGACCATTTCACAATTGACGCCCCGGATGTTTTCGTACGGTTTCGTGGCATTCGGAGGTCGTTCGGGTGGTTTTGACCCCCCAACGCGCCATTTCAGCGCGCGCCGCGCTGCTGAAAACGACACAATCGGACGTGCCGCGCGCACCGCACGTCCGATGGACGTGCGGCCTCCTCCTGCATCTCAGGAATAATATTCCTATCGTTCCCGTGCGGTTTCAGGTCGTTCGGAGCACGTTTGCTCCGAATCGGACCGCCACACGTCGTTTTGGTGTTTAACGGGGCCGGGAACGAGTTTCCGGCCGCCGCGGTCACACGGCACCTCCGAATGAGGTGCCGTCTGGCCGACCATTTCACAATTGACGCCCCGGATGTTGTCGTACGGTTTCGTGGCATTCGGAGGTCGTTCGGGTGGTTTTGACCCCCCAACGCGCCATTTCAGCGCGCGCCGTGCTGCTGAAAACGACACAATCGGACGTGCCGCGCGCACCGCACGTCCGATGGACGTGTGGCCTCCTCCTGCATCTCAGGAATAATATTCCTATCGTTCCCGTGCGGTTTCAGGTCGTTCAGAGCACGTTTGCTCCGAATCGGACCGCCGCACGCCGTTTTGGTGTTTAACGGCGCCGGAAACGCGTTTCCGGCCGCCGCGGTCTCACGGCACCTCCGAATGAGGTTCCGTCTGGCCGACCAGTTCACAATTGACTCCCCGGATGTTGTCGTACGGTTTCGTGGCATTCGGAGGTCATTCGGATGGTTTTGACCCCCCAACGCGCCATTTCAGCGCGCGCCGCGCTGCTGAAAACGACACAATCGGACGTGCCGCGCGCACCGCACGTCCGATGGACGTGCGGCCTCCTCCTTCATCTCAGGAATAATATTCCTATCGTTCCCGTGCGGTTTCAGGTCGTTCGGAACACGTTTGCTCCGAATCGGACCGCCGCACGCCGTTTTGGTGTTTAACGGCGCCGGAAACGCGTTTCTGGCCGCCGCGGTCACACGGCACCTCCGAATGAGGTGCCGTCTGGCCGACCATTTCACAATTGACGCCCCGGATGTTGTCGTACGGTTTCGTGGCATTCGGAGGTCGTTCGGGTGGTTTTGACCCCCCAACGCGCCATTTCAGCGCGCGCCGCGTTGTTGAAAACGACACAATCGGACGTGCCGCGCGCACCGCACGTCCGATGGACGTGCGGCCTCCTCCTGCATCTCAGGAATAATATTCCTATCATTCCCGTGCGGTTTCAGGTCGTTCGGAGCACGTTTGCTCCGAATCGGACCGTCGCACGCCGTTTTGGTGTTTAACGGCGCCGGAAACGCGTTTCCGGCCGCCGCGGTCACACGGAACCTCCGAATGAGGTGCCGTCTGGCCGACCATTTCACAATGGACGCCCCGGATGTTGTCGTACGGTTTCGTGGCATTCGGAGGTCGTTCGGGTGGTTTTGACCCCCCAACGCGCCATTTCAGCGTGCGCCGCGCTGCTGAAAACGACACAATCGGACGTTCCGCGCGCACCGCACGTCCGATGGACGTGCGGCCTCCTCCTGCATCTCAGGAATAATATTCCTATCATTCCCGTGCCGTTTCAGGTCGTTCGGAGCACGTTTTCTCCGAATCGGACCGCCGCACGCCGTTTTGGTGTTTAACGGCGCCGGAAACGCGTTTCCGGCCGCCGCGGTCACACGGCACCTACGAATGAGGTGCCGTCTGGCCGAACAGTTCACAATTGACGCTCGGATGTTGTCGTACGGTTTCGTGGCATTCGGAGGTCGTTCGGGTGGTTTTGACCCCCCAACGCGCCATTTCAGCGCGCGCCGCGCTGCTGAAAACGACACAATCGGACGTGCCGCGTGCACCGCACGTCCGATGGACGTGCGGCCTCCTCCTACATCTCAGAAATAATATTCCTATCGTTCTCGGGCGGTTTCAGGTCGTTCAGAGCACGTTTGCTCCGAATCGGACCGCCGCACGCCGTTTTGGTGTTTAACGGCGCCGGAAACGCGTTTCCAGCCGCCGCGGTCACACGGAACCTCCGAATGAGGTTCCGTCTGGCCGACCATTTCACAATTGACGCCCCGGATGTTGTCGTATGGTTTCGTGGCATTCGGAGGTCGTTCGGGTGGTTTTGACCCCCCAACGCGCCATTTCAGCGCGCGCCACGCTGCTGAAAACGACACAATCGGACGTGCCGCGCGCACCGCACGTCCGATGGTCGTGCGGCCTCCTCCTGCTTCTCAGGAATAATATTCCTATCGTTCCCGTGCGGTTTCAGGTCGTTCGGAGCACGTTTGCTCCGAATCGGACCGCCGCACGCCGTTTTGGTGTTTAACGGCGCCGGAAACGCGTTTCCGGCCGCCGCGGTCACACGGCACCTCCGAATGAGGTGCCGTCTGACTGACCATTTCACAATTGACTCCCCAGATGTTGTCGTATGGTTTCGTGGCATTCGGAGGTCGTTCAGGGGGTTTTGACCCCCCAACGCGCCATTTCAGCGCGCGCCGCGCTGCTGAAAACGACACAATCGGACGTGCCGCGCGCACCGCACGTCCGATGGACGTGCGGCCTCCTCCTGCATCTCAGGAATAATATTCCTATCGTTCCCGTGCGGTTTCAGGTCGTTCGGAGGTGCGGGGGGGCTGTACGGGGGTGCGGGGGGGGGGGGGGGGGGTGGGGGGGTGGGGGGGGGGCTGTACGGGGGTGCGGGGGGCTGTACGGGGGTGCGGGGGGCTGAACGGGGGTGCGGGGGGTGCGGGGGGGGGGGGGGGGGGGGGGTGCTGTACGGGGTGGCGGGGGGCTGTACGGGGGTGGAGGGGGGCTGTACGGGGGTTCGGGGGGCTGTACGGGGGTTGGGGGGGCTGTACAGGGGTGCGGGGGGCTGTACGGGGGTGGCGGGGGGCTGTACGGGGGTTCGGGGGGCTGTACGGGGGTGCGGGGGGGGGGGGGGGGCTGTACGGGGGTGCGGGGGGGGGGGGGGGGGATGTACGGGGGTGCGGGGGGCTGTATGGGGGTGGCGGGGGCCTGTACGGGGGTGGCGGGGGGCAGTACGGGGGTGCGGGGGGTTGTACGGGGGTGCGGGGGGTTCTCCGGGGGTGCGGGGGGGGGGGGGGGGGGGGGCTGTACGGGGGTGCGGGGGGGCTGTATGGGGGTGGCGGTGGCCTGTACGGGGGTGACGGGGGGCATTACGGGGGTGTGGGGGGTTGTACGGGGGTGCGGGGGGCTCTCCGGGGGTGCGGGGGGCTGTACGGGGGTGCGAGGGTGGGGGGGGGGGCTGTACGGGGGTGCGGGGGGCTGTACGGGGTGGCAGGGGGCTGTACGGGGGTGGCGGGGGGCTGTACGGGGGTTCGGGGGGCTGTACGGGGGTGCGGGGGGGGGGGGGGGGGCTGTACGGGGGTGCGGGGGGCTGTACGGGGGTGGCAGGGGGCTGTACGGGGGTTCGGGGGGCTGTACGGGGGTGCGGGGGGGGGGGGGGGCTGTACGTGGGTGCGGGGGGCTGTATGGGGGTGGCGGGGGCCTGTACGAGGGTGGCGGGGGGCAGTACGGGGTGCGGGGGGTTGTACGGGGGTGTGGGGGGGCTGTACGGGGGTGCGGGGGGCTGTACGGGGGTGCGGGGGTGCGGGGGGGGGGCTGTACGGGGGTGCGGGGGGCTGTACGGGGTGGCGGGGGGCTGTACGGGGGTGGCGGGGGGCTGTACGGGGTGGCGGGGGGCTGTACGGGGGTGGCGGGGGGATGTACGGGGGTGCGGGGGCTGTACGGGGGTGCGGGGGGGGGGGGGGGGGGGCTGTACGGGGGTGCGGGGGGCTGTACGGGGGTGCGGGGGGGGGGGGGGGCTGTACGGGGGTGGAGGGTGGCAGTACGGGGGTTTGGGGGTTGTACGGGGGTGCGGGGGGCTGTACGGGGGTGCGGGGGGGTTGTACGGGGGTGCGGGGGGGCTGTACGGGGGTGCGGGGGGCTGTACGGGGGTGCGGGGGTGGCTGTACGGGGGTGCGGGGGGCTGTACGGCGGTGCGGGGGGCTCTCCGGGGGTGCAAAGGTCATCCCATTGATTACAAAAGTGAAAAATAAAAGTGATAACATCTAATTAATACATATTTCTTTTATCGATACCATACAAAAATTTATAAAAAATATATTGGATAATACATAATCTATAATATCAGATTTATTGATCTGTTGGAATTAGTTCGACTTTTTCAAATGTAGAATCATTCAAGATTATCTGATCAAAAACTCAATATGTGTATAAAATATTTAAAAGACCACCATGGATGGTAATAATGCATTACTTAAATGAATAAATACAGTACATCAATGTCAAACCTACCAGTAAAAACAAAAAACATATCTCGTGAATATATGGTGCGTCACGCGTTGCCATCACTGTTACCTCCTTCTGGTGGGCCAGGTGTGTAACACCCCAAGATTTCATAGTGTGTTATTTCTTCAAAATAATTCAATAACTTGCACTACACGCAACACCGAGTTCAATCAAACCATGAATTACCAAAGCAAAAAGCCATTCAAAAGAGGTTATGAATATTATTAACTAAATTTTAAACTTTATATAATCCTTAGAATCCATATTATGATTTTCTTAGTCATAATGCAAGAACAGATTCATTTCCAGTATTACACTTTTATCAACTTTTAATAGTGAAACCTTTTTAAATACAATATTTTATACTTTTTGACTAAAATGGGTACATCAAAAAAAATTTAAAATGAAACATCCCAAGCTTACACGGTACGTTTCCCTTCGAATAATGCGATAGCGTGTGTTGTACGCAACCTCGAGTTCTAACACACACCACAACTAATTAAACTAGCCGTTGTGAATAGTTATACCTACTTTTTGAAATCATATATATTTTATATTTCAAAATGGACTTCATTTTTGGATTCGGAATATCGAAATTATCCTAGGGTGAAATTTTGGTACTTTTCGGATAACTTTTATATTTTGATGAATAGTGAAAATTACTAAATTTTAATTAAAAACAACTTTTTTAATCAAAATAATTAATAGTGATAAATTATGAATTTGAGTGGTTTTAAAGTATATTTAGAATATATTTTTACCATTTAATATAATGTTGGTCATTGGACATAATTTTACAATTAAACCGAACATAAACAAGTGTCAATCTTTTGATAGTTATTATCTCTTAAAAACACGCTTTTTGTTTTGACAGCGGGAATTAATTTTAAATTAATTTCTGCCACTTCTGTGTTTTGAATTTAGAAAAATGGATTCCATATTTGGAATCAGGATGTTCAAATTGTGTAAATAGGTAACTTTTATTTTTAGACATTTTGAATAATTACTGCGGTAAATATTTTATTTACCATGGTTAAGGGTAAATCCGGTAAATAAGGGTTAAAAAATAATATTATAATAATACTAAAACGTGTCTTAACCCTATTGGTTGATACATGGTCGACCATGGGCATCTTTGTGTCAATTTTGGGACCCCATGGATCCACTTGTAAGTGATAATGACACTTTATTTTAATTTAGTTAAAATGAATACAAAAATGACACAAGCATATATCTTTTAGAACAACAATTTTTACATAGGGTTATATATGTTTGATTTTAGATTATAAATATTCATTAGAAAGCTAAAACTCTTTCCTACATAATGATATTTTATTTATAATTTTTAGACATTGAATAATTTATTTTATTTATGACACAATGATGATGCAGTAATTACTATAATAGTGAAAAATTAAAATAATTGATATTATAAATACCCAAATAATTATAATATGAAACTTTTAATGAATTAAACTAATTTTATATGATAATATGATATATTAGGATTGATTTAATTGACTTTTTTCGAAGTAATCAATCTGTTAGGAGTTTCAAAAAAATCAACTATTGAATAGTGTCAAAATTGACATAAAAGAGTTCTTAAAACAAATATTATATTATTAATTGATATTAAATTCCTAAAAATCTAAGGTTCGGCCAAGAGAGTTATATTATGATAGGTTCCTCATTAATGGACCACTTGGGGGTCGCTTGGATGTATATAGTAAGTTTATTAACCATATTATATAAAAATACAAAGAGACATTGTAAAAGTGAAACTAATTAACTTAGAGTTAATACTTAAAGATAAGGTTAATATAAGTACCCAAACCTGTCTAAATTCTATTGGTTGAGTGGTTTTCGACCTATCCCCACCTTAACCTTTGAATAGTCAACTTTGGAGCCATTAGAAACCGAATATGAATTTATTATAAATTAATATTTCTAGCTTTTCCAAAGGTGCCCCTCACCCCTCTTATAAAAGGGCACTCCTCCTTCTCATTTCTTCACACCTCTAAAGCCTTTTGGTTCGGCCAAACTCTGCCCAAATACTCTCCCAACATCCCTCACTACAACCTAGGGGCCTTAGTTTGATCAGAAAGCCAACCTAAGGAGCCCTTTTGATCAAATCAAAAGGAAGAACCCGAAGAAGAGGAGGTTAACCTACTCCAACCAAGGAAAAGTACAAGGTAAGGGTTATTTCACAATCTCTTCATTATCCGAGGTTGTATATACGTAATAATCTACTGGGATCTCTTTATCATCCACATCCATGTTTTCTTAAAAATGTATTTCAAAACATTTTTACTATTTACAAGAATCTGGGTTAAAGTCATTTATACCCTTGTTTGACTTTTTATAAGAGGTTTATAAAGGAATCTTTCCGTCGTTTTCAAAACAATGTCTTTTTTAACCTTTTCGACAGAATTGAGGTAAGAATGTTTTTTTAACTTATACGGCGGGTGCGGTTATTTTCCGCCGTTATAAAATCGTCGAAGCTTTCCTTACAAGCTTATAAGAATATTTTCAAAGAAAATGTTTTATTTTATATGGATCTTAAATGATTTCAAAATAAAAGGAGATATTTCTTTAAAAAGAATTTTGATTTCATCTATGTCAACATCCTTTGATGGATTTTAAGATTATTTATGGTTGATTTATTATGATACAAAACTACTATATTGTATTGAAGGTTTTGTAATATGTTTGACTATGGATGTGCTATTTTTATACCATTCATAGTTTATGGTGAAAGTATTGACATTTCGTATGCTAGTTTTAATCCGAATGTTTATGTTATATTTCAAACTTTTCTTCAAATGAATGTGCTAAACAAGTATGTTCCGGGTTGGGGACCGGTAAAAGTAAGCCCTCCAGGTTGGGGACTGGTAAAAGTAAGCCCTCCAGGTTAGGGACTGGTAAAAGTAAGCCCTCCGGGTTGGTGTCCGGTTATTAGAGGCACTCCGGGTTGGTGTCCGGTTATTAGAGGCACTCCGGGTTGGTGTCCGGTTATTAGAGGCACTCCGGGTTGGGTTCCGGTTAGAAGTAACCCCTAGGTCTTGGGATGAGGCCTAGACAATGAAATTAACGTTTGACATTATGCATTCCATCATTATGAAAGTGGTTATTGATTTTTGCATGTGATTATTCGATTAGTAGAATATCCATGTGAACAAGTAAATGGCATTATTTCATTTTACTTTTGCCATACTATGTTGAAGTTCAATTTTAAAAGGCTTTTGTTTTAGTAATTCATTGCCTTAAATGTTTATTCTTATTTATGAAAGTTTCCGCTATATTGTTATCCTTACTGGGCATTTGAGCTCACCCCTTTTCTATGTTTTATTTTTCCCAGGAAGTGAAGAAGTAAATTATGAATGACCTGCAGGGATTTTATGAGGGGATAATAGTGTGGTCTATTGAGACATTATGTTGTTGTAGTAGTTTTTCATTTTATAATGTAATGTATAACTTATGAATATATCTGGCATTTTCCAAGGCTACTAAACCAATCGGTCTTTCGAGATTTGATCTTTCTTATGATCATGCCAATGTTACGAAGTAATGCACCGACTCTGGGTAGCTGGGGTCGGGGCGTTACAGTTGGTATCAGAGGAAGTTTAGTACAAACCTTGGAAGCTAGATTTAGATAAACTCTGATTAGAGCACGTAGACCTAAGATGAACTTTGAGGATTGGTATAGAAGAACTTCCTAGAATTTTGGTATTGTAGAGATTTTGTGAGTTTTCCAAGCAATACATCCCTGTCTGGATACGAGCAGGTAGAGGCGGCTCTGGCACAGATGTACCTAGGGGTAAAACCCGAAAACACCGCTTTGAGCTAGACTCGAACGGGAACTGGTGCACGACAACGGGCCTTGCTGCACTCTTGGTTACGACACTCCCGGGGGATATGCTTAGGATAACTCTCATTTTCTTTACAAATCATTATGAAGGGTTTATGAGTATATACTTCCTCAAAGAAAACATTTTTATGATTATGGATTATATCCATAAATAGTTCAATTTATGTTAAGTGTTTTATAAGTATGGGATTATGTGTTTTGATTCATAAACTGATCTAGTTTATGCCATGGTATAAGAATGGCACCCAGTAGAAGGAATGAGAACTCCAGAAATACACATGATTCAAAGAGAAGGAAGGATCATATCTTTCATGGTCTTAAGCTATAATTTATAAGAGAAATAGTCTCCCATGTATTATCATCATATGAAGAAATAATATCATGTGTTGATAAGATAAGTAAAGAGTTTACTGAGTCTTATGGCTTTGAAGGGAAGCAAGAGAAGAAAAGGATGGAAGAGAGAAAGATGGATAAAGGGAAGAGGGAAAAGACGAATTTTCTCATATGTGGTAACTGTGGAAAGAAATACCCTGGAACTTGCCTGAAAGGAATGGGAGTTTGTTATAAGTGTGGAGGAAAAGGGCACAAAGTACGTGACTACAAGGGTAAGAAAATGGTTTCAAATGTACAATGCTTCATTTGCAAGGAGTTTGGACACTACGCGAACCTATGTCCCAGTCATCAGACTATGACACAAATTATGCTATTGGATAATAATCAAGTTATGATACTACCACAGATGAAGAGGAATGATTAGAGTTATTATGTTGATTATGTCAATTGAGTGTTGTATCAACAATGTACTTGTTATAATAATTATGGAGTATATAAGGATTGTACTGCAGTACTATTTCATTAAGGACTTGAGATTGTGTGGAACAAAGAAATGTGACTCAATAGCAGGATAAATTTTTAGAAAATATATGGTTGAGAGAAAGATAAAACATAATATGGTTCTGATACCGAGGTAGTGATTTTAGAATAATACATGATTGATTTGGATAAATTATATTGGATATTCTTGACTACCTTGAAGCTGATTAATGATTTTTATATTCCATCATTATTGGGGTTTAAAACATTTTTGGATTGATGAAGTATATCCAGCATTCTATATGGAATAAGGGAGCATGAATGTAACCAATAAGTATTATGGTAATTTAGGATGTTTCAGTGTTTTAAAAGAATACATGATGAAGGTATTCATATGCTTTTACGGGGTAAAAAGGATCTATTTTATGTTTACCTTACTTATAAATGTTGGACTGTGATTTTGGACAGAAGTATTTTGGATAGTTCTAGTTTGGATTATTTTGGATTACCATAAAAGGACAACCCGGAGGTCGGGCGGCAACCCGTCGCGTCCAGCAAGGCTGCTAGACTTGATCCCGCAACCGAAGGGCGACAAGGGTGTATCACCTACCACTGGCCCACGAGATGTCCTGGATTAAATAATGTAGTTTTTATTAAAAGATCTTTTATATGAATTATAAATTCGTTTATTTTGGAACCCTATACGAATAGTGTAAATAGAATTTTTTTTACATTATATTATCTTTTAGAGTGAAAGATGAGTTTGTGGTAGAAATTTATTAATGGATAAAACTCTAATTATAAAGTAAGTATATCTCCATATGATCTTATCCGATCTCATAAAAAAATTCCTCAATATTAAGAAAAGCAAATTAGAACAAAAATGATTTCCTAGATGGTACCTTAAATCATCACTAATTTATGGCTTTGGGATTTTTGGCCTTTTCATAGCCATGTTCTCTACCACTCTCCATCAGATAATTGATGGTTAGATTTCTCCTCCATATCCATATTTTCCTACATGGAACCCTAGTATGTGTTATTTTCGGTAATCTTCATACTTTCGACTTTTTATTTTAAATAGAGTCCTCATTAATTCATTTTTCGATGTGGGATTTCAACTAAGATATTTTGAAACGTCAAAAATGTGTTATCCTAATACTCTATGTTTTGTTGAACCGATGGTATTTCAAATCATCATATATTGATGAATTTAAGGACCTCAATCTTACACTTGTTTGTGATTGATGACCTCAATCAATACCTATAAATATTTACATTTTTCCTCCAATTATATGTCTCTAAATGCCACCAATGTTCTCCTAATCGAGATCATAATTTGGTGGTGACCCTTTCATTTCTCTTTTCCTCATATTAAGACTAAATTTTAGTAACCCAATTTCCGATGTGGGTTTTCCCACAAATATATTTTCTATTTTCAACCTTTTATTTTAGAAGAACAATTTCAAATTGCGAGGACGCAATTTATTGAAGGAGGGGAGAATGTAACACCCCAAGATTTCATAGTGTGTTATTTCTTCAAAATAATTCAATAACTTGCACTACACGCAACACCGAGTTCAATCAAACCATGAATTACCAAAGCAAAAAGCCATTCAAAAGAGGTTATGAATATTATTAACTAAATTTTAAACTTTATATAATCCTTAGAATCCATATTATGAGTTTCTTAGTCATAATGCAAGAACAGATTCATTTTCAGTATTACACTTTTATCAACTTTTAATAGTGAAACCTTTTTAAATACAATATTTTATACTTTTTGACTAAAATGGGGACATCAAAAAAAATTTAAAATGAAACATCCCAAGCTTACACGGTACGTTTCCCTTCGAATAATGCGATAGCGTGTGTTGTACGCAACCTCGAGTTCTAACACACACCACAACTAATTAAACTAGCCGTTGTGAATAGTTATACCTACTTTTTGAAATCATATATATTTTATATTTCAAAATGGACTTCATTTTTGGATTCGGAATATCGAAATTATCCTAGGGTGAAATTTTGGTACTTTTCGGATAACTTTTATATTTTGATGAATAGTGAAAATTACTAAATTTTAATTAAAAACAACTTTTTTAATCAAAATAATTAATAGTGATAAATTATGAATTTGAGTGGTTTTAAAGTATATTTAGAATATATTTTTACCATTTAATATAATGTTGGTCATTGGACATAATTTTACAATTAAACCGAACATAAACAAGTGTCAATCTTTTGATAGTTATTATCTCTTAAAAACACGCTTTTTGTTTTGACAGCGGGAATTAATTTTAAATTAATTTCTGCCACTTCTGTGTTTTGAATTTAGAAAAATGGATTCCATATTTGGAATCAGGATGTTCAAATTGTGTAAATAGGTAACTTTTATTTTTAGACATTTTGAATAATTACTGCGGTAAATATTTTATTTACCATGGTTAAGGGTAAATCCGGTAAATAAGGGTTAAAAAATAATATTATAATAATACTAAAACGTGTCTTAACCCTATTGGTTGATACATGGTCGACCATGGGCATCTTTGTGTCAATTTTGGGACCCCATGGATCCACTTGTAAGTGATAATGACACTTTATTTTAATTTAGTTAAAATGAATACAAAAATGACACAAGCATATATCTTTTAGAACAACAATTTTTACATAGGGTTATATATGTTTTATTTTAGATTATAAATATTCATTAGAAAGCTAAAACGATTTCCTACATAATGATATTTTATTTATAATTTTTAGACATTGAATAATTTATTTTATTTATGACACAATGATGATGCAGTAATTACTATAATAGTGAAAAATTAAAATAATTGATATTATAAATACCCAAATAATTATAATATGAAACTTTTAATGAATTAAACTAATTTTATATGATAATATGATATATTAGGATTGATTTAATTGACTTTGTTCGAAGTAATCAATCTGTTAGGAGTTTCAAAAAAATCAACTATTGAATAGTGTCAAAATTGACATAAAAGAGTTCTTAAAACAAATATTATATTATTAATTGATATTAAATTCCTAAAAATCTAAGGTTCGGCCAAGAGAGTTATATTATGATAGGTTCCTCATTAATGGACCACTTGGGGGTCGCTTGGATGTATATAGTAAGTTTATTAACCATATTATATAAAAATACAAAGAGACATTGTAAAAGTGAAACTAATTAACTTAGAGTTAATACTTAAAGATAAGGTTAATATAAGTACCCAAACCTGTCTAAATTCTATTGGTTGAGTGGTTTTCGACCTATCCCCACCTTAACCTTTGAATAGTCAACTTTGGAGCCATTAGAAACCGAATATGAATTTATTATAAATTAATATTTCTAGCTTTTCCAAAGGTGCCCCTCACCCCTCTTATAAAAGGGAACCTCTCCTTCTCATTTCTTCACACCTCTAAAGCCTTTTGGTTCGGCCAAACTCTGCCCAAATACTCTCCCAACATCCCTCACTACAACCTAGGGGCCTTAGTTTGATCAGAAAGCCAACCTAAGGAGCCCTTTTGATCAAATCAAAAGGAAGAACCCGAAGAAGAGGAGGTTAACCTACTCCAACCAAGGAAAAGTACAAGGTAAGGGTTATTTCACAATCTCTTCATTATCCGAGGTTGTATATACGTAATAATCTACTGGGATCTCTTTATCATCCACATCCATGTTTTCTTAAAAATGTATTTCAAAACATTTTTACTATTTACAAGAATATGGGTTAAAGTCATTTATACCCTTGTTTGACTTTTTATAAGAGGTTTATAAAGGAATCTTTCCGTCGTTTTCAAAACAATGTCTTTTTTAACCTTTTCGACAGAATTGAGGTAAGAATGTTTTTTTAACTTATACGGCGGGTGCGGTTATTTTCCACCGTTATAAAATCGTCGAAGCTTTCCTTACAAGCTTATAAGAATATTTTCAAAGAAAATGTTTTATTTTATATGGATCTTAAATGATTTCAAAATAAAAGGAGATATTTCTTTAAAAAGAATTTTGATTTCATCTATGTCAACATCCTTTGATGGATTTTAAGATTATTTATGGTTGATTTATTATGATACAAAACTTCTATATTGTATTGAAGGTTTTGTAATATGTTTGACTATGGATGTGCTATTTTTATACCATTCATAGTTTATGGTGAAAGTATTGACATTTCGTATGCTAGTTTTAATCCGAATGTTTATGTTATATTTCAAACTTTTCTTCAAATGAATGTGCTAAACAAGTATGTTCCGGGATGGGGACCGGTAAAAGTAAGCCCTCCAAGTTGGGGACTGGTAAAAGTAAGACCTCCAGGTTAGGGACTGGTAAAAGTAAGCCCTCCGGGTTGGTGTCCGGTTATTAGAGGCACTCCGGGTTGGTGTTCGGTTATTAGAGGCACTCCGGGTTGGTGTCCGGTTATTAGAGGCACTCCGGGTTGGGTTCCGGTTAGAAGTAACCCCTAGGTCTTGGGATGAGGCCTAGACAATGAAATTAACGTTTGACATTATGCATTCCATCATTATGAAAGTGGTTATTGATTTTTGCATGTGATTATTCGATTAGTAGAATATCCATGTGAACAAGTAAATGGCATTATTTCATTTTACTTTTGCCATACTATGTTGAAGTTCAATTTTAAAAGGCTTTTGTTTTAGTAATTCATTGCCTTAAATGTTTATTCTTATTTATGAAAGTTTCCGCTATATTGTTATCCTTACTGGGCATTTGAGCTCACCCCTTTTCTATGTTTTATTTTTCCCAGGAAGTGAAGAAGTAAATTATGAATGACCTGCAGGGATTTTATGAGGGGATAATAGTGTGGTCTATTGAGACATTATGTTGTTGTAGTAGTTTTTCATTTTATAATGTAATGTATAACTTATGAATATATCTGGCATTTTCCAAGGCTACTAAACCAATCGGTCTTTCGAGATTTGATCTTTCTTATGATCATGCCAATGTTACGAAGTAATGCACCGACTCTGGGTAGCTGGGGTCGGGGCGTTACAAGGTGCCTACAACAAATAAACATTATAAATATTTTAATAACAAAAATAATTTAAATTAAATAAATAAATACAGTATATACCTGCGTCGTATGATCCCCTGTACCATCAGCTCGACGCACATATTCCCGCAGTGCTCTAACCTCAGCTGTCAATTGCGCATTTGTCTCCTCGGAAGCGCGCAGCCGTGCCTCAAAATCTGACATCTGCTGTGTCATATGAGCAACAGCAGGACCGACAACCGCAGCGCGTGACACTACAGAACGATGAATCCCTGCTCCATAGGTCAAACTATAGCCATGCCCGTCCTGACCAATAATGCGATGAAAGATCTCATCCCGTCGCATGGGAAGCTGTCGCTGGTCCTCTGGCAGATGTTCTAACTCAGCTTCAAATTGATCCTGTGAAATATTTAAATATATATAAATATATATGTGTTAATATAAAGATTTATGTAATTATTGGTAAGTACAGACACTTACTATCAATGCTGCAACCTCTGGATCATTGCGATCACGAGTCCTTATCCACACCGACATTTTATCAGTTGCTGCACCTTGCCCTCGCAACTGTATATTAAAAGAATATAAACACAAAACCATATTAGTTAATAAATTAAAAAGTGAATAATATATACCTCATTTCGGATCTGAGACACGTGACGAGTCCCGAGCCTGTGAGCTGGTCCCTGCAATGCTCGATTCTCCGAATGGCGTGTTGACACCTCCTACATTCAATTCATTCAAATTTCAAACAAATCACATATTCTTGAAAATATATATACAGCCAAATAATTAATATACAAACCGCAACACCCTCAGTAGACCAATATGCAACCAAGTCACACCACTGAGCCGGGAGGACACCTCTCGGGACTTTTTCCAAAATGTCAGGGGCACCCACATTTGGTACCCAGTGGTCCCTCTTCACTTTGCCTTTATAATCTTTCCACAGCTTACGGCATTTTCTCATACACACGGGCTGAAACTCTTCAGGGCATACTTTCAAATTTTGCTATAATGAAAATAATCAAACATATTTGTATTATTTATAAATAGAAAATAAAGTAAAATTATTTTCTTACCTGAACCTCCCTCCATAGACGATCTAATGTGTCCTGAGGGATAGAAGCCCAATCACGCGTGGTCAATGGAAATCGATGTGGGTCACGTATGATATGACCCAGCTGACAAATAAATGCCGGGGCATTCGGTCCCACGGGATGAAATACCTCATCAAATGAAACATCTATCGTCGTGTCGGAATTCCATGCTAATATGCCACGACCAGGGCCTCTCCTGCGAGAGGAAGAAGCAGCCGAGTCTGATCCTGTTGAAAACAATTTTATATATAAATTGACAAATGTTATATATATATATATGTTAATTACATAAATAATATAGATAATGACTGTCAAACATACCTCGACCCTGAGACGTAGATGCCTCAGATGGATGATGTGGATTTTCTGCCTCTTCCCCTGAAATGTCTGCAATCATACAAAATATCAGTAATGAGTCCAAAGTGTTTAAAAGATAAATTGGATTGTTCTTAATAAATCAAACTTGTACAACTGTTAATCAAACAAAAAATGGATTGAATAATTAGTTGTGAATGAATTTTAAAAAATCAGAAAGTTAATCAACCTAAATATTTATGACTGAATTAACTTACAAAAGTGAGGATTAAAACTTATAAGGATTTATAAAATGATTAGATAATTTATGATATCCTAGGACATTCTACTGAATAGCGGGAAAACAATTATACCTTTCATTAAGCATGCAAATCGACCGTTTCTCCTTCAACAGCCGCTCTGACCCAATAAATATCTTTTTCACGTTGAACTACGGTATGTTGATCAAGTTGTTGGTAAACAAACGGAACAGTCTCGGGTTCATCTTCTTCAAATAAAAACACTCCTCGCCGAGACATTTTGACAACAACTTGCCAACTTGGATCCGAAGGCAAAGTAACGAAGAATACTTGTTCCGCTTGTGATGTCAAGATGAAAGGTTCATTCTCAACTCGTTCATTATTTCTGTATAACATGTAGTTAAAATTCACCAATGAAAACTGATATTGATCGACTTTACATCCACGCACTGGATCAACCCAATTACACTTTAACAATATGTACTTCAAACCGTGTGTGTATACAACTTCAATGATGTCTATCAATTGACCATAGTAATAACCAGAATCGACAAAGGGACAACCGATTCCACTGTTTTGTGTTGCTCGTTTGTCGTCAACATCTTTAATGCGAAATCGAAAACCATTAGCATCAATAGCTTTATAACGGCGAGCGGTTATAGATGGACCCTCAGCCAGTTGGATAAATACTTCAGGTAACGTGGGGTCCCCTAAATCCCTCAGCTTACGAACCTACATAATTTATAAAAATCAATACTGATATATGCAGAAAGAATTAGTTTAATACTTCACTCATAATGAAAATCAATTTATACATACATAATCCTTGAACCAATCATGAAATGCCGCATAATGAGATTGTTGAATTTGCAACTCAGTCGCACGATGCATCTCTTCTTTTATCTCATTAATGTGTTTCCTGCAAATGATTACGCGATGTTTAAAAGATCAACTTATGCAAAGAAAACATGTAAAAGTTATACAAGCACATTGATAAGATACTTACTGCATTAATGGTGCAACTGATGGAGTATTGAACAAGATATATCGATGTGCTTGTATCCACTCGATGTTGTCCATATCAAACGTGGTTCCTTCTCCAACTGGACCATCATGAATCCGAGAGGGCTTATCTAATTTTGTTTCAACATCCGTAAGATATTCTGCACAAAAGGTAGTACACTCGTCCTTCAAATAACCATTGGCTATTGATGCCTCTGGACGAGCTCTGTTGCATACAAATCTTTTCAATGTACTCAAATACCGTTCAATAGGATACATCCACCTGAATTGCACTGGACCAGCAGCCATTACTTCATTAGTTAGGTGCACTGTTAAGTGGACCATAACATCGAAAAATGAGGGGGGGAAAAGTTTCTCAAAGTGACAAAGCGTAAGTACAATTCGGTCCTGCAAACTTTTTAAATCACTCATTCGTTGATTTCTTAAACAAAGCTGTCTAAAAAAATTACTCATCTCAATCAAGGGCTGAACAACATTGGGGGATAAACAATCACAAATTGCGATTGGAATCAACTGCTGAAGTAATATGTGATTGTCATGACTTTTCAACCCTTGCAATGTCTTGCTCGTCAGATTCACACACTTTGAAATATTAGAAGAGTAACCATCAGGCACCTTGACCATCTTCAAAATAGAAAGAAATGTCTCTTTCTCCTCTGTAGTCATCGAATACTGTGTAGCAGGCATATATGCCTTGTTTCCCTCAGCTAACTGTAAATGCAACTGTTTCCTTAAACCCATTTCTTCCAAATCACGGCGTGCATTAACATGGTCCTTTGACTTTCCACTGACACCTAAAATGGTCCACAATATGTTATCACAAACATTTTTTTCAATGTGCATGACATCCAAATTATGCCTCAACATGTTAGTTTTCCAATACGGAAGACTATAAAAAATACTTTTCTTTTTCCAATTGTGTCTGCGCTGCCTACCCGCAGCACGAATATTACGTACTGGAGGAGCCACCAAATCCTGAATTTCATATACCGTGCGGATGTTTTCTTCCTCAATCTGCGATAACATTTCGACTCCTGTCATGATCTTTGGTGCTGGGCTGAACTCTCTAGAACCATCAAATGCCACTCTGTCCTTTCTGAACCTGTGCTGGGGAGGGAGAAAACGCCTGTGACCCATGTATGCCCATTTTTTGGAATGTTTAAGCCATACAGATTTTTTACTATTATTGCAACAAGGGCAAGCAAATTCCCCTTTCGTACTCCAGCCTGATAAATTTGCATAAGCTGGGAAGTCATTGATTGTCCACAATAAAGCTGCATGCAGTTTGAACATTTCATTCGTTTCGCAGTCATAAGTCATCACACCATCGCCCCAAAATTCATTCAACTCATCAATCAATGGCTGAAGGTAAACATCAATCTTATCCCCCGGACTTTTAGGTCCATCAATAAGAGTGGAAAGTAATATAAATTGTTGCTTCATACAAAGCCACGGAGGAAGATTATATGGAACCAACACCACGGGCCATGTGCTATGATTTGCACCAACCATAGACTTGAATGGATTGAAACCATCTGCTGCCAATCCCAATCGGACATTACGAACATCTTTAGCAAAGTCGGGATGTCTCTTATCAAAATCCTTCCATGCATGAGAGTCTGCCGGGTGGGTTAACATGTCACTTTCATGAACTCTTTCTGCATGTCATCTCATTAAATTAGAAACTTTAGATGACATAAAAAATCTTTTCAACCTCGGTTTAAGGGGAAAGTAACGCATTTGCTTTACGGCAATCGGTTTCCCCTGTATCGCAATCTGACTTTGATGAGTCTTATTTCCCCTATTCTCTTTCCACCTGGAAGCGCCACAAACCGTACAGATATCCAAATGAGCAGTTTCATTTCTAAACAACATACAGTTGTTTGCACATGCATCTATAGTCTCATATGTAAAACCTAAGTTCTCTGTCAACTTACGAGCATAGTAATACGACTCAGGAATCTTAGCGTCGACAGGAAGAAATTTTTTCAATAAAACCAAAAGCATGTCGAATGATGTGTCTGACCAATTGTTCAAAGTCTTCAAATGCAACAACTCCACGATGAACGACAGTTTATTGTAAGAAGTACATCCAGGATATAATTCTATTTTCGCATCATCAAGTACTTCATAAAACCTCCTCGAATCACGATCTGCACCAGAGCGAAGATTTATCTCACCGGTCTCAAGATTCTGCATGTCAATGCCTTCAGGATCAAACCCACGTACCATTTCAGTAAGCATTTCATGCATTGGATCAGTCATCCTTGCATCAACATCCATCTGAGCTGCATCTGTATTTTGACAACGAACATATTCTTCTCCATGACGAGTCCAACTCTTATAATTTTTCAGAAATCCATTAAAGAAAAGGTGCTCCCTCACAGTATCTCGTGTGAATTGATATCTGTTAGCACATTTTCTACAAGGACAACTAATATAGTCACTTTCAAATCCTCTCGTGAAGTCAATAAACTGCATAATGCCATTGAAATATTCTCTAGACGTTCGATTTGGAAGATCAATCCAACTCTTATCCATAATAATATCTGTATAACAAACATTTACACAATACTTATTACATTTAAATTTTTCAAATCAACTATATTCAAAATAAATATTAACCATTTGTTTATGAACCATTGATAAAATAATAATGTAACTGAAAGCTCATGTTACCTGATTGAGCTACAAACCTGAAAGGGAGGGGAGCCGAAGGCGGTGCTACGAGGGAGAGGAGGCAGCGAAGGGGAGCCGGAGCCAAAGGCGGTGCGGCAAGGGAGGGGACGGGCGGCGGTGGCGGCGGGGAGCTGGAGGAGAGGAGGCGGTGAGCGGACGGGGGACGGGCAGCGAGGGGGGGGGGGTGTCCGGGGTCGGGGGGGGGGGGGGGGGGGGGGGGCTGTCCGAGGTGCGAGGAGGGGTGTCCGGGGTGTCGGGGGCCTGTCAGGGGTGCGGGCAGGGGTGTTCGGGGTGCGGGGGTGTCCGGGGTGCGGGGGAGGGGGGGCTGTCTGGGGTGCAGGGGGCTGTCGGGGGTGCGGGGTGGGGTGTCCGGGGTGCGGGGGGCCTGTCCGTGGTGCGGGGGGGCTGTCCGGGTTCGGAGGGGGGGTGTCCGAGTGCGGGGGGGGGGGGGAGGGGGGGCTTTCCGGGGTGCGGGGGGGCTGTCCGGGTTCGGAGGGGGGTGTCCGAGTGCAGGGGGGGGTGTCCGGGGTGCGGGGAGGCGTCCGGGGTGCGGGGGGCGGTCCGGAGTGCGCGGGGGGGTGGGGGGGGGGCTGTCTGGGGTGCGGGGAGGCGTCCGGGGTGCGGGGGGCGGTCCGGAGTGCGCGGGGGGGTGCTGTCCGAGGTGCGGGGAGGTGTCCGGGGTGCGGGGGGCGGTCCGGAGTGCGCGCCGGGGGCTGTCCGGGGTGCGGGTGCCGTCCGGGGTGGGGGGGGAGGGCCGAGAGGCCGGAGGGCGGCGGCCGGAGGCCCGAGGGCAGAGGGCGGCGGCCGGAGGCCGGATGGCAGGCGGCGGGGGAGGCCGGGCGGCGGGGGAGGGCGGGCTGCGGGGGAGGCCGGGCGGCGGGGGAGGGCGGGCGGCGGGGGAGGCCGGGCGGCGGGGGAGGCCGGGCGGCGGGGGAGGCCGGGCGGCGGGGGAGGGCGGGTGGCGGGGGAGGCCGGGCGGCGGGGGAGGCCGGGCGGCGGGGGAGGGGAGGGCGGCGCGAGGGAGGGCGGCGAGGGAGGGTTAGGGCGAGGGAGATCGAGGGAGAGGGCGCAGGGGGGGGGGGGGGGGCGCAGAAACCCCCCGAAATTTTTTAGGCAGCTTAGCGACCGCCAATGGCGGTCGCTAATGGTGAGCTATAGAGACCGCCAATGGCGGTCGCCCGAGTCTGGGGGGGCTCCAATGCCCCCTTTTCTAGTAGTGCATCCAGTGTAATTCTTGCCACGGTGGCGTAATTTCAAGAGTGTTTGACTCTATTCAAACATACCCTCACTCCACATTCCACGCTCTGTGTGCCCCTTATTCAGACCCTCATCCTTTTTCACATCTAAAGGAACCCCATGAAAGTATGGTTGCTTGGCTTATGGCCCGCCTATTGTCCTGGGCCAACATTCTGGAAGACTAACGGATGACATTTTGAGTCTAGTCCCGTGTTTCGAACAAGGTCAATGGTCGACCCTCATTTGTTATCCCCATTTCAGGCTAACGCAATAAGGAAACTGTGTTTCAAACATGGTCAATAGTTATCCTTCATTTCCACTCCTCCCCCACAGTGTTCCGGATTTTGGGTATCATGATCCACGCCTTCCACCCCCTATGTTCGGACTAGTTCCAACGCCCCTGGCGTTACCCCTCTCGTGCACTAGAACACACCAGAATAATGGCTCATCAATTGTTCTGAGGTCATAATCCTCCAATCGGGCCTCCCCCATGTCTCTATGGAAGAATCCGAATTGGTTTCCTAAACCGCAGGTGCCCGGAGCATGGTCGATGCATTATGTTCAGATGAAATAACGTGATGATCACCCCTTGTTTCTCACATTGGGATTGACCCGCGTGAGCTTAGGGACTGACTTCTGGACATTTCACGAATATGACGGATTCATATAACATCAACCTCGACAACAAAACTCATGTATGCTACGACACCAAATGAATCAAAACATGAAAGTATGTTTAAGAGTTTGTAATTCTTACAGCACCCGAGGGTCTATCCCACCCATGGACAGGTTGACCCTGTCAAAAGAGAGTTGCAATTCGCCACCCTCTGACTTGTGGCATCTAAGAGTTGCCGATGCCGGCTCAACTCACACTCCTCCTAAGCAGCATTGGGACGCAATTCATCAGCCTCAGTTTGGGCCTTCTCTATGCCGGCCTGAATGACATCCATTTCTTCAGAATCCTGCCTCATGAGGTCCTCCACCTCTACCATCTGGGCCTTCAGCCACAAGATTAGCTCTGATTGTGCATTGAGAGAGGCCGAGTGCTCAATTGCCCAGATATGTAGCCACTGGATCTCATTTTCAGCCTCTCGGAGCTTCTTGATGCTCACTGCCTTCCTCCGTAACCAACCCACACTAAGGCCTCGATCATAATCCCAGATCTTCTCCTCCATGAGATCTCAGATGAGCAGGTGAAGGCGCTGGGCATTCACTCCCCCAGCACATAGTTCGAATAGCCACAAGAGAAGTCTGTCCATCTCATCCATCCATGATGTTTGGGGGGTCTTTTTGATGAAGCGCGTGATCAGCTTACATGACCGACGATGGGCTCTCTCTCGCTGTCCTCTTTGTCAGATGACATCTTGTCCTAGTCCACGTGGTTGGTAGGCTCGTATGTACGGTATGCGCTCAGAAAGTCTTCATCGGGATCTGCATCTAGAATTGGATCAGGTACGACATCCATAGATGAATCAGGTGCGACATCTGACGAAAGATCAGGTGTGGCAAGACTTGGGTTGGCCGGTTGATCCTCATCATCATACCCCACCTCAATAACCTTTTGTGAAGCCCCGCTGGCAGCCCCGCCAATGATGGGGAGAACTGCAACTTGGCTGGGCTGGGTGACTATATCCATGATTACTGGCATTCCCCTGGGAGGTGCACCACCAGAAATCCCCACCAACCTCGCCGCAGCAGCCCATTCCAGTCGCAGAACATTACGTGATAGTGAAAGACATGGATGTCAGTTGGAACGATTGTTCTGTGGCAGTGAAAAACTCGGTAGGGAGGACTTACAGAGATCGAATTCCAGGTCCCGCCCCTTAGTTGATGTCGACGGGATCAGGAAGCATGGCCCTCTATATATTGTCAGAAGGTTTGGAGATTCTGGAAGAGCCACTTCGATGGTCCTGGCCCCACCAGGCACAGAACTAGATGCGTCCACAGGTGCCGGTTCCGAGGGTCTTGTATCAGCACCCACCGGCGGGCGAGAACGAGGTATGTGCACAAGATCCTTCTGTACAGTTCAGATATGGGTGAGAAATCTATAGTGACCTAAGAGAAGATCTTGGGAAAAGAAAATCGGGATGTTAACTCGAGAGCCTCTATGAAATCGTCGAGATCCGACTCCTGATCGCCAACTTTTCCTTCCTCCAACGAGATCCCTCCACTGGGCTCGTCTCCCCATGAGGATTCGTTTGAATCTTCTGATAGGGGGAAGCCCTCCCTCAAATCGATGGACGACAGTTGTGGGGGAACCTTCTGATCCAGCAGTACTCTCACTTGGTCTGTCATTGGACGTGGAGCACCACTGGAATGTACAAATTCTTCCAGCTCATCCAGATATTGCTCCGTCTCTGCCGGGGACACTACGAAACTTTCCTGGACAGGGCCTATACCTAGAAAATTCATCCAAAGGCGGTTTATGTGTTCCCACATCTCGGGCGGGCTGAGGAATTGACAGTTGACATCCCAAACATCCCAGGCCTCTGGTAAAACAACATTATTCGGCATGTCGATGTGGTGTAGGAGATTCCTCAGAGCCTGAGTAGATATCCGGCGAAATCCCCTTGGTGGCTGCTCCTCCAGATAGCTTCGCTCTTCTGGGACCACCGGGTCCACTACCGTTGTTGGATCTATTGCTGATGTCTCATCCTCAGCTGGCGCAGGTCTCGCCGCCACTACAGCCCCGCCACCGCGAGAGGCCCTTGTTGCCCTCCAACCCTGACCACGTGATAGGGGAGGCCCACCGTCACCATCCCAGACAGTTGGTTGCTTCAGTATTTTCCCTGGATAAGGTACCTCCTAGATTATGGAATACTCCTTCACCATTCCAAATGTGGTAGTAGGGAGAGGCAATTAATTTCACATTTTCCCATCTTCCCGTGTGAACATGAGCCACAATTTCCTCATCACACATGGTTGCTCCTCGTGGCGCACCTCCCATTAGACCTGCGGGGTCAGCCGCTGCAGGCACCGGAACATCCTCGCAACCCGGTGTGGGGTGTACGGCTCTCAGAGGGGCTCACAGTCCACCCTTTCCACCAGGACCCCACCTCGAAATGCCATGAGATAGGCCTGATACTCCTCTGTCCCCTAACCTTCATCGGTAAGTACCCCCGTCGGCAATGGAAATGGGTGTAAATTAAACGCGTCCGCCTTCCACACCCGGTTTAGTACCAACGGTATAGTCAACTTGGCCGAAAAGCTCCCAGCTGCATTCAGAATGGATGGGAAGAATTTTGACCCCGTAGGTGAGATGGGGTTCAGATATTCATAACCCCCCCTGATGTGTTCCATGATCCACCCATAAAGAAGATGGAAGGGACCGCATATCCTCGGTGTCTTCTTTCCCCCGCTAACATGTCGTAGCATCTTGTACAATCTGGCGAGCATCCGGATCCCCGGATTGACCTGCCCTCCTGTGGCCAGCATGGATGCCCTGATTAATGAGCTAAGCCGCACCCCCATGTTGGTATCCCTCACTGGTAGGATCCAACCACAAATAAGGGCCGTGATAAACGCTGCCAGTCTTACTATCAGCTGCTTCTCGGTATTGACACTGAAGCCCAAGGTCTTCCACTGGATGTCCTCTAAGAGCCACCAGTGCGAGTGATCCTTGCCCCGTTGGACCACCTTCTGACAAGTTCAAGGCCTCAGGGGAAACTCTTGATCTTTTGGGATGTTCATGAAATGCTTGAACCAATTCTTAATGTGCACATCTCTCACCGCTTCTTTGTCCTCTCCGGGGACCAGTCCCATCAGTGCCCGCGACATCTGATCTTGGTCCTCCCACGCACTCATGATGGAGAGGAACTAATCATACATGGCCCCCAAGATCGGGACCCCTCGAAATATGATGGACATCCCACAGACTAATGCCAACCTCCCCTTGGTGAAGGTGAAAAGTGTTGGTCCTAGATGACCATCTGCTCAACAGCTCTGACATCAGCTGTTTTGGTTGATAAATGTGGAATTGGGAGGCCCATTCCGCCTCATACAATCCCACTCTCTTCATCTCAGCTCCAAATTCCTTGCATGAGGTTCCTACCCAGTATCCCATGCCCAATCATTGGTGAAGTTGTCGCCCTGGCGCACGTCCCACTCATCGGACCACCCCTTCTTTGAATACCTCAAAGATGCCTTCAGTATGGTGCAGTACATGGGAGGGGATGTCTATGTTTTCAATGGATTCCCATTAATGTTTTTCAGATTATTTTACTGACAGTCGTCAGTGATAGGTGTGAAGTCCTCCCTCTCATGATCATCTTCTACCCAAAACCATTCGTGATGGCACGATGTTCTTCTGTACCAACAAACTGGCTTGTCCCTACTCGACTCAGGAATGAAGACATCATCCCTCAGCACGAAGCCATACAATGGTAGCTTCTTGCATAGAAGATAGTTCTTTTGGATCTATTATAATAGTTCTGTCAAAAAATTATGGTCCGAGTGGCTTCGGACGAGCTCCCCCATGCCTAGACAGTTGGCCATCTCATCCCTTTGGGCGACGTCCGCAAACAACCCCTAGGCAGCTTCTTGGTGGGCCATTTGTTTTTGAAGGGTTTGGAAATTTTATAGCTCAGATCGTGAAGCCTGTTCGGGGAGCACGTTCACGGAGCGTGTTCGCAGAGCTGAAGCACGGAGCTTGGCCTCAACCTATAGGAACGCGTTCTCTTGGCGCTGTTGCGGAGTCAGAGACTCGCGGTTCGCCGCGAAGCCCGATTCGCGGAGAGCAGATGCGGAGTATCCGGAGCATTGCAATCGAGAGGGCAAAAGGACAAAATCGCGGAAGAAGGAAAAATAAAAATGAGAGGTTGGCCCCCCTATTTATAAGCGGCGGCCTTCGGTGATTTGCAGCGCGTCCAGAGTAAGTCGTTCTTCACGGCGCACTCAGCCTTCGCGTTGGCTATCGATTTTGCGATCATTCTTCACGAGGCTCCTCCGCGAGCCACCTCCGCGAGCGGTCGGAGATTTTGGCGATTTACCCTCATAATTTGACACATGATATCTCCGCAGCTCCTTGTCTGAAGGGGGGGGGGGGCATTTTATGGTGCCAAAATGGAGGAAGAACAAAAGAAGAAGGAACAAATCCATGCACACTGCATCGCGAAGCCCTTTCGCGGAGGGCCCCAAGCAATGCGGATGCCACGAAGCACAGAAGGCGGTACGCTCCGTGAACATGTTTGAGGTTCGAAAACCCACTGCGAAGACAGGAGTCGGGACGCTCTGTGAACGTGTTTGTCGTTCGTGAACCCACTACGAAGAAAGGAGGCGGGTTGCTCCGCGAGGGCCGTTGACGTTCGTGAGCTCACAGCGAAGCAACCCTGCTCTGCTTCGTGCCGCGTCAGCTCTGGTTCGCGGTGCCCCTCACCTATAAATACCAGGCTCCCCCCAATCCCAACGGACGGAGATTCTGACCTTTCGACTTCCTAGATCCCAAATCACGAAGCACCCTTTGCTCCGCGAATCATGAGCTATACGAGGTATTTTTGCTCCGTGAAATGCCTCCCCCCTTCCTTGTTTTAATCCTCTCTTCCGAGAGGGATGCCCTTCGCGAAGAATAAGGGCTTTTACGAAGGAAGGGGATCCCGAAGGGGACCTGGGTCATCGTGGAGCGTTTATGCTTCGTGAAACACCCTTCCTGTACACATGATCCATAGGCTAAGGCATGATCATTGTACCTCACGAAGCACATTGCTTCACGGACCTTTGCTTCGTGAGGCACCTTTGCTCCGTGAGGAAGTGATCTGCAAATCCCTTTAGACTAAGCGAAACACCTTCCATAAGCACCTCCGCCCCATGCTAAGGCAAAGGCACCCCACTTCGCGAAGAACACCCCTTCGCAAGTGCTTTCCTCCATCCAGAGCAACCGAGCTTCACAAGGCCCCTACCTATGGATCTCTCTGCGTTGCAAATCCTTTTCCCGTGCAACCCTCTAGGTTTGCACGATGTGACCTCAATGTCCCATGGACCATACTGCCCATTGCACTACTTCGCCTAATGCTTCTTCGCATAGGCACGCTAATGGCTATTGCTTCTTCACATAGCCATGCTAACATGGACCCCTCATTTGATCACTCCACAACACCCCCCGATAATGGAATTGCCAGTGCCCTCTCTTCACCAAGGTGTAGAGGGTACCCGTTATATAAGTCCTAAGGGTGAGGAGTAATCCCACCTCGTCCGAGCTACAGGACACTAAACTTCCAAGCACCTCCTCCTCAACACATGACGTTAAACTGTGACCTCTCCCCCACGCAACCTGTGTGTGGGTCCCCACCACAGACATTCTCCATTCCCACTGGTCTCTACGGAAATGGGATCACCCCACACAGGGGATGATATCCTCCTTATGGTAATGGTGTTTGTCCGCGGGAAATGGCAGCATCCTTGGTGTAATCCCCTAGCCTTTCTTGCAGGAGGTAGCACCCATGTACCTCCGAACTTCTCCTGTTGCAAGGAACAAGGGGGGAGATGGACACAGGTGTTTTCGTTACCCTTTCCCTCTCCCGCTGGGAATGGTTTCCATTGGGCCTCCATCCTAGAGTAAGACCCAATCTTCCTCTCCCTGGGCCGCTCCATTCGTAAGCCCCGATCCGCTTCCCATGGATGCACCTTTCGCGACGTGATCGTCAGGTCTCTGCTTCCTCTTGTTTCTCACACCGAGCATGACTCACATGGGCTTAGAGTAAGCACTGACCCTTACCACACATACCATGAACTACGAGGGATTTGATCCTTGCTAATTTAGGGTATGTAGGAATCCTACTTGAGGTTCAAGCCCACCATCCATCTGGACCCCAAGTTCCACATTCACGTCGTTCCTCCAACACCCCATCCGATCTACGTGGTCATTGATTCCTGTCTCCTAGGAAGGGTACGTAGGAAGCCTCCCTGAGGTTCAAGACCACCACCCGGTCGATCTGATCATCTTCACGGCGGTTCGCCACACCAGCCCTGGGCAGCCTAGAGCATAAGCCCCCATACCACAGTGAACTATGAGGTCTTTGATCCATGTAAAGGCATGGTACGTAGGAAGCCTCCCTAAGGTTCAAGACACTATTCACCTGGACTAAGGTCCACCTTCAAGTCAGTCCTCTGAAACCCCATCCCATGAACTACGAGGTCTTTGATCCTTTCTAAGGCAGGGTACGTAGGAAGCCTCCATGAGGTTCAATCCCACCAGCTCGATCGTTCCAACCTCCTTCACATCGGTTCACCCACGCCCCTACTGACATTAAACTATATCCCCATTCATGAACTACGAGGTCTTTGATCCATTTCAAGGAATGGTACGTAGAAATCCTTCTGAGGTTCAATCTCAATGTCACCCTTTGGACCCTTGGTCCATATTCACGTCGGTACACCGAATCCCCCATCCGAACTACGAGATCTTTGATCCTTGCTAAGGTAGGGTATGTAGGAAGCCTCCACGAGTTTCCAACCCACCACAGGTCGTTCTGGCCATCATCACATTGGTTCACCCCCATCCCGCATGATGTTAAACTTTATCCATCTGTGAACTATGAGGTCTTTGATACTTGTCGTGGCAGGGTACGTAGGAATCCTACAAGAGGTTCAAGCCCAACTCCCCTCGGACAAAGGTCCACCTTTACATCGGTCCACTGACACCCAACCAGAACTACGTGGTCTTTGATTCCCCACCAGGGGGATACATAGGAAGTTTCTTCGAGACCCAAGTCCAAAGAAATCATCCATCCCGATTCTTACCCGGGCCACCACATCTCGGTGAGATCATTCCATTTCATCCTCCTCCACAGTAATCAGGAAGTCACCCTTGTGCTAGCCCCAGTATCGGTGTTCCCTCTATGGGTTATTCAATCTGATCCACTCTAGCTAGTGTTCCGATCAGTCTGATCCGTCTCCGCTGGATGATAAACTTGTGGAATGTCGTGTGTCAAACATGGGACTCTGAGGAAAACCTCAGATACATGCCCATGGCATATAATTCCCCGCGTTCGATGTGGGATGCCTCAGGTTTCTGTGCCCTTTAGAAGCCCTATAATAAGGGGAAGAAAATCAGATGTACCAGTGCTTCAACACCCAGACACGTCAGTGATGCCTCAACGTGACTACTCCCCTGACTAAAGGTTGCTTCCTTGACCGGACCCTTTGGAATGTTCGGAAAGAAGCAGTGTAATAAACCAGTGCCCATGGAAAACATGTCACTGGGAAGAGTTTCACGAACTACATCTTAATCTATAAGTGAGACCCATACTAGGTGACGAATTTTGAGGTGGAATGCACATAAGGAAGAACCAACATCCCATCATCTCGTTTCGATCAAGGAGAAAACATCCCTGCACAAGGAGCGGATGTCACCCACCATTGGAAAGTGGGAATGCGGGGAAACAGAGTCGCGCTGACGTCCCCAGAACGCGATGGACGCACGCGCCCTAGTGATAGAATTGGAAACAACGGCCTAGCCTATCCCTTTTACTATAGTGATTCCAAAAAAAAATCAGGGTTAGGGTGGAAACTTTTTTACACGCTTACTATATAACATTTATGGATGCAACACATTGGGATTGATTAGAATCTTGGACACATTAGTGGAAAACATCATATTTTGGCCCTACAAAAGAGACTATTTGGTCGAGTTGATCATATAACATATCATTAGAAGTTTGAGTAATGGGTTGTAAGATAGGGATCATCTCCACAATTTTCCTATATAGTCCTTGATTTTAATTTTAATATTGAATAACATGATAAAAATAATTATTTTTAAATTTATATATATTAAAATACAATACCACATACCTTATAAGCAGAAATACAGTAGTAAAGGTAGTAGAAAATAGCATATATAAACTCAAATCATACATTACTATATCTTAATTTACCAAGATAATAAACATATAAGAAACATTTATATATACATATATAAATTAATAAATCCTATAGAATATTCTATAAATAATATTTAGAGGAGGTTTAAGTTTTCTTTCATATACGATGACCCTAAAAAAATATTCAAAAATTATAAATATTTTAAAATTAACAAAAACCTTATTCATTTAAAAGGGGGTATGTGTAACAGAACTAACCTTGTGAAAATATATTCTCTTTATGGTCATGATAATATAAGAAATGTATCATATAATATAAAAAATAAATTCAAAATTTCCCCTTTGATGATGACTTTTTAGTTATGAAACAACACATTGAATATAAGAAACATTGCATCTATGTGTAAGATAAAATATATATTAAATAAAATAAATATTATATACCTATATTGGAATATAATTAATTTGATTTTTAATTTTTAATGATAAGTGAAACCTATTAAAAACCGTACATGACCTATTTTATTTTCATAAATTAATTATGAAAACATATGTAACATGAAAATTTTCAGATTAAAGAGATAATAGAATATGATAAAACTTGCGAATTCAAAAAATATTTACATATTTAATGAACTTAACCTATAAAATATCAAAAAAAATGTTATTAATTTACATGTAAAAAATATTCATAACATTTAATTTATATTAAAATATAAAAACATCACCATGAATGACATTATAATTAATAATAGTTCATAATTGTATAAGTATTTAAACTAGTAAAGTAATAGAAGAAACCAACACTTAATATCTTTATTTACTAAAATTTTAGATATATATTTAGGTCCACTAGGATTCCTCATGAATTTTATTATAACAACCCTAAACTTGTTTACATATCATTACATGATTTTAAGCATAATTTACCATCAAATTGCAGGACAAGGATCGTGAAGGATATTGTATTTAAAAGATTAGGTACATAATTAATCATAAATTTTTTTTATCTAATCTCCATAATGAGATCCTAACTTCCATTAAGATCCTATAATTTCATAGGATACCTAGGGAACACCTGAACAAAAGGGATGATCTAAAAACCCCAATAAAGAAATATACATAGGAATAAAACATATAGCATGGGTTAGAAGGCATAACATGATCTTATAAAAGTCATAGAACATAAATAAACATATGGAAAAATAAAATTTATAACATGGGATCATATAATCATAGCATCATAGGAATTTGGAAATGATATATAACATTATATAAACATGAGTCAAGGATAACAGCCAAGACTATATAACATGGTGGACAAAATCCCATAAATAAATCAGGTTCACTCCCTATCCCAACATGACGTCTCATGAGACTAAAAATTACACAATTAATTTGAGTTCTATATGAATTCACACATCATAACTTTTTCATGAATATGGCTACCAAATGAATAACCATACATAAGTAATCAAATATAAACATAAGGGTTATCCATGGTAAGAATTGGGTATCATAATCATGTCAAAAGATATAACATAAGGGAATATCATAATGATGTCAATAAAAGAAATAATTTAAACCATAAATGGAAATAAATAAGGTAAAACATGTATATATCATGATATTTTATTTCAAGATGAAGTGAATAAATGTAAAATTAGAATTTAAGAAACTTTAGATTTAAAACATTTAAGTGTGGTTTAAGGAAAATATTTAAGATAATTTAAAGAGGAAAAGTAATAATTGTTTTCATTAAACTGGAAATGGACCAAGATAGGTTTACATTATAAAATGAGTTATTTTAGAAAAATATTGGTGGTTTCAAACATATTATGGAGTGAGATTTTAATTTGGTAAGGAATCAGGAAGTTCCCCTGAAACAGGCTTGGTTGTTAGGAAGAATTGAAAATGGAACCTTTTTAAAACATGTATTACCCCATTGAATTGGGATGAAATAATCTAGATACATGTGTTTCTAAAATATAAATAGTATTTAGAATAATTATACAAAAATAAAGAATCATTACATTGGGTTAAATAGAGAGAAAGAGTAACCTGAAGGAAAAAAACAATGGTTCAGGTAGAATCCCTTACCTTATTTCTGGAAGGATTCTTAACATGATCTTAATCTCCTGAATAATAAAATTAAATTAATTAATTAATAATTAAAAATATTTTATACGTGTAATTTATTTATTATAATTTTATTCAGTTAATTTATGGTATTTTTTAGGAGTATACTATTAATGTTCATCATTCGGGAGTGCTCATTTTCTTAGTTTTCATGATCGGTTCGCTTGTATAAGAGTATATAAGTTCATGTAAAATGGAAATATAAATAACTAATTGAATTTATAAGTTATTAATGAACATATATATGGTTAAATTATCTTTATAAATTATTTGGTTATGTGGTATGTGGATGAATCAATAGATAAAATGTTATTGATAATTGTTTTGATTAACTTGGGTGGCTTTTACTCACAATGAACTTATATTGTTTTATTATTTAAAATCATGTGTATATAATGAATCCATAACATGAAATAGGATTTAATAAATGTATAATAAGTTTTTTGACAATAAAAATGTTTTTATGACCATCCTTGAAGGCGTTAATGGAAAATAAAAAATTTTCGTCCTTGAAGGTGATAAATTTACACCTCATGAATGGCGTTTTCATTTCCAGAATAAAAGGGAGAGGAGATGGGGTTTGATGATGTATTTTTACATTATAGTAATAAAATTATATTATATATATGTTAATTGGGTTTTTATTACATTTGGATTAAGATAATTTAAGAGATAATAATAAAAGAACTTGAAAAGAAACATAAAAGAAAAGGAAAGTGGATTTTACCTCTTGAATTTCTCCTCCTTGAAAACCTCCTTAGGGATACGGTTTTGTTCTTTATACAATACCAATAGCTCATTGATGTGGGGGGGGGGATGATATTTGAGTAGAATTTGGTCATGTTTAAAATCTTGAGAGGTGTGAGGATAAGAGGTGATAAGGGGTGGTATTTATAGTGGAGGAGAGAGGTGTTTTCTCATTATTTAATTCATTAGTTTATTATTTTTCTCAAGATAAGAAATAAGGTTGATTATTGAGACTAAATATATTAATTAGATCATTTGAGTTCAAAAAAATGGTAATAAAATCATCCATGACTCAAAGAACAGTTTATTTAACCTATAATGTATATATACCTTATATTACCGTATTTTACTGTTCACTAAATATTCTAGTATTTCAGAAAAAACCCAAAACACCACCCTGGATATTTTTAGATGTGTAGAATTCAAAAATTAACTCCATACTACGAAATTAATTTTATAAATATGAGAAATTTTAATTTTAATTAAAATAATCATTTACTTAGAAAGTACATATTATAAATTTATAACGACATTTAAAACACTTTGAAAAATGAATTAAGGTATGATAAAATTATCTTATAAACAAAAGACATCAAAATATTAATTTATAAATATTTTTTGGCAAATAATTTTTCTTTTAAATTATTAAATTAGTCATAAAATTTTAATTAAATATTTATGACATACAAAAATACCAGCACTTAATTAATAATTTTAAAATATTTATTAAATTATACTATGATATAATTATATCATATTGTCATTTATAAGATGGATAATTTTTATTTATAATTTAATTAGTGAGGTTACTATTCTATTGGCTTGTTTACTATTCATACGGGTCATATTACTATTCAAAATGTTAAGTTATTATTTCATCGGTATAGGTTCCTTAAATTCTAGAAATACTTCTTATTTCATTCATTATTCATTTATAATGTTTTTATTATGTTCTCCAAGGGATTTTATGTGGTTTATAATATATGAAATAATTATAAGAAGGGATTTTACATCGATAAAATTTTGGTTCATTACATTATTCCCCCATTATGAAATTTCTCCCTCAAATTATTTTTACATACTAAGCTAAAAATAAGATTGGGTACTTCTCTTTCATTGCTTCCTCAAGTTCCCATGTTTCCTCTTAGTACTTATGGTTTTTCAATAGTACTTTGATCGAGTGAGTAGTCTTATTGTATAGAACATTATCTCTACGATGCAACATCTTTACTAACTACTCCTCATAGGAGAGATCATTTTACAATTATACCACATCTGAATTTAGTACATTTTAAGGATCTGGTATTTACTTTGTAAAGAGGGATATGTGGAATACATCATGTACTTGAAACATTGCTTGTGTAAGTTCTAGTCGATAGGTCACAACTCCAATATGATCAATAATCCTAAAGGGGTCAATATACCTAGAACTTATCTCCCCTTTCTTCCCAAATCTTATGATCCTCTTCCATGGAGATATGTGGAGGAATACCATATACCCATTATTATACTCTAGGTCCCATTGATGACTATCAACATAGCTCTTCAGTCAAATTTTTGATTCATTGATGTGTTGTTGAATGGTTTTCACATTCTCCACCAATTATTCATCCATTTTAGGTCTTAGCAGCTTACGTTCACTAACCTCATATCAACATACCATTTATCTACATTATTTCTCATAAAGGGATTCATATGGAGCCATTTGGATGATTAAGTGGAAACTATTGTTTTAAGAGAACTTGACCTGAGGAAAATTTTGGTCTAATCCTCTTTTAAAGACCATATTAAATTCTACCAACATGTCTTATAGTGTCTAAATAGTCCACTCAGATTCTCCTTCATTTTGAGGGTGGTAGGATGTACTAAAGTTAATCTCACTCCTTAGATCATGTTGGAGACTTTTCAAAAACTTCGAGGTGAATCTTGGATCCTGGTCAGAAAAAATAGATAGTGTTACTCCATGAAGTCTTATCAGTCCTCTGATATATCTGTGAAAGTAGATCTAGTGATAAATCCTATTATATTGTGATAAATTGAGATTTATTTGTAAGATGATCCACAATAAATCGTATAGAATTATTTCCATTGGATGCCTTCAGAAGTCTAGTGCAAGGTAATGTTCTCCCACTTCTATGTTGGTATGGGTAGTGGTTGCATAATCCTCTTAGACTTTTTACTTTTGGTATTCACTTGATGAAATACCGGGCACTTTGATGTATACTCAACAATCTCCTTTTTCTTATTGTCAGCCCAATATTTATCTCAGATATATCAATACATTTTTGTTATCCTTGAGTGAATATAAAAGGTTTATTTATGTGCATAATTTATAATATCCTTATTTATCTCTAGATCGGAAGGTACAAATAGTCGTTCCCCAAATCTCAAAAATTCTACATCCATTTTAAACTCTAAGGATTTCCATTTTCTCATGGCTTCTACCTTCTTTAGAATTATCACGTCATTTCTTTGAGAATCCTTTATTTTCTCTATATAGTATGGTTGAGTAGTCATTTGATAAAGGATTTCTGATTTTTCTTACATAATGATTCCCATTTACATCGTTTGAAAGTATAATAATATTGGATCCTTCTCAATTATCATCATTGATAAATGTTTTAGGGTCCTTTTTACTTAAATAATCTACTACCTTATTTTCCTTACCGGGATGGTAGGGGACTAAGAATTTGTAATCATTGATGAGATCTAACCATCTTCATTGGAACATATTAATCTCATTCTGTGTGAATATGTATTTTATACACTGTTGATCTATATATATCTCACACTTCTCCCCATAGAGTAATGATGTTAGATTTTCAGTGAAAATATCACATCTTCCAACTCTAGATCATGCATGGGATAGGTTTTCTAATAAATTTTCAATTACCTTGAGGTGTAGGCTATCACTTTATCATTTTGCCTCAGTACACAGGCTAATCCATTCTTTTAAGTGTTGCTGAAAAACACAAATAGTTCCCTGCATTTGGGAAATGTGAGTATTGATGTATTGATAATCTTCTTATTCAACTCTTTGAAGAAATATTCACATTCACTAGTCTAAACAAACTATACTCCTTTATGAGTCAGCTTGGTTATTTGGGTTGAAAATCACGAGAAGTTATTCAAAAATCATCTGTAATACCCAGATAAACCAAGGAAGAAACAGATCTCCATTACATATGTTGTCCTGGGCCACACTTTGATTTCCATTTTCTTATAAGGTCCATAGATATCCATTTTATAGTGGTTACATTCCCCAATAATGATACTTCTTCCATAAAGAACTCAAATTTATTATACAATTAATATTGTTTCTTCCTTTCCAAAGTCTTCATCACAGTATTCAAATGCTCCTCATGTTCCTCCTTTCTCTTGGAGTATATCAGAATATCATCGATAAAGACTACCACAAATATTTAAAGGTAATCTCTAAAAAATTTATTCATTATGTCAATGAAAATTTCTAGATCACTAGTGAATTTGAAGGGAATCACTATGAACTCATATTGTATATACCTAATTTGAATGGAAATATTGGGAATATATTCTATCTTTACATTTAATTAGTGATATCCTGACCGAAGGTCCGCCTTAGAGAAATAACTAGTCCCACATAGCTTTTCAAACAAGTAATCTATCAATGGAAGGTGGTACTCGTTCTTTATTATGATTTTTTAGCTCATGATAACAAATAGATAGGAACATTGACCCATCCTCCTTCTTGAAAAAGAGGACTAGTGCACCCCATGGTGAAGAACTCGGGCATATAAAACCTTTTTCCAGATTCTCTTATAACTAGTTTTTCTATTCTTCATACTCAACAATGGTCATTCTATAAGGTTTCTTTGATATAGGTAGAGATCCAAGAATATGTTCAATTGAGAACTAAACATCTTGATCTAGGAGAAGTCTATAAAACCCTTCAGGGAACATGTTAGTGTAGTCCCTCACAATGGGCATGTCTTCGATCATGATTATCTCCATCTCAATCATTTGAAATAAATATGCTTGCTCATAAAGAAGTAATATCCACCCTTGAGACAATCATTCTGAAGGATATTCATCCTCATCCTTACACATGTATAGAATTATAGTATGCTTTAGGATGTTAATAGTGATATAACTTTCTAAGTAGTCAATGTTGGATTTATATAAAGATAGCCAATCTATGCCTAATATAACATCAAACTCTAAAAAGGTAATATAACAATATTTTCTAGGAGGTTAGGTCCAAAAACATTAACCATGGAGTAGTTATATACTTTGGATGCAATAATTTCCCAATTTTGTTTCTCATAGAAAAATAAACCTTTAAATTTTGAGGTGATGATTGAATAGTTCTATTAAAATTGCAATATATGAAAGAATGTGTAGAACTAGAATCAAATAGTATGTTCTCTATTCTTGAATGAATGACCAGTTTATCTATCACTACATCATTATTAGGATCCACCTTAGCAGTAGTGATATAATATTACCTTATTTACTGCCTTGTAGGTTTTTCTTGTTGATTTCCTCCAACAATCATTGGCTTAGGGAAATTGTTCACATAATTCCCATGTTCCTTTTAGTTGAAACACTACACTACAGACCAAGTTTTGATTTGAACCTTCCATTATTATTCCGTATTAATGGGATTATTAATATCCCCTTGACATTTATTATCGATATTACCTTCTCTTCCACATTTGAAACATATCTTGGTTCCCTTTAAGTATTTTCTAGGATGTTTCTTCCTACACTTTTGACATGAGGGATGTAGGTTCTTCTTTCCATCATGGGATTTATCACACATATTAAACTCCATTTTCCCCCTTTTTCCCCAAGCCTACGAGACCAATGAGATTATCGAATTTCAATTTCACCCTTAAGGGAAAAACCAACAATCTCATCATATTTGTCAAAGTATTGAATTTCCTATGATTTTCATCGACTCGGATTTAGTTCACTAAAGAAGCGATCCACCTTGCTTTTGGTGTTCATGAAAAATTCAGAAACATATCTTTCAAGCCTTGTGACGTTTTCTTCATATGCCTTGATATACTCATATTCCTTCTTCTAGAATCCAAGGAATTCCCTTTCCACATTGAGATGGAGGGTTTGAGGAAAATATTTATCAAAAAAATATTTTCTTGAAATCTTCCCATTCCAAGGAATCAATTTACTCCTTGTAAATTGTGTCCTTTATCAGTGTCCACCACTAATCAACTTCCCAATAAAAATGATATACCACTATCATAACATTCTCTTATTCTAATAACTGAAAGATATCAAATGTATTCTCAATGGTTTTAATCCATTGTTCTTTGATGAGGGGATTAGAAGACCCACTAAACATGGGTGGCCTTTTCCAAATGAAGGATTCGACTGAAAATTATGTAGGGTGTTCTACATGATTCAAGTTATTATTCATAACTTTACCCAACTAAACAAGTAATGTCATAAAGTTTTGATCTCCCATTAACATTATATTTGGAATTTTATTAAGGAAATCATCACATTGATTGTTGTCACGGGTTCCTCTATTTCCATCCATTAACTAAGAAAAATAAAGCACAATTATGGGGCTTGAATACTTAGCATAAAAAAGGAAACATTAAACATAAAATAAATAAAATTAAAGGAAAAGTATATTGTAAATTTTGATCCCCTAGGTTTAAATCTGGGTTATACATGATCTATTTCCTAACATATATTCCTATGGAAATTTTCTTTGTTCCCTTGATAATGGTTCGTAATGGGATTGCGAATTTACCAAATCATATCCCTAGAGAGTGTCAAACTAGGTGCACAATAAGGCTTGTTGTCATGTACCAGGTTACCCCAGATCCGGCCTGGAACACCTTATTAGTGTAGTTCCTCCTAGGTATATCTTTTCCAGAACCATGCCCAATTGTAGTATCCAAATAGGGAAGTCTTTTCTTAATAAATCACTTACCCTATATTTAAAAAAATTAGGTATATTTTATTATAGTTAGTCTTATCCCTAAGTATTTCACTATTTTTTTAATAATAATCTCAAAAATTACTAGACCATGCCTTGGATTCCAACTATAATGACCCTAGTCTTTCACACATATCATTACATGATTTTAAGCATAATTTACCATCAAATTAAAAGCCATGGATCGTGAAGTCTAGTGTATTTGGAATATTAGGTAAATGATTAAACATCATGGAAACGTATTTTATTTAATCTAAATATTGATATCCTAACTTCAATTGAGCTCTTATAACTACATATGATAACCTGGATAATACTTGAATAAAAGGAATGAGCTAAAAATCTTAGTAATGAAATATGTGTAGGAATAACACATAGCGCATGGGTTAGAAAGAATAACATGATTGAATAAAAGGCACAGAACATGAATAATCATAAGGAATAATAAAATTTATAACATGGTAACATATAATCATGGAATAATAGGAATGTGAAAATAACATATAACATGACATAAACATGTTTCAAGGCTAACTTCTAAGACTATATAACATGGAAGACAAAGTCCCATAAAGGAATCAGGTTCACCCATATCCCAACATGACGTATCATGAAACTAAAAACTAAACAATGCATTGGAGTGTTATTTGGGAACACCAATCATAACATTTTAATGAATATTTTTTCCAGATGAATAATCATATATAATGATTAAAACATAATCATAATAGTTACCTATGGTAAGAATTTGGTATCATAATCATGTCAAAAGGAATAACATAAAGTAATATCGCAATGGTGTTGATAAAAGAAAGCATATAAACCATACATGGAAATTTATAAGTGAAAATAGTCATATATCTGGATAAGTGAATTAAAATTTATGTGAATTCATTTAAAAATAATGTTTAAGAAACTTTAGAAATAAAAAATTTTTGTGCGGTTTAAGGAAAATAATAAAGATAATTTAAAGAGAAAAAGGAATATTTGTTTCCATAGAATAGGAAATGAACCAAAAAAATTCCATGATAAAATGAGTTATTTTATAAAAATAATTTTTTCTTAAAATAAATTATGGAGTTCACATGTAATCATCTAAGAAATCCGAAAGTTCTCCTGAATAAGGATTTTTTATCTGAAAGAATTGAAAAGGAAACATTTTGTAAACACATATTACACCATCAAAGAGGGATGATATGATCTGGATACAAGTTTGTGGAACATATATATATATATATATAATTAATAACAATTATAAAAAAAATAAATAATAATTACATTTTGGTAAATAGAGAGAAAGAGTAACTCGAAGGAAAAATGGAGGTTCGGGTAGAATCCCTTACCTTATGTCTAAAACGGTTCTGCACTTGATCATAATATCTTGAATAATAAAATTAAATTAATTAATTACTAAGTAAAAAAACTTTTATACATGTAATTTATTTGTTATAATTTTATTGAGTTCATTTATTTCCTTTTTGATGAGTTATAGTGTTCAATTTCATCATTTGGGAGTGCCCATTTTCTTAGTTTTCATGACCGATTCACTTGTACAAGAGTAGGAAGTTCATGTAAAATGGAAACATAAATCCAGAATTGAATTTATGATATATTAATTAAAATATTAAAGTTTAAATTAACTTATATGTAATTTGATTATATGGTATGAGGATGAATCACTAGAAAAAAAGTTAGTAATAATCTTTCGGATTATCTTGGGTGATTGTTTCTCACAAAAAACTATTTTTTATTTAACATCATGAGTATATAATGAATACATAATATTAAATAGGATGTAATACCTACATAATAATTTGGTTTAAAAAAATTTATTTTTATATCCATCCTTGAAGGCGTTAACGGAAAATGAAAAGTTATCATCCTTGAAGGCGATAAATTAACACCTCATGAATGATGTTTTCATTTCTAGAATAAAAGGGAGAGGAGAAGGGGTTTTATGATGAATTACTAAATTATAATAATAACATACCATTATATGTAATGTAATTTATTTTTTATTACATTTTTATGACTAGAGGTGAGGAGAGAATAAGAAAATATCTAGAAAAGAAAAATAAAAGAAAAGGAAAGAGGAATTTGCCTCTTGAGTTTCTCCCCCTTGAAAACCACCATAGGACAATGGTTTTGGTCTTTTAATGAGACCAAGATCTCTTATACATGGGTTAAGGGATTTTTAAGAAAATTTATTATAATTTATAAACACGAGAAAAAATTAAATTATTTTAGAAAAATCCAAAAAAATTCACCCTAACCATTTTTTGATGTGTAGAATAAAAAAATTAAACAATTTCATTAAAATAATTTTATAAACACGAGAAATGTTAATTTTAATTAAAATCATCATTTACTTGGAAAATAATGATTTTAAAATTATAATTGTTTTTAAAACACTTTGAAATTTTAATTAAGGTATCGTAAAATTATCTTATAAATATACGACATAAAAATAAGAATTTATTAATACATTTTATGAAAATAAATTTTATTTTAAATTATTAAATTATTCATAAAATTTTAATTTAATATTTATGACTTACAAAAATACCAACACTTAATTAATAATTTTTTAAATTTTATTTACCTATATTGTGATATAATTATATCATATTGTCACATATAAGGTGGATAAATTTTATTTATACTTTAATTGGTTAGGTTAATATTTAATTGGTTGGTTTACTATTAATAAGGGTCATATTACTATTCAAAAGGTCAAGTTACTATTTCATCATTATAGGTTCCTTAAATTCTAGAAATACATCTTATTTCATTAATTATTCATTTATAAAGATTTTATTGTGCTATCAAAGTGAATTTATTTGGTTTATATTATATTAAATAATTATAAGAATGGATCTTCGATTGATAAAATTTTGGTTCGTTAAATTAATAGTCATTGAAAATTATTTTTGATAAAAAAACCAATAAATGGAAGTGCTATCATTTTTTATAAAAATAGTTTTTACATATCGAATTAGACAAGTAATAAATGAAATCACTATAAGTTATATTTTCTTAATGAAATGAAAAATGAAATTAAAATTTAATTGCATGGAATGAAAATTTTACATGTTTACTGATTGATGGATTTTTTACAGAAATAAAGATCAATATTTTATCCCCAAGAAATGGAGTATAGAAGATACTAAGGTTTTATATCAAGGATGTTGCAGGCTAAGTTCAAAATGTTGCTTGTATTTTTCTATTTTTGAAATTAATAAGAAAATTTTGGGATTTAATAATCATGTTAAAAAAATAAATTAAAACTAAAAACTTAAATTTAATGAAATTGTTCCTACATATTTTGAAACAAAAAATAATTGGATTGAAAGTGAATGTGAAATCATATTAAGAAGTGGTAGTTATAAGATAGTTTTAACCCTCTGAACACACCTGTATTCCTTGTTGAAAATATCTCTAAATAAAATTTATCAATGAACACTTCAAGACCAAAAAGAATATATCTAATTATACCTAAAAACTATATTAAGTACTTAATATGGATTTGGATTATCCTATGAAAATGATCTAATTAACCATATATATCCAATAAATTAAACCCAATTAAACTCAGTATACTCAAAATAAATAAATCACTTAATAATTTTAAATTTTATGAAAAACCACATTACACACACATATTTTAACACTAATCTAGAATGGAGTAAAGTAAAAGTTCATTTAAGAATAAAACAACACAGTCTATTCAATAACATAAATTCTCAAAAAATAAATTAGGATACAAGAATTGAAGTATGAAAAGGGAAGTGTCCACATGTTTCCACTAATCATAGAAACTTATGGAGTTTATCCTGACATGGATAAACTCAACATAGCATTCTCCTTCCTTTCATTCAGCTACTTCCCAGGTCCAATACATATGTCTCTCTTGTGTGGTGTGAACTCATCAAACTGATTATTCTTGGTCTATGCCCCATTATCATCCATAAATATCCCTTATTTTAAAGAGGTAAATATATTTTTAAATCATAATATCCTTTACTATCACCCACAGAACCATCAATTATGCATAACCCCCCCCCCCCTCTTATTTTATTTGAGGGAATTACAACAACAGTTGGTTTTCAATGCATGTTAACAAGAGGTTTTCACATGGATTATAATATTAATCCTTATTAAATTATCCCATAATCCATATCCTCTTCAAATCCCATTTATTTGACCCTCATGGCCAAGTTAAGGGGTTAGTTAAAAAATCATCATAAATTCCTAATTCCTTTCAATTGACAAAGTAAAAATTATGTACATAACAAGATTAGTAAAATAATAAAACATCATTCTTCAGAAATTCCATTTTCAAAGACTTATAGAGTTATTTAGTTTAAAAGTCATATGATATTTTGGAAAATATTATAGGATGGAAAATTCATATAGAATCATAAAATTTTTGTTAAAATATATATTTCTTATGAGAATTTAGGTTAAAGACTTATATAATCATAGTCTTACAAAATCCAAAGACTTGTGATCTAAAAACGACTTATTGTTGAAGTTAATTCCCTAAAACGAAATAATATATACTTTTTATTGCCAAAAAAATATATATACTTGAATATTTGTAAATTATTTATCACATAATGATTATTATTCTATGTGACTTTAATATGATAGTATATTATAGTATATTTCACATCAAAATAGGTCATATAAGTTCCCTACTACAAGGAAAACCATGAGATGCTATGAAAATATCATAAATAACCAATTATATGGATAGGGTGACATTATATTATAGGGTAAAAAGATTGTTTTAAATCAGGTGTGAGTACTCGTAATCTTATGAGACTTGTTCTCATTCTGTTCTCACTTTATGGTCTTGAATATGGGAGGATCATGAGGATAAACATGCAAATATAAATTTCACATGTTTTCACGTCATTATAATTCCTATATATGATCATGTGTAATGATCCTTAGACTTTTATATTATTATTAATTCATATCATGAATCATATACTTATTTTAATTTTCAAACGCCATGATTTCACGTGTTCATGTAAAAGTTGGGTATGTTGGGTGTACCAAAAGTGGTGTGTTGTTAATGAATAAGTCAAGAAAGAATTTGTGTCTTCTATCCTTAAAGAATTTTATATCATGCCCATTTTATTTAAATAATACTGTTAAACTAAATTTAATTTCCATGGTATGTGGAAAGATTCATTTCAATAAGTCAAAGAAGGATATATCAAGCACATAGGTTGATAACATGGTATGCAAATTGTTTTAGAATAAATCAAGAAAAGGATTATATTTCTTGGTCAGTGTTTTATGTGGTTGTTTTCATTGCCACATTAATTTCTTCCTTTTGGATGTATTTACATGTTGTTAGAAGCTAGATTTGGACTTTTGGCAAGCTCTCAAAATAACACTGAAGAACAATCCTAGAGGGTCACATAATTAGTGTTTCTATTGATCATAGTTAAATATTATTTATATTTACCAGTTCAAATTATTATAATTTTAAAAACCGATAAATAATGTTTATTACCTATTTTATTGATCATAAATATTAATTAAATTTTTATTCATTAGACTGTGATTATAATATTTATTTATTTATTTAATAAATAATATTTATTTAGGGTTTAATAAATATTTATTAGGATGAGTGGAATGAGTATTGAGTCTAGTGATAAATATTTATTTAACAAACTATAAAATAATATTTCTCATTGTGTGGGTTAGAACACCCCATGAAGATAAATAATAACATTATTATTTTACATGTCATGGGGAAATTTTTTTGTTTATTATACAATTGAGGGCTTAAGTGAAATTAATAAATATTTTATCCCTATACCTAGGCTTATAAATATATGATTAAATCCATTGTAGATACAAATCAATTTATATATAATCCATTGTATATATAAACCATTATAGATAAAAAATGTTGTAGATAAAAACTATTATAGATATAAACTATTTTAGATACAAACCATTTTATATAAAAATCATTATAGATAAATAAAATTGCTTATACAAACGTTTATAGATACAAACCATTACTGATTCAATCCTTGGTAGACACAATAATTGTACACAACATTCCCTATGTATAAAATTATCTACAAATAGAACAATTCTCTATAATTTTATATTAATAATGATATAACCACTTCCTCGTCCTCTTTTCTTTTCAAGAGTGAGAAGAATAATAGATAATCCTTTAATACTAAAGGAATCTGAATTAATCATGGAAAACAATAAAATATGATCAACGAACCATGTTAACGCCCAGTATTTAATTGATATTTTTCATAGATTGAAGGAACATAAATGGAACTCCACTATAGGGGAACCAGTTTGGGTCTATATGATATAATGATGATATAAAATAGGGTTTGAAAGATTAAAACCATCAATGAAAAATGAATTCAAGACTGAGGTAACCATTCTTCTTCTATTTTGAATTAATTATATATTTTATGTGAATGGATCCTCTATGTTATCAAATCATTTTTCAATTTCATTGGAAAAAAATATTTGGTCATGTCATTACAGGTCATGTATATTTCAGATTATCCATTGAGTATGAGAAAATTATAGTTGCAATGAGCTCCAATAACCACTTATACTGCATTCAAAACCTTTAAGTTTTATCATAGTAGTCAGGTATAAATTTAAAATTATTTATTAATTATGTATCTTTATGTGATTAAAAGATAATTTTCATTTAAATAAATTAATTATTATAATCTGATTGTTGAGATAACATACTCCTCTATTTTTATCTCACTTATATAACCCGGATCTAGTAACTAATAAATTAATAACAGTTTAAGAACACATCTAAAGGTGTTTTCAATTATTAATGGATAGTATAAGAGTACATGACATGTGTCCTTAAGGTATGTGCCATGTATCCAAGTACATTTCACCAGGATGTACCAAGGATTTTGTGGGTCATTTAAAAAAATACATTTGGATGTATTAACAACATTAGATGTATTGAATAGAACATGATTCCACACGGATTAATAGGCTACATGTTGTGTGACTGGTTTACATGACATGTAGTCCATTTGTTTTCATGGTAGAAAACACATAGTCAAATATACACCATGTATTAATTACATAATGGTTAAGGACTGACATTCATGTAAAGAAGATGTTACATGGCGTATACCAGCTATACACATCATGTACCTCAAAAAATTATTTACAGGTATACACATCAAACACTTAGGCATATATCATGGAAATATAGAGTGTAAGATATACGATGTGCAGATAGATTTATACATTCTGTATCTAATCTGTTTATGTGTAAAATTAAAAATTAACTTATTACGCTATTAACCCTATTAATTATGTGTCTTTGTTTCATTTGTTGATAGTACAATTCATATGACAGGGTTCTATGATATTAAATTTGTAATTTATTTCCATGTAATATTTCAAACTATAATTCACGTATGGTCGTTATATACCACATACTCCACAAGCATTAAATCGGTACACACATCATAATTTTCATACTACATACTCCATCGTAATATTTCTAGGGTTTCCACTTCATGATGAATTTTTCTCCAGTATTTTTATTTCATCAATCTTGTGGATCTTCTCTAGATTTTTTATAAATTTCAATATGAACATATTTGAGAATTCTCTCATATATCTCATAACTATGATTCACCAAGTAGATAAGGACATGAAATGTGATAATCATTTTGTTCTTATACTGAACAAGAAGAAAGGAAAAGTGAAATACAATAAGACTATCATTAAGTCTAATGCATCTTCACAATTCCAATACAAGAGAAAAAGTTTAATGGGGAAATAAAATGATTTGGAAGTTATTTTATTTTCATGTGGCAAGAAAGGTCATTAGAAGACTAATTGTAACAAAATTAATTAGAAGTTTCTACATTAAGTATATTCATCAAATGTGATTACTCCATATTACTTATTGGGTATTAAATACACTTTTTTTTATATTTTTTATTGAAGAATTGTAACTAATAGAGTATAGAAATATTACTATACGTAATATGTGTTCTCTAAAAGTTGAGTAAGTGTGATTTATAGATTACTATTGAGTAGGTGAATGACATATCAATTTCCCAATGGATTCAAGTTGAAATAGTTTTCAGTATTCTTAGTAAAACCATTATCTCAATTCCAATTCATATACAATGAGGAATTATTTCATATTTAAATAAATGTTTTATGGTATTTTAAAACTCAATTAATAGTTCCATAATTATTTAATCGCATATATTTTAAATCTACAATCAATTATGAATATAAAAATAAGACTAAGAATCACTCTTTGTGTAAAGATAATAAATTTTCAGGAAAAATGATAGTATTTGAATATTTTTATATCTAGATGATTATTCTAGTCTCTTTTAATCTAAGACACCAGGTATACTGACAAAATCTATGTTACTTTTTTGATAAAGAATCATTTTAAAATATAGGTAAACCACAATGTTACTAGAGTTGGTTCAGAAAATCTGTGTCAACTATTATAATATCATTTATAAGATGTAATTTCATATACTTCATGAAATTCTTTTAATATGTATTGAGAGAGAATAGTGAAGATATATATTCTCATGGAAACTGATATAGGAACCATTATGATGGATAGTAAAATTATATAATAACCATGAATTAATTGATCATTATTATGTGGAGTGAAGGGAATCCCAAACTCACATTACCTTATATGGAAATTATTATATGTAAGTAAAAGGGGATTGAATAAATTTATTATATGTATCAAAAATATTCCATAATTTCTTCCAATACATGTTACCAAAATAGAAACAAAATCAGTAACCATGTGAAAACTAAATTAACTAATGGATATCATATTAACAGAAATATGATAAAGTATCCATTGGTTACATATACTAGAGTTTAATTGGAATTTTGTGTTAAAATTTTACTTTACCTTCAAAAAAACATCAAGAAACACAAAATTCATCTCTATTATTTACCTTATATCCGTCAAGGGAATTCTGTTATTAGTAAATACTATCTATCTTTCTATAAGAGTGAATCACATCTATTTTGAAATAGTGGGATCTGGCTAGACTTTAATGAAGTCTAGTCTCTAGATTCATATGAGATAGCATAGGAACATAGACTTCACTATGCTCATTGGGAGGAGTGGTTCCAAAGACACATATTATGTAGGAAATTAAAACCAAATAAGTTTTTATATTTCCAGTGGTGGGTAATATATATATATATATATTATTCTTTCTAAATAATGAATCCTACAATGAATCACTAAATGGGAACATGCTAAGATTCACAAGTTTGTTTGAATTAAATAGTGGAATCCATGTACCAAAAATGAATAGCATCACATTTTTTATCTTAATAGACATGATATGGCTAGTGATTATTCAATAGAAACCATATATGGATCATACAAGTTGGTACCAATAAGTCAAAAATGATTATTAAAGGATTTGAAAGAAATAATCTATGAAAAAACCTTTACTTGAACCATCATTTTAAAATCTATTTGAATTATACTTGTCATATAAATATTTTATAATCATTATATTGGGTATATGGATATTAATGATAGTTTATTTAATGGAGACACTATGGAATATTTCTATATAACATAACCAAAAAGGGGTTGGTGACAGTAATGAATGTCCAAAAAGTATGCAAGTTTCATGTATCCATATATAGATATAAGTGATAAAATTGATTATAGAATGTTCTTTTATAATGAAATAGATGAATGTGACTACATGATATTAGTAGGATAAGTACTATTTTTTAGGATACATATGTTATAAATATATGAAAATAAATATTCAAACTTACCATGTTTAAACACTAAAATTTCTTCTCTAAGAATGAATTAAAATAAAAACATGGTTCTATGAAACAAGATCTATAGATATTGATCTATGGGGGTGATTATTATATCCATAGTACAAGTGTCAGACATATATTAAAAATATATAGTGGAATAATTAAAAAAAACCTAAGTCGCATGAAATGAAAAATCTCAATGATATTGTGCAAGGGTATAGAAGGAGATTGTGGTTTCAATTTCATTAGATTAAGTGTTATGAGTCTATATAATAAAAAATTCTTTGTTATAATATTTGATATTACTTATATATGGAGTGAAAATATAAAAATAAAATTAGTTTAATTATACATAATTTTATTTATAAATACCTCATAGTACTTTAAAAAGTAAAACTGGATGAGTTCCTAGTAAAAAGAGAATTGGTAATACTAGTGTTTGAGAGGATATAACTCTAGTCTTTCCTTAGGAAATTTATAATCTTGGATCTAGTAAGGGTATGGTAATATAACAAAAAACTTATTATAGTGTCTAGTTTTAATATCTATAATAACCAAGCACATTGAGGCTTCTGATGTAGATTAAGAAGTAGTTTAGTAATAATTTGTTCAATTTTAGGTTATACCAAATAGTAGGATTATTGTCATAATTATTATAATATATCACTATATTATAATCAATGATGTATTTCTTTTGAAAAGGGAATAAGATGTGAATACATGGGAACATTAGTACTTATGGTATTTTTTTCATGGTTATGTTGTTGCAGTTAACATATTCTCTACATAGACATGTGGCTATATCAACCCCATAAATGAAAATGTGCTAGAACTAGTAGTTATATCCATAATTAGAAAACTAATTTTTAGCATGTGAGGTGTAACTAGTCAGTTAGTGGTTTCCTCTAGTTTAATTTGGGGTCTATTGGAGTTGATTCCCTAGAACTGACTTCTTCATACTTTAGATTTCTTAAATATTCATAGACTTTAGTATTAATAAATAACATATCACACAATGAATAGTATACTATGTAAAATTAATTGGATAATACTCTAGAGAACCTATGACACAAAAATAGGTCATAGTTGTTCATGTTATAATGAGAACCTTGGGATACTATTATTATGTTTTTTAAGTAACTAGATCTACAGTCAGGATGACATTATATGATGGTGCACAAAAAAAATTTGATTGTCAAGTATATGTACTCATAATTAGATAAGAGTTATTCTCATTAATTTTACACTTGATGATCTTGAATATGGGAGGGCCATGAGGATATACCCACTAATATAAATTCCACATGTTTTTGTGCCATTGGAATTCTTATCCATTAACATGTGTAATGATCCTTAGACCTTAAAATTGTTATTTATTCATCTCATGAGTTTTTTAATTAGATGTATTATTATAAATTGTGATGTCGTGTGTTCATAGTGAATTTGGGTATATTGTTGTGTCATGAGTGGTATATTATTAAGGAATAAGTCAGGAAATTATTTTTCTCTTCTATATTTATGGAAGTTGTTATCTTATCCATCTCATTGAGATGAAAATGTCAAACTAAATTTTATGTCCATGGAGAGTGGTAAAGGTCATTTCAATATTTTATGGAAATATATATCAATAACATAGGTTGACAACATAGGTATGAAACCAGATTGATGTGATATTGAGATAAAGTTATTATATTACAAGATAAGCTTTATTATTTGGTTATCGCCATTGAGAAACTACATTATTTATCTCAGGTTCCTTTATATGTTTCTAAACATTGATATTGGAATTTTGGTAATATTTTCTAATTTTACTGAGTAAGAATCCTTGAGGCTCACATGCTCAATGTTTCCATTTATTTCTATTAAATATAATAGCAGGTATAAATACTATTTTCCAGATTTAATAATAATATTTATACTGCATTATATTGATTGAAAATATTATTTAAATATTTATTCACCAAAATGTGAATATATTATTTATTTATTTATTTATTAAATAATTAGTGTTACATCCCAGACTCCATAAAATCCCAAAGTCAGTAGTTATATTACATTATTGGTACAAAGTACAAGATTTCCATACAGATTGTACAATTTAGTATTCATGAAAGATAAGACACAAAAAACATTACACTTGAAAACATGAGATAAAACATTAACAAATTTTAAGAACATTATTAGCCATTCAAACATATCCTTGAAAATGACACATATTCTCCAACTAGGTTTCTTGGGGAATGGAAAAAATAAGGGTGATGTCATATGGTCAATAAGGAGTAGCGTTGATGTGCATGAATTGTGTATATTTTTTTTGTACATGCTATTGAATATAAAAACATGTTTTAAACGGATATATGTGTTGATTTTAGGATAAAATGATTTAATTCAGTAATCATGATGGTTTTAAGGTATTCCCTAGGCTAATACACAAATCAAGAAAGGTTAAAATAAAAATTAAAACACACACGGTGTGTACTTCTTCCATATATTTTGTACTATTTCCCCACACATGGATCGACATGAGAAAATACATGCCCATGTGGCTGGCCAAAGATTGTAGGACATGTGATTACCATGCACACACTATGTTCCCCCTTATAGAAGAAATTGGTGGCTGAATATTGAAATTAAATCCCATTTGGGGCGGCGCTACACACCGTGTACCCCCACCAACTATGTGGTTCCATATTCAAATTCAAGGGCGGTGCAGTAGCTCACCAACTAGAAGAGAAAAAATGTCCTAAGTTAAGTTGACCTAGGTACACACAATGTAATTTTGAGTACATGACGTGTATTGAAAAACATTATAAATAGGAGGGTGCGCCCTCCTAATTTGACACTCATACTCAGACACAAAAAGGGGACAGTTCGAGAGATTTTCAATGGGAGAAGAAGGATATAAGAGAATAGAAGAGGTGTTGTTGCTACCTTCCTGATGATCTTCAAACCAAAGTTTGTGTGATTTTTCACTCAGGTATCATGTTTTTTAGTCATTAGTTACTCCATGAGAAGCAAAATCCCCTATGTGTTGGGAATGTGGATGATTATGGTTTTTTGTTTATGAAATGATATATTATAATCATGTTATTTATATTTCTCTCAAGATCCCTAAAAACACTCTCTAAATATCACTGGAAACTCTACATAAAACCAAGAATGATATTTCTATAGACCTTATGATGAATTACGATTAAAAACACTCAGCATCATTGCGTGTACTTATCGTCTCAAAAGGGGTTACAATTAACAAAATTAATAGGAAACAAATTTCAGACCATGGAATTGGTATCTATTGATTCAAACAAAACTTACCAGTTCAAGGGGGTTTCGTTAATCATGAAAATAGAGATGTGAGTTATTATGAAAAACAAAACATGATAATAAAATTGATTTATTAATCACACTTGAAAATCTACAACCTCAACGCATTCCTTTCCATTTATCATTTAAAATAAATCTTAAATTATACTTTATCTATAAAATAAATCCACTAAGAAATAGAATAATCATTTAATTTATATATTAAACAATCAAAAATCAACTCTAAATTATGTTAATATTCACCTAATTAAATAGAAAATAGAAAAAAAAATACAACACAGTTACACTCTCTCCCTGTGGATTGACCCCATACATTCACTATACTAAGTAATAAGTTTGGGTATTTTAATTTGGAATTTCAAATATAACACTTTGGATAAAACAAAATTTTGGCATTTTTTACTTCAAGTAAAATTAATGGTGTTTTGTAATAAATCCGGTTTGTATCAATTAAAGTGAAAATAAAAACCAAAAAATTAAAATTCTGTTCTTAATATCATTTTTTTTAATTTTATTTTCCTCATTTATTTTTTGTTTTTTGTTTTTTATTGTGTAGGATCAAAAGTGCATGAGTGGTCGAATAATGTGTTCCAAGAGCACTGAATTATCATACATCTGTTTGTTTGATCAAGAGATCAAACGAATGATCTTGCGGCGAAAATTTGAACTTATAGAAAAGAATAACTAGAATACCCCCATGGAAAACATAGAAGAGGGAGATCTAGCTGTTGTCCAAATAGTTTGGACAGCCATTTATGTTGGATGACAACTAGAACCAACAATTAGCTACAAAGAATGAGCAGATCCAACTTTCATTCTTAAACATAATGTATTTCATCCCATGGAAACAAAAAAGACAACCAGCTCCATTTGTTCCAAGGTATGGCCCACAGCAACCCCAACAGTTCCCACCAGAGCAATTTATATATCTACATCCAGGTAAGGGGACTTATTTTTTTTCCTGAGCAACAATTTGTGACCCCACCTCCTTAAGATAAAATTCCCCCATGTCTTACCCTTATGGAGTATGATCTTCATTCTATCTAAGGGGAAGATACGAGAATTGTCATAACACCGGTGAAATCCCAGTATTTCGAGATCATTTTGGCCATCATTCAACTCACCCAAAACATAGTGTAATTTGGAGTATTACCTAGTGAAGACCCCAACACTCATCTCTCCAATTTTCTGGAGATTTGTGACACCTTTCACCACCATGGGGTGTCTAAGGATTCCATTCATCATTGTTTATTCCCCTTTTCATTAAGGGATAATGTGAATGACTTGATCAAAGGACTACCCTAATGCTCCATCATCACCTGGAAGGTATTGGCCCAAGAATTCTTATAAAAATAATTCCCACACTCCAAGATGGTGACGTTGCGGAACAAAATTAACTATTTACAGTAACATGATTTAGAGTCTTTGTATGAATCCTGAGAATGATTTAAAGAAATGTTATGGAAGTTCCCTCATCATGGCCTTCCATTTTGGATGCAATTCCAAAATTTCTATTTTAGTCTTACGATAAACACCAAATCCATGTAGGATGCAACTATAAGAGGAACGGTGATGTGTAAATCCCCAGAGGAACACTTGGACTTTCTCAAAGATATGTTGGAAAACAACTTCCAGTGGAACTCAGAGTGGGGTACTCAAAAGAGGATCATGCATAACATTGATTCCACTGTAATTCTTGTTACACAACTATATGTGGTGGATAATAAAATTTATGCGTTGAATCTAAAAATGCATCTCATGTTCAAGTGGTAAATCACATAGCATGTACTGAATGAGGTGAAAACCATGCCATGGGTGAATTCCTGGGGATAGGTTTCGGTCCTTCAACAAGCGAGGTATGCTATGTATCTCATAGTAGAGGGACAAACATGCACCGTCAATAACAAAACCCTACATGGCAAGATAACTCAAATGCGATTTGGGGGTAACAACAACAAAATTCTCAACCCCGCCCCCAAAGTAAACTATTTATGGTCAATAGCTATACTAGAATCCATATCCCAGATATCATCAATAGGTATACTTCCGACAAAAATGGCATCAAAACCATCATCTGTCGCAAAAACTGAGGAATCCAAAACCCCAACCGGTGTAAAAAAAAACACATCAAGAACCCCCATCAAATCTATGAGAGATTATTTCAAAATTCATAACAACTATTGAGACACGATTTCAGAATCAAGAGGTGTCTATTAGTAGCCTTGAGAATCAAATTGGTAGATTTTATAATAAAATATCTTCAGGGAAACCTGGTACATTACTGAGTAACACCAAGAAGAACCCATGGGAGGAGTACAATGCTATCTCTTTACAATGTGAGAATGATTTACCCTAGGAAATAAATACAATTCAATGTGAAAATCCATCTCCACCAACACCCTATTCGAATAAAGAATATGAAGTCAAGGATTCCCCCTCAAGCCAGGAACTATCAAAATAAAAGGGGGCCATACATGGTAAGGTAAAATAAGTCGTTACACTATATAAACCCCCCTTAACATTTCTCGCATGTATGAAGCAAAGGAAGATGGATTGGCAGTTCGGGAAATTCATGAACGTATTTCAGAAACATCCTATGAACATTCATTTCACAGAGTAATTAACTCAAATTCCAACATATACGAAATTCATGAAGGAAATACTCTCCAATAAGAGGAATATGGAGTATTTGGGAACCATTCCTCTCATGAAGAAATGCTCAGTGATGGTAAAATAGTCTCTTCTTTTAAAACTCCAAGATCCAGATAGTTTTAAAATTCCTTGCACAATTGGATCGTGTGAGTTCAGGAAAGCTCTGTGTGACTTGGGGTCTAGTGTTAATATCATTCGCTATGGAGTATTCAAGAAGCTGGGGATGAATGATTTAAAACCTACTCAATTGACACTATAGCTAGAAGATCGTTCCATCAAATACCCTAAAGGGATACTCAAGGATATCCTCATGAAAGTGGGAAGGTTGATTCTTCTTGTAGATTTTATCATCCCTGACATAGAGGAATATCGAGAGGCACCTCTAATTCTGGTAAGACACGTATTGGATACTATTAAGGTTTTAATTAATGTTCATGAAGGTTAATATATCTTCAATGTGGGAGATGAAAAGGTATCTTATAATGTCCTCAAATTAGTGAAGTAGGTATTACTGATGGAACACAGGGACTTTTATGCATTGACCACTGTGAACGATAACTTGGGACACGTGGAAGATGACATGAAATTTTTTTTGATCACTGATGAACCATTCATCAATGATATCCATCCATATTTAAAACCATAAGAGTTTCACTTAATCTTCGTCTTGAGTACTCATTATTGGTAGCGTGCAATTTTCCCCGATATTCTCGAATGGGCCAAGGTAGAACCAATTGTGCCCTCAGTTTTGAAAGACCCATAGCTTGAACTCAAACCTCTCCCATCATATATAATATATGTTTTCATGGGAGACAAGAACACACTACCAATAATACTCAATGACTCTATCTCGCAAGAGCATGCGCTTCTCCAAGTCCTTAAACAAAAAAAATCTATTGGGTGGACAATAGCTGATCTCAAAGGGCTATGCCCGACCATTTGTACCAACAAGGTGATACTTGAAGAAGTATCCATGCCCTCTCAATAAAAATAATGATGGATAAATCCTCCCATGAAGGAGGTAGTGAAGAAATATTTTATCAATCTTTCATATGCGGGAATCATCTACCCGATCTCCAACCACCCATGGGTAAGTCCTTTGCAAGTAGTATGTAAAGGGGGGGGGGGTATCACCATGATCAGTAATGATAAAAATGAACTTATAACAATAAGAATAGTCACAGTATAGCGAGTATGTGTGTATTAAAGAAAACTAAATGATGTCACATGAGAAGATCAATTCCCACTCCCTTCCATGGATCAAATGTTGGAGTGATTAGCATAGAAAAAATTCTATTTCTTTTTGGATGGTTATTCTAGATATATCCAAATTTCAATTTCTCTTGAAGACCCAGAAAAAAGAACCTTCACATGACCATATGGAAAGTTTTCCAATAAAAGGATGTATTTTGGCATGTGCAACTCTCCAGCCACCTTTCAGAGATGTATGTTGAAAATATTCCATGATATGGTCAAGTAGATTCGAGAAGTCTTTATGGATTATTTTTCAGTCTATGGAAAATCATTCAAAACATCCATAAGAAATCTGTAATTGGTCTTGGAATGGTGTGATCACATAATTATGGTTTTAAATTGGGAAAAGTTACACTTTATGGTACAAAATGGTATCGTCTTAGGACACCATATTTCTATGAAGGGAATTGAAGTTGACCTGGACAAAATTGAAGTCATCTCACAACTACATATCCCAACCTCTATTCAGGAAATATGAATATTTTTTTGGGCAATTAGGTTTTTATAGAATATTTGATTGTGAAATTTCAATGATATCTCAACCACTAACCAATCTTCTTTTAAAATTTGTTATCATTGAATTTTACGAAACATGCACTGCAACCTTCCAGCTTCTAAAAAATTATAAAAGACCCTATCATGATTTACCCAAATTGAGAACAAAAATTAGATATTATGTGTCATGAAATTGATTATGTTGATGGAGAATTTATTAGGAAGTGGTTAAATCTATTCTTCAAACTAGTCTACTAGGCTAGCAGAGCTCTCAATGAAGCAACAATTAACTATAATACCACAAAAAAAGAAAATTCTAGTAGTGGTTTTTGAATTCGACAAGTTCTGTTCTTATTTATTGCTATAAAAATTTATTGTATACACTAACCGTGCAACACTTACATATTTTATAGACAAGAAGGATTCGAAAACATGGCTCATCAGATTGGTGCTTCTCCTCCAAGAATTTTACTTAGAAATCCGTTATAAGAAGGAAAGTGAAAATGTTGTTGATGATAATCTCTCTTGATTGTAATTTCCTCATTTGGGAAAAGAATATGATAGATAAATCAATGATTACTTCCCAGATGATCATCTTTTCTCCATTGGAGTTACATCTCATCCATGGTATGATGACATAGCCAATTACTTGGATACAGGAGTCGTTCAACCTGATATTTGATTCCAACAAAAGAAAAAATTTATATCTTAAGTGAAAAAATATTTTTGGAAAGACCCACTACTCTTCCGCTATTATGGAGACGAGGTGATCCAATGCTACATCCTAAAAACAGAGATTTAGGGAGTTCTAGATTTTTTTCACTCTTCCCCAGTTGGAGGACATTCCAGGCCAGACAGAACGATAAATAAAATTCTCTAATCTAGATTTTTTTGGCCTATCATGCACAAGGATGCTTAGTATTTTAAAACACAATGTGATTGGTTCTTGAAGATGGGTAACATGGGGGACCAAGAATAAATGACTCAACACCCTATCCTTGAGGTTGAGGTCTTCGACGTATGAGGTATTGATTTCATGGGACCCTTTCCCCAATCATTTGAAAATTATTACGTATTGGTTTTTTTTGGATTACATATCCAAATTGGTGGAAGCTGCATCCACGACACATAACATAACAAAGGTCTTCGTGGACTTCTTGAAGAAAACTATTTTCAGCAGGTTCAGTGTTCCACAGGATTTGATCCATTATATAGGGATGCATTTCAACAATGTGTTGATCTAGAATGTGGTTTTTAAGTATGGTGTGAGGTATAACACAAGGACACCTTATCATCCCTAATCTAGTGGACAAGTGGAAGTATCAAAAAGAGAATTAAAACAGATCATGGAGAAGACAATGGGATCCTCATGGAAGGACTAGTCCAAGAAACTTAATGATGCCTTGTGGGAATACAAGACCCCCTTCAAAGTACCTCTTGGAATGTCCCTGTTTCATTTGATTTATATATATCTATGTCTTTTACTAGTGTAACATGATTATAAATCATATAGGGCTGTGAATTCATTGAACTATGATAAAAAAGTTGTAGAAGAGAAGTGAAAATTTCAATTGACGGAACTTGATGAGATTGAGCCGGAGGCATATGATAATGTTAGGCTATAAAAAGAGAAGACAAAGGCAGTCCATTACCGCATGATCTCTTTTAAATCATTCAATCATGGTGATGAGATACTATTATTTAACTCCTATTTGGGATTTTTTCCAGGTAAATTAAATTCCCAGTGGTCGGGACCTTTCAAATTGATCAAGGTTTTCCATCATGGTGTGGTGGATGTTTCTAGAGCCGATGGTCTAATATTTAAGGTAAATGGGAAGCGTCTGAAGCCCTATTTTCACATGGAGGACATGGGGGTAAAATATCCACCATACAATTAGGGTAGCAAGACTCTAAAGTAATGTCAAGCCAACGACATAAAACCAATGTTCTTTCTGGGAGGCAACCCAAAGGTTACATGTCGTGTACCACCTATACGCATAGTGTGTACATACTTTTTTAGTTTATGTTATAATATTGTAAATATATATTATATAAATTAATAAATACGGATGATGTTTGTGATGATAGTAAGCTCACTGGAATATATCTAAGTCATCCTTGGTTTGAATCCCTCCATAACTAACTTCAGCATGGGGTTAATCCTTTTTAAACAAATGTTTAATTAAATGACATGTGAGATATATTTTTTTTAATATAAGTTTTCAATATAAAAGAAAACTCACGATGGGGATGGACCGACTTTCCAAATTCATAAACTGGATCCAAAATACCCATGTTCGAATCCTGACAACTGGACCATTTCGATCATATTTTGTATTAATAAAACCACATGGAATGAATTTCAATATATGTCGTGTGCGCCATGTTTTCAATAATAATTTAGACATTTTATTAAATAAAAAAATACATGTGGGTGATGTTGGAAGATTTGCAGAGTCTTGGCCCTGGATTCAAAAGGCCTGGGTTCAAACTCAGTTAATCTCCTTGCTTTATCCCTTTTATGAAAATTAAAACCACATGTCATGCATTTTATTTTTCCTATGTAGAACTATAACTCTACTTTAAATATTAAAAGTAACTAAAAAAATCAATCACTTCAACATTTGACGTATTTCTTGAGGGATTGAATTTTAAATGGAGGGTTGCTGGTTCATATCGCACCCCAAGCACTGGACCAACTGTTGTAGTTCTATTTTTCAAATTTTAGAACACGCGAAATTTATTTCTCTGATACCGAATTTATATAGGTTTAATTTGGATGGAAAATATTTATTTTTCTTTCTAATATAAATTATTACATAATTTTATAAATATTCTATTTTAAAAAACTCATACAAGGCGTGTACACTTTAATACATGATGTGTAGTTCAGGTATAAAGGTTGGGACCCTGCCTGGCCTCAGTTCATGTCGCGCGACCCTCCATACCCTTCCCCACTCCCCACTTTCTTCCTCTTGAAGATATAATTCCACCCTCCCACTAATCCTCTGATACTTTGTGATTTTGGTCCGTATTTCTTCTGGATTTTGATCCACACTTCAGGTACACTGTTATGCACTCTCTTTTCTGAGTTTTCATATCTATTTAGGGTGAATTCGGTTTAGATGATTGTTCGGGTCTCCAATGCAGTACATAGAGTGCACGAAGAAAACACGCCATGTATATCTTGTACATGGACATGCATGGAACATATTCTACAATTGAAATATACATGGCGTGTGCATTCAGTACATGTTGTGTCTCATGCCTCCGATGGCCTTCTGGACCAACCTGTGTCCTCTGGTACATGGAACCTTCCCATGTCGACAGACACGACATGTATGTTTGGTGCATTCCTTGTCCTCTGTTCTTCGGAGGAATACGTGTGGAAAGCATGCATGCCTTTCATGCCACGTTTATCCACACAGATTATACACCTTTTACATGGGATGTCTTTTGTTTTCTTATCCTCAGATTCAAGTTATCTCTCACAACTTACACGGAAACCCCTCCATGTTGTAACACATGGTGTGTACCCCTTGTTACACATCGTGTACTATTTTTTACCTGACCAAATTCCCTCTCGGTATGTCTATCAAGAGTACATATAATCTTATACATATCATAATACAATCTGTGTACCTTGGATATACAAGTCGTTTTCTAATTTATTTTATGCGTTCTCATATTTTCTTTGTTTCTTCATTTTCTTCTTTTCTCTTCTTTTCCTTATTTTTATTTTATTTAATTTTATTTTCTATCATCTATGGTCGGTGATGATCCCATGACGGGTAAGCAGCCCGCTGCCACTGCTAAGGGTGAGAGTCCCCCTCACTATCGAATTCGTCTTTGAAATTATGAGCAGCCCAGATTAGATTTCCCAGTTATCCAGCCCCCAGCATTGGTTATGCTGCCTCCTATTCTGATGGTCCCTCCATCTGTTACATTTGTCGGTTTGGTCACTGCTGTGGAACCCCTTCATACCCCCACTGATCCTACTACAGCTTCTACCCCACCATATCTAGTGTTAAATAGTTATGGTGATACAATTCACTCTTCTAGCTTCGTCCCTTTGTGGACGGGAACTGCATCAGCGGACCCTCCTAAGATCGATCCAGTATCCACTACTCCACCTCCTGCTAGCGCCACTGGCCCTTCTTCCCCACCACAAGAAGATCCACCTCGGTCAGTCCCACCATCTCCCCACCCTCAACTGCATCCATGTCTGATCTTTGATTAGGAAATCCCTATTGTGGGTCGATTGATGCATTTTTTCATGTGGATGATACAACTGAGCAGTCGTTTTCTCGATCTCATCATTCCCCATCATCATGGCATTTAAGAGGAGATTCATGAGATTCATGACCATACACATCTCCTTGAGACACTCCAGGTTACCACTCCTACTTAAAAAGATTTATTTTTGGAGTTCATGGTGACCTTTGAGTTTGATGGTCTCACCTACCGATAGATTCGCATTGATACAGCTACGCTAGTTCGCTTCGGCAGGGCGGCTCACACTTTTCCCTTACCATGGTATATTTTCACAGAGTGTGTGGCTTTTATCCCCACCCTTCCACCCCACATCCCATATCTACCCTTACCCACCCTGAGTGCTCTGACATCAGCACCATGTGGCGGGAGCTTGCTGGGCCATACCACAGGTACACCCCCACATTACAGAAGAGCACAGTCATCATTTCCCCTCCCCTTTGTTTCCTTCACTGGTGCTTTAGTTCCATCATTTTTTCTCTCAATGAGGTCATGTGTGTCATGTCAGGGCATGATATAGAGCTTCTCAACTATGTTATCTCACACGATTACCCTGAAATCTCATGTCCTGTAGCCACTTATTTCCACTCTATGATACATGGCCAACACGAAAACCTAAATGGCGACTTCTATGCCACCTATTTCGCACACCATCTGGGATTTTTTGATCCATCTCTCCCTCATGGCCCCTTGGGCGCTCCTCAGTATATTTAATTCCACAAGTGTATCCTCAATAAGATAGTCGAGCGATGGGGATATGGATACGAACTTGTACATAATGCTTCGACTCCATCAGGTGTAAGAGATGACCCAGTTACTCCCGTTATTGTTGCTGACTTGGACCCACCCCATCCACCAGCGGATTCTCCAACCCATCCCCACTTCTTCTAGCCTTACTTATTCTTCAATTATCCCCTCTATTTCCACCTCCCCTCCTCCACCCACACCCTCGGCTGATATCCCCACTAACCTCCACCTGGACATTCTAGATCAGCGTTTGGACCTACTTCGACACCTCTAGGATACCATTTCTCAGATGCAGACACAGGTAGAGAGTATGTTGCTGCTTGTCCTCCAACAATTTTCCTTTCACTACCAGTGAAATCACCTACACCTGTACCTCCATCTACTCCTCCTCCTTCCACCACACAGACCCCATTGATAGTGCTTTCCACATATTCAATTATACTCTCCGTTGTTGGACTTGCTTCTACTTCACATGCTGTCATGCCCACAGTACCTATTGTTCCTACCACTCAGAGTGCTGATTCTATTCCTCCAGTTTCTGCTACGATTACTTCTCCTTTGGAAGATTCCACTGTAGAAAATTATGCCTCTTATGAGGTAACCCAGTGACTGGGTTTTTGGCATGTGTATTTCCATTATATATATCTCTATTATGCCATTGTTAAGATTTGATGTTTTATGTCTCGGTAGATTTCTTTTTCCCATCCCTTGATAGTCATAAGTACTCTAGAGATACATGGGAATCTTTATTCAGACCCCTTTATACATTTGTCTATTCACCATGAGGGGAGTATTTTTTGCATGTTTCTTTTCCATTTTTACTTTAGATTTACATCTTCCAATTCTTCCCATCATCTTACCCCCATTTGTTTCCCATGTTTTATCCTCTTCCTTGGTATTACAATTGGGGAACCATGTGATATATTATGTGTGGGGGAGGGTCTCTGGCTACACTAGTCTTTGTCCTTGAACTATTCTTAGAGACATCATTAGTAGTTGAAAAATTTAAACTGTGGAAATTATTGTAATTATATTTATAAATAATAAAGACAAAAAATGGAACTTTAAAAGTTACATTCTTATTTCAATTTTTAAAGTATTTTTAAATGATTACTGATATAATTTTATTCACAATCTAAAATCATGGAAATTTCCATTTTTAGACTTATTATTTGTACTCATTTCATGACCCGATTAACCTTTTATTTTTACTCATTCCAGAAAGTTATTCTTATCATTTTTCAAAAAATATTTCTTATACCCTCTTTCTTAAGATTTTATTAGGATATGCATAACTACCTAAACTTGCTAGTTGTTCTCTTCAAAACATGAATATTTCGAATCACATTAAAATGATTGAGTCATTTGACTATTTTTCATCCCCTTTGACCTTGAGACCTACCCTACATTTGATATTCGTAAACACTTAGAAACCATGAACTTCCTTGATGGGAAGCTACATTACAAGCCTATTTTCTTTTCCTACCCTAATTCATTTATAATGTTTCATGATTATTCATTTGAGCTTTAGAGATGGATTTTTTTTTTCCATTCATGATTTATTTTGGTGAGTAAACATGAACCTAAGTGTGGGGGAGATTTTTCCTTTTTCATTTGGGAATAATGGTCCCAAAACCATTATTTATTGTCTTCTTGGTGGTCCTTTTTAAAACAATGTGTCGAAGACGGACGAGACTCAGTTGTTACACATTATTGATGATTATTTTACCCATATGGGAAAGGGAACATCATAGTGATGATACCCCTTTAGAGATCTTTATTGGAGATAAATTTTGAGAAATATTTATTTTGAATATCATGCGTTGTTATTTATGAATTCAGCCTCTCTTTTCAAGCCTCTGATGTTATTTTTTATCATTACCTACCAACCCTTTGACTCAAAAAAATTTGAAAAATATTGAAAGGCCTCATGAATTTTTTGATTTATCTTCTAAAATGGATAATGAGAACACTTTCGAGCCTATGGATAGAGTGAATATACTTAGGATTGATCATAACTCTTCTTACATAATCTTTAGTGATTAGTGTCGTATGTTTTGGTGAGTTAAATCATCATATGGAATGTTTATTTATAAATAGTTAAAAAATGGGGACAAAAGAGAATTAAAATCTTTAATTTGATTATATGGGAGGTAATATTATAATATCTTTGGAATTGAAGTATGTTTTTTTCTTTTTAAAATAATCTATTATGGCTATAGTTTATACAATTATAATTAGTTGAATGATTATCTTTTTAGAATATTGATTCTATTGATTTGATGTTGAGATTTTTCTGGAGGACAAGAAAATGACGAAGTGTTGGGGAGTTTGATGTTCTCGAATTGTGTATAATTTTCATACATGCTATTGAATATAAATACATGTTTTCACCAGATATATATGTTGATTTTGAAGTAAAATTATTTAATTTAGTAATCATGATGGTTTTTAGGTATTCTCTAGCCTAAGACACAAATCGGGAAAGGTTAGAACAAAAATTAAAATACACACACCATGTACTTCTTCCACATATCATGTACTATTTCCCTATACACAGATCGGTAGGACCAAATACATGCCCATGTTGTCGGCCGGATATTACACGACATGTGATTACCATGTAAACACTGTGTTCGCCCTCCTAGAAGTTGTTTTTGGATGATGATTGAAATCACATGCCATGTGGGGTGGCACTACATGTCATGTACCGCCACCAACTAGGTGTCGCCACGTTTAAAGTCAAGAGCGGCGTGGTAGCTCACCCACCAGAGGAGAAAAATGGCCCAAGTCAGGTTAACTTGGGTACACACTGTGAAATTTTGAGTATATGTTGTGCATTTACAAATATTATAAATAGGATGGAAGGCCCTTCTAATCTAACACTCATACTTAGACACAAAAAGGGGACAATTCTAGAGATGACCAATGGGAGAAGAAACATATTATATCGTGGTAGCGGTAGTCCGAAACATATTATATCGTGGTAGCGGTAGTCCGATTAAATTAATGATGATAATTTGTTAATCATATGATTAATAAGATTTCAAATTGTTTATACTAGAACCTTAATTATATCATAAATATAATATCAATCCTTTAATATCATCCTTATATCCCACATTGTGTTGTAAAGGAAAACGAAACATATTATATCGTGGTAGCGGTAGTCCGAATAATACATGAACAAAAATATTATTGTTTTAATCAATGGTATATATGAATATATAATAGTAATACCATTAATATAAAAACATTAAATTATACAAATTAAAATAATATCATTATATTATTGTGTCTATAATAAATTTGAAAAAATATAATTAAGAAGGAAAATCTAAGTAATTGATAATACTCACATCAGGGACTTAAATTTTCCTTGGAAGACTTCTTTTAAATGAAGGCCTAATTTTATGTAATGATTACTATAAGATATTTAAAGTAGGATAAGGTTATAGGGAGAGAAAATTTGGTAGATTTTTAGGGTGAAATTGAATGAGAGGTGAGTCTAGAAATGGTTAAGATACTACTCTTTTATAAGTAAAGGGGGTAATTTTGGGAGTAACCCTTACATTTTCAATAATGTAAGGTTAATATTCAAGTGTAAAAGGACATAAAATGGAAAAAGGAGTAGAAATTGATTTTTGGTCGAAACTCACCGCAACCATGCCTTTTTATACCTCTTTGAGTGCTTTATGGATTTGTTAACTTTTTAACTTTTACACTAATTTACTTTTACCTTGGTAATTAATCTCTATGGTTAGTAATTAATTTTAATGAAAAATATTAACATTTACCAATTTAACTAATTTTATTCTTCTAATTTAAAATTTAAAAATAATTTAATAAAATATTATTTTTAAATGTGTGAAATTTTAATTTTAAATTTAATACACTTAATCACATAGAAAGTTTTAAAAAAATAATATATTTTAGATTTAATTATATATACAAGAATAAATTATCTTGGATAGAAATTTTAATGGAATAAATTAATTTATTATAAAAAATAAATAATTTAATTATTTTAAGGAAATAAAAAACAGAATCTCCATTTAAAATGCTTGTATTGATAAAATGACTGAGAACGTTTTTTATATTAATATAACATTTTAATTAGTTCTAAAAATGTTGTTTGTAGGTTTTATATGTTAAAAAAATATTTTAAAATGTATTATTTTATTCTATAAATTCATATTTTATTACTTAATGGTTTTTATAAACTTCAATTTCATTATTATATAATGGTAAAGTCAAATAAATTAAAAGTTTTTTGAAAACTATAATTTTTGACTAAAACCAAACGTTTCAGAAAATGAAAAAAAAATATTACTAAGAAGATTACTTTACGATGAATTAAAAAATGGATTAGTTTGGTAAATTTCAAATTCTAAATTTAAAATTTTAAATAAAGTATTGCATAAATTGTTTTTAAAGGGTGCATTTGTGAAATAGTTTTGGGATGTATCATTTACCTGGTATAGTATCATATTGAGTATTACATTCTTCTCCATAAATAACTTCATCCTTCAAATTAGGGTAAATATTGGTTATTGAAAAAATGTTGATACTCGTTCCTTATATCTTCTTGAGGCTTCTATGTTTCCTCTTCTAATTTGTGATTTCTCTAAAGTACTTTTAGAAAAATAGTTGTCGTATTTAACGATAATTGAACACTCATATAAAGAATCTAGATATGATCCTCATTATAAGACAATTCATGCCCCAAATATCTTCCCTCAGATATGAGAAGATGTGTTTAATTTGTCATGTATTTCCTCAATAATGAAATATTGAAGACATAAGGTACTTTAGAAAGGTTTGGAGGCATGGCCAATCTGTAATCTACAACCACAATTATTTTTAATATTTAAAAAGGACCAATTTACCTAGGTATTAATTTACCTTTTTTATCAAATATTACAACTCCTTTCTATATTGAAACCTTCAAGAATACATGATCCAAAACATTAAATTTCAATTACATCCTTTGATTATCATCATAAATGTTTTTACTATTATGGCCTACTTTAACATGATCCTGAATAGTTCATATATGAATAGATTCCTCATCCATGAGTTCAGATACCACTAACTTTCTTTCTCAAACCTCTTCCGAGTAGGTTGTAGATGACTCTGCCTCCCATACAATTCTTCGTATAGTTCCATCTAGATACTTGAATTGTAACTATTATTTTATGAAAATTATACAAAAGGTAGATATTAATCCCATATACCTTGTAAGTCTAGAAAAAATGATCTCAACATGTATTCCAATGTTTTTATGGTTATTTCAAACCTCACATCAGTCTGGGGATGATAGTTGGAGCTTAAATGTATCTCAGTGTTAAGATACCTTTGAAGACTCTTCCATGATTTTAATGTGAATTGAGGTTTATGGTCAGATACAATGTATAGAGGTTCCCCAGGAAGACTTATTATTACATTTATACAGATTCAGTCATGGTTTTCAAGGTGTAGATCTTCTCTTTTTACTAATAAATAAGCATACTTAGTAAAACGATCAATGATGCCCCGTATAGGGTTATTATTTATTAAATTATTTTGGAGTCTAGTGATAAATTACACTATAACATTGTGCCATTTCCATATATGTATAGAAAAAGGATGCATGAATCCCATAATATGGTTTCTTTCATATTTCAATTACTCATATACTATGAATATGAACACATAGTCCAGAATTTCTTACATTATACCATCCCACCAGAAATGTAATCTTAAATCTATATACATATTTTTTATAACAGAGTTTATAGATAAATTTGATCTGTGTTCTTAATCTAGTAGTTTCTTTTACAACTCTAGTATATATGAAACATATATCCTCTCCCCAAACTTCAACAATCCATCTTTACAGATGAAGTATGTTGATTTTCGATCATTTTCTGCTATAATGTTCCTTTGTAAGTTCTCATCATCCTACTAGGACTTTTATATGATTTCTAGTAAAGATGGTTTAACAATTGTTAGGAGATGGAATGATGGCTCCCTTTTTCTATAAATAACCATATTTTTGTTTAATATATCTTTATATATGGGATCCTTGTTAATCTTCAACATGGTCAGAACACCATAGTACCTTCTACATAATGCATCATCCACCTTGTTTTACATCCCATGGTGGTAGTGTGTCGATAAATCATATTCCTTGAGTAGTTCAAACTATATTATTTTCCTAATATTGAGCTCCTTCTAAGATAATATATCCTTTAAAATCTTATGGTCCATATATATCTCGCATATTTCTCCATAGAGGTAGTGTCACCATATTTTCAAAGAAAAAATTACAACTACCAACTCAAGGTCAGGTGTTTTATATTTTTTCACAGATTTTCAATCGCCATTATTTATAACAAATCACCCAATCATTATTCATAAGTAAATAACCAATTCCATTATTTGATGCATCATTATAAATTACAAATCCTTGCTTAACTAATGGTAGATTCAAAAATTGTTTTTAATCAGTCTCATCTTCATCTCTTCAAAACCCTTTTACATGATAACTTGCTTAATGGGTTGGAAAACTAGTAAAAATATTGAACAACATTCCAATAGTAACTTGGTAAGCCTAGGAAACTTTGGATATCAGTTATGTTCACTGATGTTGAACATTATTTGACTACCTTTTTCATTGAGGGGTCAATGGATATCTCATCCTTGGAGATAATATGGCCATGAAAATTAACTTCATTCATCCAAAATTCACACTTATTATACTTCATATATAATTCCTTTTTATGGTATCTAGAATAATTTTTATATGAAACTAATTATCCTCATAGCTCATAGAGTATATCAATATATCATCAATGAATACCACTATAAATTTATTAAGAAACGCCTTGAATAATCTATTAATTAGATCTATAATGGAATATGGTTCATTATTCAATCCAAAAGGAATTACCATAAACTCATAGTTTTCATACATTGTTTTAGACGCTATATTTGGACTATCCTCCTTATTCAACCCTATATAATGATAACCAAAGAAGATATCGATCTATGAAAATTATTGTGATCCTTAAATATAAAAGGATATTTATTATTTATAGGGATGGAATTGATCTCCCTATAATATATGCACAATCTTATAGACCCATCATTTTTTTATGAATAAAATAGGGGATTCCTATGATGAAATTATAGGGTGTTGATTTTATTGTCACTCAAATCCTGTAGGTTTTTATTTAACTCTATAAAATCCACTGGTGTCATTATATAAGGATTTTTAGATATGATTATTTTATTTGGAATGATTTTTATATAGAATTAAACTTAATTTTCTAGGGGAAGACCAGATAATTCATTTGGAAAAACATCAATGAAATTTTATACCATGGGTACATCGTCTATTATTAAGATACCTCCTTCATCTATGGATCTCTCTTGATCTTCCTATTTACCAAGAATTTCCTTAAAGTGATCTATTAAGGGATAATGTGAACATGATTTAAATGATAAATTATCCATTATAAAGATAATAAATTCCACTTCACCTCCATGAATCATAATTGCCTTCTCTTGGAAATACATTTTTTCATTATACTTTATAATTAAATTCATACTAAGGATCATATCAAAGTTCACCATAGGCATAATAACCAAATTTTTAAATAGGGTATAAAAATGTATTATAATTGGAACTTCCCGATATATATTTATTTCCCTAAGACTCTAACATGGTTTCTAAATTGATAACACCCTTACTAGAATGCAAGGGAAATATTGAATATTTTTGTAAAAACATGTAAGAAATAAAAGTGAGTAAATATATGAAATACAATCAAAAAATATCTATCTTTGAGGCAATGATAAAAGTACCTACCACCATATCATTAGTAACTTCAACTCCAGTTGTGGTAGTGACATAAGCTTGGCCTAACTCCCTTGTCCATTCATGAGGAAATTTACAGTAATGTTTGGGAAATTATTTCATATGATGTCCCTTCTTTCTATAGTTAAGGAATTGAATAAAAAAATCTTCTACTTTCCCTTGAATTTTTAATCTTGATGGAATTTTTCTCAGTACATGTAACAACATATTGTTATCTTTCTACAAGCCCCTAGGAGTTTCTTCCCATAGTTATCACACATGGAAATTCCCATCTTTCCTTTCTTCCCCTTTGCTACATTATTCTTCCCATTATGATTTAAAATACTCTTGTTCTCTTGATTTCCCTTAAATATATATTTCCTAGAGTAATAATTTTTTTCATGATGTTTCTGGAAATTATATCCCCATATGATAAGAATATCTAAGAGAAGAAGACACATAAAAGTCATGGAATTAATCCATAAAAAATTGTCAATGTTTATTTCTAGTCTATTTATATAGTACATATCATGATAGCAAACCTTGTAAAGTTATCCTCATACTCAACAATATTTTCCTCATCGTATTGTATACGATTGAGGAACTCTGCTTCTGATTTTTCTCTTTTCTCACAAGGAAATTATTTTTCATATAATACCTCCATAAAAGTTCCTCATTCCATTCATTCGATCTCATATTCCACTTTTGTATTTTTAATTATTTACCACCATTATTCAACATCTCACTTAATATAATATATTATCATGATGAATTTTTTCTTTTTCATTACTTTCTAAAGTGATAATTATATTACCTATGAAAATGGTCTATTTTTTAGAAACGAATGGATTAGTAGTTACACTGAATGTTAGAGTTTTTTTCTGTATGAAGTGATCCAATATAGTTAAATCATGATTTGGATCAGTAGGAAACTCTAATCGAGTATTATTATTTTTTGTAGACTGGAAAAACTACCCTAATATAGTTATTATATGATTTTCCTAAACTCCAACTTCATCAAATTGTTTAGGGAGAATATCCCAACATTGACTATGGGTTTTTATATGGTTCACATTCCTCTTGTTATTTTCTATCTTTCTACGATGGAAAAAACATAATTAGTTTATAACATTGAATTATAAATTATAATTCCTATTAAGTTTTCTATATCATTCCTTATATATTTTGAGGGTTTTTTAGTACTTGTACTACCTTACATGGTTCATAAAAATATAACACCCAAGGTTTATACTAAACTTCCTTTGATACCAACTGTAACATTTTGGGCTCTAAAAACCCAGAGTTAGTAGTTATATTACATTATTGGTAAAGAATTAAAGTGTTCATAAATGATCGAATAATTTATTTTTCTTGGAATACTAGATACATACATACATTACACTTAGAAATATGAGATATAATATGCACACATTTTCATAAAATTATTATCCCTTCCATCCTATCACTAAAAATTTAGAGTCTTCCTCTATATTTCCTGGTGAAAATTAAAAAATAAGGGTGAGATCAGATACTTAGTAAAGAGTAGCATACAATGGAATCTTACATAACAGAAACATGGAATAAGTGATATAGGAGGAATAAATGAAACAAAAACAATCCATAATCAACATAAATTAGGGAAATCATATGTCCATGATAATAAAATAAAAAATTTATAATAATAATCAATGATATCAAATTGATGGAATTCATAGTTTTGGACATTAAAAAATTAGTGTAAATGCATTGTTCCAAGTTACTTTCTTATCAAAGTAATGAGAATACACCAAAAGCCAACCAATTTTTTTATGATACTTGTTGATGTATTGAGGAGATATATAATATCAATCCACACTCATTAATTCTTTAAGTATAATGAATTCAATATATGAGTTATCAATAACATCCATACAATTCCCTGAGGAACCAATTTTTGAATAAAACGTGGCTATACATATATTGAGAAATACGAAGATTAGATAATTTCATATAAAAATAGAATAATGCGGATGTCTAGGAGAATTTCCCTTAATCAACATAGAAACCATAGGGTATCATCAACATAACATGAATTACAATATCAATGAAATATAATGGTGAGGGCACATAAAATGTGAATGGTTATCCATGAAATATAGTAATTAGATTTAAAATATTTCATTGGCAGGATACCAAGGGAATTGTATGAAATTTCCTTCATCATGGTTCATTGAGATTTTGTGAATATTCAATAGAATATTCCCCAAGAGTGTCTTGATAGGTGTTCAGTATTAAGCTCATTCTTCATGACCAGGGTGATGATTGATTCAATAATAAACCAACCCATTTGGGATGATTTCCCCTAGGTTTATATTTTTCAAAATTTTATCCACTTTACAGAATCTGGATAGGTATTTATTTTCTAGGAAATTACACACACTTTTACTTTACCAAAACTTCGGATAATTTTTCAACCATAGAAAAGATTAATATTGAATAAAAAGGATACGAGATATATATAAAAATATATACTTTTAAATCCATTAAAGTTTATTAGTTATATATTAAAATTATTCCATTCTAATTTATGTACAGCACCAAAAAATATAGTTGGTGATTACATCAAGGGTTCCAAATAATGAAAATGGAGATGAAAACCCCCACTTATGGCATGGGTAGAAATTGAATCATACTCTCATGAAAAATAGGGATTAAACATGATCTTTAAAAAACATGAATAAATTAATTTCATGATATAACATCTCAAATAGGTCGAATATATACAACATAATGAAAATTAGGTGTTCATTAAAAAACATGACTCAAAGAGTGAAATTTGAGATGGAAAACCCTTACCACTTTTATAGACTTCCATGAACATACTCTAAAATATTTTATAATAAACATAAATATTTTAATAACTTAATTAATGGCCTTACTCATATCTATTTTCATTTATACTCTTCATAAATGGTCATTCTCTACCTAAATTCTTCTTGTTTTACACATCAAGTGTTTATAGTTTTGATCATTTATACTTATATTATAAAAACAATGTTTTTATTCATCATTATTATAAATTTAACCATTGATGGATCATTAATGTTACTTTAAGGTATTATTTACAATAATTTATGATGTTTAAAATTCCTTTCATGGGTGTTTTATTCCTTATCCATGAAGATTATGTCGATAATAAGAATGTTTTGTTGATTTTTGAAGAATGGAGGGTATTTCCTTAATTGATGAATTACATATTAATATAATATATCCATAACCAAAAAATAATTATTTAAACACTTTTATAATATTATACTAGTGATTTTTTATAATAGTCATTCATGATATAAATTCAAAGTATTGTTCAATTAGGTGGTTAAACCAACCCAACTATAAACATACCCTAATTTAATGAATGATTAAGAGGTAGTTTTTCTATAAAATAATTGTTGAAAAATCATAATGATATTTTTTATTATTTATTATATATATATATAAAATTATAAGAAATTAAAATAATAATTAATGGATAATAAAACATTACATAATTTAAATAAAGCATTATAATCTTTGTACGCTTATTTTAGACTATTAAATTTATTCTGATCATGTGTTAATCATATAACGAATATGTTTTAAATGTTATCATCCCATAAAATTAATGATATAATAATAATCATATTTATCCTTTAATACCATCATTAAATCCAACCTTATAATGCAGTGAAGGAAAATGAAACATGTTACATAACAGATCTGGTAGTCGACACAATGCACGAACAATGGTTTTGTTTTTATAATTTATGGGGTATATGAATAAATAATTGTATTACCCTTAATATAGTAACATTAAAGTATATAAATTATAATTAAATCATTATATTATTGTGCATATGATTAATTTTAAAAAATTTAATTAAGAATGAAAATCATAGTTGATAATGTGTATGTCGGGGTCTTGAATTTTCTTGGAAGTGTCCCTGGAAATGAATTTGTTATACTATTTAATGGGGACCAGAACATTTTTAAAGTGGGATAGGGTTTTATAGATATAAAAATGGTATATTTTTAAGGATAATTTTTCATATGAGTTGAGTTTTGAAGTGGTGAATATGTTACCCTTATATAAGTAAACTGGGGGGTAGTTTTGGAGTAACATGAACATTTTCAATAATGTATGATTACTATCAAAGGTTAAAAGGATATAAAAAATGCAAATAAAATGATATTTGTTTTAAACTCACCTCAACCCCCCATTTATGAAACATCTTTGAGTGCTTTATGGACTTTTAATGTTTTTATTTTTACCTTAATTTACTTTTTCTTGGGTAATTAATGTCTAACGTTAGTAATTAATTTTAATTAAAACGATTAAGATTTAACATTTCACCTAATTTTATAATTATAATTAAAATTTTGGAAGTAATTTAGTAAAATATTATTTATAATGGTTTGAAATTTTAATTTCAAAATTAATACACTTATTCATGTAAAAACTATTTTTAAAAAAATAACATTTTTAAGATTTAATCCAATATATAAGCTAAAATTATATTGTATACTGATTTTAATGAAATGAATTAATTTATTATCAAAAAATATATTATATAAGTCTTTAAATTCAAGCCAAAATTGAATCTCCATTGAAAATACTTAATTCGATGAAATGACTGAAAATTGTTTTTATATTAATGTAACATTTTAATTAGTTCTAAAAATGTTTTCCATTGGCTTTATAAGTTCAAAGAATAATTTAAAATGTGTAAATTTTTTTACTTAATTTCATATTTGATAACTTAAATTGTTTTCTAAACTTCTAGTTCATTATTAAAAAATGATATATTCATACAAATTTCATGTTTTATGAAAACAGTAATTTTCATCTAAAACCAACATTTTCAGAAGAAGTTAAAAAATTAAAAATAAGATAATTTTGATATGATGAATTCAAAATGGAATTTCTTTGTTCAATTTGAAATTTTAAATTTTAAATTTTAAATAAATTATTGAATAATGTCTTTTTAAAGGATGCATTTGTGCAATAGTTTTTGGATGTAGCATTTACCTGCTATAGTAGCATCAGGGGTATTACAAATAATATTTATTTAAATAATTTTTTTGGGATAAATAAATATTGAGGAGTATGAGAAGACGGAAAATTGAGTCTGGAAATAAATATTTATTCATTATTCTATAAAATAATATTAATCACCATGCGGGTTTGCACATGATATGAAAAAAAAAATTATTATTTTACTTGGAATGGGAAACTTTATTGGTTTAATATGTTATTAAGGTCCTATATGAAAATTAGAAATATTTTAATGCTAGCCATGGGCTTATAAATATCCAATTAAATCATTGGTAGATATAAACCATTAAGATGTAATCTATTATAGATATAAACTGGTTTAGATATAATCTATAGTAGATACAAATAATTGTAGATATAAGTTTTTGTTGAAACAAAATGTTGTAGATACAACCCAATTCTTAAGACATGTAATTTTTCATAAGTAAGCATTAAATGTAATAACAAAGTATATTTGATATAGAGGTCTATGAGAGAACCCAAAATTAGCAACCAAGGTGCCTAAAATTGATATGCATCCTCAATATAATTTATTAAAAATTATCTATTAGGTTCATTCATTCTATTCCCACTTCTTTTATTCACTCATGATCACAAATACTTACCTCACTAAGAGTTTCTCTCATCACACAAATTTAACTTTTTTATCAGATCATTCTTCATTGAAACACATTAAAGGGTCAACATAGGATTGATCAAATCCTAAATATCCACCCAATTAAGTCAAGGAATTTTTGTCATGAGTATTTATAGGTCTATTCATTAGTCGAGTGTTGGTAGATTTAATATATCAAAAAGTATGTGCAAAAATAATTAATTTTTCTTCTTTTTGAATAAAAATAGCAAGATTCCATTTTTACACTCAAAAATGGTTTTATTATAACTTTCCTTAGAAATTAATTAGCACAAAAAAACTTTCAAATCTTTAAGTGAAGTTCAGACTTCAGTGTTTCCATAAAAATAATAACTTTATTCCCTTTTCCCCTTTTCAGTAGTGAAATATAGATTTATTAATATTTGAAATTCGGTATAAATTTGAGTTTTTAAGGGAAAATATGCAACTTTATTCTTAGTGTGAACTCCCTATAACATATTTTTCATGATATTTTATGACACCATATATATTTATAGATTATTGTTTATTTATTCTTACATCACTTTTCTAAAAATATCTTTTTGACATGATTTCAGTTTTCAGTATATGATCTAAATAGATTTAGTATGAACAACTTCAAATAGTTTCTTTTTGATATTATACTTCCCAAAATATCCCCAAATGATGTATAAAACCCCAAAATAATACCTTCTCTCAAACATGAGTTCAAATAGATCATGAAATATACCTATAGATAATGTTTTATTAGGATTTTATTTTTTAAATGTGGCTTCCTAACAGGTTTTTCATAGCTATTAATTTATAATCATGGTCAAATTAAAAGGTTAAGATTGAATAAGTGGTTCTTTATGAAAATTTTATTTTATAACTAAAATAAGCTTCTTAATCATATTAAAAATGATAACCTTAAATTACTCAATTTTTAATAAGAAAATATCTAAAATTTAGTTAAATAATGAAATGTTTCGTTCACTTAAGAAATTAGGTTATGGTAAATAAAATTTAAAAAAAAATTATAGTCCTATGAGTAATGTGATTTAAATATTTATAAAATGATTTATGGAATGGGATTCAAAAATTAATCGTCTCTTCATGAGAATCCTAGAATTGTGTATCATAAAAAAATTGGTTCGTCCTTAATTTAAATTATGTTTCATATGTAAAATAATTTAACACATTATAATGGGATTTCAAAATTATGAAGGTATAAATTTTTAACTCATAGGTGTTAAAATCACATAAAAAGAGGAAATAAAATAGACAAATAAAAAACAAAAAACTACAAAATAGAATGAAATTTGGAAAATAAACATAAACACCCAAAATCTTAATCAATTAAAGTATATCCTCCACAATAACGTAATTTTTTAAATGACCTCATTATTCATTAGTTAGTATGATAATTTAAAAACATGAATTATAGGAATAAAAAATAAATAATAAGGAAGGTAACAACATGTCCTTATTCATACTTAGTAGCTTGAAGATGAATATCCTCCCCTATAGTGTCTTGAAAATTTTCATTAAATGTATTCTATTTGTGTTTATTAACTCAAATGGTTCTAACTTCACTAATTATTTAGTCTATATAACAAAAAATGGAAAACATATGTGTAAAAATAAAGTCCCTTGAACATTTGGAATAATATTTACATATAAACAACTTCAATATACATTCAAATTTTAATAATTTATCTCTATATTTAAACTACTTGTTGATATTTAATACATCATTCTTGCCTATTTTTTCATCTTATAGTTTTAATTAGAATTACTTCCGATATATTATAGCTATTTCAAGTAAAATGTTAACCCTTTTTCAACATTAGAAAACTTCATGTCACAGCTCTTGATAGCCCAAACATATTTATCATTTATCTTTAAAGGAAAATAAAAATATTTCCCATACAATAAAGTTAATAGTGATATTAAAATAAGTATTTTAAAAATATTCTTATAATCCTAAAGAGAATAATCCAATATCAAACTCAAATACATCTATTTGGGTGGACTGATTTCTCAAAATTTTGTTTGATCTCTCTATTTGAAAACTCATCTATTCGATTTGTTTGAGGAAATTACGGTATAGAAAACTTATGATAAATTTTATACTTCCTAAAGATATATTCTAAATTTTCATTTAAAAAATGGGTTCTTTTATTATAAATGATAAATATTTTCATCCCAAAACAACAAAATATATTTCCTCTAACAAGATTAGCAAAAAAATTCATAATCTGATCTAGTGGGAATATCTTCTTACCCAGTTGGACACATAATCAAAATAAATTAAAATATAAAGGTACCCAAAATAATTAAAAAGTGTCCCCATAAATTCCATACAATAAACATAAAATAAATTACAAAATAAAATGGAATATTTAGGGATTCAATTTCTCTAGGAAATATTACCTTAAAAGTGGTAGTTTTTTCAAAATATAAAAAATTAAAAATCATATTTGAAAATATTTCTCTAATATAAACCTAATTCAAGAACATTTATATCCATACTTTGGGGTCCAAATTAACTACCACAACTCAACATATGTAAAATATTAAACATAGATTAAACTCAAATTTTTTTAATACTTATCTTTATTATTTCATCTCTTCCACATTGAAATAAACAAGGTTAATCCCAAATGTATTTCATTGCCCCACTCATTATCATGGAAAATTTTTATTTATATAAAAATGGGGAACTTAATTGGAATCCAATAAATTTATTGGATTAAAAACCATCTTCTATCACTCTTAACAGTATGAAAATCCTAATCTAGGAAGGTTTCATTGATTGGTGGATAGATTTGAAGTTTCTCATTTAAAATAGTGGTTAGTATACTAAATAGTTTAGAAAATAAATTATAACTACCATTATTATCCGTGATTTCAACATTAAATTCATATAAAATAACAATACATATCAACAACCTCTATTTTCATCATATATATTCCATAAATATACGATTTCAGAATGATCGATGAAAATAGTTAGTTTGAAACCTAAATAATAGAATATAAATTGTTATAAGAAACAAAATATCTATTAAAAGTTTTTTAGTGGTGGTGTAGTTATCATGGAATTAATATATAGTTTAATATGGATAATATATCACATGAGATTTATTTTCCATTCTTCAACTAAAAACTTCCCTAGAAGAAAATTTTGATTCATCAGTCAGTAACTCAAATGATAACTCACATATTGGTGTTTGGATAATTGGTTGGGATATCAACATATTTTTTATATCTATAACGACACTTTTAAAGATATAATCAACGAAAAATTGAGACTATTTTTAAATAAATATACAGAAATTAAAACTTTTCTTGCTAAAATCCTTTATGAGTCTCCTATAAAACCCAATATTTCTAAGAAACAATCTCATATACACGACTATTTTTGGGTATATAAGTAATGTAATGACATCAAACATGGATTCATCATCTTGAAATCCCACTTTAAACACTACATGGAAGAGAAATATTCTTTTATCTACAATGAAATTTAATTTTTTATGGCTTAGAAAAATATTTTTATCAATCCAATTTTGAAGTACAATAGCCAAACTTTTTAAACATCATTCAAAAGATGATGCATAATAGGTAAAATAATCCATCAAAACATCCATATATATTTCCAAAAATTCAAAAAATTACTCATAATACACCTTTAAAATGATAATGGGGCATTATATAAACCAAAAGGAATTATTCTATAGGTAAAATTACCAAAAGGAGAATTTATGGTGGTTTCCTCTTGATCTTTTAGTGTAATGTGAAATTGGACGTAACCAGAAAGTCTATCTAGAAAACAATAGCGGTTATTTCTAGAAATAGATTCATGAACTTAGTCAATAAATCTGATTGGGAAGTGATATTTCCTAGTCACATGGTTAATATTTCTACAGCTAGTATAAACTCTCTATTTATTTATAAGTCTAATAGGAAAAATGTTCACAAATTCATTCCTTGAAATAGTTAGGCCACTTTTTTTAGGAACACTTTTAATGATACTAACCCATTGGAAATTAATAATTTATAAAATAATTATAACAACAATCAAGTTAGTGACTTCCTTTTTAATTACATCTAATAGTGTTGTATTTAATCTTCATTGAAATTTCCTAACAAATTTTTTATTTCCCTCTAAAAAATCATATATATGTAGATTGAAGGGATAATTCCAATCAGGTAAGATAAGGACAATCATTTTCATTTATTATTTTCTTATAATAACTCCTAAAATTTGACACTCCTAATCTTTTATCATCTTTTTTGAAATGGTCATCATAAAATTATCATCCGTATCTAAGAAATCATATTTGAGTCTCTCTGGTAAGGGTTTTAGTTCTAACTTATGTGGTCTATTTTTAATTTAACAAAAGTTTTAAATGAATCATCGGTATCTAATCTATTAAATTATTCATTACCCAAATAAAAAATTATAATTTCAAATCAGAAATAGTAGGTTGTTTATCAATCTATCCACAAGTGGGATTTCTAGAAAAAAAACTAGATTGAAAAAAAAAATCAATCCCTTAATTGTCACCAGTAGTTTTTGCATTTTCAATTCACTCAAAAATCAATTAAAAATAAAATTATTTATTTTTTCTAGAAAAATAAGGGGTAGGATTATATACTTTTATAGTTTTAGAAAATTAAACGAAATAGATATAATAATACAAAATTCCAAAAAATATTATATACAGTATATTGAAAATTAAAATATTGTTTTTTGCTTAATTTTCACTCTCATATAAATAATTCTTAACAAGAAACAATGTTTCATTTCAAGATTCATAAATCAGTGGCCCATTCTTTTAAAATTAATAAATAGATTAGTGGAAAACTAATAAATCATGTTCAATTAAAGAGTTAAATGAATAACCATTACGTATTTCATGGAATTAAAAATACTAAATTGAATTATTTATTCTCAAAATGCAAGTGAAAATGTTCCTTTGTGAGCATTTATGATTTATTTATATGTTTTTAGATAAATTATCCCAATAATTAGTGGTTAAGTTCACTAAACCTTGATCCTACATATCAAAAAATAGAGATCTATAGGAAAAACTATGTCTCAAACAAGTAATAAAATATCATCAATGATAATTATTTGTTTGGATGTAATTAAATTGAATAATTAAATGACAATATCTGAAGGTTTCATCTCTCTAACCTATAAAGTAGAGTAAACAGAATGAGGAATTGTATTTATTAAGGCTCTTAAATATATCATTACAACATGAAATTAACATTATTCCATATATCCTTAAGTTCACATTCCCTAATGGTTTAGGGAGTTGTAAAATCCCATAGGTAATTTCATTCAATAGGAATGGAATGTTGAATCATGGAGGAAAATTCATCCCAACTTTTATTTTTTCTCCTCCCTTGAACTTTATTTTATCAGAAAACCATTCCATAAAAGACTTATCATACATTGAATTATATTTCAAAACAAATAGAAAAGGAATGTTGACATTAAATTTCTAAAAAAAACCTTTAAAATCTCCTTATCCAAATCATTCTCTATACTCTTTTTCAAAAGTTTCTTCTCCCTATGGTAAGGTAGTAGTAGTTTAGGCACTTTTTGGTCATTAATAGAATTATTTTTAGGAATATAAGGTCCTTTAATTTTCTTTAAATATTTCTTAGTTATTTCATCTAAAGCCTCTTCTATTGAAATTCATTTTTATTTCTCAAAAATTAATAATATTTAGTAGGTTAAATGGAATGTGGGTATTTCCTCAACAGATTCTATGTTAAGTAAACAAATGTTTGGAAATATCTTCAATATATTCTGGATTAGATGAAGGTTTGGAATTCTCACTTTGGGGTCCATTTAACTTAGTTCAACTCTTAATTTTTATTGAACTTCAATTTTCATTTCACTTATCATTAGTATTTAGTCAAGGTTGTGAAGGAGAACCTCCACTGCTATTTTTCCTTATACTACCAATATTGGTTTCCATTTTATGTATTTTATTTATTAATTTATTCATCATGATATGTTATTATCACATAGTTTTTCAACAATTTTTTTTTTGATTATTGAGTGGGTTGTGTAGGTTTGAAATTCCTTCCAGTTTTAAAATTACCTTACTCCAATAAATACTTAGTCTGTTAATTTCTTGAATGGCCTTCAAACAATCTTTATTGTGGTTAAGGTTGTCAAAATTCCTCATTAGAGTAGTTATTCCATCATTCATTGAAATTTTGGTTGGATTGAAAGGGTCATTCTCTTTTTTATTGGAATGTAATTCCTAGAAAAATAACATTTAATTTTTTAAAAGGTTATTGTATCTGAGTGAATTGATCACTAAAATGTTCGTTTTAAAAATAAATTACATAATTACCATATAATTAAAAAGTTTTTACAACTTTTTAAGGGTTTTTAACGTTTTAGATAGTATCATTGACCTTGCAATATTTTTATGATCACTAATCTAACTCAAAATTATACTATTTTCAAATTTGGAAGTAGTAACTTCCTTAAAACAATTTACATGTAAAAGGACCCTTATTCTAAATTATTGATCATTCTGGTCTAATGTTTCAATAATAGTTCTATAATAATCTATATTTCTATCAAAAAAATATCCTCTAATAACGACATCAATTATGATCTTATCATTAAGAAAAATTCCCTCTTAAAAAATGATTCAAATTTTATTCACTAATATGATGATAAAGGAAACTAAAAAACAATATTTTAAATCATTATCAACATTCATGCAATGTTTCACCTTTAATTTTGATAGTTTCAAAATTTTCATTGCAAAATTCTAAAAAACTAGAAGTAGGGAAACCAAATTCAAGAAACATATTCTTCAATTCATTTCAATCACTAATCAAAGTATAATGTGAATAGAAACAATATTCCATTGCCTCTCCCTCTAAATAAAATAAAAAATATCTTTATTTTATTTTATCACCATTGGCTCCTAGTGGTTTCATGTTAACATAAAAACAATAATTCTTGAAGTTTATTATGTGGATCTTCCCATTGTGTTCCATTAAGTTTTAGGGACATTATTAATTAAAATAGGTTTTATTCCAAAACTATTAGGTGAATCAGGGTATTTTATAGGTTTTTTTCATTTTATTCATAATAAAATATCAATGATTTGGGAATTTTATTTTTATCCACTATGATTTAAGGTTCAAAATAATTTCTAAATAGTGTTTTGGTGGAAGAAGTTGATGTTTCATCCCTAATAATTCTATCTCTAGATTGATAAGTCTTATCAATTTCTGGTTCCAAAGATAATAAATTGGCGTTTGAACTTATTGATATATAAAAAAATGAGATAAACTTATTAAACCTCCATGGAAAGGGAAACAACTTGATAAATGGATATTTTTCATTAAATCCCTATCAATATTTTCCCGAATAAATCTAGTATAGAAATTAACAAGGTTGTCTTTGTTTTTCTAAAAATTAAATTTTTATTAAAATGTAAATTGGAAATATAAAACAACCGAAAGAAAGAACCCCAAAAAATATTATGGAGGCCTGAAGTGGTGAAGACCAAGTGTGTCACTAATAATTATGTGATTTTATATTTTTTAAGGGAACCTAAGCTCTTATAGATTATAAGTTCTTCACATTCTCATCTTGCACTAGCCAGATCATCTACCGTAAAGTTACCTTCTTGCTATGTATTCTTGAAAGAACTGACATGTCTAATTTTTCTTCTACATTTCCTAAAGAGTTAAAATAAGTCCCAAGGAGGTTAAGCTCTCCCTTGAAGAAATTTTATTGAAACTGAATATTCTAATTCAATTTCCTTCACCTTGATGTTGAAGCATTCGTACAAAGATAATCTAGTCTCCATGGCACTTATCGTAATGACCCAAGTATTTTTATAATAATAATTTTTTCATTTCTATTAATATTTATGAATAAGATTTTAATTTTATGTTAAATAGGATACTTTTTAGATATAGTACTCAACATCCAAAAACAATTTTCCTTGAATTCTTTCGTTGCACACTACTTTGAGTTATACATAAAAATGAAATAATAATAATAATATTTTAAATGGAAGTTAACGCATAGTCGTTGTATTTATATTAATGAACATAAATAAATAAATTATTATTACACATGTTTGTTAAATGTTTTTACATTTACCAGATAAATATTAGATCTTTAAATAAGAGTGAATCCGATTATAAGCATGAAATACTTTAATATTCTTTAAAAGGTCGATTTACCGCCTTTTGATAGAGAAACCTTTTCAAGTCTAGTTTTTGTCGCTTTTATATGTTCTATTTGAATAAATAAAATTTTTATTTATAATTGGGACATCAATATTTACATTGGATGAAATCTTGGTATTTTTCTGAAAAAAGTTCATTTTTAATGAATAGTGAAATATACATCATTTTAATTCAAAACTGCTTTTTAATCTAATTTATTTATATAGTTATAGAGTACATTTAATTTGATATAAAGTGTAATTATATTTTTTATAATTTAATCTAACTATGTGCATTGGATGTAACTTCACTTTTAAATTGGCCACAAACACATGTCAATCTTTTGATAGTTATTACTTCTTCAAAACCCACTTTTTTATTTTGACAGCAGTAATTATTTTTAAATTAATTTCTAAAACTTATTTTATTTGAATTTTGAAAAATGTATTCTCTATTTGGAATCAATATGTCCAAATTGTGTAAATAGGTAACTTTTATTTTTAGACATTATGAATAGTAACTTTAGAAAATATTTTATTTACCATGGTTAAAGGGAAATCTAGTCAATAAGGGTAAAAAAATACTATTATAATAATATTAAATTAACCTAACACATGTAGTAATATTATTATATGAGATATTTCCAACCATGGGCATCCTTGGGTCGATTTTAGGACCCCATGGAGCCACTTGTGTATGAAAATAACATTTAATTACTTTTAATTCAATGTTAAAGAAATATAACATAAACACAAAACTTTTACTAAAACAATTTTTATATCTGGATATATAGAAGATATCTTCGATTATAAATATTAATTTTAAATATAATGGGATTTAATACATCATGGTATTTTATTTATAATTTTTAGAAATAATATAAATAAATTTATTTAAGACACAATGATGATGTAGTGATTACCTTATTAATGAATGTTTTAAATAAATGAGATTATAAAAATTAAATTAAATTTATTTTGAATCTTTTTATTCCATAAACTAATTTTGGGGATAATTATGACTTTTTAAATATTAATTAATGATGTTTTTTGAATGAATCATGTTTTTATGTATTTTTAAAAAGTCATGATATGAATAGTATAAAAATTGACATAAATGAGTTTTTAAAAAAACAATACTATTTAATTAAATGATATAATAGTCCAAAAAATCTGGGATTCTTATAAATTACATATATAAGGTTTAAGATATAATTAATTTACCACTTGAGGTTCTATTGGAATTTTATAGTAACTATATTAACCATATAGTATGAATATAGAGGAAGACATGGTAAGAGTCGAATAAGTTAACTAAGGGTTAAAGCTAAATGATAAGGTTAAATTTGAAACCAAAAATAGACTAAAAACTATTGTTTGAGAGTATTTTGAAACATAAGAATCTTATATTTGAATTATATGAGTTTTGGACCTTTTTAAAATCGAAATGCAGTTTATTATAAAATAATCTTTCAAAATTTCCTAAAGTTCCCCTCCTCCCTCTAATAAAAGACCACCACCTCTAACCCTTACTCACACCTATCAAGCCCAATTAGATCGTCCATCCTATGAAAAAATAATCTACCAAAATCCATATATTCCTCATATAAGCATTACCTTGGTCATAATGTAATTCAAGAAGGACTTTTATCATAAATCAAAATGAGTTGCCCGATTTGAGGTAATGTCTTCTCTCAAGATTCTTCCATTTATTTTCCTTCTCCAACCCACTAACTCTCTTTATAATATTATTTCATAGTAAAACTAGTATATTAAGTATACTATGATTTTTTTATGAGAATTATTAGACCTAAACGAGCACAAAACACCATCTAATGGTTTTAGAACATACTGTTTCTGTGGACAGTGAACTACTGCATCACAAAACGATGATTATTCAGTTATCTCCTACCGCCTCTCATGGTGGCCATTATTATGGAACTATATTAATATATTAAATATATTATATTTATATGTCCTCTATTCTTATGTTTTTTTATTTAAATCATACCTTTATGCTTTCCATAACGCGTATATACAATAATTTCATTTGTGGAAATGCGGACTGTCGCCCCCTCAAAGTGATTTGACTCGTTCATGCTACACATGGAACATATAAAAGATAGAATTAATGAAATAATATAAAATATATCACATATAAATTAAAATTTAATTATAATATACCTATGTATCAGTTATTATTCATTCCTTTAAATATGAAAAAGAAATGAAAGTAGCGTTTATGTGTACGTACGGTTTAGCATCTCCATGAACGGTGCATTTCATTTATTATATCCAAATGTTATGAAATATTATAATCACATATATACTAAATCTAAATAAATATATAATGTATATATATGATATTTAAATCATGAATAAAATTCTAGAGATAATGGACTTTTGACCACATGGACAATGTGTAATTATAACAAGTTCATTTTTGACTCAAACACCAAACATCGAAAAATGACGGATATAAACTTGATTAATTATATGATTTTTATAGCAAGGTAATAAGTAATATAAAAGTAATAATAAAATTAACTAACGTTCTGAATCATGTAGAAATTAACTTAAGTTTATTATTCAGGAAGAACAAGGAACTTACATAACGATTCGGACTCCAGGTAAGGGAACCTTTCACCCTTCTCTTTTGGTCAGAGATTTGTTTTATGTTATGTATTTTAATTTCAATTTTCAAATTTTGGGATATGTTATTATATATCCTTATTACTTACCATTTTATGTCCAAGTGATGAGATGGAATTTTCACACTCATCAAATAATTTTCTGAATTTTTATGTGACGTCGTTAGGCTGCCAAATTTTCGTAAGGGGATTTATAAACTCAACTTCCCCTCATTAGATTTTAGGCATAATTAATTGATTATATTATGACATGATTATATATGGAATCACTATTTATTTATTTATGTTGTAATTTCCACTTCCCTTTGTGTCGATATACTCTTTCTACACATAATCACCTCATTGATAAATTCTTAAAAACTTTGTAATGGAAATATTAACTCAATTTCCATTTATTAAGTTAAATATCCAGGTTATTGGTTTGATTTTCCTAGAATATATCTGAACGTACTCTGAATGTTTTACAATTAATATCCACTTATATTGGGTGTATTTATATTTTTCACACATAATTATGTCTTTTATTTATCCCCTATCTAAGGATAAAATCTTTGTAAGGGACTTTATCTTTATCTCCTTTCATTAAGGAATATATTGATTTATACACGACTTGGTTTTATATGTGTATAAACCCCTTTGAATTTTAATTTCATTCAAAGGGAATATTTTTTCTACATAGTGTTTTACTAAATGAAAAAGGTACTATTTCTTTTTAATTTACGTGGTGACAATGCCCTTTCTGTCACTGTGAACATTATTTAATTTCTGGCTTCCTCAACAAGTCGTAGTTTTTTTAAAAGGAAAAGTAAATAACATATACCCTTTTTTAAATATTATGGTATTGAAAATTGTTTTTATAATGGATTGATTTTGTAAATATTTTGAAATTTTGTATTGTGATTTCAATGTGTAAATGTTATCTTTAATTTATGCTTGTTCGTGTGTTATGATTATGGTATGATTCTTGTGCATTATTTATGTATACGAGTGGTTCCGAGATAAAACTAGGGAAGGTGAGTCTGAGATATCTCTCCAATGCATTGGGTAACATGATGGAGGTAAAATTTAATGTTTTTCCTAAGATATTTAGGGAGTATACTATTATGGTTATTCCAAACGTAACTTCCTACGTAGTTGTGAAAGCTACAAAGTAAGTATTTTATAGATGACAAAAGTTACCTTTATGATTTCTATGTGTTATTTATTAATATTATAATTTCATGAGGTATATTAATGTTCTTATGTTTTATGATTTATAAGTATGTCTTCATTTATTTGTATGTTTTTATGGACTAATGTTTTCTTTCTTTATTGTATAACCCTTACTGAGATTTTTATGCTCATCCTAAGTTTTAGAAAAAAAATCATAGGGTATAAGGAAGGGTAAGAGAAAGTAATTATTCAAGAATATTTATATCAAGAAAATAACTCTTGTTTTATTTATGAGTTTTATTATTTTGATAATCTTTGGATAGAGTAGAAGTTTCTACTTTGTAATTTTTGAAACGTAATGTAATAGTTATAGGATAATTCTCTGAAACTCTTAACCTAAAATGATTATCAATGTTAATTTTTTACTTAACTCAAGATTATATAATGTCTAAGTTTGGGGCCTTGTAGTTGGTATCAAAGGTTGGTTTAGAGAAATTCATAGGTTATGGTGTTATTTAAGCATAAGTGACATAACCATAATGGTTAGTATGATAAAAAGAGTCATAGTTATTTTAGATTTATTGAATTAGTTTAAGATAACATGAATAAGTATATCCTAGTTTTTACCCTCCTCATATGATATTATATGATGATTTTTATGATATAATCAAACTGTCCTTTTTGGTTTTAGTTAATGAATGGATCTTGTCGGAACCAAAGTAACAACAGATGTGAAGAAAACTGTGATGGTTTTCTAAATGATTAACCAAATAAAATGGTAGGTGTAAAGAGAAATATTGTGGTTATTCTTAACCAAATATCTTGAGTCAGTATTGACTACTTGATCCTTGGGGATTTTTCTAAGGAATCATATATGTGAGGAATTAATCCCTATGGATGATTAGGTAATAATAAAAAAGGTAAGTATATTAAAAAACCATTATGTTAAGGATGTGGAATCAAACACCTAAGAAAATGATTCAAAGGGACATGAAGATGTTATAGATGTGGTAATAGATGTCATAAATCAATAACCTACCATGGAAAAAGTAAGTGCCTAATTTACTCCAGGAAAAGAAAATAAGTTATTTTTAAGGGATCAATTGAATGTTTTAAATGTGGTGTACATGTTCATTACAAAAATATATTTCATACAATGATGGTTCAGGAATTTGATCAGTAGTGACATACAAATATATGATTACCAATGCCCAATACCATTCCAATTAAGGATGAGGAAACTAGAAATGACCTATGAAGGGTATGGATTATTTATTAGATAATGTTTTGATATTATTGAATCTTAGGATATCATTCATGATTTTGTTTTTCTAAAATAGTACTACGGAATAAGTTGAATTTTTTTTAAGGGATCATGGATATTGATGGATGATTAATATGTCTACATTTTATAAATTCTAGAGTTATGTTAGATATCTGGGTGATGAAATGTTTCAAAGTATTATTTCTCTTTGTTGATGGGATTACATTGGAAGACTTTTCTGTTGTATGTGTAACCCTGAAGTTTGTTATGTGAAAATACTATTTGAGGAAGAATTATCTTTTCATTTGTGGATATTATTATAAATAATCATTTGGGATTATATAATCCTGGAATTTGAGGAAATTATATTTTATTAATTTTGGGATTTAAATGAGAGGTATGAGATAAAAATTGTGGTTAAAATAAGTTATGGTTATTTTTGATGAATTTATCTCATTTTTTGGAATGTTATAAAATTATATAGTTTTTAAAAAAGGACAAATCATAGACCATGTGACAACCTATCATGTCAGACAAAGCTAGAGGAATTAAACCCACAACCAAAGTGTGTATGGGATTTATTTCCCACCACTGGACTACGTGAAGTCCCTGGTTAGTATAATTTTTTTTAAATAAATTATTTTACGGATCAAGAATATGTTGATTTTGGGAACTTATGATTTATCAAATGGATATCCTTAGTATAGGAACATAATTTGGTGATTAAGTTATAAATGATATTTTGGAAGACGTTCTCTCTTTTGGGAACACTATATGCCTAATATACCAAATTAACATTTTTATTATCAAATCACTTTGGAGGGAAAAGTTAGAAACTATAACGTTCAACTAGAAATGACTCCATCAAAGGACATAACATATTCATTGAAATATATTTTGATCCTATTAGAGACCTTAACCCTATATAATTTCCAAGATAATGTATATACCTTTGTTTTTGGATCTTCCCTTATAAAGTCTTCAAATTTGTATGCCATTTTCTCCCAAGATTGATTGTATTATTCGCAGTTTATCCTACCTTCATTAAAACATCTTACCAAAATAATATAATGTTTATCAATCCATTATGTCTTCTTGGTATTGGTCTTCACTTGAATCCCTCTTCACATCATTATATTTTCTTCCTCTTCTATGGCCTTGATAACAAGGACCTTCTCTCTCATATCTTCTCTGGAATACGATTGGAGTTCCCATGGGTCCTTGTTATTGGCATTCTCTGTCTCTATCTCCAGAGGCCGATCAACCATAGAATTTTTAGTACTACCCAAAGCTTTTCCAAGACCTTCCTCCTTAGACTTTCCCTTCACATCATTTTCATCAGTAATTTGATGTTTCATTTCTTTTACTTCGATTTTTTTCTTGACCAAGTCTCCATCGGTTTCGGTAAGGAAGAGTATTCCTTGCGTCCTTTGTTTTTTCCTCCCATTATTTAATGTGAAGCTTTCCTTATCCAATTTGTATTTTTCCCCTTTATTATTTCTCAGGGTATACAAACCTTGAGAATGTTTTCCACCTACATGACCCTCAGAAAAATAACCAGGGGACTCGTCCTTAGAGTCAGGACCATAAGCAATTTCCCCCTATGTAGATACATGTCCCTGTTGGCCACCTTACTAATCATTGTCCACCCCTTCAATTGTCAATCTTGCATATTGGTTGCAGGTTGGGATGCAGACTTGAACCTGACTAGTCCCACCTTCCATTTTCTAACTCATCAAACCTTCTAGAGTACACTTCCTTTAGAGGTTCTGACCCCTAACACTCATGTTCTCCCCCAGTGCCTCCAAAGATAGTTCATGAGTCACTTTTAAAAGCGTTGAGTTCGGCCTGGTGATCATAGCCACATCTACACAATTCATCTCAACCCACATGGTCATGGATCCATAACCTACCTCAACTACTTCCTTATCACACCCTATTTTCTAGTCTCGTTTCAGCCGATCAAGGAATACACTCACCTTGGGTTCCAGTGGAATCCAGTGTTCATTCTTCTACGTTGCACTATCTCTTACTGCGGATTCTTTATTGGATTCATCTCCAGACTTTCCAAATCTCCCATAATCATCGATCCTTCCTCAAACACCAATATTGACTGCCAAATCCATTCTCTTCGAGCCTTCTCTAGAGGAATCCAACATTTGTTCCATTCCCACATCCTTTTTATGCTTACTCTCACGCCTATAGACCATCATATAATAACCGAACTTATTACATGAATAACAATAATCTACCCAGGAATAAAATATTACATGCTGTTTGTAGCGAAACTCCTCTCCAACAGCAATCCACACAAAATCAGTCGGGATTATAGACACATCAACTTCAACACAAATTAAATGAGAAATAGGATGACACACATTCTGATTCCTTCTATCCAAGCAGAGGTTACACCCCACCAGGTTCCCTAACATGATAATGCTGGAGGTATTTTTAAATTGGATAGGTAGGTCTATGATTCTTACCCAAATATCAATCATTGGGGAATCTTAGAAAATATGAAAGTCTTATCTCTACATGAACAGATAGTACCTTGATCCGTTGAAGATTCTAGGGGCCAAGGAAAAATCATGAATCAGGTCCTCCTCCAAAGAGAAACAAATCATGATGTTTCAAACATCTAAAATTCCCACCATAGTGTGATCATGAAGACCCAAATATCCAAAAATAAACCTATCAAATGAGTCCACCGAAGGTCGACAAGCCTTAAATCTGGAAACCAACATCAGTTGAATAAGAGATGAGGCTTCATTGAACTTTGAAATCGAGATCAGAAGCTGTAGATATCCCTCAACTAAATCGGGGTCCTTAGAGAAAATAAAAATCCGTGGAAATGTAGGCAGAATATCATGACTAGAGAAGGGGGATAATCTATAAATCCGAGCTCCCTTGTAGGACAAAGAGGATCCCTCCACCGTCTGAGGGGGAGGTATGGTCAAAGAATCCATCAACATTAGGGTTCTATGTCAGTACCACTATATGCCTAAGGAAAATAGAATACTATGGGATTTCATTTGAGGAGTAATGGTGGAATTTTATTTTTATAATAATCTATTATTTTATTGTGGACTTATAATAATTTGGGTTATTTATGGAAATGATTGACCAATCATAGAGAATATGTGATTATGTTAATTACTTTTAATTATGTGATTTTAAGAGTAGTTGATGTTATTTGGAGATAAATGTTAAGATTTATCGTGGAAGACTATGTGATCAAATCCGTCATCATTTTGGGTTTCAAAGTTAGTTTTGATTATTTTGAAGAATTTTAAGGACAATTGTTTATTGAATGTTATTTGTTGAACATTGGGTATTATTTTTTTAATTTTGGAGATTAAGAGTGGTATTTATTTCTATAAAAGGGTTATCCTTTATGGGGATCATTTGATCTTGTACTAACCATTTTGGTTTTATTTAATGTATAAAGATATGAGAAATATGTAGTTCATATTTTGTAGAATATGTGATTCTCTATAAGTTTATTAAAGCACTTTAGCTGGACCAAGTCATCTTGAATACTCTTTGTTTGGAGAAAATATGAGTTTGTGGTAGAAATAAATTAAAGGATAAAACTCTACTTGAAAAGTAAGTATCTCTACTTATGTTCTTAGTCAATATCATAAATATATTTTCTTAAAATTATGAAAAGGAACATAAAAAAATGTTGTCTATTTACTCTTACTACTGGGTAATCTTTTTTTTAAAAGGCAATGCCTTAGTCAATGAAAAAGACAAATAATATTTTTTAAAATGGAAGGAAAAATTACAAGAGTCTGAAAGAGGAAATTTTATTACAAACTTTTTCATAGTAAGGAAGGAGCTCAACCAGTAAATCATCACTCCACATAATTTCCTGGTTGATACCCTTATTGGTGAGACCATCATCCACCATGTTTTCTTCCTGGTAGGAATGTGTGGCAATGTATCTGAGATCCTGGAGTGAGCTAAGACAATTATTCCAGCACACTATAAGAGACCAATCAAGGTGAACCACACCATTCCAAATAGCTTGGATAATGGTGGTGGAATCACTTTCAATCCAAATATTATTCCAACCTTTAATCTTATCAAAGTTGACTACGTAAATCACCGCCATCATCTCAGCCTCCAGGGGGAGGAAGATCCACAACCACCAAAAAAGCAGCCATGAAAATGTCCAAGAGAGTATCTGAATATGGCCCCACAACCAGCGGGACATGGATTTCCTTTAGAAGCGCCATCAACATTGATTTTGATCTATCCAAAAATCATATCTTTCCAGAACACTTCAAATAAGCTCTTTGGTTGCCTGTAGATCCCATTGATTCTAATCCGATGAAGGATGACAATGTCACCAACCGAGTTAGCGCAGGGGGCTTTCTAAAGGGTGGATGTGTCCCTAATAGCAATAAGAATTCTCTTCTGACCTACATCAAGATTACTAGAAGAACTATTGTAGATAATATTATTTCTGTCATACCAGATAATGTGGATGGGCTCAGAAACTACAGATAGAAAGAGATTTTTAATCTGAGGCGAGAGATCCAAATCCACACAAAATTTTAGTAAAGAGCAAAAATAGTGAGCAAGTAACTATCTACAATCAAAGATGTAAGTAACAAAACCCAAGGAGTAGTGGATGTGGCACAAGACAAAAATAAGTGATTAATGTCTTCCCTATGTTGATGACATAGGTGAAATCTAGAACTGGGTTGGATACCAATGGAATGAAGGAAAACCTCCGTAGGTAAGCGCTTGTGAGAAATATGCCAAACAAGAGAAAGCCTAGAAGGTTTGATCCAAGGTTTACCAAATGGATTCTACCAAGAAAAATTAGACTTGGAGGAGGAGAAAAAATGCTTGTAATAAGTTTTAGAATCAAGGACCCCATTCTGAGATAGTTCCCAAATAAGATTATCTTCATCATTCAAAAAGGTGTAGTCATCAACTACATGTTTGATATGATCAGGAAGGTCAAAGTGAGGAGAATGCATTACTTCCATTATAGGATAGTTGATATAATCCGGAACATCATTTGAAGGAAGCATTGAATTGAGGGGAACACCAGCCGAGTTGTCAAGCCAGAATTTCAGGGTAGAATCAGAGTTAACCATCCATCTGGAGTTGTGAATAATATTGAAAAAGGAGTTTATAATGGAGGGCCAGAGGGAAGACTTCCCATAATTCAAATTACGGGATTTGAGCCTTTCCAAGAAACGATTTTTAATGAAAAGGATGGAGTCATATTTGTTGTTTATTAAATTCGAGGTGAGTCTGGCCTAGAGAGCTTCATTAAAAAACTTGAGGTTTTTTATTCCAAGCCCTCCTTTATCGAGTGTTTTACAGCACTTAGACCAGGAAATAGTGAAAAGCTTCCTATCAAGGATACTCCTAGTACAAACAAAGTTCTTGTTCTGGGTATTGATTTTCTTAAGGAGACCGGCATGCCATCTGTAAATCATCAGAGAATAAACAATTTTGGAGACAATATAAGCTTTCAACAAGAATATTCTACCAGTCATAGAAATAGATTTTCCTTTCCAAGAAGAAAGTTGATTAATTATTTGGTCAAGGATATCATTAAAATACAAAGATCTAGGACTACCCCAAAATATAGGAACCCCTAGATATGTAAAAGGAAAGGACACTTATTTGATACCAAGGCCCTCAATGATGTAATTTTTTCTAGAAATGGGGAAACATTTTACAAAGAAGATAAACAATTTTTTCCAATTAATGGATTGACCCAATATCTCTTCATAGTGAGATAAGGCATCTTTGAGATTATTAATGTTGTGTTTTCCACCATTAAGAAAAAGAATAATATCATCTGCATAAAGAAGGTGGGTTGGGACATTAAGGTATCGGGAAGCTTGGATAGGATTAATTTTATTTTGAATCATAAGAGAGGGGAGGATACGACTAAGGTAATCCTTTGCAATGGAAAAAATGATGGCAGAAAGGGGATCACCATGTCAGACTCTTTTCGAGGATTTGAAATATCCCTTAGGGGAGCCATTAACAAGGATGGAAATAGATGACGAGTTAAAAGGTGAGCTAATCCTACTAATGAAAACATCATTGAAGCCACAACCCCGAAGGACCTTGAAAATGAAACCCTAGTCTATAGTATCAAAAGATACTCTAATGTCAAGCTTAATATCAATGCTACCTCCTCGGGAGCTTTTATTGAGAACATTGGTGGATTCGGAATTAAGGCAGATGTAGTCTTGAATAGACCGCCCCTTGATGAATCCAAATTGGTTCCAAGAAATAATTCGGTTACACAAGGATGAGAGCATATTGGGCAAGAGCTTGGTAATAATTTTATAAAGGGAGTTGATAAGAGAAATAGGTCGAAAAAGGTGAATTTTAGAGGCATTGGGAACCTTAGGAATTAATGTAAGGAATTGGGAATTGATACCATGAGGAAGGAACCCATTATAGAAGAAAGTCTTGACAAGTTTACAAACATACTTTTGAATAACATCCCAGTGATGCTGAAAGAAACCATTGTTGAAACCGTCAGGTCATAGGGAACTGTTAGGTTTGAGGCAAAAAACTGTGTCTTTAATCTCATGGTCTAGGGGAGGGATCAGGAGAAAATTGTTGTCTTCCTCTTGGACGAGGGATGGGATGATCCCTAGGAGGAGGTCCTTGTTAATACGAGCCCCATTGAAGATATTCTCAAAGTAAGAGACCACATGATTGGCAATGGAGGTCGCAGATTCCAAGAGGATGTCATTGTTCTTTAAAAAGGATAGCGGATGACATACTTTTCTAACCCTTTGCAGAGCATTGTAGAATTTAGTGTTATGATCACTATCAGAGATCCACTTAGTTTTGAAAACATGATTGTGAATGTTATCCTCAAGAACTAACAAGGAATTGAGCTTCATAGAAATGTTGATCTCATGCCGAGGATCAGAGGAGATGTTAGAATGGGTGAAATTATTTTTTAATTGGTTGATGTAAGTCTCAAGAGTGGCTATGTCCTTATCAATTTGCTTCGATTTAGAAATACACCAACCCTTGAGACGAAGTTTTAGATGATTGAGCTTTATAGAACAAGAGAATTCAATCGAGTACTGAATCATCGAATTCCATCAATTTTGAATAATATTGGAACACTCTAAGTCACATGACCAAGAATTGCTAAATTTAAAGGGAATAATGTGTTTGGCACGTTTAGAGTGAAATCTGGCCAAAATAGGATAATGGTCCGAGTAAAGTCTATGTAAGGTGATGCTAGAAATGGTGTCCCAGGCATTGGGCACCGGGAGATTCACGAGGGCCCTATCAGGTTTACTAGCACCCATCCTATTATAATTCCATCTATACCATGTGAACTTGGCACCAATGGGATTAACTTCAACCATATTACAGTTTTCAATAGAGGATCTAAACTCCCTAGAAGAGATTTGAGAATGAGAAGGACAACATTTTTTATAAGGGGATAGGATGGAATTAAAGTCTCCAATCACTAACCAGGGGGCATATATAGAATTAGCTAAGAGCAACAGGTCATCCTAAAGGGGCCTATGATCCTGGTAGCTATTCTTCGCATAGACAAAAGTGCAGTACATATGTAGGTTTTCAAAACAATACTCACAAGGAATTAACATAACTAAATACATTATGATTACACAAGTTTGTTAAATGTTTTTACATTTATTAAATAAATTTTAGAGGCTTAAAATAATAATGAAGTTGATTTTAATCATGAAATACTTTAATATTCTTTAAAAGGTTGATTTACGGCCTTTTGATGTCCAATCATTTTTCAATCTATTTTTTGTCACTTTTACATGTTCTATTTGAAATAATAATATTCTTCTATAGAATTAGGACATCAAATTTTACTTTGGATGAAATTTTGGTATTTTTTTGATAAAGTTAATTTTTTAATGATTACTGAAAAATATTGCATCTTAATTCAAAACTTCCTTTTAATCTAATTTATTTATACTGTTAGATTGTACTTTTAATTTTTTTTAAAGTGTAATTGGATTTGTTTTATCATTTATTCTAATAGTTTTCATTGTAAGTAATTTCAATTTTAAATTTGATATAAACACAAGTCCATCTTTTGATAGTCATTACTTCTTAAAAACATGTTTTTTGGTTTTTCCAACAGGAAATAATTTTAAATTAATTTCTGAAAATTATGTGTTTTGAATTTAAAAAAATTGATCCCATATTTGGAATCATGAGGTCCAAATTTTGAAAATATATAACTTTTATTTTTAGACATTAAGAATAGAAACTTCCGTAAATATTTTATTTATGATGGTTAAAGGGTAAACCTGGTAAATAAGGGTAAAAGAGAAAATAATATTATTATTAAATTACCCTAAAACGTGTCCTAATCCTATTGGATGAGATATTTCTGACCATGTACATCCTTGGGTCTATTTTAGGACCCCATTTATCCACTTGTGTGTGACAATGCCATTTAATTGCTATTAATTTAGTGTTAAGGAAAATATAACATAAATACAAATCTTTTACTAAAAAAAATTAAATGTGGTTATATAAGGAATCTATTTGACTATAAGTAGTCATTAGAAATAAAAAGATATTTTCTACATCATTGTATTTTATTTATAATTTTTATACATCAAATAAATAAATTTATTTATGACACAATGATGATGTAGCGATTACCTTATTAATGAATGTTTTAAATAAATGAGATTATAAATAATAAAATAAATTTATTTTGAAATTTTTTATTCCATAACCAAAATTTAGTGATAATTATGAATTTTTATTTTTGAATTATTAAAGTTTTTCAAATGAGTAATTCTTTTTTGGATTATTAAAAAGTCATGATATGAATAGTATAAAAATTGACATAAATGAATTTTTAAAACAAATACTATTTTATTAAATGATATAATAGTCCTAAAAATATAGGAATCAGACAAATGACTTATATAAGGTTTAAAATGTTATTAATGAACCACATGTGTCTCTATTGTAATTTTATAGTAACTATATTAACCATATCGTATGAATATATAAGAAGTCATGGTATGAGTCAAATTAGTTGACTAAAGGTTAAATCTAAATGATATGGTCATATTTGAAAGAAAAACTTGTCTAAAACTATTGGTTGAGATGATTTAGAAAATTACTCATATTATATTATAATTAAATTAGTTTTGGACCTTTTGAAAATCTAAATTCAGTTTATAATAAAATAATCTTTAAAACATTCTTAAAGTACCCCTCCTCCCTCTTATAAAATCCCACCACCTCTAACCCATACTCACACATCTCAAGCCCCTTGTCTCATCTAAACTCTGCATAAATAAGCTCTGAACATCCTTATATTCCTCTTAGCAGTCTTACCTTGGGAATAAGGCAGTTATAGAAGTCTTTTTAGCTTAAATCCAAAGGAGTTTCCCGATTTTAGGTAATGTCTTTTCTCAAGCTTCTTCCATTTATTTTCCTTCTCCAACCCCCTAAACTCTATTTATTCCATTATTTTATAACAACACACGTATCTTACATATAATAGGATGTTGTTATGAGAAGTATTAGATCTACAATCCCACACAAAACCATCAAATGGATATAGGACATATTGTTTTTTGTGGACTGTGAACTATTACCTCACGAAATGATTATTGTTAAATTATCTCATACTACCTCTCATGGTGGACATTATGATGGAAATGTATTGATATATGATATATATAATTTTTATATTTCCTCTATTCTTATTTATTTTTCATTTCAAACATAACTTTGGTCTTTCCATAATTCGTAAATGCGATAATTTCATTTGAGGAAGTGCGGACTACCGCCCCCTCATTGTGATATGACTCGTTCATGCTGTACATGGAACATATAAAGGATGGAATTGATGAACTTATGTAACCAATACAACATATATATTATAATTTAATTATAATATACCTATGTATCATTGAGTATTCATATTTGTTAATATGAAAAATAAGTGAAGGTAGCGGTTATGCGTACTTACGGCTTACCGTCCTAATGAATGGTGCATTTTATTTCTTATAAACAAATGTTATAGACTTTTATAAATACATATATACTTTATCTAAATACATATATACTAGATATATATGATATTTAAATCATGAATAAAATTATGGATATAATGTACTTTTGACCACATGGAAAATTTGTAATTATAACATGTTCATTTTTGACTCAAGTACCAAACATCGACAAAACAACCAATATGAACATGAATAATTATATGATTTTTATAGAATGGTAATAAGTGTTATAAAAGTAATAATATACTAGAAAAACTTTCTTAATCATGTAGAAATTAACTAATGTTTATTATTCATAGAGAATAAGGAACATACGTGATGAGTCGGACTCAAGCTAAGGGAACCTTTCACCCTCCTATTTTAGTCAAAGATTTATTTTATGTTATGTATTTTAATTTCAATTTTAAAATGTTGGGATATGTTATAATATATCCTTATTACTGTCTATTTTATGTCCAATTTATGAGATACCCTTTTCACTCTCATCAACTCATTTTATGAATTTTTATGTGACGTCGTTAGGCTGCAGAATTTTCGTAAGGGAATTTCTAAACTCAATTTCCACTCATTTGGTTTTACGCATACTTATTTGATTATATTTTGACAAGATTATGTGTGGAATAAATATTTGTTTATTTATGTTGTAATTTCGACTTCCCTTTTTTTGCATATACTCTTCCTACACATAATCATTTCATTGATAAATTATAACAAACTCTGTAAGGGAAATCTTAACTCAATTTCCTTTCATTGAGTTAAATATCCATGTCATTGGTTTTTTTTTTCAAGAATATGTGTGAATTTACTTGGATTATTTTACACATAATAGCCACTTATATTGGGAGTATTTATTTTTTCACACATAATTATGTCCTTGATTTATTTTTTATCTAAGTATACGATCTTTGTAAAGGACTTAGTCTCAATATCCTTTTATTGAGGCATATCTTTATTTATACATGACTTGGTTTTATACAGTGTATAAACCCCCATGGAATTTTAATTTCATTCAAATGGAATCTTTTTTCTACGTTTAGTTTTACTATATGACAAAGGAAATGTTTCTTTTTAATGTACATGGTGACAAAGACCTGTCCAAGTTTGTGAACATTATTTTATATTTGGATTCCTCTACAAGATGTAGGAAAAATAAATACCATATACCCTTTTTTATTTATTTTGGTATTGAAAATGGTTTTTATAATGGATTGATTATGTAAATATCTTGAAATAATATCTTGTTATTTCAAGGTGGAAATATTATCTTTACTTTATTATTGTTCATGTGTTATTATTATGTTATAGTTCTTGGGAATTGTTTACATATTCCGGTGGTTCCGAGATAAACCTAGGGCAGGTGATCCCGAGATAACTCTCCAATGTATTGGGTAAGATGATGGAGGTAAATGTTAATGTTTCACCTAATATATTTAGGGAATATATTATGATGGTTATTCCAAATTTAACTGCATATTTAGCTATGAAAGTTACAATGTTAGTATATTATGGATTCCACAAGTTACCTTTATGATTTATGATTTTTATGTATTATTCATAAATCTTATGATTTCAAAAGGTATGTTAAATAGATTATGTTTTATTATTGAGATGTATGATTTCCTTGATTTGTATGTATTGATGGTCAAATGTTTTATTTCCTTATTTTATAACCCTTACCAAGCTTTTTATGCTCATCCCAAGTTTTTGAAATGTCTTTCATAGGGTATAAGGAAGGGTAAGAGAAAGGAAGTTTTCATGAATATTTATATCAAGAAATTAACTATTCTGTTATTTAATGGGTTTTATTTTTGTGTAATTTTTTGGATAGAGTAGACGTGTATACTTTTTAATTTTTGAGATGTAATCTAATAGTTACAGTCTAATTCTCTAAAGCTATAAACCAGAAAAGATCCTCAATGTGAATTATTGACTTAAATCAATATTATGTAATGTTTAAGGATGGGTATTTATACTTATTTCCACACCCAATAAAGATCCCCGACCATAGAATGCACTGAATTTGAGAATTATGGATCCATTAGAATTTCTCACCAGGCCTCCACCACTCATCTCCCCATATTTATAGGATCAATAAACATTAATTTTAAAAGCACTGTGTGGTGAAAACCGTTTGACCCATCCTACCTGATTTTCATGACTCAATCCTACATTAGAGTGGATCCATGGAAAAATTATTTATAGGGAAGGTGAGGCCTCTCTATTGTGAAGGAGATGGCCCATCTCGGCTACTAGCGATTGCGTCTGAACCTAAAGAAAGACGTTACAATGTTTTGAACCTTCTCTCACCTTGTTTATAGCTTCCCAAAGGATCCAAAAAATTTACACCACAGTGATTCCACAAACTTTCTTTTTAGTCTACTTGTTCTTCTATCCATAAAACTATCTCATGATGATCTCTTAAAAATTCCCAATGTTGTCTCTCAATGAGGTTTTAGGATAAGTTCAACACTTTAAAATTTTTTATGCTTTTGAAATTCCAAATAATTTTTTTGATTTGATAATTATGTTCAAAATTAAAATTAAAATTAAGAAATTAAATTATAATAAATTAAGACGGAATATTTTGAAACTAAAAGACAATTAAATTGAAAATTAGAATAAAATCATATTAAAAAGTAGTATCTATGAACTAGTTTCTCCCCTTTGGACACACCCTTATTCCTTGTAAAAAATATCTCCTAATTGATTCTATTAATGAACAATACAATATCTCAAAGTGTAAAAATAATATTTCCTAGAAACCATACTTAGACCTCAATATGGGTGTTGATCCTCCTATAAAAGTTATCTAATTACTCAAATAACTCCATGAAATCAAACCTGATTATACTCACTGCACTCAAAAGAAAGACCCCTCTTAGGAATATTAAACATTAAGAAAACAATTTTACTCTCATAGATTTGACCAAAAATCCAAAATATAATATAAGAGATGTGAATTAATTAATGGAACAACCATATTTATTTAGTAATAAAAATTATAGAAAATAAATAAATAGGATAAAATAATTAATGAATTAAAATTATAAGGAAGGCTTATTCAAGTTTACATTGTCCCAATAACTTTAGAAGTTCATCCTAACATGGATAACCTCACCCTAGTCTTATCCATCCCTACTTCATATAATTTCCCATGTTCGTCACGTATACCACTCTTGTGTAGTGAAAACGCCTCTAGTTGATGTTTCATGGTTGATTTACCTTATTAGTTTATTTATATATTCTTTTTATGGTGGGAAAAACATTTTTAAATGATAATTGATTTTACTTTATCCAAAGGTAACCTTCCATGTATACAGTAATCTCCCCTCCATTTTCTTTTAGGTGGAAGAGACAATGGTTGGTTTCCAATGCAGTTTCATATGTAGTTTTCACATTGTTTATACCTTTTATCCTCTTTAAACACTCCCATCATCCTTATCCTATTAATCTACCTTTATTGAATCCAAATGGCCATGTCATGGGGTTACCTAAAAACATCATTAGAAATTCCTAATTTATGAAATTTTACAAAGTAGAAAAATAATTATGTGAGAATCTGAGTCAAATTATAATACTTCATTTTGTTGGAATTATAATTTATAAGAATTATAAAGTATTACGATTACAAATTCAGCAATGTTTCTAGAAAATTATTATAGGATGGAAAAGTTGTAGGGGATCAATTTTTTTGTAAGATTATATAATTATTATGGTAATTTAGGTGAAAGTCTTATGCAATCAATGGAATATATAATCAAATGTCTTATGATCAGGAAAAGATGTATAAGAATTTATATAATTCAGAAAAAATAAATGGAAACCACAAAAAATCTATGAATGTTATAAAAAATGGAAAATTCCTTTGGGTTTCCTTAAAATTCTTATATAATTAAATAAATTCATATGAAACTAGACATACCCAAAATTCTATCCATTTCACGTTAAAATTATTTTCTTTTTCAAAAACACAAACTAAAATAGGGATTATTAAATTAATTCTTAAAAATGATTAAAAACACTTAAAAACCATGTATTGATTCATTTTCAAAATAAATCCCAAAATATCCCTGATATAAATGAGTCAATTTCACTCAAAATGAGAAAATGGGATGGAATTGGTCCTTAAAATACAATGAAAACGTTATTAAAATATGATCTTTATGAGGTTTTGATATCTCATCAATAATAAAAAAAGACAAAATGTGTTTTTTAAATATTCTTAAAACATAGTCTCTCCCACATATGCCAATTCTCATCATAAACTCATATATATTCTCCAACATATAATAATTATCTAATAATTTGGTAAGACTTTAAGAAAAATGAGAAGTGTCTTATGATTCCTATTCCCAGAGCTTATGTTTATTTTCAAATGGTTTCTTTGATATTATATAATCATATATAGGTTAAATTTAATAAATAATTATAATAAATTTAAAATAAAAATTAAAAAAAAATCAATAAATAGATACATATTATGTCAATTAAAAAACAAGGCTATTTATCCATTGTAAAAAATGACTCATACATTGTCTAACCATGCCTACCTCCTCCATAGAAAAAAAACATTTGAGTGGTTCAATAAATAATATCATGTTATTTTTATATTAATTGATCTAATTTCATAGTTTATTATGTACATAATGTCCCATATTATCTAAAATTCTATACACTATAATGTGTAAATGGGTATCCCACGTATAAACTCACTATATACAGGCATGTCTGAAATACAAGGTGAATAATATAGATAGGATGTTTGTGCGGGATGTTTCTTTCTTTTTATTTCTAAAGAAATTGATTGTATATATGATTTAATTAACTCATAGAATAACTTATTCATCTCTTGAAGATATTACTTCAATGAATTTATTTTATCTGTAATGTACCAACTCAGTTCACTCTACATTAACATGATAGATTCACCATGAGGCCCAAGGCAAGCTTCCCTGTATTCCATATTCTACTTATTGGTAGTAAGTGTTTAAGATTTTATAATGTGAAGACTATACACCCATATTAGATTAAAACCATAGCATAAATAACCATCTAAAATACATAATAAACAATCATAGTGTTGGAATTTTTTAAGGTGTTTCTCTATTAAGAATAAATTTATTACACATGAGGATGGATTTTTTAATGGGTTTTATTTTTTTAATTTAAAAAACAAAAAAAAATTGGAAATATAAATAAATTAATGTTATTTAGTTACAAAAGTGATTAGATAGAGTCTAACAGCTCAAGGTTAATAGACAGAGTCCAACAACTTGAGGGTAATGAATTGGATTTAATGGATTTAGGGTAATGGATAAAGTCCAACATATCAAAGTGGTTAGTCAGAGTGTGGTGAGGAGTTTTTATCAGAGAATTCTCATAAGTTCTATCAGATATAATTCTCATAAAAAGTAAATCATTCTATTCTTAGTGATGTGTTCCTTAATGTATTTACATCACAATGTATGCTGTCTATTAATCAGGAAACTCTTTTCCCCTAAAGTATAAAACATCATGATTACTAAAAAGTATCATGATCCAATATTATGTAAAAACAGGGAATATTGATGTTTTTCTATACAAAGAATCATATTCTTGAGTTTTGAGATGTACACTATATTAATGTTTTCGGAATAAGGTGTGCATGTGAAATGTTCAATATGTGAATTAATTAATTTTATTAGAAAAAAGTATAGGGTTAATAAAGATTTGGAGTTTTGGTAGTAAAATATTTTTCTGGAAATACATTTATGATGTCTTCCAATCAATTAAATTTGAATAAATTATCAAACAGCACACTCCATAAAATGTCATCAGACAAATTCCATCAGATGAACTTTTTATGAACAACATAATCTATTAGATGGACCAAAGTTCATTAGTTAGATAAATTGTTTTAAATTGTACTATATTTAATTTTATATTTTCATCAGTCATAATAGTGTTCTCTTGTTTATGAATTTTATCTGATGGGATTGTATAAACATTTAAAGTGAATAAGTGTTAGAATAATCTAATAGAAATATCTGAGTAATTGGATATAATTTTACACATGAATCTATAGGAAAACAATTTCTGAATTAAGTTCATTAGAAAAAGTTTGCCTATCAAAGGAAATATATTTTGTTTTTTGAAGTAATTAAGCATACAAAGGATGCATCACTTGAAATAATTTTGAGTTGTTACATTGAATTTTTCAAGGAAAACTAGTCAAGAAAAACTAGTCAAGGTTTTACCAGACTTATGTTTTTCATAGAATTTGTACTAGATATAAGTTTTGAAGATTTTTTAAAGTCAATAATGTGATGATGATATGATATATATTCAATATTTCAAAAATCATGATTAATGGATCATTATTTTGAATGAGTTCAATGTAAGGTTTGAAGGAGTTCATTAATGAATGAGTATTATAGAAAGATCCAATATTTTAGGAAATTTGAATGTAGTTAAATAGTGAAATATTGAGTGACATGTTAAAAGCTCGGGTGGGATATTTTAATTTTAATATTTTACTCCTTCCTTAATTTCAGGAGGAACACTACCTACATTTAGGGATAAATATGCATTGAGTTTTCTTTGTGGAATTTGTGAAGCTAGGAAAAGTTTTGTAGAAGTAAAGAGATAATCATATGATTAGATTAACAGTGTGAAGAGGAATCAATATGAAGGATAATAGAAATTTTTTCCTATCAGTTTGTATTAGATGAATGTTGTACATAGACAATCAGACAAAAAGGTTGTAGAAATGATCGGATGAATATGGAATCAGACCATGTTTCAATGGATATAGTATACCGGATTAAGAATTTAATGAATTCATACTTTCTTACATAAATTTAGTAATAATTTCTTTCTTACTATTATGTAATAATGTTAAGATAAAGAATAAGTACTCCCAATAAATGATAGTGTGAATACAGTTTAATAAGAATGGAGATAAAGTACTAAATTCTATTGGTAAAGGTTCTTAATACTATTACAAATCATTGTTATATAATTATTTTATGTGAGGAGGACATGAATTATTGATTGACTATAGATATATGTAAGTTAAATGATATTCTCTACTTAATGTAACCACCTAGAGGATTATTTCCTTGTGGTTTGTGTGGTCATGTAATACTTCCAAACCATTCCATGTATTAGATACTATTATTGAGTTCCAAACCTTGTAATTATCTATATTCTTATGATTTTTCTTGTTTTTTTCTTTAATTAGGGTCATTTTCACTAATTTATTGTTAATGTTGTTTCTTATGTAATAAAACATAAAAAGATAAGATCACTAATTCAACCACTCCCCCTCACAATTATCACAGAAATATTGATTTTCCTTTTCATTTGGTATGCAAGAAAAGGTTCCATTCATTGACTCTTTGCTAAAGTTTGGAGAAAAATAAGGTTTCCATGGATTTTTTGGACTCTATAAACAATAAGGGTATTTCTATCATTGATGAAAAAAATAACATTTGGAAGGATAAAATGTTACATTATCTTATATCCATCAGCTATAAAGTTATTTAAGATGTTAAATATTGGTTCCCTCCTCCTACTGAGGGTGTTACCATAACAGTAAAAAATAAGAATAATCTAGATAATGATGCATGATTTATAAATTTTATATTATCCACACTCTTTGAAAGTGAATTTATATGGGTCAAGGGTATTTTAATACCTAAATTAAGTTATTTAAAGATGAAGAACATTTATCATGGTAATATGAATGGAAATAAGATAAAGATACATATCTAGAGACTAAAGTGTGGAGATATTAAAATGGGTAATGATGAATCTATTGGTGAATTTTTTATAATATTTAGTGAAATTTTAAGTTCCATAAAATGTTTCAGTTAAATTTTAAAAGATTTAGATATTATTCAAAACATTATAAGAATTTTTCTAGATAAATTTAATGTTAAGGTATCATATTTAAAAGATAGATATCCTAATACTCAACATTTTTATGATCTATATATAATTCTCATCACTTATGAAATGATAAGATAATAAGGTAATGAATAAAAATAAAAAGAATAATAAAGAAATTTATTTCGAAGATACTATGAAAGGAAAATGTAATAAATTTCTAGAGGTATAAGTAAGTGAATTTGATACAAAATATGATGTATCTAAAACATTTGATGTATTTATCTATTTGTCTTCTAAAAGACTGAAATGAGTCATAAGTAAGTAAAAATTAAAGTTACCTATGAAGTTCTTTAGTTGTGAATCTATTTTACATTTCATATAAAGTTTTTCACATAAAAGGAAGATGAAAATAGTGATAAAGAAGATGGAAATTCAAGAATATATCTCAATAATAAGGTAGAAAAAAATTCCCATTCAAATGGAAAGCATAAGAAGTTATATAAATATAAAACGAGAAATTGTTTTCCAAATGTGAGTGAGATGGTGATAGAAAGGTGGAATATGAATAATTATGTGATGATACTGCAAAAAAATTACTTATTAAAAAATTGAATGATGAAACATTCACCAATGATAAAGAAAGTAGCTCTGAAAAAGAAAATAAGGACACTCGGATGGATCCTAAACATAAAATAGAGTTGAGATAATGTCTCTCAAATATTGTTAATATTTAAAGAGGTAATAATAAGTTAAGTAAAAAATTTATTTCAGAAAAAATAAAATAATATTCTCTTCACTAAAAATATAAGTTTCTAAAATAAATTTATCATTCTAATACATTACTTGATGAAGAGAATAACCTCAATATCAGTATTAAATAAAATATAAAGGTTAAGGAGAATTAATTAAATCATTTTCAATAAAAACTTATTGAAGCTGAGTAAGGAATAAAAACATATAAAAAATGTATTTAGAAGTTTCTAAATGTTTTAAGAAGTGTAAACATAAAAATTATCAACAAAAATTATCCTCATAGGTTAACAACATGGTTGAATAATTTAATAAAAAAATGTTAATAAGACCATGTATGTATCCAAAATAGGTGGAGTTGAAAATTATAAAATTTATAAGGTTTAAAAGATAGAACCAAAATTTTATACAACTAGAGATCTTATTATGTCTATAAATAAATCTATGTATAAGAAAAATATTTGTATAGGCTACCAAAACTTTGGTATATTACAAATTTCCAAGGTGGATGGTAAGAAACATGATGGAAAGTAGGTACATTGTTCTGAACTGCATGTGAGTTATAAAGAAATTTTTTTTATATGGATATTTATTGTACTATGAAGGCTTTGAAATATGGAAAAGATTTAATGGTTCAATCATAAATACTATAATTAATCTTTTAATAAATGGAGGCAGAGTTTTAGAGGATTTAACCCATTCAAAAAAGATAACCTAAAAAATCATTTTGAAGATTGAAAATAAATTCCCACCTTTGGAAACATTTTTTGAAATATGTGATCAACTGATAAATCTTTCTAAAAAATGATTATTTATGTTACCAGCATAAAAAATATTATATTTAAAATCTAAAAAGATTCCTAATAAAGAATAATAAATAGAGGAAAATCCATGTTTACTAAAACTTCTCTAAAATCTATAAAATTATAATTAAAATAGATATTGGATAGTGTGTGTAATTTTTATATGATCAAATAGTTAAAGTTGTTAAAGAATTTAAGATATTATAAATAAGGGACAATGAATTTAGGAAATATTGATTATCTAAAAATCAAAGGAATTGGATCTAATATATTTGGAAATGAAAGGTTAAAATCTAAAAGAACTTTATTTTTCGATGGAATGAAACAAAACTTATAAAGAGCTTAAAAACTCTCCAATGAATGAAACCAATTTTTTTCAAAAGATATGGATTTTTTAAAAAAAGACTTGAAGATGGAAGAGTTTTTACAAGAGGGAAATGAACCGAGAGAAACTTGTTCCAGGTTGTTGATGTGCATAATTAATGATATCTAAGCATGATGGAATAAAATCAGATATGGAATAAGAGTTTGAGACATGAGTGATAAATAAATATGAGTAATTTGACAAAGAGGTAATGTATTTTTGATATTCCTAGAATAAAAAAGACTAGAGATTTGTGTTGTTTCATATTTTATAAATAGAATATTACAAAATCAGTACATATGAATGTTGAGATAAATTCCACTCGTCCTTTGGATCTTATACATTCTGATAAATATGGATCCATGAGATAGTAGTCGACAAATAGAAAATATTTTACTCCCATTACATGTATTTTTTTTTGAAACATATGTCAAAGTATGTTAAAATGATTAAGAGTTTTAGGGGAAGTATTGATAAGTAATATAGATATTTCATAAATAATTTTCAAATTGATAATGGTGTTTAATATTCAAATGGGATGTTCTAATATTATTTTTAAAAGATTTGAATTTTTCATGAATTATGTTCAATATACACACTAAACCATAATGGGTTTTTTTTGAAAAAATAAATATTAGTTTGATGAAGATTACCAGAATTATATTTATTTAACATGGTAATTATTGATACTTTTTTAGGAAAGATATTAGAGAAGTAGTTTATATTCAAAATCATTGTTTCTATAGTTCAAACATTGATATGAAACCTTATGAGATATATTATAAATAAACCCCAAGTTAAAAATACCTCAAAGTATTTGGCAGTCCCTACATTATCAAATTTAGTGGTAAAAATATTATATATTTTGTTCAAATAGGGTTTAATGGAATATTTCATAGTTACCCTCTAAATAGTGGGGGATATAAATTCTTTAATAAAGAAACAAGAAATACTATTGAATTTTTAGATGTGAAAGTGATGGAAAAGTTATGATATAATGTTTTCACAAGAAGTTGTAGATATAAAAGAAAGTGAAGATGAAGTTTCTACTACTAAATAACATAAAAAAGTTTTTGACAAGAGTAATAATTTAGATATTGAATAGGATGATGATATTTATTCAGTTATTTCACCTTATGGGAAAAATCTCATTCATCTCATCCTATTATAAGAAAATATGTGAAGGTATAAAATATCATTCTAAATCAAGGGGTAAAGGTTAAAACCATAAGACCATTTAATTTATTTTCACATACTTCCTTATACTCACAATTTGAGGCAAGAAATGTTGAAGAAGCTATGGAACATCAAGAGTGTATTGGTGCCATAAATGAAGAACTGGATCATATTGAAAAGAAAGGTGTATGGGAACTTATACCCAAACCCAAAGGTATAAATGTGATTGGTACCAAGTTCGTGTTTCAGAACAAGTTTAATTAAGTGGTAGAAGTCATAAGAAACATTGAAATATTGGAATCTAAATTCTACTCACAATGATGACATTATTGATTTTGATGAGACCTTTACTCTAGTAGCGAGACTTCAATCCATCATAATCATTCTTTTTATTTTTTCAAAATTAAAGAATAAGATATTTAAAATGTATTTCAAGTATTATTTTATTAATGGGGAGTTGGAATAATTAAATTATATTAATCATCCAAGTGGTTTCTTACTTAGTAAAGAAGAAATATTTGTTTTCAAGTTAAGGAATGATTTACATGGATTGAATTAATATCTGAGAGATTGGTATTCAAAATTTGATACTTTCTTAAGGAATTTTAATTTCAATAAGGGAAGAGTTGATGGTAACCATAACATAAAATAAAGTCAAGAGGGTTCCCTCATTATAATTTTTTATATTGATGATATCATATTTTTTTGGAATGATAAAGAAATGTGTGAAACTTTTTTTGAGTAGATGAAGAAGTTATTTGAAACGTACATGCTAAATGAAATGAAATAATTTATTAGCTTAAAAATATATAAAAATGATTATATTTTCTTATGTTAAGATAAGTATTCTAAGGAACATCTGATGAATTTCAACATGAAATATTTAAATGTTATTTTCATTTCTATTTTAGTGTGAATGGATTTGAAAAAATATGGGAAAGGAAATGAGGTTGATCCTAAAGAGTTTAGAAAGTTAATTTAAATCATGTTATATATAATTTATTCTTGGTCAGAAATTGTGAATATTGTAACACTATGTTCCAAGTATCAAATTTCTCTAAAGGAATCTCATATTATGGCCAGAAAAATAATTATTAGATATATCAAAGGAATAATTTATTTTGAAATAAATTATGACAGCATGAAAAATATTTATCTTTTTAGTTCTACATAAACTGATGAGGTGGGTTATGTTTATGATAGAATATCTAAATATGGTGGATTTTAATTCTTAGGAAAGACATGTGTTAATTTCCATAAAAAGAATAAAAATTCAATAACTCTTAGAACTGTATAAATTGAGTTTATTTCTACCACTCAATATGTAACATAGTAATTATGGGTGAATAAACTAATAGAATATTTGTTATTTGATGTGAATTTTCCCATTATCTTGGGTTATGATAATATAAATTATATAAATATAACTAATAATTCAGTGAAATATTATAATTCTAACCACATTGATATTAAATATCAATTCATCAAAGAGAAAGTGGAAATAAATGAACAAAACCTAGAGTTTCATACTATAATATAGAAAGTTGCTCATATATTTACTAAACAATTGTTTAAGTAAACATTTCATAAGCTTAGGTTGATCATGGAATTTTTTTAAAGGTTAAATTTTGATTTCAACATGTGATAACTTTTTTAACAGATTGTTGAAGTAGATATAGGAATTAGTTTCTTACAGGTTCAAAGTTCATAGTGAAAGAAAAACTGTGAAATTTTTTTAAGAAATTTTTTTAAAACACTGCTTTATGGACCGAATGGAATTTTTTTCAGTTATTCTTTTTCCCTAAATTTATTTTTATCATATAGTCTTAGAATTTAATTTATAATTAATCCATTTATTTAGTTTTAAAGTTTCAGTTATTTACGTTCCTTGGTAGAAAAAGATCCAGAAGGGGGTTTTTTGGGATCAATATGTTTTGAGGTGTTTATGTATTAAAAAGAATTTTATTATTCAGGAGGAAGGATGGATTAAAGTGTTGTATTTTTTTTAATGTAAAAAAATTAACATCATTTAGGAAAAAATCACTTAATGTTGTTGAGTTGTAAAAGTGATCAGATGGATTCCAAAAAAATGAGGGTAATGAATGGAGCTCAATGGCTCAAGGTTAACATATTGATTTCAATAACTCAAGTGTAATGGATAGAGTATGATGAATTGATTTTATTGGTCAAATTTTATGGAATAATTTTTTTCCAATAATGATCACAAGTTCTATCATATAGAATATTCATAAAAATAAAATTATTCAATGATTAGTGATGTGTTCGTTAATTTTTTTACATCCAAATTCCTTATAGAAATAAATTAGGAAATTATTTATTCTAAACTAAATTTTTGTATATCATGATTACTAAAATTTTTCATGATCTAAGATTAGGTACAAAGGGGAAGTTTGAGGTTTAGATGTACAAAGATTTGTGCTATAAAGTTTTGAGATATACTCTGGACTGATGTTATCATACAATGGTACAACTGTGAAAAAATCACAAGATATGAAGTAATGAATTTTCTTAAATCAATTTTTTGATTTTATAAAGATTTTTATTTGTGATAGTATAATGTTTTGTTAGAGATAAATGTATGAATTCTTATGATCAAATAATTTTTATGGAAAATATCAAATAGGGAACTCCATATAATGTCACAAGAAAGAGTCTGTTAGATAGACTTCTCTGAACAAACATGATCCACTAGATAGACCATATTTTATTAGCTAGATATAGGTTTATGAATTAAAATAACCCAAAAAAATAATCCGAAAGAAGAACTTTTTCTTATTTATGAATTTTATCAGATGAAATTTTATAAATATACAAAGTGAATTAGTGTTAGAATGACCAGACATAAATATTTGAGTCATCAAACAGAATTTTTCATATAAAGTCATAAAAAATATTTTTAAAACAATTTCATTCGATAGAGGATTCTTTCAAAAGGAAATGGATGAAGGTTTTTTAAAAAACAAATAGGATAGATTATGTTTCATGTGAAATATTTTCATATTGGTCCTATGAAGTTGTGAAGGAGCACCATTTCAAGTTTCATTGGATGAAATATTTTCTATGAACATGTATCATACATAAGTTTTGAAAATCTTTAGAAAATTATAGTCATTTATGTGAAAATTCTAAGCTAAATGTTCAACATTTAAAAAATAATTATGTAAGGATCATAATTCTCACTTATATTTATAGAATTTATGAAGGTGTTCATTAATGATCGAGTCTTAAGAAAATTCCAGATCATTTAGGAAAATTGAATATATTCAAATATTGAAATATAGAGAGGAATATTAAAAAAATTCTAGATATTTTAATTTTAATATCAATATCCTTCCTTAAGTTTCTGAGGAATGTGCCTATATAAAGGGGTGAAGATGCATCAAGTTTCTGTGTGGAATTTTTATAGTTAGGAAAAGTGTTGTAGAATTTAAGATATGACCAGAAAATATGACAAATAGTGTGAAGAGGATTCCTTATTAAGGATATTAGACAGAGTTTCCTATCATTTAGTATCTGATGAACATTATGTAGAGATGAATATATGAATAGCTTACAAAATTGATCATATGAATAGGGAATCAAACTGAGTTTCATATGAACGAGTATATCATATGAAGAACTGATCAATTGGATAGTTGAATAAATACATCCAGGAATATGTTCTTTCTCTCTATTTTCAAGTAATTGAAGAGGAATAATAAGTACTTATAACAAATATAAGTGTAAAGAAAGTTCAATAAGCATAGGGAAAGGGAGTTGAAGCCTATCAGTGATGGTTATTCCATTTTTACAAACCATTATAATATCTTTATTCTATGTGAGGATCACATTCACTGTCAATTAACTATAGAGATATGCTATTAAAAGTATATTCCATGAATATTATAACCACTAGAAAGATTAAATTCTACTTGTGTTTTTGTTCTTGGATTACTTCTAAACAATTTAAAATACTAGCTACACTTATTGAGTATCGATCCTTATAATTATAAGTATTCTTGTAGTTATTCTTGGTTACTATTTTCAATATATCCATTTCTCACTAATTAGAGTAAAAAAATTCTTAATTAATAAAACATAAAAATAGAACATCACTTATTCACCCCCTCCCCCTATAAGTGATCACAAAGATCCCATTTATTCCTTTAATATAGTATTCAGAAGCAATGATAACCACCAATATATAATAAATGAAATGAAATATATGGTCATACATCTCAACTGGTCGCTCAATGTAATGACACTATATAGAAAATAAAAAAAGAATAAAAATAAGGAATATAAATTACTACCATCTTTGAGCCTCATCACATCCCTATCTCCAAACTCCATCCTAGTTATCCTACTCAATCATGCAACACTAGTCCTCTTCTCTACCTAAACCTGTGAAAAATGAAGTCTACTCGGGAACCAAAAGGGTATGTCCTCCTAGGTAAGGTGTGAGTTCAAACTAGTATGGAACCCCCAATGAGGCCCCTAATATAAATACTAAATATGTGTCTGAAAATAATCAAATAAAAATTGTGGACGTGAAATATAATAATCAGTATTGATCATCATGTTCAAAAATGACACCTAGAATCAAGAATACCTACTTTGGATAGTTTCAAATGTCTCTTATCATGCCACACTATCATTAGAAAACTCGGAAGCATACTAACAACTTTTAGGGAAATTCCTTATCCAGAACCCTAGGGTGGACTCTCCCTGCCATGAAACATATACTAGATCATCTGAAAACTCAGTGGAAGACTCTCCCACCTTGAATAAAAAGGTATAATCATCTAGAAACATAGTGTTATTCATGTTCCCTATCAATGAATAGGTTTCGTGACTTAAAAACATTGGGGTTTTGACTCTCCCTTTCTAGGAAATAGGTCATTCAGAAACTCAAGTCATTCTTGCACCCTATCAGGAAACATATAGTTTCATATGGAGACTATGGGTTGTGCCTCTTCCCTGATAAAAAATAGATCAATCAAAGGCTCAGGTAAATTGAATCATGCTACTAGGAAACATATAGTATCATCTAAAAAATCAATGGTTTGACTCTCCCTTCCTAGGAAATAGATCATCTATAGACTCAGGTAATATTATCACCCTACTGATAAAGTTATAGAATCACAACATAAACCATGGGTATCCCCTCTCCCTAGGACTGATGCACCACATGGGTTATTCAACTTCTTTTACCCAACACACATATATTTGTTTGGACCCTCAATCACACAATCCAATCCTACAAAAATAGACAAAACTAGGCTCCCCCCATTTACCCATGGGTTTTAAGGTGACACCCAAGATCAATGATACATATTTCTCTACATTTCCTGTCTTTGTGGTTAACATGATATAAGGAACCCACAAAGTTCCCATAGGACACACCTTAATATAGAAACCCTTTATGGGATCCTATATCTAAGTCTCATTTCTCATGTTAATACCATCACTTGGGGGTAATAAAATCCCTCTTCATCATGTCATAATTATTCCACGGCCTCTTCAGCCTTATAGGAAAACTCATACAACCTCGCATTGGGGAAATGAAATAATCTGCATCTCAATTCCAATGGTTATCCTAGGTTAGTCAACTCTACTAATCTATCATCAAATTACACCAGATATATTCACTCAGGTACTCATGTGCTAGTGGTGAATAAACACTCGCTCCACTCAACAATCAGTTGGCCTAAGGATGTATGATATCTTACTTATTAATATGGACAACTTGGATAACCATTCAGAACCCATCACAAACCTCTAAATATATGTCACTAAGGTAACCTATATTTAGGTCTATTATGTATTTTTATTTCATTTCGTTTATACATATCTAGAGTACAATAACCAAGTAGAAAATATTTATAAAAATATCCTTAGACATCAGCGACTCAAGCATCAACTAGTATCCAAGCATCCATTGTGGCCCTTAACACATACATTTTATTCATAAGAATTTTATTCCAATGAAACAATTTATTTAAATAAATGGTTAGTCACCTATATTTTCAATACTGCGTATCTCATGAACATTCTAATAAGCATAAACTATAGGGTTATTTTCAGGGACCACTTACCACATATAAAATCATTTCCTATGATCATAACTCGATGACTCCCACCCAAGATCACCAATGCCTCATACAATATCATATCATCTCCAGAGAACCTAACTCGATTCAAAACACCCAAATAATTTAATTTCAAAATTTCAAAAATAATTTTACCATTTAATTTAAACAGGAATAATTTCATAAAAACTCACCTTGCATTATCCTCTCTCTAAAACCACAATCAAGTAAAAGGTCCATGGAGTACTCATGACACCATTCTAAGAAAAATCCATATCCACCAACACTGATTCATCCATAGAGTTTATTTTATTTAGGTAAAACCCAAAAATAAATTCACCTACTAGAAACCAATAATGGAATAGTGTGCAATGATGTGAAATCATCCTTATAGGATGTCCCTAAGCCACACTGAGAAAAATATCCATCATATCGAGATAATTCCACCATGAACTGGTGTAATCATCTTTATAACCATAATCAAAATTACTCAAATTTATAGGTCCATCATAGATAAAAAAAAGGAGTAAAAATGACAGGATCTCACCTTGAATCACCATGGAATTTGTTATGAAATTGTCCCAAATAAAGGGGGTTGAAAGAAAATATAGGGAGGAGGTCCTCCTATCTCAATCGCATGTGAGGGATAAAAGACGAGGGAGTGAGGAGTTAAAAACATGAAGGTAAAAAAATTAATATCCCATTTAAAATTAAATATGATCTATCACATGGTTTTCTAACCATTTTTAAAATCATGTGCTAACTATGTGGTTGGAAAAATCTTGAATCCCATACCCTCTCTTAGTTTACAAACATAGTTTTACAAACCATGTGTTAAGCATACTGAACCCTCTAAAACAAAAAAAAGTAGGTTTTTCATATTTTCTATACAACCATGTGAAAACAATGTTCCTAAATTAACAAGAAAAACCAATATGTTTTCTTTTCTCAGACAGATTTCCCTAATCATATAATAGGGTAAATGTTTTTCAAAAATAAAAACTTCAACCCTAAGCTCTTGAGATTCACCTAAGAACCCAAATGCCTCAATAGCCTCAATACATATCCAAAGACATCTCCATTTGATACTCCATATCTAATAATTATAATCTAAATCCATATCCTCAAAACAATATATACTCAAACTATGATAATTCTAAAGTAAATCCCTATGCTCTTTAGATTCACCTAAGCACCTAAACAAATCTCGAGCCTCAATCCGTATTTAAAAAAATATCCACGAGATACTCCAACTCTCATAATTATAATATTAATCCTTGTCCTCAAAACATCCCTTAATTTAAATTTGAATATTAAAATTCTTTGTCAATTTAACAATCTATAAAGAAATTAGGTTCTAAAACCTCCCTACTATGACACCCCAGACCCATACTCCTGGATATGGTTTGAATAAACACCTAAATTACATAATCTGTTTTATACAAACAATAAAATCTAGGATATAACAATAATTAATTACAAAATAAATAATTATTATTTCATATATTACAACCCAATGATATTTTCAGGTTTATATATTTAGATAATTTTGAAAAAAGAAATAACTAACATAGACTGTTTTATTTGAATAAAATATAAATTATTTCCCCATTATATATAAAACTAATTAATATATAATTAATCTTAAACATCTCACATAAATTATATCACTCATTCTACCCTTCTTAACATGTCATGTGTACTAATTTTATTCATAATTTGGTGAATGGAAGCATAAGTAAGGCATGAGCTCAAATTCTCAATAAGGGAAACATATAACTCGAGATATAAACACATATGTATGGTACACATAATATATAAAGAATAAAAAATTTGAATAATTACATAATCAAAGAAAGTTGAGAACATTATATATCCATGATAATAAATAAAAACTTGGATATCAAAAATAATAATAATATCATATTGATGGAATGTATATTGTCGGACATAAGAAACATGATGTTAAGGATTTTTTTTCAAGAAACTATGATATTATGAGAATAATTATATACCAAAACCCAATATGTTTTTTCTAATTATACCTTTTTATGCATCAAATTTATATATAATTTACGACCCCACCCACCACATAATTAAGTCTAATGCATTCACCGTGAGATTTAACAAAACATTTCATACCATTTCCTAATGAATATTTGGTTGAATAAAAACCAGGATATCTAGATAATGTAGAATATATAATATCAATACATGATTAAAATATTTTAACATTCAATAATCATTAATAATATAAATACTTTTTCCCATGTTAATAAAAAATATAACATAATCATTTCTCATCATGAGAAAGAAGGTGGATGGTCAAACGATAAATAGTCAACTTACCAATAATAATTCATATTGGAATATAAATATGAGGTATTATAATAATTTTCCCCATGTTAATAAAATGGATAACATGATCATAACCCATCTAGAGTTTTATGGTTAATGGTTAAACTACACATAATCAATTTTCAAATAATCGTCTGTATTGGAATGAAAATATATTTAACGCCAACACTTTTAATAATATCAATAGAATTAAATTCATTCTAGGGGAACATCATACAATTTAAATTATTTAAAATTTGATGATCACAATATATATATAAATGATTATATGTCTAATTCAATACTGGAATAACATGAACATAATCCATCTAGAGAAAGAAGGTGGGTGGGTTTAAAACAACATAACCCAATAATTGAGGAATATTTATTAAAGTGTTTATGTGGTTAGAATTTATATCCATAAAAATAATGTTATAATACCACATAATATAATAAAATTTAATATTTCCCCCACTTATATAAAAAACTTTCAAGAGAACGATCATAAATCAATGAACACGTGTTGATTTACCAAAAATCCTTATTGATGGGGAAAAATGAATCAATAGCTACTTGATTGGGGAAATATTATTTGGATATTAAATAGCATAAAATAAAAATATTATGATAAAAAATATATCTATGGTTAGTGAATTCACCATACAAAGAAAACATTGAACAAAAAATGTATTATGTCTCGAAGAATCAGAATTGAGACCAAGAAACCCCTTACGGATTTAGAAACATTAAAATCAAAACCCCTTAAAATAGAGGGATTGTAATTGAACATAAAATAACAAGATTAAAATATAATTCATTATATTATATCAAAAATTGGAAGAATATATACCACATAAATTAAATTTGGTTTATAGTACTAAACACATCTCAAATACATCAATTTGAGACGAAAACCCTTATCACGATCCTAATTCATTCTTCACTAGAAAAAAATATGATGAATAAATAAATTAAGTTCATTAAAATACATACCCAAGTACCTTATTCATAACTATAACCATTTGGACACCTCATTTATAATAATAATTATATATATATTAAGTAGTTTTTACTTATTTTCATTATTGGGTGTAAGTAATATTTATCACTTTGAACTAGTTTCATTAAATTTGCATTGGTATATATTATTTTTCAAATTTGATTAATATTATATCATTTAATTTAATTTAATATATGTTCAATAATAGTTTGTAAAGTTGTAATTTCTTTCCTTGGTTGTTTTTGTCACAAACCATGAAGATGAAATTAGTGACAATCATGTTTTGTGATTCTTAATGAAGAAAATGTATTTTATTAATTTATATGTTAAATGTTGATCTAAACTTACTATAAATAGAAACAAATATTTAAATATTTATATTATATTATACCAATGAATAAGTTATCTTATTAATTGATGATATAAATTTATAGTATTGTTTGAGTAGGTGGTTAAATCGACCCAAACATGAACATACCATGATTAATGGATGATAATGTGGTGGTTTAGTTGTAATATAATTCTAAAAAATAATAACAATATTATTTATTGTTTACTGGTGTGATATATCAGAATTTTAATGTAGAAAAATTATATAATTTATATAAATTCATTACTTACAAAAAAATTGAAATCATTTTCCTCTTAGTTTGCTTGTTTTAAATAATTAAATTGACGATAATGATTTATTGGTCATATCTTTAATTGGTTATTAAATTTATAATAGTGTAAACTTGATGATTTAATAAACATCATATTTCCTCATTAAACTATTCTAGTTTCCATTTTTTATGGGTGGTGATTAAAAAGGAATTCCATTGCCCATGGTGGTGGTATTCAACTCATGCATACGAACAACGATGTTGTTTTTATTAATGGATGGGATAGATGAATATAAAATGATACAAATATTGATTTAGTAAAATTATAGTTTATAAATGATACTATATATTTATATTAGTAGGGTTATAATTACTTTTAATGAATATAATTAAGAAGAATATCTATGTTGTTGATAATACTCACGTCGGGTACTTGAATATTCCATCGAATTATCCTTTGGAATGAATATATAATGCTAACTAGTGGTGAACATAATCCTTTTATCATGGGATTTTATTCTTGGAGGATAAAATTTCTAGGTTTTTATGGATAAATTCAAAGGTCGGGTGAGTCTTGAAATGGTGAAAGGGTTACCCTTTTATAAATGAAAGGAATGGTAGTTTTTGGGATCACCCTTAACATTTTCAATAATGTAATGTCACTATTCCAAGTAAAATGGATCAAAATTGGAAAAAAATAGCATGTGAAAGTGATTTTGGGTCAAAAAGAACCTCAAACACTCATTTAAGAGAAAAATATGAGTGTTTAGGGCTTTTTTATTTTAACTTTTACATTGATTTACTATTACCTTGGTAATTGATTTCTAAACATAGTAATTAATTTTAATGAAAAAATTAAGAATTAACCTTTTACATAACTTTACACTTATGATTTAAATTTTTAAAATACTTTCATCAAATAAATATTCTAAATATTTGAAAATTTAATTTTAAAATAAACGCACTTACTCGCATATGAACAATGTTTAGGAAAATAACATTTTTAATATTTAAATTTATTTATAAGATAAAAAATTTCGAGATACTAATTTAAAGTTCATAAATTTATTTATTAAAAAAATAAATGGTATGATTATTTTAAGGAAATATTAAACTAAATATTTCCTTGAAAATACTTGATTTAAATAAAAGATTGAAAATATTTTTTTATTAAATGAACATTTTAATTTAGTTCTAAAAATGTTGGATATAGGATATATATGAATAAAGACTATTTTAAACTGCATAATTTTTTCCTTAAATACATATTTCGTTTATTAATTGTTTTTTACCTTGTATTATATGATTACAATATGATAAAATCATAAAAATTATAACTTTTGCAGACATCATGTTTTTTAACAAAAAATAAATATTTTTGGAAAAAATCACAAAATTTCATATTAAGATAATATTTTTAGTATAAATAAACAAATAAGCATGTTTTCAAATTAAACTTCAAATATTTATAATTTTAATTTTTGAATCAAAATTTTAAAGTATAATAAAAAATTATTTCATTGTAAAATGATATTTTCATTATTAACTGCTATTATTCTTATTAAATATCATTTAACAACTAAATTGGTGCCAACCAATTATTAATATAAAAAATAATTTATCATTATTAATAATATGTCTCTTTAAATTGAAATTCATATCACATAAGGAGGTAATATTTATAAAAACAATCGTGAACAATAAATGATCTTATTAGTCATTGTAGGTAAACTAATTGAATTTCATTTATATTAACATTAGAATTTATTTTAATTATACATATATTTTATAATGTGATTACTCCTGTTTTTTACTACTAATTAAATAGGTTGTTTTTAATGATAATACTTATATATTTATTTTTTATCTAAATATATAGCGGTTTCATTTAAATTTGTTGTTGTGTGTGGACCAAGCTATCGAGCACATTGATTTTTTAAAGGTAAGAATATATCAATATCTCAGGGTGTTACATTATCACATCACCAATTTAAATAAATTTAACCCCCATTATTTAAATTATTACTCATTAAAGAATTAGGTGATAGTATTTTTAACATATTCAACATTTAGGGTATAACCTCTAATATGTAATTTATCATACTCTCTTAGTCTATATCAAGTTACTTATACTTACTCAAACAAAATTAATCATTCCTAAAATCATATAACCATGTATATATATACCTTAATTATATATTCTCAATAACATACCTTTCCCAAAACCATTTGAATCTTTAAGTCAATAAACCATAGTGAAGTTATATATTCCTCCAAAAACTTACTCTATATTTAACCACTAGTGTAAAAAGTCAAACACTAGACTATTTATATCATAATCCAAAATATTAGATAAAAAATACCAAAAAATAACACTAATTATCATCAATACCAATGATATGGATACTATATAACTTACATTTCAAAATCACCTAACTTTGTATTCTTTTGACATCAAATATATACTAAACCTAAAAATTATTCATCCTTCAAACATGAATTCGTCAATAATTATCTCAAAAAATATATAATTTACATAAAATCATTTCTAAAGTTTATTGATACCATTAAATATCTTATTTTAAACTATTCATGCAAAAAAACTTAATAATGGTCCTTAAATGTTTCACATAACTAGAATATCATCGATAAATATCACTCAGTAATAGAAATTGTTAAGAGTTTGGTGATTTAATTTCTATTAAAATATCACTCTCATTACATCCAGTAATACAAGGAAACTTACCTTCTTCATCATAGTAAACATATAAGAGGATTCTCAACCATTTAAGTATACCCCTTATTCAGTTTTAAGACATGTTGGTTTTATATATACATATCTTTCTCATATTCATTTCCTTAATCCTGTTTCAACCAAATACCTAAAAAAATGGACATGATAATATCAAAAAAATGAATAAAAAAACATCAATCTAAATATCTCTTCTCTTATGACACTTTTTATTTCAACATATAATACCTTTAGATAAACCTATGAATCTCTGTGTTCAATCCTTGGTTATCCATATCCATTTAGTATATTAGGTTCCCTAACCAAATTATTTAACATCATTCTTAAATCATTTATACTGGTACATAGAGAAATTTTGATTAACCGGATGATATCCCTCATGAGTGTCTAGTCTGGTGTGTAGTCATTGGCCCATCACCATGCACCAGATTAAAGATTTATTCAATGATCAATCGGACTTTTGGGGTGATTAAACCAAGATACATATGTGTCACAAAAGCATACACATTCCATTATTCAGATAGGTATTTATTTTTTTATAAAATTCACATAATCTACACTTTACTAAAACATAGGAATCTTATAAAATACTTAAACTTATTCCTTGGTTTTTCTCTAATTTTTTCTCATCATAATCCGTAAATAAAATGTTCATTATTACCTTATCATTAATTCATATACTTATCCCAAAGGGTTATCCATAACTTTGAAAGTATGATCCTACATAACTTATAAACCATTAAATTATCCTAAAAACATCCAAATCTTCAAATTTATCAAAAAATTTCTTTTTATACCAACTATGGTACCCTAGACATATACACTCAGATCCAGTGTGAATAAACATGTACATTAAATACTCTCTTTGGTACTAGCTATAAAATCTTGGATATAACTATCATTAATTACAAAATCAATAAATATTATTTCATATCTTATTTCCCAAGAATCATTTTCAGTTTATAGATTTGGATAATTAGGAAAAAAATAACATAGCACATATTCTTTGTATCAAATTGATATTTTTCCCATTATATACAAAACTAATTAATACATAACGAGTCTTAAAAATATCCCATAAATTCTTCACATATGTTATCATTATAAATATGTCACATGTACTTAATTTATTTATTATATGGGAAATGGAAACATAATAAATAGGTGAGATAAAACACTTAGTAATAGAAATATTTAACTGAAGCTCTCAAAAACTTTATGCTGTTATAAAAAATATGGTTGGAATAAATGATCTAAATAATTTCATAATCAACTAAAATTGAGATCATGTTATATCCATGAAAATAAATTAAAACATGGATATCAATAATACTAATCTCATAATGATATAATGAATAATTTCATACATCAAAAAACATGTTATCAAGGCCATGTACCAATAAACAATCCTATTATGGAAATCTTTATACACCAAAACCCAACACGTTTTATCTCATGAGGCTTTTCAATGCATTTAGGGAATATATAATTCTAGGCCCCATCTATCACTATAATAAGTCCAATGCATTCACTATAAGAGTCCACAAGAACTTTAATACCATTCCATAAGGAAATTTTGGAAAAATCAAAACATATATATACATATAATGAAGAATATAGAATACCAATACATGATCGACCTATGTTAGAAGTTAATAATCCTGAAGAATTTCAATACTTTTCCCCATTTTAATAAAAGGGATAACATGATCATAATTCATTTGGAGAAAGAATTTGGATGGACAAACAATTAATAATAATATTTATAATAATTATCAATATTGCAATAAAAATATACAATATGCCAATAATTTTCTACATGTAAATAAAAGGGATAATATGATTAAAAACATTTTAGAGGAAGAAGGTGGATTGTTAAAAAATACATAGTAAACTTGACAATAATTATCCGTAATGGAATGAAAATATATGAAACACCAATAATTTTCCCTATATAAATAGAATAAAATTATTATAGGTGAGAATTGTCTAATAAGAATTACGTAAAATTTTATGTTCACGCCATATATAGAAATTAGTATATGGCTAAGTCAATACTTGAATAACATGATCATAAGTTATATAGAGAAATAAGTTTGATGGATTCAAAAGGAAATAACCAAAGAAGTGATAAATATTTTTTTTAGGGTTTATGTGGTAGGAGTGAATATCCCAAGAAAATAATGAGAGAATACAATATAATATAATAAAAGGGTATAATTTACCAAACTTATATGAAATAAGTTCAAGAAAACAATCATAACTCGATGAATGGATGTTTAGTAACCAAAAAACCTTACTAATGGGGATGAAACTAAATCTATATCCAATTAAATTAGGGGAAATTATTTGGACAGTAAATCCCATTAAATAAAAAGTGTATCATAAATAATATTCACATGGTAAGTGAATACATCATACAAATAAAACATCGTTTATAAAATTTATTATGTCTCAAAGAATTATAATTTAGACCAAGAAAACATGTTTGGATTTAGAAAATTTTGAATCAAACCCCCTTAAAAGAGAGGGATTGTAATTGAACTTAAATTAATATTATTAAAAGATAATTTATGTTATGATATTGAAAATAGGAAGTATATGAACCACATAATTAAAATTAGGTGCATAATACCAAACATGTCTCAAAGAGAGGCATTTGAACTGAAATCCCACTACCTTGGTCCTGATACATTCTGTACTTTCAACACATGTCCAAAATAATTAAATTAACTTACTTAAATACGTAAACAAGAACCATATTCAAAACTATGACCATTTATACTCCACATTTATAATCATTCAATATATATTGTCTAGTTTTTACCTATTTTCAATATCGGGTGTAAGTAATCATTATCGCTTTAAACTAGTTTAAAAAAATAATTTGGGTATTTATTATTTTTTTTATTTTTATAACTATCATAACATATAATGTACTAGAATATATTTTCCATGTTATTTTAAAAATCTTTAATTTAATTCCATAGTATTTTTTATTACAAACACTAAAGATTAAATTAGTGATGATCATGTTTCGGTGATTCTTAATGAACAAATTGTGTTTTATTAATTAATGAGTTAAATTTTAATATAATCTTAACATAACCAAAAAACATTATTTAAATATTTATATCAATTATACAAGTAAATAATTCTCCATATTCATCCTTGATAGAAATTCAAATTATTTTTCATGTTTTTGCTTAAATCAACCCAAACATGAACATACGAGTATTAATGGATGATTATATGGTGGTTGATTTGTAATATAATTATAAAAAATGAATAATGATATTATTTAATGTTTATTATTGTGGTATATCATAATTTTAAATAATTATATAGATAATATAATTTATATAAATTCCTTACTAAAAAATAGATTGTTTCTCTCTTAGTTCACTCATTTTAAAGGATTTAATTATCGATAATCATTTACCGATCATATCAATAAGAGGTTCTATAATTTTTCATATCATAAAATTAATGTTATCATAAAAATTATATTTAATCCTTACAATATTCTTGAAACCAAAAACAATGGGTGGTGATGAAAAATGAATTTTGTTTCTTGTGGTGGAGGTGGTCTGCACTTACATAAGAACAAATATTATTCCTTAATAGACATGATAAATGAATAAACAATTATAGAAACCTTAGTAACATTAAATTATAAAAATTATATTAATATTATTATATTAGTATGGATAGAATAAATTTTATTGAATATAATTGATAATAAAATCAAAGTAGTTTATAATACTCAACACAGGTACCTAAATGTTCCATGGAATTATCCTTAGAAATGAAGATATTATGCCAAATAATTAGTAATGGAAATTTTTTTACATGATATAGGGTTATAGGAGAATAAAATTGGAATATTTTCAAGTATAAATTATATGGTAAGGTGAATCTTGAAGTGGTGGAAGGGTTACTATTTTATAAGTGAATGGAAGGGTGGTTTTGGTAGAACTCTTTACATTTTCAATAATATTATGTTACAATTCCAAGTTAAACGGGACCAAAATGGACAAATAAGAGAGGAAATTGATTTTGGGTCAAAACGCACCTCAATACCTCATTTGGGAGACAAAATTGAATGTTTAATGGATTTTTCTTTTAAAAAATATCTTTTACCCTAATTTACTTTTACTTTGGTAATTAATTTCTCACATTGGTAATTTTTAATGAAAAAGATTAAAATTGAAATTTTTACCTAATTTGATCCTTCAGATTCCAAATTTCATAATAATTTTAACAAATAAAATTAATAAATGTGTGAAAATTAATTTCAACATAAAAACACTGAATCAAATAAGAATATTTTTTAGAAAAATAATGTTCTATAACATTAAGGTTATATATTAGATTAAATAATCCTGGATACTAATTTTAATGACATGAATTGATTTATTATAAAAAAATAGTATATCGATTTTAATTAAAGATGAAAACTAATGTTTTTTTATTTTCAGAATAATAAATTTTATATGGTTAAGTGATAACTATTACATACATGCAATAGTAAACCAAATAAAACAGAAAACCCAATTAAAATTTCAAAATTAAAACATTCTACAAGAACATCACACCAAAAAAAATTAAAATCTTCAATACATGTGTCGTCAAACCACCTCAAGTTTTACACCTAAAGGATATATGTTACCTTAGAACTAGTTACGTTTTCATTTTCAATTGTTCTCATTATATAGGCATCTATAGTGACTTCCCACGACTTTGGATACACCAAACATGAAAAATTTCATTGATCATTACAGTGATCAATACTAACCACAGTCAATAAGATCCACATTCTAAGTAAACCAATGACTCCACCATGAACTGAATGGGACAAGAACCATCAATAATTCTTCACCAAAAATAACCAAATAAAAAATCTCAAAAGTCATATTCACCATCCAGGAATAAACATTGAAAAAAACACCAATCAAAAAACTAAAGTAGATGGTCAAATACTGAAAATGGTAAGAATCTACCTCACTCAAGACATCCTCAGTGGAAAACTAGACCAACTAAGACAAAAAATAGCTGAAGAAGACCACACCATCACCATTCCCACCACCACATTCCCATATCACCCTACAATTCACCTGAATAAGATGGGGGCATGCGTGTTGGACCAGGGTGGCATAGCATGGGTGAAATAAAGGGGGGAAAACCCACTCCAATGAGATGGAACCAAAATCACCAAAAGTGAAGAATCTAAATACGAAGGGTGAGACCAACACATCATAGACACAGTCCCAAAGTATTGAATCACCATCATTTTTTAATAGTGATGTGGTCCCTCAGAGAGGGTATGGTAGAAAGAGAATTCAAAGAAGGAAGATAGAGTCAGACCAAGCAGAAATTTGAAACCATGGAAAGAAGTAGATATGATAGGACAATACAAGATCTTATTATTCATTTTAGGTAAAGTAAATGAATTTAATTCATATTAAAATAAGACTTTATTTTAATTATACATATATTTCATAAATTAGTTACTCTTATTCATTCCTACTAATTCAATTGTAAGGTTTTACGATTCATAATTAAATATTTATATTTTATCGAATTATATAATGATTTTATTTAAGTTTTCTGTTTTATGTATATAAATATATCAAACACATCAACTTATTTAAAGGTAATTGTATAATAATATCTCAAGGTGTTATGCCCACCATATCACTTATCATCCTTCAAAAGTAAAAATGTTCCTTTAACCATTAATCCTAACCTATATTGTCTATACATTCATAATAAAATCACTACACTCTATCCCCGAACATCAAATGACATTCCACTATTAATCTTAAAACACAAGTTACACTGTTCATAAAAAGTTAGGACACCAATCATCAACATCATTGAATCACGGATATGATTCTTATCTGTTCCCATTTATCCTAAGGCATGAAGGTTTCATTGGTTGATTCATCCTCGACCTTAGGGCTCTCCTAGCTATAAGATTAATATTTTAATGGATAATATCAACTTATGGTACGCCCTACTATTAAAATCACCTATAGATAATGCATTCTCGATATTCCAATATAAGATCTCGGACTTTGTGGTGGTATGTTATTGTTTAATTTTTGGTTTGAATCCAATAAGGTTGGTTAATTAAATGTTTAACAAGTGTATGAGGATTCTTGGGGGTGTTCTGGGAGTTCATGACACAAAGTAAATGGAAATTGGGTCATCCTATACATTTTTTATGGGTAGTGGAAAGTTAGAGTAAATCATGTGAATAAGGATGCCAAACCATGCGGTTTGGGACAATTGAATTCCACATGGTTAGTGAAACGTTTATCAAACTATTTGGGATAACCAGGTAACTACTCAACTTGTACCCCTCTTGGATAGATTCATGCATATGGTTTGCGCATTTTTTGAAAAACTGTGTGGTCAAACTGTGCATCTCATTAAAAGTAGAATTTTATAGTTTCCCCCTCAGTATTTTATGTTTTTCACCCAATTTATTCCCCCATTTATTCTCTAGAAACCCTGGTGATTAACCTAAGCTCCCATATATTCCCAATGGTCAATCACCTTCATTTATAGTCCATTTGGAGTGTCATTGGGTGCATATCGAAGCTCTGATTGAGTCAAATGATTTTGTTGCTGCTCTTTTTGAGATTAGGGGTTGTGGTTTTTTTTCTTCTTCTGAATCCCTAAACTCCTATTTTTCTAGTTTATCATAGGTTAGGGATTCAAATGGACCTTGAATCTAGATCTAAGGCTAATTTTAATTGATCATTCTTCTATGGATTCGAGGTAGGTGCTCTATATGTTATATCCCATAGTTTTATTATAAATTTGTGAATGTGTGCGTGTGATATTGCTTCCCTCTTCATGTGAATTTGAATAATTTAGTAATATTTGGTAAAATAGTTGTATATATGATTATTTATACCCCTTATGATCACTATGGGATGCATTGAGATTGATTATATCATTTAGGGCCACCCATGGGGTGTTCCAATATTCCCAAACATGGAAAATTCTAATGTTAAGCCTACAGGTCACTTGTATTGATATAGATCCCATGATAAATGTGATGACATGTTGGTCAAAATTATAAAGTGGAACTAATGGTAGTTGTGTCTAGATTTTTTAAATGGAATAATGGATTGTTTGGAAAAAATGTGAAAAGGGTTAAATGGAATAAAGTGAATGTTTCAAATGAATTATGAGTTTGTAATGGATTTTCATAAATTGGATAATGCATATGAATTGTTGAACCGTGTGAAATTAATTAATGTATGGAAATTTTTGAATATGATAGATTGTTTAATTTATAAAAAGGGAAATGGGTTAAATGTTCTATGAAAAGTAAATAGTAAATCTGCTAATGGGTTAATGATTTATGATGATTCATGTGTTGGATTAAATGTGAATTGTAAATTTTATGTGTATTGTTTGAGAATGGTTTCTGATATGGTATATCGGGTTATTGGATAAATAACCATGTACTCTTTGCATGGTTGTTTTGGTGTATTTTACTTGAGTATTTACACCCACATGTCGGGTTAGACTGAGTCTCTAAACCCCACTCCTATAATTCATGGGTTAGGTATGGGGACCGAGGCTCTATACCCATAAAAATTTCATTTAATGAGACTACCTGGACCAAGGCTCCAAGGTAAGTGTGGTGTATTTGTTTATAAAATTGTTACCCCTAGTGAGATAGGGAACTTGAATTATTCCCTTATGCATGATAACTCACTAGCTTAGGCTATTATCTAAATGATGTAAATACATAACACATAGAACATGTTATGAAATTGATGAAGTGATTAAAATGGTTAAAGTGAATATTTCTAGCTAATTACACATGAGTTGTCTTTTTTACCCTTTTTTAAATTTATTACTTTCATGCACTATCTTTTTTGAGAATATATTTTATAGATGTCATTGGTGGTGTTCTACTGAGTTGTACTCACATCTTGTTTAGGTTATTGTTGGGTACCCAAGTAGATTGACTGGTTCCAGGTTAGGCAAGGGAAAATTCATGTTTCTAGGGTGTTGAGTTGGGCTTGGGATGTTCTTGGATGAGGATCTAGACTTGGATTCATGACCCATTTTGGGGATGATTTTGTTACTCTTTATTTTGGGTTTCCATCACTTTTGGAACTATTATCACGAGAAGGAAAATTTCTTGTTTAGTTATGGTTTTTACCCCATTTGGTAAATGATTGGTAATGCATGTTCTGGTTTCTTTTTTATTATTTCATTAATTTCTTATGATATCTTTTGTCTCTTACTCTAGTAAAGAGGGTATAGTATCCACATTTGATTTATTAGACCCTCTATACTAGGCGGTAACCTCTAATATACGGGGAGATTCACTTGAGGTCATGTGGTTACTCGGCTTGGGGAATCAATTTAGTGGATCTTAGGTCAGGGATGGTATAAAGTGATATCTGAGTGGTTCTTTTCTATGAATTATTATTTGGGATTAGTAGAAAGTATATTAGGATGTGTCGAGCCTTGGAAATTAGCATGATCTTAGGAGTTTCTAACCCATGTATGAGGTAAAACCCAAGTACCTATGGTGGGAATTGTTGTTATTGATGTATGTTGCTATAGTTGAATGTTATTTCACCATAAGGTTATAAACGTATTGTGTGATGTGACTATTTTATGATATTTTACTCTTGGAAAAAATAACATCAGGTTGTGAATTCATTCATCATTATTGGAAACTAGGGATATAGGTGGCATGCGTCATGATAGGCACATAGGGGATGGGCGTGTGGGACATAAAGTTTAGAATGTATTTCAATTCCTTGAAAACTTGAAGAAAATGGTGTATCATAAAGATGATTAAATTAGTTAAATGGAAATAATGTGAAATAATAGTTAAATAATTGTGTTAATTGAAAAGATAGAGATGAGTTTAAATGTTGGTTTTAACAATTTGTGAAATGAGAAATGTTCTTAAAATATAAATTTTTGTGTTGTGAAAGTGAAGATGGTTTCTAATAATTTTCTAATGAAATACTTGTTACTATGTAAGTTGGTTTACCATAGTTTATCCATGACCTATGGTATGGGTGGTTGAGGGTAGTGTTTTATGTATGAAGGTATCTATTGGGATAGTGTATATGAAATTGGTTTTTTATGGATAATTGAGATCCTTCTCTGTGTAATTTGTGAAATATTTATTTTATGTTCTCTAAGATTTATGCTTTTCATTATAGAGCAATTACACCATGATGGTGTATATAGTTTTGGGAAAAAGGGGATATCTTCAAGAACGCTCCACCAATAGTAGAGTAATAAAATACATTTTACCAGGATAACCTAAGAGAGGAGAAGTTCCATGAGATTTTTTTTTCATTTTATCCAGATTATGGAAAGGGGCCTAGGTCGGGTCAAGGTGAGTATGTTTGATCTGACCATAGAGTTTCAATTGTATCACCCTCCAATGTTTTCTGGATAGGGTGGACCCGAGGCTGTAGAGTTCCTAAGATAGTCCATCTAGATGATTTTGGACCACATGTAGTATTCTGTAGAGAATAAATTCAATTTGGAGTCATATATGTTGTGGGAAATGATAAAGATATTTTGGGATATCCTAGTTCAGACATAGCAGGATGATGGTATGTTATAAAAATACTTCCAGGAAAAGTTTTGGGAGCACATTTATCCAGAGACCATGAGCCAGGAGAAGGCTATGGAGTTTATGAGTTTGACCATGGGAACTATGTCAATGATGGATTTTTTGGGCCATTTCACATACTTGAAACAATTTTTTCTAGTGTGTTAAGGGGATTAGGACACTGCATAAAGGTTATTTTAGGATATACATAGACACAAGATAAAGTCCCAGGTGAATATCTTTCATTTAAAGAGGTTTTCATAGGTGGTAGATCAGGCCCTTATTTCAAAAGGAAACATAAAGGGGGCTTCAGATAGTGGATATGTGGTTCGAGTTGGATGGTTTATTGTTGTAACTTCCAAGGTAAAGAAGTATCATTTTGGGGATATTCACCATTTTGGTAGTTTGAAGAGTAGTATGAAGATAGGATCAACCTCTCAGGGTGGTGATCTGTTGTTTTTTCATCAGTGTGGCAAGTCAGACCATATGTGTGGTCAGTTCCCCCAACCATCAGTTAATTGTCAAGTGTGTAGAATAATTGGGAATGTGTAGATATTCTGTTGGAACTCTTGACAGATATGAATGTATGGAAGGCCAAATCCAATGTAGTGTGCATGTAGGGGTAAGTTACCCCATATTAGGTAGGTAGTTGGAGCATGATGGGTTGTATTGGTTGAGGTGGTGGGCGTAGTACACCATGATAAGAGCATCCATATCAGTAGGGTAGTATAGCACTAGGAAGATAGACCAGACCCCAGGTTAGAGAGGTAGTTTAGATTAATGCAGTTAATTCTTCACCAGGGGGTGTCAAGCCTAGACCATCGACCTTTCAAGGAATGATTCTTATAGTTTCCACTCTTTCTAGTTCATTATTTGACACAAGTTCCTTGCATTTTTTTATGTCTGCTCAGTTTATATTTGTGTTGGTCCTAGTAGTGGAATGTGTGTGGGGTCATATTTATTGGTACACTATTATGGGTGTGAGAAAAAAAATATTAGGAAATGTAAGGGGTGATCCCTTGAAGTTGGAGGGTATCATTTTCTTTGGGAAATGTTTTTTCTTGACATGTTGGGTTCTGATATGAGTTTTTGATTGGACCGGATAGTGTTGTACTAATAATATATTTATTGTTACCATAAAATGGTAACATTCATGTCTCTTGATAGAGACACATATTTCTATTACGGTGAATAGGATTTCCAGACAGGCTGTGAAGGTCCAATTTTTCAGCAGTTTAATGAACGCATAGTCCGAGTGGCTTGTCTCATGCATAATGATGTTTGAGTAGAGCATATTTTCTTTCCATCTATAGTGGATCGGTTTCATGATGTGTTTCTTGAGTACTTCTATGGTCTTCCACCCGAGAGGTATGTTGAGTTCATGATAGAGTTACTTCTAGGATCAGAACCAATTTTCATACTTACATATATAATGGTGTTGGAAGAACACTGGGAACTTAAAACTCAATTGGAGGAACTAGAGAATAAAGGGTTTATTCTCCCCACTACGTCACCAAGGGGATCTCCAGTGTTGTTTTCCAATAATTTATATGGATCAATATAGTTACATGACAATTATAGCATGCTAAATCAGATGAATGTTAAGAATAGATACCCACTTACTCAAATCTATGATCTCTTTAACCAAATGAGAGTTGATTCATTATTCTCTAAGATTGATTTGAGATCAGGGTATCACTAGTTGGGGTGAGACCTTCTAATGTATTGTGGATTTCCTCTATGATAAGGTATGGGTTTTATGAGTATGTTTTGATGTTTTTTGGGTTCACCAATGCGTTAGAAGTGTTTATGGTCCTAATGAACTGAATCATCTACCTTTACCTATATCATTTTGTGGTTGTATTTTTTGATGAAATATTTTTTTTACTCTATGACTTGTTAAGATCATTCCAAACATCTTGACATCGTTATGAGTAAACTAAGATATCAAAGGCTATATTCCAAGATATATAATTTTAATTTTTGATAGATAGGGTGCATTTCTTTGGTCACATCATCTTGGAGGAAGGTGTGTTAGTGGATACATAGAAAGTGAAAGAAGATGCCTCTTGGGAGCATCCAAAGAATTTTTTCAGTGTCCGATATTTTCTAGGGTTGTAAGGCTACTAATGAAGGTTCATTAAAGAATTTTTCCATTTAGAAGCACCAATTTTGGGCCTGACCAAGAAATGCATCATGTCTGAATGGTCTATAGAATGTGATAATTATTTCCAAGTGTTTAATAAGTGGTTCACTATCACAGTAGTTTTGATCTTACCCAATCCTCGTAAGAAGTATACGTTGATTTTTTATGCATCTAGTGTTGGGATAAGGGAAGTGTTGAGGTAGTTTGAGTGGGTTTTCACATACTGGTCATGACAGATGAGTCCCAATGAATGAAATCACCCTATGAATTAACTCAAAATATCCATATTGGTTTATTATTAAAAGTGTTGGTGGAATTACTAGTTGGTAGAATGGTTCATGGTGTATACTAATTATAAAATACTTGAGTAAATATTCTACAAGAGTGATTTGAATCTTCTTTGGTGAAGATGGGTTGATTACATGCATTATTTTGACTTTGAGTTTGTTTACATGCTAAGAAAGGGAAATAGTTTTGAATATTTTTTGAGTTAGGATAATCAAAATCAGATGGTTCATGAAACCATCTATGAGTGAAGAATGATGGCGTATTTTCCTGAGATGAATATGAAGGTGAATAATGGCCAAAGAAAGATAAACCTTACAACCTTGGAAGTTGATTCCACAATTATAGGATAGACTAAGGAGAGGTAGTGTGAGGATCTATAATGTTTGGATTTAAGGGAAATTTTTAAATACAGGGAGTCACCTTCTGGTGGGACTATTGGTGGTGATGGGATTGTTTATATTCATGGTCAGGTTGTTGTGACCACGTGTATGCGAGAAGAGTTGATGTGTAAATTTCATGCATCGAAGTGGGAAGTAAATCATGGATTAACCCAAAATGTATCATGATCTACATAGAGAGTATTGGTTTCTAGGAATTAAGAAAGAGGTTTCAAGGTTCATGGTGTGGTGCCTTACCTTCCAACAAGTGAAGTCTAAACATCGATGGCTGAGTGGTTTTTTGTAGAAACAACCCATTTTGGAATTGAAATGGGATGAAATGATGATGGATCATGTTGAATCTTCTAATGACATCCCATCATAATGATTCAATCTAGTTAGTTGTGGATTTATTGAGTAATTTATCTCATTTGTTTTCAATTTGAGATAATTTATCCATGTATTAGTTGGGTGAGTTGTTTGTTCAAGAGGTAATGTGGTTAAATAGGGTAACATAAACCATAGTTTTTTATAGTGATATGTGTTTCAATTCATTCTTATTATATTTATTATAGAAGGATCATAGTACCCAAGTGTTTTTAGTACGTATTCCCACCCACAAATGGATGAATAGTCTATGTGTACTATTCAGGAGTTAGAGTACATGTTTAGGTCATGCATCGTATATTTTTGTGGATCATGGGAAAATAACATATCTCTTGTTAAATTTTACTAAAACAATATTTACCAAGATATAACTTAGATGGGACCATTTGAGGCACTCCATCATAGATCCTGTTGATATTTGTACTGTTGGATGGAGGCTTTTGAATCAGAATCATTGTGACAGAGTCTCATGTAGGAGACGTCGAAATAGATTCAGTTGATTTAGAAATGTATGGATAGGGATCATAGATGGTAGTAGTCAAATTTATATAGTTTTCATCAACCTATTGATTTTTTTTGGGTGAACATTATTTTCTTTTCGTGTCACCAAGGTTGGGTTGACATCAGATTTAGAAATAGGGTACATCGGTGCCTAGGTATGTGGGGTTGTTTGAAATTATGGAGGGGATCAGACCGGTGGTGTACCTATTGGCTCTTACATAGAGGTATTTTGGTATACATTATTTATTTCAGGGGTCACATATTTGTATGTAACTCCTTGACTCGTCTCATGTGATGAATACAAGGATTTTGATCTTGAATCTGATTCATATTTTTAGTATCATCTGGTACATATTGTGTATCATAATGAGAAATATTTGTTGAAAATTATTGTTCCCTCAGTTCGAGTGCTATGAAAAAATGGTAGAGTATTGAAAAAATATTTGATAGAAAGATGGATATTCAGGCCCAGTAGCCCAAACGTTTTACCATGGAGCTCAGTTATTATTGGGAAGAGCAACTCAAAGATAGACCATTATAAGGTGGGGATGTTGTATGATCGTAGACATCGTGGAGGTATGTTATTGTTTAAATTTTTGTTTCAATCTATTAAGGTTGATAATTAAATTATTATTGGGTGTATAAGGAATCTTGGTGGTGTTCTGAGGGTTCAGGACATGTAATAAAGGGGAATTGGGCCATCTTGTGCATGTTTCATGGTTGGTGTAGGGTTAGAGTAAATCGTGTGAAGGATGAAGGAAAAGTGTATGATTTGGGATCGTGGCTTTCTACGCAGTTGTAAAATAGTTTTTTAAACTATTTAGGATCCCCAAGTAACCATGTTACTTGGACCCCTTTTGGAAATATTCATTCACATGATTTTTGCGTGGTTTGGAAAACCATGTGGCCAAAATGTTTGCCTCATTAAAAGTGGGATTTTATAATTTCCCCCCTTTGTATTTTAAGAGTTTCACCTAATTTCTTCCCCCATTTATTCTACATAAACCCTAGTGATGAACCTAATGTCCCAAATATTTTCAAGTGTCTGTATCCTTCATTTCTAGTCTATTTGGAGTGTCATTAGGTGCGGATTGAAGCTCCCGGTGAGTCTAAGGCTTCTCTTTCTTCTATTTTTGGATTAGGTATTTTTGTTTCATTTTTCTTCTTATGAAGCCATAAAACCCTATTTTTATAGAGGATCTTAGGTGTTGGATTCAAAGGGTCATTTAATTTGGATCTAATTATAAGGTTATGTGAGAATTGTTTTAAGGATTCGATTTAGGTAGTCAACAAGTTATATCCCATAGTTTTATTATTGATTTTGTGCATGTATGGTTGTGATATTTCTTCCCTCTTGATGTTCATTTTATTCATTTACTCGTATTTGGTAATATTGTTGGATAAATTATTATGTATACCCTTCATTATCTCTTTGGGATTCATTCATATTGATTATACCATTTACGGCCACCCATGGGGGGTGACAATACTCCCAAACATGGAAAACTGCAATGTTAATCCTAAAGATCACTTGTATTGAAATAGAACCCATAATAAATGTGTTGACATGTTGGTCAAAATTATAAAAGATTCACTATTGGTAGTTGTTTATAGTTTTTGGAAATGGAATAATGGATTTTTTGGAAAAAATGTGAAAAGGGGTTAAATGGAATAAAGTGAATGTGTCAAATAACTTATGAGTTTGTAATTGATTTTCATAAATGGGATAATGGATGTGAATTGTTGAACCATGTGAAATGGATTAATGTACGGAAAATTTTGAATATGATAAATGGTTTAATGTATAAAAAGGGAAATGGGTTAAATGTTTTATGCTAAGTAAATAGTAAATGTACTAATGGGTTAATGATTTATGCTGATTCTTGTGTTGAATTAAATGATAATTGTAAATATTATGTGTATTTATTGAGAATTAATTGTGATATGGTATATGTGGTTATTGGATAAATAACTATGTACACTTAGCATGGTTGTTTTAGGGTATTTTACTTGAGGTTCTACACCCATGGTTCTGGTTAGACTATGGATCTAAACCCCACCCCAATAATTCATGGGTTAGGGAAGGGGACCAATGCCCTATACCTCTAATAGTTTCATTTTATAAGACTACCTGGACCAAGGCTCCAAGGTAAGTGCAATGTATTTGTTTAAGAAATTTTTACTCCTAGTGATATAGGTAACTTGAACTATTACCTTATGAATGATAATTGACCATCTTAGGCCATTATCTAAATGATGTAAATACCTAACCCATGTAACATGTGATGAAATTGATTAAGTGATTAAAAAGGTTAAAGTGAATACTGTTGACTAATTTCACAGGAGTTGTCTTTTTTTACCTTGTATTTAATTTATTACTTTCATGCACTATCTGTTTTGACATGATATTTTGTAGATGTTGGTGGTGGTGTCCTACGGAGTTGTACTCACACCTTGTTTAGGCTATTGTTGGGTACCTGAGAAGATTTACTAGTAGCAGGTTAGGATAGATAAAAGTACCTTTTCTAGGGTGTTTAGTTGGGATTGGGATGTGTGTGGATGGTGATCCATACATAGAGTCGGGACCCATTTTGGGGATGACTATGTTACTCTTTATTTTTGGTTTCCATCACTTTTAGAACTATTGTCATGACATGGAATATTTCTTATTTGGTTGTGGCTTGTACCCTATTTGGGAAATTATTGGTAATGCATGTTCTGGTTTATTGTTTTTATTTCATTCATTTATTATGATATATGTTGTGTCTTACTCTCGTAAAGAGGGTATAGTATCCCCATGTGATTTATTAGGCCCTCTCTACTAGTCGGTAACCTCCAGTATATGGGAGACATACTTGAGTCCATGTGGTGACCCGGCTTGGGGAACCAATTTAGTGGACCCCAGGTCAGGGATGTTATAAAGTGGTATAAGAGAGGTTTTTTTCAATGACATATTATTTGGGATTAGTATAAAGGATATTAGGATGTGTCGAGCCTTGGAAATGAGCTTGAGGTTCGGAGTATCTAAACCATGTACAAGGTAAAACCCAAGTACCTATGGGGGGATTTGTTGTTATTGATGTATGTTGCTAGATTTAAATATTATTTCACCATTGGGTTATAAACATATTGTCTGATGTGAAAGATTTATTATATTTTACTCATGGAAAAAATAGCCCGAGGTTTTTCATTCATTCATAATTATATGAATCTATGGATATAGGTGGCATGCATCATGACAGGCACACACATGATGGGTGTGTGGGACCTAAAGGGTAGAATGAATTTCAAATCCCCAGGAACTTGAAGAAAATGGTGTAACATAAAGGTTATTGAAATGGTTAAATTCAAATAATGTGAAAGAATAGTTAAATAATTGTTTTTAATTTAACATTATAGACGATTTAAATGTTGTCTGTAACAATTTGTGAAATGGGGAATGTTCTTAAAATAGAAATTTTTGTTTTGTGAAAGTGGAAATGGTTTTAAAAAGGTTTCTAATGAAAGACATGTATCTATGTATGTTTTTACCCAATTTATCCATGACCTATGGTATAGGTGGTTATGAGTAGTGTTTTAAGTGTGACGGTATCTGTTAGGATAGTGTATGTGAAATGTGTTTTTTATGGCTAGTAGAAATTATTCTCTATGTATTTTTGAAAGATTTATTTTATGTGATCTAAGACTTATGCTTTTCATTATAGAGAAATTCCACCATTATGGAATATACCATTTGGGGGGAAATAAGATATCGTGAAGAATGCTCCACCAATAGTAGAGCAAGAAAATACATTTTCCCAAGATAATCTAAGATAGGAGTTGTTCCATGATAATTTTGTTTGTTTTATCCAAATGGTGGAAAGGGACCTATGTTGGGTAATTCTGAGTATGTTTGATCTAACCAGAGCATTTCAGTTGTAGAAGCTAGCAATGTTTTCTGGAGAGGGTGGACCTAAGGATGTAGAGTTCCAAATAGAGTCCATCAAGATGATTTTGGATTACTTGCAGTATCCTGTAGAGAATAGATTCAAGTTGGAATCATATATCTTGTGGGAAATGATAAAGATATGGTCAGATATCTTGGTTCAAGCTTAGAAAGATGATGGCACGTTATGAAAATACGTCCAAGAAAATTTTATGGAATGCTTTTATCCAGAGACCTTGATACAGGCTCATGCTGTGGAGTTTATGTGGTTAGCCCAGGGAACTATGTTACTGATGGATTATGTGGGCCATTTAATAGACTTGAAACAATTTTTTCTAGTGTTGGCAGGGATTGAGGTCACATTAGTGAGGTTCTTTTAGGATATACATATACACAATATCATGTCCCATGTGAATATCTATTGTTTAAAGAGGTTTTCAAAGATGTTAGATCGAGCCCTTATTTCAGAAGGGAATGTAAAGGAGGATTTAGATGGTGGATTTGTGGTTCTAGTTGGACGGTCCAGTGGTGGGAAATCCAAGGTAAAGAAGAATCGTTTTGGGAATATCTGCTAGGATGGTAGTGTGAAGAGTATTATGAAGAGAGGGTCAACCACTAGGGTTTTGATATATTGATTTTCAATCAGTGTAGAAAGTCATAGAATGTGTTTGGTCAGTACCCCCAACCACTAGTTAGGTGTCGATTGTGTAGAATAATGGTTCATGTGCAGAGATTCTGTAGGAACTCTTGACATCTGGGCAGGGATGTAGGGCCCAGACCAATACAGTGTGCATGCAGGGGGTCGGTTACCCCATATCAGGCAAGTAGTTATAGCTTGATGGGTCGTACTAGTTGAGGTGGTGGGTGTAGTACTACAGGATAAGATCATCCATATCAGTAGGGTTGTGTAGAACCAAGATATATACCATACCCTAGGGTATATGGGTAGGTTACCTTCTTGAAGTTAATTCTTCACCAGGGGGTGGAAAGGCTAGACCATCGACCATTCAAGGTATGACTCTTCTAGATTCCACTCTTTATAGTTCTTTATTTGACACAAGTTCCTTGCATTCTATTATGTCTGCTCAGTTTATTGTTGTGTTGGTGATATCAGTGGAATGTGTGTGTGGGGACATATTTATTGATACACTATTAGGTGTGTGATAAAAAAATATCAGAAAATGTAAGGTGTGGTCCCTTGAATTTAGAGGGTATCATTTTAATTGGGACATGTTTTTCCTTGAGATGTCGGGTTCTGATATGTTTTTGGTATAGAATAGATATTGTTGTACCAATACCATATTTATTGTTACCATCACAGGGTAACATTCATGTCTCTTGATAGAGAAAGATACTTCTTTTTTGGTGAATAGGATGTCTAGATAGGCTCTACAGGTCCAGTTTTTCAGCAGTTGAATGAATTTATAGCCCAAGTGGCTTGACTCATGCTTGCTGATTTTGGGGTAGATCATATTTTAATTCCTTCTATAGTGGATCGGTTTCAAGATTTGTTTCCTATGGAATTATCAGGTCTTCCACCCGAGAGGTTTGTTGAGTTCACGGTAGAGTTGTTTCCAGTATTAGAACCAATTTCCATGCTTCCATATGTAATGGTGATGGAAGAACTCTAGGAACATAAAACTCAATTGGAGGAATTAGATGATAAAGGGTTTATTCTATCAAGTACATCACCAATGAGATATCTGGAGTTGTTTTCCAAGAAGTTCAATGGATCATTATTGTTATGTGTCAATTTTAGGATGCTAAATCAGATGAAAGTTAAGAATTGATACCCTCTTCCACAAATCTATGATCTCTTTGACTAGATGAGTGGTGATTCATTATTCTCTAAGATTTATTTGAGATCGTGGTATCACCAGTTAGGGTGATACCTTCTGATGTACCATGGATTTTCTTTAGGAGATGGTATGGGTTTTATGAGTATGATGTGATGTTTTTTAGGTTAACCAATTTGTCCGAAGTGTTTATGTTCCTAATTGACTTAATAATTCACCCTTACCTATATCAGTTTTTGTTTATCTTTGTTGATGACATATTATTGTACTCTAAGACTTGTGAAGATCATTCCAAACTTCTTGACATCATTATGAGTACACTAAAATATCATAGTCTATATTCCAAGATATCTAAATTTCATTTATAGATCGATAGGGTGAATTTCTTGGGTCAAATAATCTTGGATGAAGGTGTGTTATTAGACCCATATAAAGTGAAAGAAGTTTTCTCATGGGAGCATCCAAAGAATTTTTTATGTACCAAATTTTCTTAGCTTATAAGGATACTAATGAAGGTTCTTTAAAGACTTTTCCCTTTTGGAAGCACCACTTTCGGTCCTGACCAAGAAAGGCATCAAGTTTGAATGGTCTAGAGAATGTGATAATTCTTTCCAGAAGTCAAAAAAGTGGTTGACGACCGCACTAGTCTTGATCCTACCCAAGCTTGGTAAAAAGTATTCCTTGTTTTTTGTATGCTTCTAGTGTTGGGATTGGGGAAGTGTTGATGTATTTTAAGTGGGTTTTCACGTACGAGTCATGACATTTGAGTCCCAATGAATTAAATTACCCTATGAATTATCTCAAACTATACACAGTGGTTTATTATTTAATGTGTTAGTGGAATTACTAGTTTGGAAAATGGTTCATCATGTAAAATAATCATAAAATACTTATTTACATATTGTCTAAGCGTGATTTGAATCTTCATCGGTGAATATGGGTCTATTACATGCATTCTTTTGACTTTGAGTTGGTTTACACACTAATAAAGGGAAATAGTGTTGTATATTATTTGAGTCAGGAGAATCAAAATCAGGCAGTTCATGAATCAATCTAAGAGTGCAGAATAATGGCATATTTTCCTAAGATGCATATTAATGTGAAGAATGGACAAATAAAGATGAACCTTGGATCCTTGGAATTTGATTCCACACTTTTGGGATGGACTAAGTAGAGGTAGTGTGAGGATCTAGAATTTTTGCCTTTAAGGGAAATCCTTAATTGTGGGGATTCACCTTTTGGTTGGACCATTGGTGGTGATGGAATCATTTATGTTCATGTTCATATTGTTGTTCCCACATGTATTTGAGAAGATTAGATTTGTGAATTTCATGCATCGAAGTGTGAATAAAATCATGTCTTGACCGAAATGTATCAGGATATATATATGAAGTATTGATGTCTAGGGATGAAGAAATATGTTTCAAGTTTCATGGTGTGGTGCCTTACCTGCCAATAGGTGAAGGCTGATCATCGATGGTCGACTGGTTTGTTTTAGGAACTACCCATTTTCGAATTGAAAAGGGATGACAAGATGATGTATTTCATAAAGAATCTTCTGATTAAACCCAGGAAGAATGATGCAATCCGGTTAGTTATGGATTTATTGACTATGGTAGATCCTTTCATTCCAATTTGAGATAATTTCTCCATGGATTAGTTGGGTGAGTTGTATATTGGAGAGGTATTGTGGTTAAATAGGCTACCCAAAACCATAGTTTTAGACGGTGATCCATGTTTCAATTCATGCTTCCAGAAGGTATTATATAGGTCTCTTGGTACCCGGGTGTTTTTTTAGAATGTCATTCCACCCAGAAATTGATGAATATTCATCTTATACTTTTTAGGTGTTATAGTACATGTTTAGGTCATGCATCCTAGATTTTGGTGGATCATGGGAAAAGAACTTATCTCTTGTTAAATTTTACTATGAAAATAGTTACAAAGATATAACTTAAATGAAACCGTTTGAGGAATGCCAAGGTAGATCATGTCGATCATTTTTGTGTTGGATGGAGGATGGGGAATCAGAGTCGTTGTGATAGATTCTCATGTAGGAGACGTCGGAATAGATTCAGTTGATTTAGAAAAGTATTGTTATGGATCAGAGTAGATAGTATTTGTATTCATATAGGTTTCATCGACCTCTTTATTTTTAGTTGGGTGATCTTCTTTTTCTTTGAGTGTCACCATGGTTGGGTCATCATCATATTCATAAATAGGGTAATTAGGTGCCTATGTATGTGTGGTTGTTTGAAGTTTTTTAGATGATCAAACTAGTGGGGTACATATTGGCTCTTCCACAGAGGCATTGTGGTATAATTGATTTCTTCCATGTGCCACAAATTTGGAAGAATATCCTTGACTCATCTCATGTGATTGAATTTGAGTATGTTTATCTTGAATATGATGCATATTTTCAGGATCATCCGGTTTGTATTGTCTATCATAATGAGAAAGACATGTGGGGAATGATTGTTCCACTAGTTTGAGTGATATGGAAAAATGGTAGAGTATAGAAATAAAATTCGGATAGAATGATGGATGTGAAGGCCCAGTGGCCAAACATTTTATCATAGAGCTCAGTGATTATTGGTAAGAGAAACTTGAGGACAAGCCATTATAAGGTGGGTAGGTTGTATGATCCTGGACATTGCGGAGGTATGTTCTTGTTTAAATTATTTTTGAATCACTTAAGTTTAGATAATTAAATGTATATTGCATGTATAAGGAATCTTGGGGGTGTTACTAGGGTTTAGGACATGAAACAAATGGGAATCAGGCCATCTTGTGCATGTTTCATGATTGGCGTAGGGTTAGAGTAAACCGTGCGAAGGAGTAAGTCAAATCATATGGTTTGGGATAGTGTAATTTCGTACAGTTGGAAAATAGTTTTTTAAACGTTGTAGGATCCCCATGTTACTGTGTGACTTAGACCCCTATTGGAAATATTTATACGCATGTTTGGTGCACGTTTTGGAAAACCATGCGGTCAAACCATGTGCCTCATTAAAAGTGGGATTTTATAGTTTCCCCCCTTTGAATTTTAATCATTTCACCTGATTTCTACCTCATTAATTATCCAAAAACCCTAGTGATGAACCTAATCTCCCAAATATTTTCAAGGGTCAATATCCTTCATTTCTAGTCCATTTTGAGTGTCATTAGGTGCAGATTGAATCTTTGGTGAGTCTACTTTTTCTCTTTCTTCTATTTTTGGATTAGGGATTGTAGTTTAATTCTTTTTCTCGTGAATCTCTAGAACCCTATTTTTATAGAGGATCTTAGGTTTTGGATTCAAAGGGTCAATGAATTTGGATCTAATTCTAAAGTTAAGTGAGTGTTTGTCTATGGATTTGATTAATGTAGTCTACAAGTTATATCCCACTGTTTTATTGTCGATTTGTGCATGTATGGCTGTGATATTTCTTCCATCTTGATGTGAATTTTGTTCCTTTATTGTGATTTGGTAATATTGTTTGATAAATGACGATTTAGACCCCTCATGATCCCTGTGGGATGCATTGATATTTACTATTCCATTTAGGGGCACCCATGGGGTGTGGTAATATTCTCAAACATGGAAAATTGTAATGTTAAGCCTAAAGTTCACTTGAATTGAAATAGTTCCCATGAATTGAAATAGTTCCCATGATAAATGTGTTTGTATGTTGGTTCAAATTATAAATCGTAACTAATGTTAGTTGTTTTAATTTCTTCACAATGGAATAAGGGATGTTTTGGAAAAAAATTAAAAATGGTTCAATGGAATAATGTGAATGTGTCAAATGACTTATGATTTTTTAATGGATTTACGTAAATGGGATAATGAATTTAATTTATGAACCATGTGAAATGGATTAATTTATTGAAATTTTTGAATATACTAAATGGCATAAGGTATAAATAGGTAAATTGGTTAAATGAGATATTATAAGTAAATGGTAAATATTCTTATGGGTTAATGCTTGATGATGATTCTTGTGTTGAATTAAATGTTAATTGTAAATGTTATGTGTATTTTTTAAGCATGGTTTGTTATATGGTATATGTGGTTATTGGAAAAATAATAATGTGAACATGTCTTGGTAGTTTTGGGGTATTTTACTTGAGGATCTATGCCCATTGTTTGGGTTAGAATGAGTCTCTAAACCCCACCCCAATAATGCACGGGTTAGGGAAGGGGACTGAGTCTTTATACCTCTAACAGTTTCGTTTGATGAGACTACCTAGACTAAGTCTCCAAAGTATTTTTGATGTATTTTTTATGAAATATTTACCCCTAGTGAGATATGTAACTTGACTTATTCCCTTATTCATGAAAATTGATCATAATAAGCCTTTTTTAAATAATGTAGATTCATCACCCACGTAACAAGTGATGAAATAGATTAAGTTATTAAAATGATTAAAGTGAATATTGTTAACTAATGGCACATGAGTTTTCGTTTGTTTACCTTATATTTTATTTAGTACTTTCATACACTAACTTTTTTGACTGGATGTTTTTTATAGACCATTGGTGGTGGCCTACATTGTTGTACTCACACCCTGCTCGGGCCATCGTTGGGTACCTAAGTAGATTTACTGGTTGTAGGTCAATCAAGGTAAAGTAACATATGCTAGAGAGTTGAGTTGGGCTTGGGATGTGAATGGATAAAGATATGAACATGGATTCTGGACCAATTTTATGGACCATTCTATTATTCTTTATTTTTTAATTCACTTTTGGAACTATTAGCATGACATGGAATACTTTTTATTTTTTTTGTGGTTTTTACCTCATTTGAAAAATGATTGGTAGTGAATGTTCTAGTTTATTTTTCATTTTTTACTTTATTTAAAATGATATTTTTTGTGGATTGCTTTGGTAAAGAGGGTATAGTCTCCCTAAATTATTTAGTAGATCCTCAATGCTAGTCAGAAACCTTTGGTATATAGGGAGTCACACTTGTGGTCATGTGGAGACCCAGCTCAGGGAACCACTTTAGAGGATCCCAGGTTGGGGACATTGCATCTAATAATATTTTTGATGTGGTTTCTACCCCACCACATCTAATCTCATGAAAAATCACTAGTTGGTCTACCCATGGACAACCATTCCAAAAAATACCTAGTTGATACCATCGAAACACTATCATATCCCCAGATTATGATGACCAAATCATAGGGGTAATAACATGATTTTCCAAACACCTACACTGAATTACAAACCCAACACTCAGTTGATTCCATCGTTGGATCATCGACCAACCAAATTCACTATTGTGACCCACTTGTGAGCATTGAATCACTTTTCATCTAAATCACCCTCAGATCACCTCAAATATATTTCAAGTTTGATGTGAGAACGCATACTTCATCTAATATCACATCTAAATTTAAAATTTGGTATTCATTAAGGGACTAAATAAAAATATATCTTTCTTATAAACTGAAATCCCAATGCCTCTTAGACCATCCACTCAACGACCTCACAACACCCACAAACCTACCCACATGAGGGTCATACATCTATGACCCATGATTTATCCATTACCGAATCTAATGACTATACTTGGTCATCCCACTCATACCTATTTTCCAATGTGAATCACCAATCACAACACATTCCAGATTTACCAGTAACACCATCCTCGGCATCCATTGAACTTTCATTTGTAATTAGGGTCACATCCTCCATAGAAAGTGGTGTTCTCCTCACCATATGTCTTTCCTAATACCACTCCTCAAGAACAACCTCAATAGGTTCCATCATTATTGGCACTTCACTCCTCCTGAGCAACACTCACAATCCCATCAACCCCTAAAACCATCCATCCACGGTGTGATTATCATCATAGAGGAAAAAATATTCATTTTCATCAAAACTATAAGACATCATTCCCATGAGTGTGTCTTCTAAAACAATTATTCTTGACCCACACAAGGTCTCGCACTAATCCATGAACCAATTGTGCAACGACCCGAACTTTTTAAATAATGTTTATATACTAAAAATGTGTGTTATATTATTACACAGCAAAAATATATCTCATTAATAATGAAGTAAGTATATTTTAATGTCACTATAGGGTTTAAAATTTTGTTCAATATGATAATTGGTCAATATGACAATTGGAAACTATACTCTTAATGTTATTATTATTGTTTATAAATAGAAATGACAAGGAAAAATTAATGCAAAAGAAGAGTTGATGGCCTCTTCTATTAGATTTGTGCCATACGAAGCCCGTTTGTTAGAGCTTGGGTTGGTGGTAATATCTTTGGTCTTTTCTCTTGATGAATCTCAAACAAATATTCAACATTTTATTCTTGAACAAAATCACCTATATGAGAAGTTCAAGTTAGTATAAATTACCACTCAGGAGATGTTATTCGACCAGCCCAATGATTCTATCACCATTGCACACCATACACTTAGGTCATACGTGGGTGTTTTAAGGGTTTATGTTATAAGTACTTAGTTACATAAAGTTTAAACCATTTGAATTGATAAAATTTCAGCTCCCTCTTTTCTGTTTTAAGTATAGTTTTTATTAAAAAAATTGATATGGATTTTGATAAATTTATTTTTCAGAAAGAAATTGTACTTTTTAGGAAATATATAATTATTATAATAAACTACAGTATTATTAATATTTTTATGGTAATTAAATAGTGTTATAAAAACACTCCTTCATAATCATAAATGATAAAATCATTTTTGTTTTTCGAGTATGAGAAATTTGACCATGGAATTTTACTATGCATTTCCTATCCACTATTATTTTTAACAATGAAGTATATTTATTGTTAGAAAATAAATTTATCATATTTAGACATTTATTATGATAAAATAAACGTTATTTTTTAATTCACAATATAAATATTAGGTTAGGGTGAATTTATTATAATTTTATAAAATACTTTAGTTTTCTATGACTAGTAAACGTACAGGTCGAGTTTTTCAGTAACTTTAATCACATCATAGCTATGTCATAATGATGTAATGATTAATTTAAATTGATGGTATACTCTAATGTGTTAAATTAACTCAATAGGTGTCCCAAGTGTCCAATACCATGGTAAAATTCCATGGTCAAGCCCATGGTTTTTTAAATACAACCAACGAGGTGTCCAAAGAAATTAATAAAAAACTCCATCAGTTTTTCTATAAATACCCATCCATTACTTTGTTGTATTTCATTAAAAATCATCCTAAATTAATATATGATAGTATTACCTCCCAAATAGTCCTCTCAAGGTGTACTCAATCTCTCAAGATCCCGATATTTGAGTTTTAAGAGTCACTATTCAAGGTAAGGGAACTCTCAACTTCTCTTTTCCTTCCATGTTTTCTTTTTATATGGTATGTATTTTAAATTTACATAACATATTATTATATAAATTTTATTCTATCCTTTTAATGTATAAAGAATCATTTATAGATATTATACCCTTTTCCCCTCTCTTTTTACTATTTTCTAAAATCATGTTTCATACACGTTATGCTAGAAAATGTTCATCTCAAAATTTCTATCTTTTTATAAAGAAATTATTTTATTTTCTTTGTGAATACCCAAACCTATATCTTATCCAATGGTATTAAAATATATAATAAAATTATATATTTTAATTATATTATTAACATACTTGAAACCCGCCCTCCTTTTCTGTGGATTTAAAATGACAAATGGATCTTGTTTCTAAGAACTTTCTGAAACACCATGATTTTGAAATGAAACCCATTTCTTTTTTTTTCATAGGTTATTTATGAGATGTTTTATTATGATCTATGTGTATAAAATTAATTAATAAATATTAATTACTCTCCATCATAGTTATCTGATGAATTGGGTAAATAATTTAATCTCTAAAGATAACAAACTTTATGAAACCTTAGTGAATAAATTTGGTGATTTTTATGACACCTCAGGTATAAATCTTGGTGATATTCTTATGAATGACTCAATTAAATGTTCTAGCTATATTTCAAAGTTATTATTAATGTTATTTTATTTATGATATTCCTTTTGTTCTATTTTTCATTTCATATTGATATTCTTCAAGTTATTATCAATATTTCCCAAGATCACATGTAAACTATTTCACTTATTTTCCCTAATTGGGCCTTCTGATCACCATTTCCATTTATGTATGTCCCCATGTTATGAGATGAAATAAATATAAATAGAATGAACCTTGAAAAATCCTTTTACGTGGAATATATGAATGTTTTAAATTTTCATGTATTATGTACCTTTTTTCCAAGACATTATACTTTAAAAGATCCTATGTTTGTAAAATGTTATGTAAAGTTATGTAATTAAATGGAAGGATGAGATAGTTAGTTTCAAAGGAATATTTAGTTATTTTTGAAAATTAGGATTTGAAAACTTTCAGAATAAACCTATAGAAAAGTTTAAATATAGGAAAACTTCTTGGTACTATGCTGAAATATTAAATAATTGCTTTACAAAAAAATAAATCTCTATCTAGATACGAACAATTGGATATGGATTTAGAATAGATGTATCTAGGGGTAAAACATGAAAAACCCACTTTGAGATAGACTTGAATGGGAAGTGGTGCATAACAAAAGGCCTTGCTTCAGTCTTGGTTAGAAACTCATGGGGACATTTTTTGTTAATTACAAGATTTTTATGAACTATTATGAAGGATTTATAGAAAATGATATTATTTTTAATGAATAAAAAAATTAAGAATACTGTTTTAAGAAATAAATTTATTTAAGAGTTATAATATTTTTAAAAGAAATAGGTTTCTCACTAAGTTTGTCTTCTTTTAGAAAATAGTGGGAAATCAAAGGAACCGTGTAAATGGTGAGCGCAACAGACCATGTGTTGACAACCCTATGATGGAAGATGGAATAGAAACTTTTATTAGAATGATGAATCATCTAACTCATGTTATGTTCAATAACTTGAATCAAGCCGAGTGACTAGTTTCAGCATGAAGGGAACAACTTTCCATTGAGTCCTTTATGCATTGACGACCATCAATCATCAGTTGATCTACCAACCCATTTATTGTGGAATACTGGATAATGTCTATAGAAAATATATTTTTTGTACTTCATTGTTCAGGAAAATAGAAAGTCACCCTGTTTGTGTGACTTTTAGATGGGGAAGCTGATTACTGGTGGGTACTGATTTAAAACATGAGGCCAATAGGGGAGATTGAATCTTTGGAGTGGGAATAGTTCAATGGAATATTCTTTAATAATTATTTCCCTCATTTGATGAGAATGAAAATGGAGAAAGAATTCCTTGAACTGGAGTAGAAGGAGAATTAATTTGTTAGAAGTTATGATAAAAACATCACAATAATTTCCCGTTATACCTCTATCTTTGTCATGGATCCTAATGGGAAGGTTTATAGATTCTTTGGTAGACTAAGACCTCATCTACAGAAGAATTTAGCCAACTGATACTATGGAAACTATGAGGAAATTGTATGGAGTGCTATAATGGTTGAAATTGAGTTCTGTGAGATGAAATTGTCTCACAAATATAATGATAAGAATATATTACAAAATCCAAAACTGGGGAGGATCTTTTATCAAGAAAGATGAGGAAATCAAGTGAAACTTTCCACATGTAATAAGATGGGAAGAATCATTCGGGAAACTGGCATCTTGGGAGAGGGAAGTGTTATAGGTTTGGAAGATATGGACATATCACTCTGAACTATTGTAGTGAATTTAATCCTCATCTTCCCAACACAAACTTCAAATGGAATATGGTGTAGTCCCTACCTTAAGTCTAATGCTTCGGGTGTGGAAAGTTCAAGTACTTTTCCAATAACTATCCAAATCGAAGGGTATTAGAGGGTAATCACAATAAACCTTAGTATAGTCTAAGGGATAAATTTAATTCTTTTTCTATCATGATGGATGAATTAGAAGCTCCAAATTATGTGGTGGAGGGTAATCTTGTTTTTCTCTCAAACCTATTATATACTTTGTTTCATTCTAATTCTACACATTCCATTAATTCATTCATGTTTTCAATGAATATAAAACCAATCCCTAAACTTCTACAATTATATTTATCAATCAACACTCTGAGAGGGATTATCCAAGAATCAACAGTGTTTAGAAACACTAGCATTCACTTTGGTGAGAATAATATCTTTTCAAATCTAGTAGTCATTCCCATGTTGGAATTCAATATTATATTATGGGTCGTCTGGATATAAAAGTATAATGCTAAGATAAAATGCAGATGTAAGGAAATCATAGTAGTCTTGAATGGACAACATATAGTTTTATTCAAAGGAGAGATATCTTGACCTGAGTTTTGTCTAAAATCACCACCCATAGCCTTCATTAAGGATATGATCGGTGAATCTGAAGAATGAAGTCAGAGTCTAAAAATAGAGAATGTCCCTGTCATTTAGGAATGCATCAATGTATTTCCTAAGGAGTTACATTGATCTCCCCTAGAAATAGAGGTAGAGTTATCCAATGGAATCATGCCTGGTTCTAAGATAATTTCCACATGTGTCTCCTTATGGATCACATGCTCTCTTTTTTATGAAGAAGGATGGATCAATTCAACTATTCATTGATTACAGAGAACTTAATGAGATCATAGTAAAGAGAAAGTACCCTCTTCCCAGAATTGATGAATTATTTAACCATCTTTGTGGGGCTCAATTCTTCTCCAAGATTTATATTTGATATTTTTATCATCCATTGAGGGTGAAGAAATAAGTTATTCCAAAGACCAACATCCAATCTAGATATGGTCATGATGAGTTTGTTGTTATGCCCTTTGGATTGACTAATTCTCCTATTATTTTTATAGATTTGATGAGTATATTCTTTAAAGACTACCATGTTAACTTTGTTGTAGTTTTTATTGATGATATTATGATATATTAAAAAAGTGTTCAGGATCATGAGTATCGTCAAAGGGTGTTCCTAAAACTCTGAGGAAGGATGGTTATTTGGAATGTTTAGAAAATATGATTTTTGTTTATAGCAAGTTTCTTTCTTGGGAAACACTATAACCAGTGAAGAAATCTCAATTAAACCTAAAAAAGAAAACTATTGGGGTGGAGTGGCCTCATCCCTCAAAAAATTAGTTTCCTTGGTTATGAGGATATTAAAGGAGGTTTTTTGATAAACTTTTCATGACTTTCTAATCCATTAACAAAGTTAAATTGAAAAGGGTTCAAGTTCATATAGACAAAGGGGTGTGAAAAAAGTTTCGAAAAGCTAAAGAAGATATTGGTTACTGCACCTGTGTTAACTCTACCCACTATCTGATAAGGATTCGTTATTTTTTTAGATTAATATCTAAAAGGGATTGTGTTCATCCTCATCAAAAATGATATGGTGACTGCTTATGCCTCTTGATAGTTAAAACCTCTTGAGAAGAAAAATCATACGCATGACCTGGAGCTGGATGTGGTTTTTTATGCTCTGAATATATGGAGGAACTATCTTTATGGGAAGAAATTTGATATATACATAGAACATAAAAGTTTGAAGTATATTTTAATGCAAAAGGAATGGAACTTGAGATATAGGAGATGGTTTTAACTTCTTATAGACTATGATTTTTCAAATCAATATCATCTTGGAAGAGCAAAAAAAATTCACTGATGCATTAAGTAGGAAAGATCCTATTGTGCTGGTAATGATGAGGTTTCAAATAGATCCTTTGATAAAAGACCTAGTAAAGCTGGACATGGGAATCCTATAGGAAGGGAAATAATCAAAATTTTCCCAAATTATTTATCAACCTTCATTACTATATAAGATCAATAAATTTCAAATAGATTGTCCTTTGTTGTAGGAGAACATAGAGGTTGTGAAGAATGGGATATTTCTAGAGTTCAATGTTGATCAAGAATGTGTACTGAAATTTCATACAATAATATGTTTTTCATCTATTCTATAAATTAATAAGGAACTGATCGATGAATCTCATATCTATACTTTCTCTATACATCACGGAAGCACTAAAATTTATAGGGACCTTCATGATAATTATTAGTGGGATAACATGAAAAGGGAAATAGTCGACTATAGTGAATGTTTCTCGATGTGTCAACAAGTGAAGGCAGAGAAATAAATTCCTAAATATGTATTACAACCACTACCAATACCAGCATGGAATTGGGATAATATCGTTATGAATTTTACCACTAGTCTCTCAAAAACATCTAAATTAAATAATGTGATATGGGTTATAGTGTACCATCAAACCAAGACATCCCATTTTATCATTATTCGGGAAGATTTATCTCTTGACCAACTCTCCAAGATATATGTGAAGGAAGTGGTAATCCTACATGGAGTTACACTTTCTATTGTATCTAATCATGATCTAAGGTTTACATCAAAATTTGGGAGAATTATTCAACATACTCTGGGTACTGAATTGAATTTCAGTAAAGCCTGTCACACTCAAACTAATAGTCAATCTGAATGGACTATTCAAACACTCAAGGAAATGATGAGAACATGATCTACAGAATTTAATGGTGGATGGGATCAATATCTCTAATTAGTTTATTTCTCATACAACAATAGATTCCATTAGAGTATTAAAGTGGCTCCCTATGAAGCTCTATATGGGAAGCAATGTAAAACCCCTACATGTTGGGATGAAGTTGGTGATAGAAATATTCTTGGGCCTGATCTTGTGTAATATATGACCGAAAAGGTTCATTCCATCCAATAACACATTAATGATACTCAGAGTCGGAAAAAGAGTTATGTTTAAAACCATCGAAGGTGTTTGGAGTTTGATGTTGGTGACAAATAATTCCTACAAATTTCACCATGGAAGAGAATCATACGATTTGGGAAGAAAGGAAAGTTTATCCCAAAGTACATCGGCCCCTATGAAATCCTTGATCATATAGGAATAGTGGCCTATCGGCTAGCACTTCCACTAAACCTATCTCAGGTTCACGATGTTTTTTATACATATATTTTGAGGAAATACATACCTGACCCTTTATATGTACTGAATCTGGAGGTTGTACAATTGGAACACGATCTCTCTTATGAGGAGCATTCGGTGGAGATCTAGTACCATATGGACAAGGTTCTACACAATAAGACTACCCACCTTATCAAAGTGTATAGAGGAAAAACATGTATGAAGAAGTGACATGGGAACTGGATGAAACAGTGAGGCAAAAGTACACTCACCTTTTCTCAACTAGGTGAATGAGTTGAAATTTAAGGGAATAAATTTCTTAAGGGGGGAATAATGTAATGGCCCAACAACTATCAACGATATTCATTTCCTAAAAATGTGTGTTATATTATTACACAATAAAACTATATCTCATTAATAATGAAGTAAGAACATTTTAATGTGACCATCGGGCTTCGATCATTATATGATTGTTGGTCAATATGGCCATTGGAAACTATACTCTTAAATTATGATTATTGTTTATAAATAGAAATGATAAGGGAGAATTAATGAGGAAAGAAGAGTTGATGGCCTTATCCGGTAGAGTTGTTCCATATGAAGCCCATTTGTCGAAGCTTGGGTGGGAGGTAGCATCTTTAGAAATTTATTAAGACCAAACCCAAGCTGAGCGTCAATATGTAAATCTTGAATGAAATCTCCGGTGGGAAATGTACAATTTAGTAGAAATTACCACTTAGGCGATGTTATTTGAGTCACCCAACGATTCTATCACTATCACACACCATACCCTTAGGTCATACGCGGGTGTTATAAGGGGATATGTTACACGTAAATAGTTAAATAATGTTTAAACCATTTTTATTGATAAAAGTTTTGTTTCGCCTTTTCTGTTTTATGAATAGTTTTGCTTAATAAAATTGAGATGATTTTTGATAAAATTATTTTTCAAACAAAAATTGTAATTTTCAGGAAACAAATAATTATTATAATAAACTATGGTATTATTAATATTTTTTATGGTAATTAAAAAATTATATAAAACCCCTAATTTTTTATTATAAATGATAAAATAATTTATTTTTTAATGTATCGGAAATATTACTATGCAATTTTACTATGCATTTTCTGCCTGCTATTATTTTTAATAAAGAAGTTTTTTATAGTTAAAAGTTAAATTTATCATATGAAGAAATTTATTAAGATAAAATAAATTTTATTTTTTAATTCAAAATATCGATATTAGGTTAGGGTGAATTTATCATCATTTTATAAAATACTTTAGTTTTTGTGAATAGTAAAAGTACAATTTTGAGTTTTTTCGGTAAGTTCAATGACATCATAGCTATGTCATAATGATGTAATGATTAATTTAAAATTATTATCTACTATTATGTGTTAAATTAACTCAATAGGTGTCCTAAGTAGCCAATACCATGGGAAAATACCATGGGCAAGCCCATGTTTTTTCAAATACCACAAACAAGGTGTCCAATGAAATTAATAAAAAAACCTCCTCACTTATGATATAAATATCCATCCATTGCTTAGTTTTCATTCATTATAAAATAATCCTCAATAAATATATGATATTATTACCTCCCAAGGAGTACTCACAAGGTGTTCTCAATCCACAATGTTCCTGGTCTTTGATTTTTAGGAGTCACTATTCAAGGTAAGGGAACTCACAACCTCTCTTTTCCTTTCATGTTTCCTTTTTAGGTGGTATATATTTAAAATTTCCATACCATGTTCATATGTACATTTTATTTTATCTATTTACTATATTAATAGTCATTTATTAATGGGATACCCTTTTCCCAAATCTTTTTCATGTTTTATAAAACCATGTTTCATACCCGTTATGCTTCCGAATTTTCGTCTCAAAATTTCTCCCTTTTTATCAATATTTTTATTATTTTCATTGTGAATATAAAAAATGTTATATTATTAAATGGTATTAACATATATGTAAAAATTATCTATTTTAATTATTTAATTAACATACATGAAACCCATCCTCCTTTTATGTGGGTTTAAGGTGACAAAAAGATCTTTTTTAAAGCACTTTCTAAACACCATGATTTTGAAATGAAACCTGATTATTTTATTCTCCACAGGTTATATAGGAGGTGTTTTATTATGATATATGTTTCTCAAATTAATTAAGACATATTAAGTGTGTTCCCTGATATCTCTAAAATTTATTGGGTAAATAATTTAATCTCTATAGATGACATGTTTTATGATACCTTAGTGAATAACTTAGGTTATTTTTATAACACCTCGATGATAAAACTTGGTGATATGATTATGAATGACTCAATTAAATTTTTTAGATACATTTACTAGTTATTATTTATTTTATTTTATTTATGATATGTCTCATGTTCTCTTTCATTCCATATTTATATTCTCCATGTTCTTACCAATATTTCTCATGATCACATGTAAATTGTTTCACTTGTTTTCCCTTATTGGGCATTTTTCTCACCATTTCCATTGATGTATTTCCCCAAGTGATGAGATGAAAAAAATATACCTAGGATAAACCTTGAATTATCCTTTCAAGTATAATATAATAATGTTTTAAATTTTCATGTATTATGTACATTTCTTCCAAGACACTAAACTTTAAAAGAGCCTCTATTTTTAAAATTTTATGTAAAGTTATATAATAAAATGTTGGGATACGATAAATAGGAATTACACGTATCTATATCTAAATATAATCTATACCCAATAGATGTGAAATCCTATACCACTCGGTCTCAAAATCTGACTCAAGCCATCATGACTTACAAGTCATCAAATCTAATCCCATGCACCTATACTACTAATCATGCTCCACAATATGTCAACATAATCTGATCAAATTCACCCTCATCACTCCTTTTAAAAATTGAGGAATTTCACCCATGTTAAGGTCTACCACACAATCACCCACCACTATAGCATCATTACAAAACTATTAGCATTTACCCACGCTCTATACATCCTAGATCCAACCATCTAAGATCATGATCTATAACATCATCGAGAACCACACCCAAAATAACCAGGGGTAGGAATACTATCAATCCTTTCCATCAAAACCAACATTTATACCAAAGAACCGCAAGTGATTAAAATCTCAAAATCCCAATGTATCACATGCCTAGACCTTATATTTGGTAGTACCACATGTGCACCAATATCATAACATGAATTATTCATCTATGCTTCTCTTATCTAAGGGAAATAAAAGGTAAAGGACAGCCCCTCTATATGGTTATAAACATATACCACAACTCATCTCAACAACAACTGAAACGAATCTTGTAACTCAACCATATCAATCATCTCACAAATATCTTAAGATTCATCTTGAATGCACTAGTATCTCCCATATATCACATATCCATGTCTCGCATATACTACAGCTTACAAGGATAATCCCTAATCCCATCTCAAATATCATCAAGAAACTAACATGCCCAAAGAACCCAATCTTGGGTACTCACATACACCCATCAGGAATGACCTGTCAAATCCACTACCCACTTCAAGGCACCAATCCTCATTATGAAACTATATACCATACTACAATCTCAAGGATAAAATTAATATATATATACATATAATGATGTCTCCCCATGATGATATGTATTGAGTAGATCATAGTCTTATGGTTCGGTTCAGTATAATTCCATCAAGAACCTATATGAGGATACACTATATATGTTTTTTTTATAATTTAAGTAAAAAACCTCATATCATAATCACCCACAAGGGTTTTTTAGTTAATAAATCTAATGCATGTATCGATCCACCAACAGTCACTACACATCTCATGCATAGAGGAATTATGTAGCTATCATCATAGAACATCGCATTACAAGATCCACATGACCTGCCATTAGAGAAAAATATATTATGTTCTAGTTAAGTATAATTCCAATATAAATTTATATGTTAAAATCCCATATATTTTGTTTTTTACATTTAATAAAATGAACCCATTTTATTAAATTATATCAATCACATAAAATAATTTGTATGTGAGGTGAGTCTTATTTTCTAAGAATAATGCATGTACATATACCCCTTTCGAATGGGATAAGATCCAAAAAATAAATATAAATCTCAAATAGACACATCATATTGAATTTATATCTCAACCTTAACATTGAAAACTAAGAATAGCAATCCCATATCACTTGTAACTTGAAATTACCATTGAAAAAATTGTTCATGACGCACCAGTTTGAGTTCCATCACAAGATCTAAATCCACCATATTCCCTATCTATCATACCCCAAATAGTAAGACTAAGAAAAATATGATTTGATACCACATTGTAACATACCAAACCAATTCACTCTATAATTATGGTACCTGTTCACCATGGGACTTAGGCACACCTCATAATATGGAAGAGGCTCTCGACTAGCAGTGAGGTTCAAATGTTTTATCATGGGGATACTATATACCCATATCGGATTACAACCATAGTGGAAATAAAAAACATAATCCATAATAAAAAATCATGTTACACTTATGTAATAATAATGAACATACTATAATAACTGAAATTTATTATACATTCATACATCACAACAGATCTCCCACTAACTTGTACCATATACAAAATAAAGAATGAATAAAATAAATAATAATATTTACTACCATCCCCTAACCTCATAAAATACTTATCCCTAAAATCTATATAAGATATCCTACTCAATCATACAACATTGGGACAATTCCCTAACTGAACAGTTAATGGTGAATTTATATAAGTACCAATTGGTTCCTTAACATAACCAGTAAATTCCTACATGCTGATGTGATATGCTCAAAAAAATTAAACAAAAACTATGGAAGCATAATAAAATAATAAAGGTCCATCCAATATTTCTAATATGACACTTGGTATTAAAAATACATGATTCGGCAAGTTTTAGATGTCTATAAGCATGTCATACCATCATCGGGAAACTCAGTGGGATACTCACACCCTACCTGGAAACAAATAATTTAGAACCCATGGGTGGACTCTCTCGAGTGGGAAACATATACTAGGTCATCTAGAAACTAAAGTGTGTATTCTATACTACAAGAAATAAGGTATCATAATCTAGAAACTTTAGGGTGTGCTTGCACTCTTACATTAAATAGGTGTCATTTTATGGAAACATAGGGGTGTGACTCTACCCTGCAATGAAATATGTCATATGGAATCATAGGGGCATTCTCATACCCTACCAAGAATCATATAGTTTCATTTAGAAATTCAGTATTATGAATCACCTCTTCCAATAAATAGATCATTTGGAGACTCTGGATCATGACTACCCCCTATTTAGAAACATATAGGGACACCCATAAACTCAAAGGTGTAACTCTCTCATACTAATAAATAGATCATTTGGAAACATAGGTTTGTCCCTAAACCCTATCGAGAAATATATAGAGTCATATGAAAACATAAGGAAATGACTTTCCCCTTCTAGGAAAAAGTTCTTCTAGATACTCATGGGCATGATCAAACTTTGTTGGGAAACTTATAGCATCGCATCACACACTAGGTTCATCCCCTCTCTTCAGGACAAACAAACCACATGCATTTGACACCTAGTCGAAACCGACACACATATCCTTGGATATCCCCTTAAGTGAATATCACAATCCTTTCACTAAATCCAAAATTATTCTCTCCCCATAAACCCTTAGTTTCTAGGGTAGAACCTTAGATCGAGGATACATATTTACATGTACTACCATTATCCAAGGTCAATATGATATAGGGAACCCACCAAGGTCCCTTAGGTCATTCCTCAATCTGGAAACACTACATGGCCTACATTATAGCAACCTAAACTCTCAATTTAATCCCATAACTTGGAGAGAATAATGTCCCTATCCATCATTTTCATAATCATGGAATGGCTTCTTTGGCCTCATATGCAAATCTATACAACATCATAATGGAGAGATATCATAATGACTATCTCACTTCCCAAGTTTATTCTAGGCTAGTCCACTCACCTAACCAATAATAAAACTACTCTATTTATACCCACATGGGTACTTATATTCTAGTTAGGGGAAACATTACCAACCCTCTAATCGAAAATCCCAAGGATTTGAAATATCTCCCTTATAAAAATGGCCTACTTGGTTCACAATTATCAACCCATCACACTCCTTAAACTAAAGGTTACTATGGGAACTTTTCACTAGTTCCATTATATCTCATTCATTTTATTTCATTTATACTCCTCTATGGTTTAAGCATCACAAGGTATATATTTATATACATGGCCGTAGCCATCGGTAGTAGAGGAATCAACTAGTGTTCTAAGGTCCACTGTGGCCCTTAACACTTATATTTTATTCATATGAAATTTATTCTAAAAAAATTATTTAAATAAAAGTTTTATCACCCATAGTAAAAATACCACATACCACATCCACATTCCAACAAGTATAAAACATAGGGTAAAGTTCAAGGACCACCTACCTTGTATAAAATAATTTCATTCAATCACATCCCAAAGGCACTTTTCCAGCCACTTCCAAAACACCATCCATGTTTATATCATATCTAAAGAACATACCTCAATCCATAACCCCTAAATAATTGAATTATAAAAAAATGAATTTAATTTTACAATTTAATTTAAATAGTAATAATTTCCTAAAATATCATAATGTAATATCCGATCATTGAAACCATGACCAACCACACCAAGAAGGTCCATGGAATACTCCTAAAACTATCTTGAGAAAAATAAAAATCCACTACTCTGAATTTATCTATAAAACAAATATTATTTAGGTAAAAAATCCAAAATAAATTCATCGGGTAATGTAACTCATATGAAATAGTGTGAAATGTCATACGATGATCCTTTTGAGATGTCCTCTAAGAAAGCTAAGAAAAATACACTTCATATCCAGATGATTCCAGAATGATATGGTGGAATAATATCTAGAAGCCTAATCCAAAATTCCCAAATTCATGGGGTTTCCAAGGAGGATAAGTAGTAAGGAATAAGGAGTGGATCTCACCACAAATTTCTATGGAATCATCAAAGAAATTTCCCGAAATCAAGGGGGTTGAAGAATATGGGAGGGAGGAGGACATTCTAGATAAACCATGTCTGAGGTAAAAGAGATGAAGGATTAAAGAGATAAATATTCATAGGGGAATAAACATAATTTCCAATTTTTATTAGAATCTATGTGCTATGACAATTGTCACACGGTTTTCCAAACCCTGTGTAAATCATGTAAATAGTAATTTCTCAAATTGAACACACCTACATGGCTTGGACACATGGTTTTCCAATACTTATAACAATGTTTAATATCCCAATAAAACCTAAATTGTAGTTTTTAATGGGTTTTCTACAACTATTCATGAACCATATGCCAAAACCCTAATAAAATACAACCTCAATAGTTTAATCACATGGTTTTACTTAACCATACAGAAATGGTGTGATAGCATAAAATGTTTTCCAAAAATTAAAACCTCAACTTTAAGTTATTTAAATTCACCTAAGTGATTGAAATACCTCTTATACCTTGATCCATATCCAAAAACATCTCCTTAAGACACTTAAATACTCATAATGTTGATCCAAATCCTAATTATCAAAACAACCCCTACTTAAAAGTCAAAATTTTAAATTCCCTCTAAATTTTTTAACTCGTAAATACATAAGTTTCTATATCATCCTTGTATTCTTCCTCCCTTAATATTTTAATAGGGTGTCTAAAATTTCTATAATACTAACACCATCTTCATATCATCATATGCATCCCGAGTTGTATTCCTTCCCTAAAGTATTTATAATAATTTTTATCCTACCCTCAAGTATAAAGGTACCATATTTCACTTTCTTCTTATGGGTATCCTAAAAAGATATTTCTAAATTTTATATTCATGTGATGAATTTAAAAAATACTTGTATCTGATAAAAATAATAACTATTTTTTTAAAATGTTATTGGATACGTTTTTATTGTATCAATAAGAAAATTCCCCTTTCTATCATTCTAAACCATTTTTCATTTTTAATGGAGAGTGTGGGGAGATGTAAGATCAAACTAAACCTCTTTAGAACATCTAGTAAATTTTTATCCTAATTTAACAATCTTATTAGTAGTCATTTTCTCCTCTAGTAATGGATATCATCCACATGAAAAATTATGTGTGTATATATTTTATGAAAAGATCTATTGGTAAGATATCCTAGATGTTAGTTATATAAGAATAAATGAATAAATCATCAAGTAATTATAAAATAATTTTAACAAAATTATTTTATAAACAAAAATTAGCATTACATAAAGTTTTCCTCCTATCATCCAACAAAAAATATTTACATGCACCTACATCTAAAACCCAATATTTGAGGCATGGTTCTCATCTATTTTATTATAAAAAATATAAACTGAATTCAAATTTGATTTAAAATCCATCCATCCAATTTTTATAAAATAAATCCATATATTATTAAATTATTTTATATTGGGAAAGTTTAATTTCATTTATAATTGAATAGATCAAATGTTATTCATATGAAATATATAATATTTGAACCATTGGAAAAAATTAGTTGAGATATTTTACCATTACACACTCCCATAACCGTTCTTTTAACTTCTCATAATCACTACTCCAATCAATATAAAATATGAAAATATTATCTCAACTTTGTATGCACATGAAACTTCTAAAATGATTCTAATTTAGATCTATTGGGTTATTATAATTATTAAATTTTATTGGAAACCTATACTCTACTTTCTAATTGAAATTGATGATAAAAATAACCCAATGGGGAAAAACGTAAATCACTTTAAGAGTTTAATGTTCATGTGCAGTCAAGGTATGATTGGAATAGTATACTCTAATTGGAGGAGAATTGACTAGATGATGTGATATCTCAATTTATTTTTTTCTAATGATTTAAATATTATATATCTTATATAACTAACATTTAATCTATTCAATTAGAGATGAAATATTACTTTCTTGATATTAAACAAGTTAATAAGAGGTGGATGTATTTTAAACAAATTATATTGAGGTATTTTAAATAAAATTTGACTCCATTTAATATTTTTTGGAAGAAATAGGATGAAAATACTTGATTTAAATATGGTTTCATAGATATAAATACATGGAAGAATTTTTTCACTATCCGACAAGAGAAATAATTTCTAATATAAAAATTGTTTTTATAAAATCAATTTGTAAAATTATTTTTTATCTAATTGATTACTTGTTCGTTTATTATTATGTAAAAGGTATCCAAGAGATCTGACCAAGATAACTAGTCATAGAATATATATGATCATATTATTTCATTTGGATGGTGCCCTATAATAAAGGGTAAAATAATTTCTAAATAGTTTGATGAATTAAGAGATAAATATATATTAATTCATAGAAGTTTTGTTCAGTCCTCCATCTCCCCATCCCCCCCACTCACTATGAAAAATAGAAAAGGTGGTAATTATAAAAAATGGAATGTTTTTTTCATGCATCAAAACAAGTCACTGATAATATTATATGAAACTAATTATTTTTTTATTAAATATAAGTATTTTGTAAATTTATCACACTAATATAAAATATATATATATCATTACAAGATTCCCTATAGAATTAAGTGATGTAGGGGGACATTATCCTTGAGGGTAGGAAGGGAATTATAGTGACTAATTTAAGTAATAAATAACAGTTGGACAAAATAAGAGGATATGAGGTGAATGTAAGTATCAGAAACGTTTTTAGACATCCAAATATAACATAAAGAGTAGTAAAATACTATTGGAGTTGGTTTCATAGAACCCATTTTTGTGTAATTTATGATAACTTGTATTCATAGTTTTTAATATTAATAAATTTCTTATCACATCAAGATTTTTCTTCTATGTAACATAGTATATAATAATGTCCTAAGAGTATTTATCACACTAAAAGGTCTTAGCATTTCCATGCTATGATGCGAACCTAAAAGTTCTATGAAACTATTATTAAATATATGTTATATAGCTAAATGATATCATTTTAGGGTAAATATGATATAGTCTATTAGTGGTGGATACTTATAGGACTTTTAGGCACCCTCTCATGGTGTACGCCCTTTGTAATATCCGGTGTAGGATATTATTAAAATGAGACCCTCTAGTAAGAAATCCACATTTCTATGTGTCATTGGATGTTCATATATGTGTACATGTTTATTGATCATTACACATTAAGATTATTATTAATGAGTATTATGATTTTTTTACTTTTATGTATGGATGAAAATAGTGAAGACATATGTTTTTGGTGAGGTTGGATATGTTGGGTGTGTTATGAGTAATATCGCATTAATGAATAATGTGAGAAAGGATTTGTCTTTTCTGTTCTTTAACGGAAGTTTATATCTCAATCCCTTTGATGCAAATGATATATCCTAAATATATCCATAGACATGGTGTTCTATATGCATGTTTGATTTCCCGAAAGTCTAAGAAAGAGGCATCGAGTACATAGGTTGATGAAACCAGTGTGCAACCTTCTTGATTATAGATATCATGATAAAGGGATTATATTACATAGTCAGAAGTCATATGAGGTATTATGTCATTGTGGCATTAACAACTTTCTCTATGGGTAAATTGGTGTGTTTCAAGGTTCTAACCTTGTACTTTAGGCTACATCGCGTAATTCCATAGAAAAAGAGGCCTATAAGGCCACACATTAAGTGTATCCAGAATCTCTATTAAATAAAATATTATTATTTATTGTTTAAAAAGTTGAATAAATATTATTCCTACACGTGGATTAATAATTATTTATGTATTATTGATCATATATATTCTTTCACCAGTTATTAAAGAGAATATTATGTGAACATAATATTTAATAAATGTTCATTTTATATTTATTGAATATAATATTTATTTATTTATTAGTAAATAATGAAGTAATATTTATTTATTAAATAAATCATCATTATTCAAGGGCCAAAAAAACTATGGAGGAATGGAGGACTAAGTTTTTAAGTGTGATGATAAATAAAATATATTGAATATTATTGGCTAAAATTATATTTAATTTAATTCACAAGTTAATTTAATGTCATGGAAATAATGTTATTATTATTATTATTATTGACATAGGGTTCATTAAGGGATTCAATAAATATTAAATATAACTTGTGAAAATATTTATTTCTAATCTCAGGAGTTATTTAAACCCAATTATATTATTTTTCAAGAGAACCAATTCATTTTTTTTGTGCACAACAATAGCTTAAGAGAACCATATTAATCCCTAGAGAGATCCCTCTCCAAGAACGCTCCCAATAAAGGATATTGATCTTCCTCCACCTCTCATTATTGAGTCTATAGATATCAAGGATAATTATAGGGATGTGATTCTTGTGGTGATCAAATATGAACAAAAAAAGTGTTAGTAAATACCATGCTAGTACCTAGAAATTCCTACAGTGATGTTCGGAGATTTTTCGAACACATTTGGATCAAATCCATAGGAAATATTATCTTGATTCCTATAACACAGCAACCATACAACATAGATCTATTTTCAGATCTATCAATGAAGAAATAATTAATGCATGTTAATTCTTTAATTGATTAAATTACTTATAAATAATGTGTGATGGTCCTCTATCTAGTTCCATAATTTTATCATTTATCTATTATCTTTGATTCAATTTTGTTGATCACGGAGTCTACCATCATGTAGATATAAAATTGATCAATGATCGTGAAATGTTAGGAATGACCCATCACACACTTCCATTGCGCCCATAACCTTTAAGTGGTATCAGAGCGATCACATAATTATTTATAATTATTTAAAGATCATTTATTGATTTACGCAGTTGTAATTTAGTTTTCAATTCAAGTTTAATCATTCTTTAAACAGAATTGTGAGATCTGATTCTTCCTCTTTCATTTATTTTAAATATAATCAAATTAATTAATTTTATGAATGAAATAATATTGACGATCTTATATACATGTGCCTAGTATTCTAGCCAGATAACATAAGTGTACATGTTGTGTAACCGGAGTTACACACCATGTACTAGTGTTAAATTCACTGAGAATTAGTTCGGAATTAATTCAAACCATTCACTTTGAATACATATGGGGCATTTAATTTCTTATAGGGCGTATTTATCGGTCCATAATGGTGCACGGTCAACTATAGTACATGTTGTGTATCCCACATACATGTCATGTAGTACTTTAAGTAATAGAAGGGACATGTATTTTCGTACATGGCCTACCTGACCAGTGACCATGTGACTCGGAGACCACATGTCATGTAGCCCTTTGTACACATCGTGTACTCCAATTTTTATGAGGAATGGTTTACACACCAAGTCCCTAGGCATATGACTTATATAGATAGTGAGATACATATATGACATGTAGCTCTAATCTACCCACCATGTATTTATACCAAATTACATAGAATTAAAATTAATTTATTATAATATGTAAACTATATCGACATATGCTTGTTTGTGGTCATCAAATTCATAGGACACACAATGTGATGGGTTTTAATATATATATATATATATATATATATATGTGTGTGTTTAATTAATTTATGAATAATTTTTAGACCAGCATATCATGTATGAGTTGTATTACAGTTATTAATCTATGTTCATTGAAGCATAACATTTGATTTAAAAATCATGAAATTTGTGTGATCATTAATTTGATAGTACATTTCATGAAAATATGTGATAAGTCATGTATTCCATCTGTAATAAGAGTAAACGGTATATGCGTATAATACATGTTGGGTACAATCAAATGTGTGTTCACCCTATTTACTATAAGTTACATTTAAGTACATAGTTAATTTTAAATATATTTATTTAATTTTTTTAAAATTACGATGGATGATAATTTCATAGAAATTTGGATGAGAATTAAGATAAAATAATTGATTAATTAAAGAAGATAATTAATTGATTCAAGCATGATTCATCATAAATAAAAATTATTAATTGTTGAATGATGGTTTTATTAAATGCATAATTAGATGCATGTGGATAATAATGAGAAAAGATCAGACCATTGTATCTGATTGGTTTCATTTAATTTATTATAAAATTAAATTGTTGGCATGTGTGCCTTCTCATATCTCAGTATGTAAGAGACTTCATGCCCATGGTTTCATTTATGTACACCATTTTTCCCTCACCTATGTCTGAGTAAAATAAAATGTAATAGTTAGAGCTACCAAGATAGAGTAGGCAGTTCAATTTTGGATCCGAAGTGAAACAAATAAAAGAGAGATACATAGATGGATTGATGGAAAGCTATAACATGAACCTTAATTAGTTCAAGGTCCCCCTAGGTAAACGGTTAGTTTATCAACCTCTAAATGAACTAACCATTAGTAAAAGATAATGGACATACTAATTTATTATTTTATTTATTTCCAGTTTCATGGTTATTTAATTATTAATATATTTTCTAATAACCATAATTAATGAATTAAAAAGCATGAAAGAGAGAACTAAAATAAATTTTCATATGAGTAAATATTATATAAGGTGTGGTTCATCACTTAAATAAATAAAATTAATATTAAAATAATATGATAAATATAATAATTATAAATTTATGTATAAAAGGTGAAATGCATAAATTATATATTAAGTCAGTATAATCTTCTACTACTTTAGTTAAAATTAAACCATAGTTCAAAGTTCTTGACCAGCCAAATTTGGGGTGCATTCAATTATTGGGGAATTATAACATGAATGTTTGGGTTGAATTAACTTATTTCAAATCAAGGGTTTACTAACAAATAAGGACATTGTGTAACTAAGAGGCAAGAGTTGAGGAAATTAAATTTGAGGATTTCCGAATTGAGGATTCCACTCAACAGATCAATAAACTGTGACTTAATGTAGTTGGAATATATAATTTATACCTAAAACCATTAAATTTTCTTGACCAACCAAGGTTTTGGTAATTATAAAGTGAATATGTATCATTTATACTATAATTTCCAAGAAACTGGATATTCTGAATCCAATGGTGAGGTCTATTGGGATTTAATAAAATAGTGGGAGATTAATAAATATAATATTTATTTATTTTTCTAAATTTTATCAGAAAAAGTAATAAAAATTATTCTCATTTTATTTTTTGAAACAATAATAAAATGACTTAAAACATTTCACTATGATCCATACGTCAGAAGGAAAAACTTCTCACCAGCACAAATTTCCAAGAGTGGAGGTACTTACGTGTTATCATTCTCCATGAAAACAAATTTTATGTGATGGAATAACTTATTCCTAATGATCATGGAACTGAGGATAGTGAGGAAGAGTTGTATCTCTACGAGAAAAATTTGGGTGATTCTTTATATATTCATTCTATCATTCATGACCAATGATATTTTAAAGCAACATGAGGACATAGTTTCATATAGCATGATGTCTTGCATTTAGGTTCTTTATCAAGAGAAGTAAAGACAAGAGAAATATGAGATCTCCAATAGTTTTGTTACAAATAATATTGGAGATTATGTGCCATATGAGCCTCATGTAGTCAATATTATTGGCTACATTGAATGATTAGATGTTTTAGGGGTTAAATTCAAATATGAGTTGCATATATATCTCATACTTTCCTCACTTACCAATACATTCTGTAGTATTATTTTTAATCACAATATGATCAATAACAAGAAGATTCTTTTAAAATTTCACTCTTTGATTTTGCAAGTGGGTAAGTACATGGGTCTTGATAAACTGATGGTCCTTATGCTGAATAAGAAAGGTAATATCAAGTAAAAGGGTCCCACGACTCATAACAGGTATAGAACTTCCGAGCACCATCCTTCTAAGAAGGGGAATATCTAGTGGTAGGACAATAAAGATGAGGTAGTATGTTTTGCATGTGGAATTAAAGGCCACTAGATTAATAAATACACCCAAAAGAAAAGGGAAACTAAAGGTTTGTTTATTATTGAGTGAAATCATTCAATATCTAAACATTGGTTATTAACTGTATCTTGTGGTACTCACATGTGTATCCAAATTCAAGATCGAATTATTTTTTGAAAGATTTCTAGAGGAGAGGTGGATATGTGAGATACCATTGGTGTGTAGATAGATACCCAATCCATTGGTGACTACCACTTTTCATTACCAATAAGAATGCTTTTTATTTTAAAAGATAGTTATTATGTACCAAATATTACCAAGAACATAATTTATATATCATTCCTAGATGCATATGGTTTTATTTTCAAGTTTGGAAATATATTTTTTGTAATGAAAACATATGTTATGGTATAACACATTTAAATAATTATCATTATTTATTGAATTATTAAAATTAGGTTTTGGAAATTAACAACGAATCATGTTCACATGAATCATATAACAATCAGTTGTGGCATCAACACATTAGTCATGTAAATGAGAATATTTTTACAAAGCTCTATCAAGATGTTTATTTAGAATCTTCTAAGCTATACCCACTTGAAAGATGACAGGCTTGTTTACAAGGAGAAGTGATCAACCCTCTATTAAGTGGATAGGGATAGAGGGCCATGGAGCCTCTAGGATTAGTACACATGGATGTGTGTGGAAAATTTCTAGTAGAAGCTATAGGTGGGTATTCTTACTTCATAACTTTTACATATTACTTGAGTAGATGTGGTTATGTTTACTTGATGAGGTATAAGTATAATTCCTTTGATAAATTAATGTAATCAATAATGAAGTAGAGAATCAACTTGGAGAGAAGATAAAGAAGATTTAATCAGATATAGGTGGTGAATATATTAACAAAGAGTTTATCGATTTTTTATGGGATTTTGGGATTTTATCTCTACTCACTCTACCTTATACACCATAGTAGAATGGTGTTAGTGAATGGAGGAACTGTACCTTGTTAGACAAAACTAGACATGGAAGGTAAACTAAATACCTATAAAGAAAAGCTAGTAGATAGAGGGTTTAAATAGTGTTAATTAATTTACTACAGTGAAACATTTTAACCATTTCCCATGTTTAAATAAATCATAATTCTACTTACTATATCATCTTACCATGGCTGTGAGATTTGTTAAATGGATGTGAAAATGGATTTCTTTAATGGGAACCTTCTGGAAGTTGTCTATATGACATAACCATAAGGATTTGAGACTCCAAATGATGAAAAAAGGATTTTCAAGTTATAAAAATCGATTTATGGGTTGAATAAAGAATCCAGGTCATGGAACATTCAATTAGATTAATCTATAAAAGAATTGGTTTTTGTAAAGAATGAATGTGAGCCATATTTTTATAAGAGGTTTAGTGGGAATTCATTCATTATCCTAGTAGTATATTTTAATGAAATAATTCTTATTAGAAATGAAATACAAGTATTAAGTCCTATTAAGGACTTGTTAAAAAAATTTCTTCCTGAAGGAATTGGGTGAATTATCATATATTCTAGAAATCAAGATCATTCATGATATATCCAAGAGGCTACTTTGAATGCGTCAAAGTACATACATTGAATAGATACGAAAGAGACACTATATGGAACAATCCAATACGAGATTAGTTCTAGTGTAAAATGGTTTGCATATTTCTAATAAAATGTGTTCTCATACACAATAAGATAATGAAATAATGATTAAGATATCAAATAATTCAGTAATATGATCAATTATGTATTCCATTTTGTGTACTAGACTTAATGTTTCCAATAAATTGAGCATGGTAGGAGGATATCAAGAAGATCCATGAAAACAACCTTGTTCTACTGTTAAGATTATCCTCAAGTGTATGATAAGAACTAAGGATATGTTAATGGTGTATGGAGGAGATGAGGAGCTGGTCATCAGGGGTTATAACGATGCTAGTTTTCATATAGTTTGTAATGATCTAAATATGTAATCTAGATATTTTTTCTATATTCATGGAGGAGTTGTGATATAGATGATTTCAAATAATCTAGTTGTTACTAATTATACAGTGGATTCCAAGTATATAGAGGCTTCTGATGCATCCAAGAAAATCATGTGGATATGAAACTTTTTATAGGATATTAATGTAGTGCCTAATAGTAAATACCATATCACATTGTATTTTGATAATACTACAGTGGTGTCTCTTGAAAAAGAAACAAGGTCACACTAATGGAAAAAGAATGTACTCTAGAAATACCACCTCTTGAGGTTTTTCTATCAAATAGGTGAAGTTACAGTAAGAATAGTAACCATGGATGAGAACCCAGTAGACCCCTTGACTAAAGGCCTATCTCAACAGGAGCATGAGTATCATGTGATAGCTAGTTAGATGAAGGTTGTTAGCAGTTGGCTCCAGTGCAAGTGGGAGTCATTTTTAGTTGGTTCCCTAGAACCAACTTTTGTGTACATTATGATAACCTATATTCATATTTTTTTTAATATTAATATACTTGTTTATCGCATCATGATTTTTCTTATACATAACATAGTATGTTATAATGTCTTAAGATTAGTTCTCTCACTAAAAGGTCATAGAAGTTCCTCGCTATGATGAGATCCTAGAAGTTATATGAAATTATTATTAAATATATGATATAAAGATTGATGATATAATTTGAGGGACACAAATGATATAAGATATCAGGTTTGGAGACTCATAGGAATTTGAGGAACCTTCCCATGGTTTACGCACCTGGTAATATCTAGTGTAGGATATTATGAGAACGAGACCTATCAATAGGAAATCCAAATTTATATGTGTTATTGGATGATCCTATCTACGAACCTATGTATTGATCCTTATATTTTAATATTATTATTAATAAGTATTATTAGTCATGTATATTTATGTATTGATAAAAACTGTTCTGACAATATGTTAGGTGCATCATGAGTAATATTGCATTAATGAATCATGTGAGAAAGGATTTGTCCCTTATGTTCTTTAACGTAAGTAGTTATCTCAATCCCTTTTATGATAATGATATATCCTAGATAAATCCATGGATATGATGTCTTTTAGAAAATTTTGATTTCTGAAAAGTCAAAGAAAGATACATCGAGCACATAGCTTGATAACACAAGCGTGCAACGTACTTGATTAGAGATATCATGATAAAGGGATTATATAACACAATATGGCTATGTATAAGGTATTATTTCATTACAGCATTAACTAATTTCTCTATGGGTTCCTTGGTATGTTGGTAGACACTAACCTTGGACTTTAGGATGCATTTCCTAATGACATAGAAAGAGGCATAGAGGGTCACATTCTAAATATATCGAGAGTCTCAGTTAAATAATATATTATTATTTATTATTTAACAAGTTGAATAAAAATTATTATCACACATGGTTTAATAATTATCCATAGATGCTTGATAATATATTTTTTTCGCCAATTATTAGAGAGAATATTATGTGAGCGTAATATTTAATAAATAGTTTTTTATTATTTAGTCAATATAATATTTATTTATTTATTGTTGAAGATTTTAGTGATATTTATTTACTAAATAAATTATTATTATTCAAGGCATGATAAATATTATGCAGGAATAACGAACTAATATTTTTAGGTGTGATTATAAATAATACATATTGAATATTATTTTATTAAATAATATGTTATTTAATTACAATGTTAAGCATGTGTCAAGGAAAAATTAATATTATTATTATTTTAGAAATGGGGTTCTGTAAGAGATTAAATAAATTTTGAAGTTCACTTGTGAAAATATTTATTTCTAAACCCTTGTGGTATTTAGAACCAATTAAATTATTTTTCAATAGAGACAAATCTTTTGTCTTATGCACAATAATAAATGAAGATAATCCTCTAAATCCCTAGAGTGATCCCTCTCCAAGAACAATCCCAATAATGGAGAGCAGTCTTCCTCCACCTCCCACTCTTGATTCTAGATATATCAAGGATAATTATTTGGAATTTATTATCATGGGAATAAAAAGTTAATGATACAAGTGAAAGGATCTATTGTGCTAGAACCTGGATATTCCTATGGTGACATTAAAATATTTTTAGAATATGTTTGGATCACCACTATAGGAAATATTCTCTTAATTACTACAATATAATTACCATATAATGTATATTAATTTTTAGATCCATCAATTAATAAATAATTCACACAAGGTAATTCTTTAATTTATTAAATTAATTATAAATAATATGTGATGATCCACTTTATGGTTCCATTGTTTTATCCATTCCGTATTTTATTCAATTATTTTGATAAAATCATTTATCAACATGTAGACCTCAGATTTATCATCAATCATGAAACAAAGTTGGGCACATCTCATCGCATGCTTCTGTTATGCCCAAAACCTTGAAGGGTGGTAGAATACAAGGGTGAAATAGTTTTATTTAGGATGAGATTCATGGGATGAATCATTCGATATGTGATAAAATAAAATATTATATATATTTAATGTTTATATAAATGCAAATACAAATGCAAGATTCATATACTTCCTATCCAGATCCTCCACTTCCACATTTAGACCATACTATATACTGGGAGGTGCATGTTGGGGATCCCCATTTACATATTATATAGTATGAAATAATAAATAATATGGGGTATTATGTACATCATAATATTATTCATTTGGATGAAGTAATATTAATGGTACATTATATAATTAATCCAAATTCTCTAGTGCCAATTCTTGTATAGGAGGTGGCCATTGTTGGATAGAGTATGGGCTATTTTTTACTCTGGACAACTAGACTTGTTCATCAATTGACATATGAGTTATTTTTTGTTTATTCTTTTTTTATTTACTTTTTATTTAAAAATACTTTTAATATCTTCATTAATTTAACTTATATAGGATTATCTAAAATCTGAAGATTCATTCTAAAAAGGTTTTGGGCATCGACACCATGAGATACTTCTTAGGTTTCTCAAGGGCTAACAAAATTATAAATGAACTATTTTATGTTAGATAATTTTTATGAGTTTAAAATGATATTTAATATATTTAGGAGATACTATAAGTAATAATATTTAAAAAAAATACATATTTTAAGTTTTTATTGGTGAAGAGATCTTGGTACCCATGTTACAATCATTTTACATGTAATTAAATTTCATTTCAGTTTATATTTTATTAAGTAAATATAACTTATTGTGATTCAATTTATTAATTTTATAATTTATTATATGGGAAATATTTCAATATAAATTGATAGTACTTCCCTTTTATGGTTTTATGGATCCATAATACATTTAAATGTATACAGAATACACAATGAAGGATGATATAGGTAAATAAATAACCAAAAGATTAAAAAACATAGAGATTAAATTGTTGGTTTCTTCCATTAATTAACTGATTATAATAGTTATATAATTATAAAATATAATTAATGGAATTTGTTTAGAAAAGGTAACTTATTGATAAAGAATACAAATGAACTATACTATGTACTAGTGCAGTCAGATAACCTTTATATCAATTAATTTTTGCTTTATGTTAACATTGATATTGTGTTTTTTATTTTCAAAGTGTTGTTTCATAACCATGGTGTCATAATCAAAGAGAAAATATTGAATGTGGTTATTATTTTATATGGATAATTTTTAAGATTAACATGAATATAATAAAAATATATTTTTAAAATGTTATTTCCATTAAAATATTATATTTTAAACCAATATGTTGTATTATTAATTTTAAAAAATTTATTGTTTTTATAAAAAATTATGATGTTTCATCATATTTAGTAAATGAAATATAGAACCTTATAGTATTTTTTTATAATATTTTATAGGATTGTTTAATTTTTAGAGTTTTATGTAAATTTTATTGTTTGTTTATTTTCTTCGAAAATGATTTCATTGTAATGTTTTCATCGAGTTTTTATTTATTTTTTGTCGGTGCCTATAAAAATGAATTTATGGTCAAGGGGAAATCATATTTCATTTTAGAATATATTCATTTAAAACTGAACATATGACTATTTTATTTCTAGAAACATTTCTTCTAAAACATCCTCTTTCAATGTTCTGCCCTGAGCATTTGTAGTTCTAGATATTTCTAGTACTTCTTTCAGCCTTACAAGCTCTTCTGGACGTTCCATGCTACCCAAAATCATCAAAATTTTAGAACTTCCATAAAATATTTTAAAATAAACATGGAAATTATTTGTCGATTATTTTCTCTCTATGGCATGTTCCAGCAATTTCTGGTATTTCCACAATACCTTTACATCATTTATAAAATTCTGAATTCTAATGAAATTTTGTGTGGCATTATCCTAGAGCTAAAATACAAACTTTTTATCACTATACACAATAAGGAAACATTATTGAGACTTTTCTTAAATTTTATACCTATATTTTGAATCAACATGGATGTAGGTAATATTTTCAAAACCCTTCTTATGAGATATATTGACAGTTCTTTCAGGACATAATTGTTCTATAATCTTCTACCCCATGGGTGTGGAAGGAATGATATTAATGAGATTGGGTGAAAATATGGTTTCAGCCTAAAACCCCTTAGGGGACTTTATATCCAACCTCATTCTTTAAGATTTTTTATTCGGTGTCTTCTTCATCCACTATTTCATAATATTTTGTTCCAATGTCTTTGTTACAATCATCTCAAAATTTATTCCTTTTCTCTAGAAAATCCTCAATAATTCCCTACTATTATATTCCCTATCATTATAAAACCTTTAGAAAATAAGCTTATTTCTAGAATCTTTCTCTAATCTGACTCTCTATCAGAAAAACACTCTAAAGACCTAAAATGTTTACTTAAGGAAGTATTCACATACCTTACAATTTGAATTATCATTGAAGATAACATGGTACAATGTCACTCTATGATAACAAACTAGAGTAGTCGCCTGAACATACATATGTTCAAGATCTAACTTCTGAGACTTAGGTTTCCTTGTTTTTGGCCCAAATGAAACATTTCTCTACATTCCTGTAATATAACTCTCACAGGTTCAAAAATCTATGTGATCAAGCTTCAGTTTCCTTTAACTACTAACACAGGAATTTTCATAACACTCGAGTTCTCAAGATAGTAATACCACAACTTTAGACTTCTAGAATCTATCATTCTATAAATCATTAACCTATTTGATCTTCTCATCAGATACCACACTCCATTTTTAATACCTACAGACATCATCATGGATACCTGAGCGATCTTCCACACTCTATCCAAAAACATTGTAAAAAATATTTTTTTATCTAACTACCCAATATAAATAATGTTATTCCATAAATCAGGTATGTTTCAAAATCTACAGAACTCCAAAAAAGATTCTTTTTGAGATACAGAATCTCACAACGCCTTTCCCTATAATCTCATGGGCCTCATCATCTGCAAGAAGAACTGTAATGACCCTACTTTTTATCAATGGACTTCCCTTATTATAATTATGTCTTATAGTAAAATCATATAATATTACATATGGGATGTAATACATCCCATATAAATAAATAATGAGTTGAAAAAAATGTATCTCTAGAAGTTAAGGAACATATACTGATGAAATAGTATCTTGACCTTTAAAATAGTAATGTGACCCTTATGAATAGTAAACTGGAAAATTGAATAGTAACAGCACTAATGAAAGTATATATAAAAGTTATCCATCAAATTAGTGACAATATGATATAATTATGTCATAGTATAAGTAAATAAATTTTATAAAAATTTCTAATAAAGTGTTGGTAATTTTTTAAGTCTTGTATATTTAATTACAATTTAATAAAAATTAAAAGAAAATATATTTTCATAAAATGAATTCATAAATTATTATTTTTGTGTCTTATGATCATCAGATAATTTGATGAGACCTTAATTAAGTTTTCATAGTATTAGAAAAGTAGATCTAATTTTAAAATTTATATTTTCATGTAAATTATGATTTTAATTACCAATTAAATTTCTCATATTTATAAAATTATTTTTGAAAAATGGATTTCATGTTAGATTTCTTCACATTGAAAAATTTTTGGGGATATTTTTCAGTATTTTTCTAAAATAATTTAATTTTTTATCAACAGTGAAATTTGATAATTTATGAAATATGGTAAATAAATGAATTTTTTGCGTCATGCTTGAGTCATGGATGATGTAACTGGACATTGATTCGACCTCACATGCTCTATTTACTGTTTCTGGTTACAATAATCAATATTATTCATAGTCTTGAGAAAAAATATTAAACTCAAGATTAAAATAATTGGAAACCCCTCCTCTCCTCCACTATAAATATCTCCCCTCTTTACGTCATCTCTTCAATCCTCTAAATCCATGTTACCTGTCTAAATTTTGATAAAATATCTCCCTAATACCCACTCCCACGTCCATAATACCCTTTTTGCTTAAAAATACCAAATCATATCCCCTAAAAAGGATCTCAAGGAATATATATTCAAGAGGTAAATTCATCTTTTCATTTCTTTTATTTTCTTTCAAGTTCCTTTCTTTCTTTTTCTTTCCTCACCTAATTTCATCCAAATGTTATGATAACTACAATAAAATAAATGTTCTAAAATTTTGTTGTTATAATGGAATAATCTAGCATCATATCTCATTCCCCTCCATTTATACTAGAAATGAAAACACCATCTGAGATGTGTTAATTTATCACATTCAAGGACGATGAGTATTCAATTTATTTTACCGTCTTTAGTTATAGTCATGAATCCATCTGTATGGTTGAACTATACAATAATATATGTATTATTTCTAATTTATGTTTATAAAATCATTTTTATACATGATATTAATTTATAAAGGAAAATGTGTTTGTTGTGATTAAAATCCGCCTATTAACCAAAATGGTTATCATTAATGTTTTATATAATGATTCGTCTTCACTCCATATAACCAATTGAATTTTATAAAAATGTAATCTTATGTATGTGCACTAATAACATATAACTATAATTATTTACAACCATTCTCATCTTACATGTTTATCCTTACTTGTATATGAGTAAACTAGTCATAAAAATCAAGGAAATAAACGCTCCCAAACAATGAAATTGAACCTCTTAACTGATCAAAAAGGTCATGAATGAACTTAATATGGATATAATAAATAAATTACATGAATAAAAGGTTATTTAGATACTAATTAATTAATGTAATTTGGTTTTCCATGACATTAAGATCAAGATAAGGGCACCATCAGACTTAAGGTAAGGGATTTTACCTGAACATCCTTTATTCCTTTAGGTTTCTCTATCTTTCTTTCTACCCAAATGATGTTATATATTGATTTTATATAAATATTCTCAATTATGTGAATATTCTCCAAAATCATTTAGCAATATCCATTCATCATCCTCTTTAGGGGATATACATGTTTTTAAATGATTCCCTCCTCAAAACTTCCTGATAAGGAAACTCGTTTTAAGGGAACTTCCTGAATTCTTACCCAATTTCAAGTTCACTCTATCATCTGTTTTAATCCATAATTTTTTTTATAAAATCAAACTTTTTATTATGAAAACCTTATTATTTCACTTCTATTTTTATATAAAATATTATTCCCTTTTCTATTTTCAAAATCTCTTTTGTATTTTCTTTAAAACTGTACTAAACTGTTTTAACAATAACATTTTTTAAATATTGTTCTTATATGTTATAAATTATATTTTAAATAACTTACCATGATATATGATTATTTTCACTTATGAATTTTCATGTATGTTTTAATTCCTTTCTTTCATGTACACTTGTATGATACTCCCATTCATTATGTTTTATGACATGATTATGATACCCATTTCTTTCCATAAGTACCCTTATGTTTATGTATGATTGATTATGTGTGATTATTAATGAGGAAAAAATATTCATGAATATGTTAAGATAGGTTCATCTAGATATATATACAATTAATTGGTTAAATTTGAGTCTCTTGAGATGTTATGTGCAACAGTCTTGGCGGTTAGCCCAGACTTGTGGTACCATGTGCAACGGTCTTGGTGGTTAATCTTGACTTGTGATCCTCTATGTGCAATGATCCTTGAATCATGATAAATCCATGTTTTATGATTCTATCACATTACTATGACTCCATGTTTATATGATCCCGTGTTTATATGTTATGATTCCATATGTTCCATGTCATTTTCTATCATTATTCTATGACTTCTAGCCCATATGCTAAGGATTTATTCTTACGGTTATTCCCTTACTGGGATTTTAGCTCATCCCTTTGTTCATGTTATCCCTAGGTTATCCTATGAGGATTTATGAGCATTAAGGAAGTTAGGATCTCTTTATGGAGATTAAATAATGAAATATTTTACTTAGTCCCATGTTTTTTAAATTTTATGTACCCAGTTTTCCAAGGCACTTCACTTTACGGTACTTGGATTGTAAAATGATGATTTATTATACTTAAAATCATGTAATGATATGTGTAAAAGGATGGGTTTATATAGTTGGTATTATAGGATGGTATAGTTATTTTTGGATATTAGTAACACAACACTTTAGTAAGAACCTTGGGGATAAGACTAAGTTTAAGAAAACATCCCTAAATTTTGGTAAGTGTAGAGTAAGTGGTTTATCAAGAAAATACATCCCTATATAGATATAAAGAAGTGTATGTGGATCTAGAATAGGTGTAATGTGACGCCCCGACCCCAGTTACCCAGAGTCAGTGCATTACTTCGTAACATTGGAATGATCACAAAAGATCAAGTCTCGAAAGACCGATTAGTTTAGTAGCCTTGGAATCACTAGATACATTCATAAATCTTATATTACATCATAATTTAAAACAAAACTACAACATATTCACTTCATATCCCCTTATATTATCCCAGTAGGTCATTCATAATATACTTCTTCACATCCTAGAAAAATTAAAACATTGAAAGGGGTGAGCTCAGATGCTCAGTAAGGATAAAAATATATCAGAAGCTTTCATAAATAAACATTAACATTTAAGGCAATGTATAACTAAAACAAAATCCTCTTAAACTTGAACTTTAGCATAATATGGCAAAATTAAAATGAAATAATTCCATTTACTTACTCACATGGATATTCTACTAGTCGAATAATCACATGAAATATCAATAACTACTTTCATAATGATGAAATGCATAATGCCAGACTATCATAACCACATAGCCAAGGCCTCGTGCCAATACCACAGATAAGATTTTGTCAAGGCCTCGTGCCAAGACACTAGTTTGTCTCATGAGACATATCGATGCATCGAGGAGCTATAGTGGGCTCCACCCGTCACTTATTAAGTCCAATGCATTCCTCATATGAACAGGTTTAAACATATCATAAACCATAACATAATTGTATCACATAAAACATGCATAAAAGAAACATAACATTTCCACATTTCAATCAAAAGATATCAATACAACACATTGATATAATAAAAACATTATCAAAACCATTTTCAATACCAAAATAAAAGAAAATTAAAACTTGGTATTTATTTTTCATTTAAAAAAAAGTTATAGCTTGTAGAGGAAGCCGAAATACAAATAATGGTCACAGCGGCGGAGAAGTCATTGTCGCCGCATACGTAAGACAAAAACATTATTTTTTTCTTTTAGTAAAATTCTTTGTAAAAAAAGATTCCTTTTTGAATAAAAGTCAAATTCAAAGGGGTTTATACACCGTATAAAAGAAAGTTGTGTATAAAACAAAATATGCCTCAATGAAAGGAGATTGAGACGAGACCCTTACAAAGATCATTTTTTTAATAAAGTAGATCTATTTATGTGTACTCACTATAAGTACACATAAATAAAGTACAAATACAAGATAGGACATAATAATATCATGACATAATTTTAAAGTAGGAGATTAACCCAAAGAATAGAAATTGGGTTAAGAAGTTCCCTTACCGCGTGTCCGAATTCACTCGACTGTTCTTTGATCTCCTGAATAATAAACTAGAGTTAATTTATAATTTCTTAAGAACCTTTTTCAAGTTTATTATTCATTTTATATAACTTATTCCCATGTTATGAACATTATGTAATTATTTATGTTAATAACGGTCGTTTTGACGATCTTAGGTACTTGAGTCAAAAATAAACTTCTTATAATTACACATTGTTCATGTGGTAATATATCCATTATATCCATAATTATATTCATGATTTATATATCATATACATCATATATATCCATTATATACATTCATTTATTATATTTCATAACATTTAGAGGTAAGAAATGAAATGCACCGTTCATGGAGACGGTAAGCCGTACGTACGCATGAACGCTACTTTCATTTCTATTTCATATTTAATTAAATGAAGTTATAATTATATAAAGATATAATATAATTCCAGTATAATATAATGTATAATACCATTTACTCCATCCTTTATACATCCCACATATGGCATTAACGATTCAAATCACTTTGAGGGGGCGGTAGTCCGCACTTCCTAAAATGAAATTATCACGTTTACCCATAATGAAAATCATAAAGTATGCCACAAATGAGAAATAAAGAAGCATAAGGAAAACATAAACATAATATATATATCATATATGAAAATAGTGTCATCAAAATGGCCACCATTATAGGTGTTAAAATAATATTGAACAACCATCGTTTCATGAGGCAGTATTTCTCCACCCACAGAAACAGTATGTTCTTTAACCATTAGACGAAGGTGTGTGTAAGTTTAAACCAAATAACTATCATAAAAACATCCTAGTATATTTTATATACTGTTTTTGTTACAAAATAAAGGAATAAAAAGAGTTTAAGGGGTTGGAGAAGCAAAATAAAACAAAACAACATTAGAGAAGACATTACCTTAAAATCAGGTAACTCTTTTTGATTTGATCCAAAGGCTTCCTTGGGAAGAATTCTGCCAAAAGTGAGGCTTATAGGAGTAAGGGATGGAAGTTGAGAGAGTATTTTGGCAGAGTTTGGCTGAGCCAAACGGCCTTGAAGGTGTGAGTAAGGTGGTAGTGGTGGGGGTCTTTTATACGAGGATAGAAGGGGCACTCTAGGAAAGATTTAAATGTTACTTTATTATGAAATGATTTTTCGGATTATAAAGGTCCCACACTTATATATTTCTAGGATAAGGTGATACGGGTTCGAAATATACTCATCCAATAGGTTTTTGACAAGTTTAAGTCCTACATTTTTCATTATCTTTTCATTTTATTTAAATCATTAATTAATGAGGTAATCGCGGCATCATCATGGTGTCATAAATAATTTAATTTATTTAATGTCTAAAAATTATAAAAAAAATATCATGATGTAGGAAATAGTTTTAGCTTTCTAATTAATATTTATAGTTAAAAATATGACTTGTATAACCCCATCTAAAAATTGTATTAGTAAAACAACTCTTGTTTGTGACATTTTTATTTTAACATTAAATAAAAAGTTTTTAAAGTCATTTTCCTAACAAAGTGGCTCCATGGGGTCCCAAAGTTGACCCATGTATTGTCTTGGTCGTCCATGACTCATCACATAAGGGTAGTACAAGTGTAAAGGTATTTTCATATTTTTATAATATCATTTTTACCTTAAATTTCACTAATTACCTTTAATCGCGATTAATTAAACTTAAAAGTTACTATTCACCAAAAAATTATTTTAATCCCATTGAACCAAATTTTACATATTAATGAAAACCATGTATGTCGGAGTTTTGAAAATCAAAACACAGAAGTGGTAATATTTCATTTAAAAGAAAAATCGGTTTTTTAACTAACACTTAGTGGTTTCACTATTCATCAAAAATTGAAGTTTTTCAGAACAATGCCAAAATTTCACCCTAAGATATAATTGATATTCCGAATTCAAAAATTATGTCTATTTTAAAAAATTCCAAAAATATAAGTTGCATTAATTAATTTCATAATTAATTCCCGCTGTCACAACAAATAGCGTGTTTCTAAGAAACAATATATATCAAAAGATTGACAATTGTTTATGTCCAATTTCAAAGTGAAAATAATTATAATGACCACCATTGGATAAAATGGTGAAAATATATTATAATTATACTTTAAAACCACTCAATAGTATAATTTATCACTATAAATTATTTTGATTAAAAAGGTTGTTTTTAAGTATTTTTCACTATTCATAAAAAATTGGAAGTTCTCAGAAAAATACCAAAAATTCAACATAGGCTAATTTCGATATTCTGAATCCATAAATTAAGTCCATTTTGAGATATAAAATATATACAATTTCAAAAAGTGGGTATTACTATTCATAACTGCTACTTTGATTGGTCGCGGTGTGTTAGAATCTTGAACTTGCGTACAATGCAAGCTATTGCATTATTGAAAGAGAAGAGTATCATGGAAGCTCGGGGTGTTACATTCTCACCTCCTTCAATAAATTGCATCCTCACAATTTGAAATTTTTCTTTCAGAATAAAAGGTTGAAAATAGGAAATACCTTTGTGGAAAACCCACATCGGAAATAAGGTTAATAAAAATATAACTTTAAAAGAAAGAAAGATAAGTACAAAGGTCACTCGAGATAGCCTATACTAGGATTCTATGAAAATATGGATATGGAAGAAAAAAACCATCAAGGTTTGATGGAGAGTTGTAGAAAACTGGATTAGGAGAAATTTAACCATAAGAAAATCACAAAACTTGTGATTGGTTAAACGTTCATTGAATCCCCAGTCGGAAAATTTAACCGGCAACGTTTTTGTTTTAAGTTACCCTTTATAAAGTTGAGGAATTTATTTAGGAGATTTACTAAGAACGTAAGGGAATATACATACTGGTCATGTAGACTTTCATTATTTAATAAATTTTTACCACAAACCCATCTTTCACTCTAAAAGGTAATAGAACAAGAAAATATTCTATTTATCATAATTGTATAAGGTTCCAAATATTAACACATACCATTTGGATTAGTAAAACTATTTTGTAATAACCAGGGACTTCATGTAGGCTAGTGGTAGGAAATAAAGGCATGTCACACTATGGTTGTGGGTTCGATTCCTACAGCTTTGTCCGACGCGACGAGTTATGCCCCACCCTCCTGGTTGTCCTTTTCCTAAAAATATAGTATTATAATATTCCAAAAATAATCTTCAGAAATGTTTTATCCTTAAACAATACTATCCATGGTTCAACTTAATCCATTCCAACCTTAATAGTTATCCAAAATACCTCTGTCCATACTTTCTCTAAAAGGTCTCTTAATTCCAAAATCAATTGTATCATCAGATTCCTCAAACAAGGTAAAGTTTCTCTTATTGTCACATACAAAAATATGATTACCTTCATCATATCAAAACCATAATGAAAACATCAAATACAACAGTAAAATCCTTATATATATCACATTATTCTTATAACCAGAATATAATCCTTGAGTCCAAAAGCACCAATACATTAATTATTCTACTTCAACTGTAGTCACAGCATAAGATTTTCCTTGATCCCTTGGCCTTTTATAAGGTAATTTTTCCTGACTCTTAGGACATTCACTTGCATAATGCCCCATTTCTCTACAATTGTAGCATTCAACATTGATAGCCTCTTTCGTTACCTTGAAATCACGCGCCTGGTGGCCTTCTTCTCCACATTTATAACAAACTCCCATTCCTTTTAGGCATGTACCAGGGTGATTCTTCCCACAATTATTGCATAATGGAAAATCCTTCTTTCCCTTTTTCCCTTTATCTGTCTCTTGTTCCACCATTCTCTTCTTCTCTTACTTTACTTTATTGTCATAAGACTTAGAGAATTCCTTTTCTGTCTTGATATCACACGAGACAATATCTTCGTATGATGAGAAGGATTGTGATTCTAATGGTCGATGGAGAAATGGTTTTAACCCATTAAAGAAACGATCAATCTTACTTCTTGGGTTACATATATAATCTGCAGCATTCCTCGCTAACCTTGTAAAGTTAGCCTCATACTTTGTGACATTTTCATCATCCTGCTGCCTCAGACTTAGAAATTGACTTTCCATATCTGCTCGATGGTCATGAGGAAAGTATTTTTCTATGAAAAGATCTTTGAAATCTCTCCATTCCATATTTGATACTTCTTCATCTTCGTTTGTGTTTTGAATCAGCGACCACCATTGATCGGAATATCTAGTGAGGCGGTAGACTTCCATGACAACCTTCTCCCTTTCGCTACTCCCCAAGGCATGAAATATTTTTCTAAGGAGTTTATCCATTGCTCAGCTAATAATGGATATGTACCCCCATTAAATTTTTGTGGTTGTTGCCTCATGAAGCGGTCTAACATTGATCCTCCACGTTGCGGATCAGGGTGGTCCATACGAGTAAGGTTATTATTCATAACCTGAGTGAGTTCTCCCAGTATGGTAATAAGTTGATCAGCACCAATTGTATATCCAGATCCACAATAATTATCTTGAGAAGTAGGGAAATCCCTACATGGAGTGCATGCATTGATACGGTTTCCATTCCTTCCACTAGGCGCCATTTCTAAACAATGGCATAAACTAGATTAGTTTATGAATCAAAATACATAATTCCGTACTTGTAAAATACCTAAAATAAATTGAACTATTTATGGATATAATCCATAAAAATGTTTTCTTTGAGGAAGTATATACTCATAACCCATCATAGTGGGTTGTAATGAAAATGAAAATTATCCTAAGCATATCCCCCGGGAGTGTCGTAACCAAGAGTGCAGCAAGGCCTGTTGTCATGCACCAGTTCCCGTTCGAGTCTATCTCAAAGTGGTGTTTTCGGGTTTTACCCTTAGGTACATATATGCCAGAGCCACCTCTACCTGCTCGTATCCAAACGGGGATGTATTTCTCGGAAAACTCACAACATTTCTATAATACCAAAATTCGAGGAAGTTCTTCTATACTAATCCTCAAAGTCTATCTTTGGGCTATGTGCTCTAATCAGAGTTTATCTAAATATATCTTCCAAGGTTAGTACGAAACTACCTCTGATACCAACTGTAACGCCCCGGCCCCAGTTACCCAAGAGTCGGTGCATTATTGCGTAGCATTGGCATGACCACAAAAGATCAAGTCTCGAAAGACCGATTAGTTTAGTAGCCTTGGAAACACTAGATACATTCATAAATCTTATATGACATCATAAATTAAAACAAAACTACAACATCTTCACTTCATATCCCCTTATATTATCCCTGAAGGTCATTCATAATATACTTCTTCACATCCTGTAAAATTAAAACATTGAAAGGGGTGAGCTCAGATGCTCAGTACGGATAACAATATAGCGGAAGCTTTCATAAATAAACATTAACATTTAAGGCAATGTATAACTAAAACAAAAGCCTTTTAAACTTGAACTTTAGAATAATATGGGAAAAGTAAAATGAAATAATGAAATTTACTTACTCACATGGATATTCTACTAGTCGAATAATCACATGAAATATCAATAACCACTTTCATAATGATGGAATGCATAATGCCAGACTATCATAACCATGTTGACAAGGCCTTGTGCCAAGACCACAAATAAGATTTTGTTAAGGCCTTGTGCCAAGACACTAGTTTGTCTCATGAGACCTACCGATGCATCAAGGAGCTATAGCGGGCTCCACCTGTCACTTATTAAGTCTAATGCATTCCTCATATGAACAGGTTTAAACATATCATAAACCATAACGTAATCGTATCATATAAAACATGCATAAAAGAAACATAACATTTACACATTTCAATCACAAGATATCAATACAACACGTTGATATAATAAAAACATTATCAAAACCATTTTCAATACCAAATTAAAAGAAAATTAAAAGTTGGTATTTATTTTTCATTTAAAAAAAGTTATAGCTTGTAGAGGAAGTCGAAACACAAATAATGGTCATGGCGGCGGAGAATTTGTTGTCGCCGCATACATAAGACAAAAACATTCTTTTCTTTTTTTAGTAAAACGCTTTTTAAAAAATGATTCCTTTTTGAATAAAATTCAAAGGGGTTTATACACCGTATATAAGAAAGTTGTTTATAAAACAAAATATGCCTCAATGAAAGGATATTGAGGCGAAGACCCTTAAAAAGATAATTTTTTTTAATAAAGTAGATCTATTATGTGTATTCACTATAAGTAAACATAAATAAAGTACAAATACAAGATATGACATAATAATATCATGACATAATTTGAAAGTAGGAGATTAACCCAAAGAATAGAAATTGGGGTAAGAAGTTCCCTTACCTCGTGTCCGAATTCACTCGACCGTTCTTTGATCTCCTGAATAATAAACTAGAGTTAATTTATAATTTCTCAAAAAACCTTTTTCAAGTTTATTATTCATTTTATATCACTTATTACCATGTTATGAACATTATGTAATTATTTATGTTAATAACGGTCGTTTTGACGATCTTAGGTACTTGAGTCAAAAATAAACTTCTTATAATTACACTTTGTTCATGTGGTAATATATCCATTATATCCATAATTATATTCATGATTTATATATCATATACATCATATATATCCAGTATATACATTCATTTATAATATTACATAACATTTACAGGTAAGAAATGAAATGCACCGTTCATGGAGACGGTAAGTCGTACGTACGCCTGAACACTACTTTCATTTCTATTTCGTATTCAATGGAATGATGTTATAATTATGTAAAGGTATAATATAATTCCAGTATAATATAATGTATAATACCATTTACTCCATCCTTTATACATCCCACATATGGCATTAACGATTCAAATCACTTTGAGGGGGCGGTAGTCCGCACTTCCTAAAATGAAATTATCGTGTTTACCCATAATGGAAATCATAAAGTATGCCAAAAATGAGAAATAAAGAAGAATATGGAAAACATAAACATAATATATATATCATATATGAAAATATTGTCATCAAAATGGCCACCATTAGAGGTGTTAAATGAATATTGAACAATCATCGTTTCGTGAGGTAGTATTTCGCCACCCACAGAAACAGTATGTTCTTTAACCATTAGATGAAGGTGTGTGTAAGTGTAAACTCAATAATTATCATAAAAACATCCTATTATATTTTAGATACTAGTTTTTTTACAAAATAATGTAATAAAAAGAGTTTAAGGGGTTGGAGAAGAAAAATAAATCAAAACAACATTAGAGAAGACATTACCTTAAAATCAGGTAACTCTTTTTGATTTGAGCCAAAGTCTTCCTTGGGAAGACTTCTCCCAAAATTGAGGCTTATAGGCGTAAGGGAGGGAATTTGAAAGAGTATTTGGGCAGAGGTTTGCAGAGCCAAAAGGCTTTTAAGGTGTGAGTAAGGTGGTAGTGGTGGGGGGCCTTTTATAAGAGGAGAGTAGGGGCACTCTTGGAAAGATTGAAATGTTACTTTATTATGAAATGATTTTTTGTATTCTAAAGGGCCCACACTTATATATTTCGAATTTAAGGTGATAAGGGTTCTAAATCTACTCATCCAATAGTTTTTTGACAAGTTTAAGTCTTATATTTTTCATTATCTTTTCATTTTATTTAAATCGTTAATTAATGAGGTAATCGCTGCATCATCATGGTGTCATAAATAATTTAATTTATTTAATGTATAAAAATTATAAAACAAATATCATGATGTAGGAAATATTTTTAGATTTCTAATGAATATTTATAGTCTAAAATATGACTTGTATAACCCCATTTAAATTTTTTTAGTAAAACAACTCTTGTTTGTGACATTTTTATTTTAACATTAAATAAAAAGTTTTTAATGTCATTTTCCTACCAAAGTGGCTCCATGGGGTCCCCAAGTTGACCCATGTATTGTCTTGGTCGGCCATGACTCATCCAATAGGTTTAGGAAAAGTTTAATTTTATTTTCATATTTTTATAATATCATTTTTACCTTAAATTTCACTAATTACCTTTAATCGCGAGTAATTAAACTTAAAAGTTACTATTCACCAAAAAATTATTTTAATCCCATTAAACCAAATTTTACTTCCTAATTACAACCATGTATATCAGATTTTTTAAAATCAAAACACAGAAGTGGTAATGTTTCATTTAAACGAAAAATCAGTTTTTAACTACCACTTAGTGGTTTCACTATTAATCAAAAATTGATGTTTTTCAGAACAATGCCAAAATTTCACGCTAAGCTATAATTAATATTCCGAATTCAAAAATTATGGCTACTTTACAAAATTCCAAACATATAAGTTGCATTAATTAATTTCATAATTAATTCCCGTTGTCACAACAAATAGCATGTTTCTAAGAAACAATATATATCAAAACATTGACAATTGTTTATGTCCAATTTCAAAGTGAAATTAATTCTAATGACCACCATTGGATAAAATGGTAAAAATATATTCTAATTATACTTTAAAACAACTAAATAGTATAATTTATCACTATAAATTATTTTTATTAAAAAGGTTGTTTTTAAGTATTTTTCACTATTCATAAAAAATTGGATGTTCTCAGAAAAATACCAAAAATTTAACATAGGCTGATTTCGATATTCTGAATCCATAAATGAATTCCATTTTGAAATATAAAATATATATAATTTCAAAAAGTGGGTATTACTATTCATAACTGCTACTTTGATTGGTCGCGGTGTGTTAGAATCTCGAACTTGCGTACAATGCAAGCTATTGCATTATTGAAAGAGAAGCGTATCGTGGAAGCTCAGGGTGTTACATGTAACTAGGGTTAAACCTCAAAAACACCACTTTTATCTTGACTCGAATGAGAACTAGTGCACAAAAATTGGCCTTGTTGCACTCCTGGTTTGACACTCTTGGGGGATATGATTGGGTAAATTCATAAGCTTAGTATGAAAAATTATTAAGGGAAAAAAAGATGGAATCCCATAAGAATAGATGTGAAGAAATAGATCATGGATAACCTAGGCTGAAACCTAGGGATTCACAAGTTAGGTTACACTTTTCCTTTATTAGTTTATCCTTTTATGTTTAAAGTTTACTTTTTTTGCTTAATAGCTAAGTATTCAAGCCCCCTAATTGTAATTTATTTTTCTTAGATAATAAAAATAAATAGAAGAACACATGCCAACAATCAATGTGATAGGAAATGTGACTATTTCACTATTTATATGATCGATATAATGAGAACGGGTGCTCAAAACTGTATAATAGTACTTCCTTAGATAACTCTAGTTATAAATAATGACTTGAATCATGTGGAATTCCCTCCTCCTACAATGAAATATAAAGTTTTTTTAGAATCCTTCTTGTGTAAAAGGCCTCCCATGTTTAGTAGATCTTTTGATCCCCTCCTTTTGTAACCGTGGATTAACTCTATTGAAAATATATTCTCTGTCCTCTAGTTCTCAGAAGAAGAGAAATCCGGACAGGAGTTATGTCATTTTGATGGGGAAGCTGATCATTGGTGGACATTGGTCAAGAATATGAAGTCCCAAGAGAAATTGATTCCATGGATTCGGAGGAATTCAAGAAAATGTTTTTCAATAAATATTTTCCCAAAAATCTCCACCTCAAGATGGAAAGATAATTCCTTGGACATAAGCAGAAGTAAGATGAGTCCATCAAGGCATATTAAGAAAAATTCACAAGGCTTGTAGGATATGCCTCTGGCTTTTTCATGAACATTGAAATCAAGGTGGATTGTTTCTTTAACAAACTAAATCTGAGTCTACGAAAAGTATAGGTGATTCATCACTTCGACAGTTATGAAGAGATTTTCTATTGTTCCCTCAAGGTTGAAATAGAGATCAGAGACTATAGGTGGTATCATGGTCCCAGTGATAAAAATATGAAATGGAGTTTAATATGGGTGGTTCGGTGAATAAATCCCATGATGGAAAAAGGATCAAACATCCCATGTATAAAAATTGTAGGAAGAAGCATCCTAGGAATTGTCTAAAGGGAATCAGTAATTGATTCAATTTTGTAAAGATGGGACATATGGATAAAAAATTACAAAGGGATATGAATAATACCACTAATGTGGAAGAATAAAGGAAGTTTCATATCGACACTCAGCCTGTAGTGTAGTATTACAATTGCATGGATCATGGGAATTATGTGGAAAATTTCCCTAAGACAAGGGTTGTGAGAGGAAATCAACAACGACCTCCAAGTAATAAAGGAAGGTATTACACTATCACAACCACTAAGTTGGATCCAAACAACAATATGGTGGCAGGTAAACTAGTTATTCATTCAAGAATAGAGAATTTACTATATGATTCTGGTTCTTCTCATTCTTTCATATCTTGAAAGTTTAGTAGAACTATTCAAACACCACCTCAAAATTTGGAAGTTGAGTTATCTGTGATATCAGTGAATGGGGAAATTATTCCATCCAAGGTTTATAAATTCTACCTGGTATGTGTTTATGGAATTAACCTCCTAGAAAATATTCTCGTTCTTACTCTTGTGGAGTTTGATTCTATTTTCAGCATGGATTGGCTATCTTTATACAAAACCAACATCAAATGTTGGGAAAGGGAGATCACTCTTAACATACCAAAGTATCCTCCAATTCATTAGAAGTGTAAGGAGGAAGATGAATCTCCTTTATAATCATTGTCTCAAGTATAGATATTACTACCTTATGAGAAAGAATTTCTAGCTCAAATGGTTGAGATAAAGGATAGAATCATGCTCGAATACATTCCCATCATGAGGGATTGCACTGATGTATTCCCTAAATAATTGTATGGTCTTCCTCCTGATCCAGAGGTTGAGTACTCAATTGACCTTATTACTATATACCTACCTATATCAAACACACCTTATAGAATGACCACTGTCGAGCTGGAAGAGCTGAAGAATATGTTATAGAAGAATATGGAGAAGGGTTTTATATGCCTGAGTGCTTCGCCGTGGGGAGCACCAGTCCTCTTAATCAAGAAGAAGGAATGTTCAATGCGCCTCTGCATTGATTATCATAAGCTCAATAAAATCATGATAAAGGAAAAGTATCCCCTAACTAAGATAGATTACTTGTTCGATCATCTTTATAGGGAAAGTTATTTCTCTAAGGTGGTCCTTTGGTCAGGATATCACCAATTAAAGGTGAGGAAGGAAGATATTCCAAAGACTACCTTTCGACTGAGTTATGGACACTATGATTTCATAGTGATTCCATTTAGACTCACTAATTCTCCATAAATGTTCATGGATTTAATTAATATAGTATTTAGATATTACCGAAAAAATTTGTGGTAGTCTCTATAAATGATATTCTAATATACTCCAAGAGAAAGGAGGAACACAAAGAGAATTTGAATACTATGCTAAAGAATTTGTGAAGGGAGAAACTATATAAAATGTACAGTAAATGTGAGTTCTATATGGAGGATGTGTCATTCTTGGGGCATGTTATCACTATCAAAGTAATATCTATATACTATTCCAAGACAAAGGCAATTGAAGAGTGGCCCAAGACAACACCTGTAATGGAGATCTATAGCTTCCTTAGTCTATTTGGGTATTACCGAAGATTTGGTAAGAACTTTTCATGATTTTCAAACCTAATTACCAAGATGACACGGAAGGGAGTGAAGTATTTCTAGACTCAATAATGTAAGGAATGATTTAAGGATCTCAAAATGAGTATTATCACTGCACCAGTACTCACACTCCCGATAAGTGGAGAACTCTTTGTGGTGTACAGTGATGATTCAAAGAAGGGATATCTCACACTTCTCCCTATTAGGCTATGTGCTGATGAAAAATGATAAAGTGATATCTTATTCCTCAAGGAAACTAAAATTACATGATCAAAACTACACCACGTATGATATGGGGTTGGAGGCTACGATCTTTGCACTGAAAAATTGGCAGCATTATCTCTATAGGGAGAAGTGTGATATATATATTGATCACAATAGTATCAAATATATATTCACACATAAAGAGGTTAATATGTTCTAGAGAATATCTTTATAGCTCATCAGGGATTATGACTTCTCAATCCACACCCATCCTGGTAAGGAAAATAATGTGGCAGATTCTCTAAGTAGAAAGGATCTTGCATCATTATCAACTATGATAATTAAAAAGGATCCAATATTATTATATTTTTAGAGGATGGAAATGGGAATCATTAAGGTGGGAACATAATCAATACATTTTCAAATGGTTTCTCAACCATACCTCATGGAGAAAATAAAGGATTCTCAAAGAAAAGATGTGGAAATTTTGAAAATGGTGGAAGCAATTAGAAATGGTAAATACCATGAGTTCAAGATTGATGAAGAAAGAGTTGTAATATTTGGGTCATGATTATGAGTTCCATATGTTCCGAAGAAAAATAATGAGTTTCTAAATGATGCACATAGCTCAACCTTCACTATTCACCTAGGAAGCACAAAGATTTATCAAGATCTCTGAGAGAACTTTTTGTGGGATAATATGAAGAATAAGATTGCGGAATATACATCAAAGTTACTGGTATGTCAACTAGTAAAGGTTGAAATATAGAAGTATAAGGGGATGATGCACCCACTACCCATACCAACATGGAAGTGGTAGAACATCACCATGGACTTTGTAACAAGAATTCCAAGGACATCCAAAAAAACAATGATATATGGGTCATTGTGGATTGTCTTACAAACACATCTCACTGTATCGCAATTCGATATAACTTCTCATTGGATCAACTTAAACAGATATATATCAAAGATTTGGTAAGTCTTCATGGAGTACCACTATATATTGTATCGGATCAAGATCTAAGATTCACCTTGATGTTATGAAAAAGACTCCAACATTCTCTAAGCACTGACCTGAACTTCAGTATGGCCTATCATCCTCAAACTAATGGCCAATCTGAGCAAACTACTCAGAAACTGGAAGACATGTTGAGAGAATGTTTCATGGACTTCAAAGGAGTATGGGACCAACAACTTCCACTGGTCAAATTCTCTTACAACAATAGTTTCAATGCCAATATATGAATGGCACAATATGAATACCTTTATGGTAAAATGTGTACAACACCAACGTGTTTGGATTAAGTTGGTGAGTGTAAGCTTCTAGGACCTAACATGGTTGAAAAATGGTGGAGAAAGTGAAAACCATTCAGCATCACATCAAGGAATCCCAAAGTCGAAAAAAGATCTATGAAAACAATCATCGATGAGACCATGAGTTTAAAGTATGAGACATGTTATTTCTTTGCATATCCCCATGGAAGAAGGTCATTAGGTTTGGGAAGAAATGAATGCTATGTCCATGGCACATCGGCCCCTACGAGATTATTAATCTTGTTGGAGATGCAGCCTATCAACTATCAATTCCACCTACCATGTCTAAAATACATGATGTCTTCCACGTATCCCTCTTAAGGAATTACATACTAGATCCTTCACATGCACTATCTTGAAAGGTGGTGTAGTTGTATAGTGATCTTCCTTACGATAGGCAGCCAGTAAAGATCTTGGATCATAGAGATAATGTTATATGTAACAAGACTACTCATCTGGTCAAAATACTATGGAGGAACCATAAATACAAAGAGGCGACATGGGAACTGGAGGAAGCAGTGAAGGAAAATTACCCAAACCTATTTACAGCTTATAATGTAAAATAAACTTTCGAGGGTGAAATTTCATAAGGGGGGAAGAATGTAACAACCAAATATTTTATCAATTGAATTCCCTTCTTATAATTATTTCTTGTAGTATAATCATATAATATTACATGTTGAAAACAATACAAACCTTATAATCAAAAAAATAGTGGAACAAAAGGTATCTCTAGAAGTTAAGGAACTTATACCGATGAAATAGTAGCTTGACCTTCGGAATAGTAATGTGACCCTTATGAATAGTAAATCATAAAATTGAATATTAACCTCACTAATGAAAGTATAAATAAAATTTATCTATCAAATAAGTGACAATATGATATAATTATATCATAGTATAAGTGAATAAATATTTTAAAAATTATTATAAAGTGTTGATATTTTTTGTAAGTCTTGTATATTTAATTACAATTTTATGATTAATTTAATAAATTAAAAGAAATTTTCTTTTAATAAAATGAATTCATAAAATATTATATTGATTTATTATTATCATAAGATAATTTTATGAGACCTTAATTAATTTTTCAAAGTGTTAGAAAAGCAGTTTTAATTTTAAAATTTTCATTTTTTAAGTAAATTATGTTTTTAATTAAAAATTAAATTTCTCTTATTTGTAAAATAATTTTTGAAAAATGGAATTAATTTTTCAATTCTAAACATCCAAAAATATTTTGGGTTATTTATTTATATTTTTCTAAGATACTTGAATTTTTGTGAATAGTGAAATTTGATAATTTGTGAAATTTGCTAAATAAATGATTTTCTACATCATTCTTGAGTCATGGATGATATAAATGGACACTGGTTCAAACTCAAATTCTCTATTTACTTTTCTTTCACAATAATCACTAATCTTCATAGTCTTGATCAAAAATATTAAACTAATGATTAAAATAATGGGAAACCCCTCCTCTCCTCCACTATAAATATCACCCCTCTTTACCTCTTCTATTCACTCCTCTAAAGCATTGTTCATTTTCTAAATTCTGGTAAAATCCATCCCTAATACCATATACCACGTCTATCAGTCATTGGTATCTTAAAAATACAAAATTCTCACCCCTAAAGAGGATCTCAAGGAAGATATATTCAAGAAGTAAATTCCTCTTTTCATTTCTTTTATTTTCTTTCAAGTTCCTTTCTTTCTTTTTCCTTCCTCACCTCATTTTATCCAAATGTTATGATAACTTTAGTACCTTAAATGTACTATAATTTTTTTATGATAATTTAATAATTCATCATCATCTCTCTTTTCCCATCCTTTTATAATAGAAATGAAAACACCGTCTGAGTTGTATTAATTTATCACATTCAAGGATTACGAGTTTTCAATTTCTTTTACTGTCTTCAGTTATGGCCATGAATCCATTTTTATGGTTGAAACATACTATAATATATATATTATGTTGAATTTAAGATTATGAAATCATTTTTACACATGATATTAATTTATAAAACAAAACGTGTTCATTGTGATTAAAAAACACCAATTAACCAAAACAATTGTCATTGAAGTTTTATATAATGATTCATTTTCACTCTATATAACCAAATAAACTTTATAACCATGTAATCTTATATATGCTCACTAATAACATATAACTCCAATTATGGACAACCATTCTCCTCTTATATGTTTATCCTTACATGTATATGAGTAAACCAGTCATGAAAACCAAGGAAATAAATGCTCCCAAACAATGAAATTGAACCTCTTAACTCATTAAAAAGGTCACGAATGAACTTAATAAGGATATAATAATTAAATTACATGAATAAGAGGTTCCAGAAATACTAATTAATGAATTTAATTTTTTTTATCTATGACATTAAGATCAAGATAAGGACAACATCAGACATAAGGTAAGAGATTATACATGAACCTCCTTTATTCCTTCGGGTTTCTCTATCATTACTTCTAACCAAATAAAGTTACATTTTCTTTTTATTTACATAATATTAATGTTTTTTATATTCTCCAAAATAATTTGTTAAGATCCATTCATCATCCTATTATATTTTTATTCATGTTTTTAAATGATTCCCTTCTTAATACTTCTCGATAAGCAAACCCATTTTAAGGGAACTTCCCGAATTCTTACCCAATTTAAAGTTCACTATATCATATATTTTTAGACACCATTGTTTTTATAAAGTCATAATTTTTGTTATTAAAACCTTATTGGTTCACTTCTGGTTTTATATAAAATATTATTCCATTTTCTATTTATAAAAACTCTTTAGTATTTTCCTTAAAACCGCAATAAAATGTTTTAATGCTAAAATTTATTAAATACTCTTCTTACATGTTGTAAATTATGTTTGAAATAACTTATCATGATATATTATTATTTTACCTTATTAATTTACATGTATTTTTTAATTCCTTTCCTTCATGGACACTTGTATGATACGCCCATTCATTATTCTTTATGACATGATTATGATACCCATTTTTTTCTTGGGGTACCCTTTTGTTTATGTATGATTGATTATGTATGATTAGTAATGTGGAAAATATATTCATGAACATGTTAAGATGGTTGAGCCTAGATATATATCTAATTAATTGGGTAAAGTTCAGTCTCACAAGACGTTATGTGTAACAGTTTGTGCGGTTAGCCTTGACTCGTGCTACCATGTGCAACAGTCTTTGTGTTTAACCTTGACTTCTGCTCCTCTATGTGCAACAAGCCTTGACTCATGATAAAGTCATGTTTTATGATTCTGGAACATTATTATGACTCAATATTTATATGATCCCATGTTTATATGTTATGATTCCATATGTTCTATGCATTTTTATGTCATTATGTCAGGCCATCTAACCCATGTGCTAAAGATTTATTCTTAGGCTTATTTTTCTTACTAGTATTTTAGATCATACCTTTGTTCATGTTATCCCTAGGCTATTCTATGAGGATTTATGAGCACATTGGAAGTTAGGATCTTCTTATGAAGATTAAAAAATGAAATGTTTTATTTAGTTCCATGTTCTTTCAGTTTTATGTACCTAGTCATCCAAGACACTAGACTTTACGATCCTTGGATTATAAAATGATGCTTTATTATGATTAAAACCATGTAATGATATGTGTAAAAGGCTGGGTTACTATAAGAACCTTTTTGGATATATCAAAAAAAATAGTTATACATGTCCCCCCAATTATATGTAGAATGAAATGATTTTTTTTAATCAATATCACATGATTCTAATAGAGTTTTTACACTTAGTAGTAAACTAATTTCAGCCATAGTTGTGTTTTTTTAGAACATATATAAGATCCAGTTATTTAATTTCCCATGTGATAAATATAATACTTCTTTAAATTAGACTTATTTTTACAATGAAATCATAAAAGTGCAAGTCCAATCAATTTTATTTGACTTTTATTTCTCTTATCTTATAGTCTTTACTAATCTTTCCATTGAATCAAACATTCAATAAATTTTTCATTGAATGTGGTTTTGGTAGGTTCATAGAATTACCCCTTTCAGATTTACACAATTAAAATTAGATCAATAACATCTTAAAATGAAACATAAAAATTACTCAAATCATTAATCATTTCATCCAAAGATTCTAGGAGTGATGACATTACAAACAAAACCCAAACTAGATCCGCAAACTTTACTCTTACTGATTCCAATAGAATCCTAGTCATATTGAAGTCACAAAAAAGATCTTTTGTTTTCCATCTTTCCAAAATTATCATGTAAAATAACATATTCATCATGAACACTTCATTCATTTTAATTATATTTTCATACATATTAGCAATATATTTCATTAACTCCACATTAGTCTTCACCTACCAGATGTTATAGGAAATATTCCATTCCAAAAACATTTATATCAAGCCAAGTGACTTCTTATAAAACCTTTCACATTACACATTATCAATTAATTCTATTTGTAATAATTTCAATAAAATATCGGGGTCCTTATAGAATATATAATCCTCTATCTATATTGTCTTGGATCAATGTTTGTCTTATTAAAATTTTCAATCTAGAACTTTACATCATCCAACTTCATTCCTTATAAAACATATAAATCCCACTAAAATGAAAAATTCTATGGATAATAATGTGAAGGAGAGTCTAAATCCAAGTGAATTTAGCCTTGATGAAACTAAAAGCTCTGATACCACTTCTTGGTTCTAAAACCACTATGTCTAGAAGTCTACGGGAACTTCAACTGTGAGACAAAGTCCAAAACATCCAAAAATAGATGAATCCTTGAGCTCAATGGACCGAAACTAAGAATAAAAACTTCACACCACCCTATAATGTCTTATCCAATCTCACTCTATAGTAACCAGTCTATTATTCTATGAGAAATTAGGCAATCCTCCCAATACACTAGAGGGTGACAACTAATAGTGATTATATAGGATGATACCATGGAAATAATGTACCTTCGTATAAAATTAAATAAAAAAGTGTAAATAACATAAAAATAGTCATCAAAATATCCAAAAAGAATAAAATAACTTCATAGAAAATATCAACTAAATAAATAAATAAAATAAAGATTTTTTAATAAAATGAACTATCTTAATGTCACATGAGTCAAGTGGTTACTTTACTACATTGGTATAAGATAAAAGGGATTTCATTACACAATATTGTATAGTATAGTACTCTTGGGAGACTATATACATACATGATTCTCACGTTACATTTGAAAACATGAAATATAAATTAAAATTACATTATTAAATTTATTATTTCTCATAGTATATCCCTTAAATCAATGAAAGTTCACATCTTGGTAACCTAAGGATAAGAAGAAAAATAAAAGGGTGAGATTTGATGCTGAGTAAGGGATAACGTATAGCATAATCTATCATATAATAATAAAGGCATGAATAATATGGTATATATAAAAAATAATCAAATGATCCATATAAACAATATCATGAAAAAAGAATATATTCATGGATAACGTAACAACATAAATAATCACATGGATAGTAATAACTAGTTTCAAAATGATGAATGCATAATGTCAAACATCATAATATTACTGATAAGGGCTCATGCCAATACATAATACTTAAATAGGTAATCCATGTTTTAAATACCCAAATTATTTTGTCTCATTATTTTTTCTAACGCTTTCGTCGGGGCGTGCATTCGCCTATTATTCAGGGGAGGACGGGTAGTTTTTTCCCTTCATTCCCACTTTCAAAAGGCAGGAAACATCCATCTCTTACTCGGGGAAGTTTTCTCCTTGATTTAAATGGGATGATGGATGTCAGTTCCTCCTTCTGTGGATTCATCCTTGGAACTCGTTTCCTAGTTCGGATCTCCCTTATAGATTAAGATGTTGTTCGTGAAACTCTTCCCAGTGCCATGTATTCATGGATTTCGGTTAATTACACTACTTCTATTAAGACATTCCAAGGGGTTCAGTTAGGGAAGAAACCTTCAGTTAGGGGAGTAGTCAAGTTGGACATCACTGGAGTGTCTAGATGTTGGAACACTTGCGCATCTGGGATTCTTCCCCTTATGATAGGGATTCTCGGGGGAGCGGAAGCTCGAGGTATCCCATGTCAAATGTGGGGAATTTTTTTCCCTAGGCATGTCTCTGAGGTTTTCCTCAACTTCCAATGTTTAACACATGGTATGTTGCAGGTTTAACATCTAGAGGAGATGGATCAGACTGATCAGAACACTGGCGACAGTGGATCAGATGGGCACAAACCCTGGAGGGTACACTAACATTGGGACTAAGGCGAGGTTAGTTAACCGATTACTTCTAAGAGCAGGGAGGGAGTGGGTGACATGATCTCACCAGAATTTGGTGGCTCAGGATTGATATGGAGAGTTGAATGAAGTGGTGGTGGGAATGATATGGAACAATCATGAAGTTGACTATAGTGTTTGGCTTGAGCCTTGAAGAGACTTCCTATATATCCCTGTGGAAGGGAATCAAAGTCCACGTAGTTTGGCGAGACTATGGGAAACCTGAGGAGGCAACCTGTATGGATGAGACCTAGAGGAAGTGGAACCTTTAGGGTGGGGCATGGCCTTATCAAAAAACATAGGCTCGAGGGAAAGACCAGGATGAGACATGAGTGATGGGATTCAACCACAGGGAGGCTTCCTACGTATCCTCATGAAAGGGAATTAATGCCCAAGTAGTTTAGGATGGGTGGAATAGAATCAGGGTGTACACAGAGGACAATGACCCTATGACATGTTGGGGATTATGCGTGGTTAGTAGCCCAAGGTTGACCTAACACCATGGGGCGGACCGGAAATGTGGGTCCTAAAAAAGGGGGAAATGACACCTTATCGTCGATTGCGGACTAAAACGTCTTACCAATGGTTGGGTGATGACAACATATTACAGTTGATTGTGGAAAAAATGGCTTACCATTGGTTGGGGTACAACAGATTACCAATAGATAGGGTCATAAAGGATCGCCATTGGATTGGGTCACAATAGATTACCGTTGGATGGGGTCACAACAGCTTGCTGGTATATGGGGTTGGACCTCAGGAAGGATTCCTATGAACACTGCCTAGGAGACAGGGATCAAATCCCACATAGTTTGAATGGGTACAGTTTAAAATCTTGTGGGACGAAAAAGGGGGTGCAGTTTAATGTCATGGAGGAAGACGGTGGACCGATGTGAAGTGGTCGGGACCAATGGGTGTTGGGCTTGAACCTATGTGAGGATTTCTATGTACCTTGCCTAGGAGGCAAGGATCAAAGTCCAGGTAGTTCAGGAGTGTTTGGTGGACTGATGTGAAGGGGGTCGGTACCAATAGGTGTTGGGATTGAACCTCAGGGAGGATTTCTACATACCTTGCATTGGAAAGGATCAAATTCCACGTAGTTCACAAGTGTTTGGTGAACCGACGTGAAGGGGTTTGGGACTAATTGGTGTTGGGATTGACCTCTAGGAGGCTTCTTAAGTACCATGCCTTGGCAAGGATCAAATTCCACGTAGTTCGGGATGGTTTGGTTATTATACTCTAGGGAGGCTCCAAGTGGATGGCATGGACAATGCTTACTCTAACCCAAGTGAGTCATGATCAGTGTGACAAACAATAGGTAGAAAATACTTGACAATCACATCGTGAAAGGTGCGTTTGTGGGAAGTGGAGTGGGGCTTACACGAGGTTA